>OX421417.1:10042500-10701286 GCA_949126915.1 Musotima nitidalis
GGCTGATCTTTAGACGCTTTGTTCGTCTCATCCACATTAACTGTGACACAGACTCCTTTATACTCATACTACTAGATAGGTTGATAATGTTAAAAGAATAATACAATTTTACTCCTTAAATAGGGGTAACAAGGGCAGGGCAGTGGCAATCAGGATTTCCTTACATGGTATTGCTAAGCAAGATACCTATCAGCTATATTAAGTACACTCACCAAGAGTAGAAAGTCATAAAGATTTCGTAAAAACGGTCACACACTCCACTCTATAGTACGAAAGCACCATCCTTTTTGGACAATCAGTGTACGTCATGATGACTAATTATTGGACTAACTGCAATTAAAAACGGGTTAAAAACTTCCGTATAAGGATCTGCCCGAATTTTGGTCAAGGAATTAACTCGACAGCACTTGATATAATGTTAAAACAGAAATTCACCGTAAAGAGAGAGGTTTGAGGAAAAGGTTTTACTAAATACGAACTCGTAAACATTTACAGGGCTTTTTACCGAATATAATGAATATTGTTTAAATTACCTTCGTGTCTTTGTGTCAAGGGTATGTTGACAGATAATATATATCGATTTTAGGCCTAACATTAAAAGGTTGGTAATGGCTGCGTGCAACCGTAATGCCAGATATCTGACGCTAGGCAGCGCTTCCCAGCTGTGAAGTCTCGCCATACATGCCACTAATCATTACATTCCCTAAGCCCAGCCTAAATAATAACATTCTGGTACATACTTTAGCGTGTTGGTCTCACTGCATACCCTACTCGAAAAGTTCTCAACACTGCTTGCCCTGTTGCTATGAGGATTTGCCTACACCATCACCATCACTATGGCAAAGTACCGTCCTGCTACTAGGCACAAACGTCCTCGCATGATCCAAGGTGAAAGGAACTCAGATCATACTCCAACATGCAAACCCAGTGACTCGCATGTTGAACTCACAAGTGTGTGGCGATTGCTGCCAATTTTTCAACCTCATATGGCCTCTACCCTGCCGTAGCGACTATCAAACAGAGGGACCAACGCCTTTAGGTTTCGGAACACGGAAGCGCTAATGTAAATAAATTTATAGAAGGACATACCATCAGGTTTTGTACTATGGTGTATCCTACCAACATCTAAGGAGCCCAAACCAACCTCACCTGCAAGTGGTGCACCTGTCGATCAACGGATGAGGTTCTAGCAAATCAAAAAATCAAAATCAAATATAATTTATTTCCAAAACATAGTAATTGAAAACGTCAAAACTACATATAAATATAAAAAAAACCTATCACATAAACAATCGAAGGACCATTGCGAACTCTGTTTCGATGATCGAACATTTTATCAAAATACACTCCCTCTCCATATGTTTCAAATCCCACACACTATTAATTAAGGACCAACTAAACTATAGAACACTTTATCCAAGACTTATCTCTTATCTGACTATATTTCTGCATTCATTCAATGAGCTGTGCGTACAAAGTCGGGGACGCTTAATAGTAAACAACGAATTGCCTTATTTATAGGAGTCGGGTGCCATTTCCGCATCACCGTAGATCCATCCCCAGTTGGTACGGTCGTCCTTCATAAACTGCTTTGACATCTACTTAGGTTTTAACAATTATTGATTTCCTCCGCCATTGTTGGAAGAAGACACGAACGAACAATTCGTTGACTTTGAAATGTCGTTTTGATTTTTGTTTTATAAAATTATATCGAATACAGTAAAAGCAAAAAAATATATGCAAGTAGTTATTATTTACTGTGGATATGTGTATTTAAAGATGGTGCTAAAGATCAATATGCGTCAGGGGCAGTTGTGATTTTTCTTGTAATTGCTGATTACCGGTATTAGTGCCATAGGAACACGGATAAATGATTTGGACTTCTCCAAAAAAATTCTCAAAAATAAAGCATAATATCATGAATAGTTTGTAATGTGAAACTGAAATCTGTTAATTTTCAAGTCAGTTTTATTTTACCTTATGTTTTTGGATGTATTGGTTTCAACCACAGAACAAAAAAAATACATTTTATCTTGTGGTTTTGACCCTAGTCGGAATTCATTAAATTCGGTTTCGGCAAGCTGTCTTCTGTATTATATCAAAAAATTGTTACAGAAAGTTCCTTCGCTCCATCTGACACAAGGATACCCATAACAGACTACTGTACACGCAACAAATAACAATACGTAGAGGAAACCCGATTCTTCACGCGCTACTTGTGTTAATTCTTGATAAAGTCAACCTTGCTTGCCCGTTTATATGTAACAACTGCAATGTTAATAACACCATTTACATAAGTCCAGAGAAACAGTTATTCGCGTTAAACATTGCTGTTTATTATTGTCTTGACCGACATTCTGAAATCTTGGCAGATTAAAACAATGAATTTGTGTCTCCAAGTCTGTGACGTCTGTAAATAATATTACCTACATTTCGTTTGGTATCCAGTTATTTAGAAGTCAATTCAAGGATATATGAAAAGTTATGTCTGAAGTTATTTACTTACAATTTTAGAACCTCATTTTTTTTAAATTTTTATAAAACGCCTTTTATAGTATTTTATTATATTACTTATCAGAGCTTTCTTAAGCTATCTGTGAACCTAATTTAACTAGATTCAATATTTTTCGCGTGAAATCGATACAGAAGACAGACGGAGTTATTTTCGCATTTATAATATTTTAGTATGTAGTATGGATCTTACAATTTTGGTCACATTTTTCAAATTTATACTACACGTACTCTTCTTGATTGTTGACTTGAACGGTTATTTTTAATGGGGAATTTAGTAATGGAATTTTATGTAATGTTTGTTAGCTAATGATAGTATCCTTAAGTCATATTACGAAATATATTTTTAAAAAGTATCTTATTCACTGTTTTATAATTTGGATTATGTACTGGCGGGAATGTAAACTTGACAAGGTTCCTGCCCGATTCTATCTACTCATGACTTTGTCCGTTAGTATTATGTTAGATCAAGCTCCTGCCCATTAGCGAGACAACAGAATTTGCTCCATCGGACTACAAATTGAATAAATCATGTTCGCTATCTAAATCGTTGTTTGCTGGAACAGATTAAAACGTATCCGTTTCTAACCAGAATAAAAAATAATGAATTTGGTTAACAAAGACACTGTTAAGGTTCAGCTCTAGACAGTTCGGTACGAATAACCTAACATGCTAAAATCGTTACCTACTAAAAAATAAATGATACCTACCGACTAAAAAGTAAATAATTCTTTGGGTTATAGCAAGCCCGAAGTCGGGTGCGCCGCCCTCGGTAGGAAACTGGCCATTACTCCATTACCTCATTGCCGCCTCTTGCCATTAGATGACATTAGATAGGTATACATTCGCTAAATAAACTGTTCCAAGAATAAAACAGTTGGTGACCTAATAAATACAATGCACATCCTACTTGTCGTGCTATTTCAAATTATACTAGCTTTTCAAGATACATACATACATTCAATCACACCTGTTTCTTTCGGTAGGCAAAGACATATTATATGCCCACATATTGCCAATTATATAGTTGTTCCCACGTAATAGATGGCGAGCCACTTACCAGGACCTGTATGTTTGCCAGCGCCTCGTCTGTTGGTCGGCAGGTGCACCACTGGCGTGTGAGGTTGGCTTGGGGTCCTCAGATCTTGGTAGGATCCCTTTGCATATCTTTAATTTGATTAGGTATATATTTATAATCCCTATAAGGCCACAGCAAACTCAAAACTTAAAAATAACATTTGTACAAAAAATATTGATTACTAATACAGGCATTTGGTAAAGGATGGAGTAGAGTATATCTAGCTGGGAACGGGGAACACTATATAAAGCCAGTTATTTTGCCGCCAAAAATAGCCACTTTACGCAGTACTGTATCCTTGTTTAAAGAGAGTCTTTGGGTGATAAACGGCAGCTTTTGTTTATACAATAATCTGTTTTGTTTGTTTCATAAATATTTTATAATTTAGTGATTTTTATGCTTTATGTTTTATGCCCGAATCCTTACTGAAAGACACCTTATAGTAAAGTAAGAAGTACTTTATTAATAAAACTCTGTTGGAATATTCTAAACTTTGAGAAGTAAAAAACCAGTAGTATGACGATCTGCGGTAGACCGAGGAAACGGTTCACTAGACCTACTTAGCGCAATTCTACTAAATTATACAGATTCAATTTAAAATCAATTTTTACCCAAAGCGTATTTTTTACCGAATGCTGTGTCTTGTCAGGACAATTAAGTAGCAACTTCGTCATTAAACTATCTACGATCCTACTGCTATAGATGTAAAGCTACAATTCCCCAACGCTGCGTCTAATCAGAATGTTGAATGAACATTACTCAACTTAGTAGAATTGGGGCCCTGATCGACTTTTTGTTAACGATTTCAACAAAAAACCGGCTCTAGTCAAACGTTGTGTTTCTAATTGTTTTATTTTTTACAAAAAGTACACTCCACGATACTGAAGCTTCGTTCGTATGCTGTTGAAGCCTTAAATTACATATTACCTCCGGCATGCTATGGATTACGAGGACTTGATTGCCCTTATTAAATTTTGAGAGGGAAAAACCCATTTGAAATGAATAAAAAAACTAAATGACGCAGAGCGGACGAAACAAAGGGGCACACCATTAACTGCAATGATTGTATGGTTCGCTTAGAAGTTCCTAAGCAGTTAATTGCTTTATGGAAAATATTTCTAGAATCCTAGGTGTGTAATGATGTATTCATGCTCAGAGCTTCCATGAATGAGATTACATTACGAGAAATAGCATTCGCATTTGCAAATGGCAGCTGTGTCAGTAATATAATTGTTCTGTTTACAATTACAATTCACTTAATGCGTTTCAAAGGTATGCTGACATGCATTAATTAAAAAGAAACAAGATAATCTAGCCTTAGGGTTAGTAATTGACATAGGACAATATTATTGTAATATTGAGTTTTGTATGTTTGTGATGCTTTCACATTTAGACGCGAAACTTGACGCGACTACTGATGGCTAAATTCGGAAAAGTCGCAGATTATGGGGATATTATGCTGTTTTAATGCCGAAATAATGTGTTTCAAAGGAGTGGAAGGATCTATACTAAAGATCTCCGGGCGAAGCTGTGGAAGGAAGCTCATAAAACTACTGGATTTAAGGAAAAGGGTTGATAGTTGGCAGATTAGATAGGTACTTTTAGAAAATGCCAACCGAGCTTAATATGTAACTAGCGGTCGCTGGCAATTTCGTCCTTATTTCTCGAGTTAATAAGCCTAAGTTACACCTTTCACTTATATCATTAGGAAAAAATCACCAGTAAAAAAACTGTCATAATCATTCCAGGTATCTCGGAAATCAGCCACAATAAACAAAACACAGACAAATAAATTTGACTTGTTTTTTTTATTATGAGTATCGTATTAATTTCAGTATATTTAATAAACAGGTCTTGTTGACATCACACACTGACACTTCAATTTAAAACAGTTGTAACACTTTTTACATCTAAAAATATCTGTAATAACGCCAATCATTTAAGCCAATGTATGCCAATGTTTAAGGAAAATGACGACAATCGGCTTAATTAAAATGTAAGTAAGTATCTTACGTGAATTCTCTGAAAAACAGTGTTATGTACATTCTGTGTATTTATATTAGGGTCAACAAGGAAATCGCCGAGGCTGACGCACGTATTGTGCAGCTACGAAGGTTGCATTGCACTCAGTCTGTACCTCTAGGGAGTTAAAGTATTTAATTAGGCCTATCCAACTCCCAGAAGCCCGTACAGCCTTAACTGACACGTGTCGATAACCAACCAGTGATGGCATACGGCTACAGAGCTCGCATACTTTATAATATGTAGATGAAACTGCTATTGACAATGCTGTAGGGTATAATATTTAAACACTTTCACTGTTTAATTCTTTACGCGTTTGATTAATGAATTACCTCGAAGACTCTAGGTTTGATGATATACATAATATTACACCTGTTTCCCCGAAGGGCTTTCTTTTATGTTCGCCAGAGATTCGTCTATTGTCCGGCAGATTGACCACTTGCAGCCCGCATGGAGCTTGCAGCTGAGGTTGGCTTGGGCTTCTCAGATCTTGGTAGGATTCCTATTTACCTAGGTTTTATGGCGTTAACAAAAAATAACAAAAGTAATAGTATGTTATAAAACGGAGAACAAAACGGTGCTTTATTATAATATATATTCGAATTAAAATGCATAGAAAATAAAATGGAATTTAACTAACAATGCATTAAATAACCAGCCAATGGCCACTTCAAGGCTAAGGTATAATCTTTATCAAACACTTAGTTACATCTGGAAAGCTATTACATAAACTAAAACTAGAGCAGGCTTAACTGAAGTATAAAGAGGCTACCGTCGCTTAGGTAAGTCATTGAAACATCTAATTATTTATTTACTGATTACTTTTATCGGGCTCTCGTAAGTGGCAGAGCTAATTTATCTAGCGCCATATTTGTTCGTTAGTGACGCGATAATGCCGTGGGGATTATACACATTTTTCTCTTCAAACAACATACATAGTATGTTATAATAACATTATAGATAACGCAAAATGGCGATAAAAATACGGTCAAGTGCGAATGGAACCCGCATTATATGGGCGCGTTTCACGAATTTATAGGTTTTTTCAAACGTACATAAGTTAAGCGCTCTTAGCCCTGCGGTGCGGCGTGTTTGGAAACGATCATCGAAGTAAAGCATAGTTCACAAGGTTCAGGCCTTCGGAATGCGCGTTAAGCCGTTGGAGCCATATTAGAGGTCCTATCGAGCGAGACGCCCCACAGACCTGCGTCTGGCAATCCGCACTGGATCCGCGTGGCGTAGTATGATCTAATACTTGATCACCATGGGTTGTGACAGGAGGCCCGTGCAAAGGTGATTACGTACTTATCGATTAGAATAAAAATTACAAGATTTAGACATTTATTGGTCATCGACACAGATGACGATCTAAATCCAACTCGGGTATTTTCTCATAGAACTGTGCCACGACATTTTTTTATGAATGAATCATTTTCAACTTAATCAATTACATATCGAAACGACTCAGATGATAAATATATAGATGATATATATTATCATAAATTAGTAACACTATAAAATCATGAATGAATATTTAATTTTGCATTGATAGACTGTATTTTTTATGTTGCACCTGGCGAACATGACAGCGCCCGGAAAGCGGCAATAGGCTCGCCACCTATAACGTAGGACCAATAATATAATTGGCAAAGTATGGGCGTATAATATGCCTCTGCCTACCCCTTCGAAGAAACAGGCGTGAATGTATGTATGTATATATACTGTATTTTAATTATACATTTTACAAAAAAAAAATATACTTACATTGCCCTGTTTAAATTCGATGAGGTTGATTCAGTTTGACGTAACAAAGGATTATCGCTAGCTCTCCTTAAATTAGCATTGCGTAATACGAATTACTATTTTCCCTTACAGCTTTTCCTTATGACTTCACAAAAAATATAAATTATTCATATTATTCAATGTTTATATACAAAAATTACGTTCTAGCTATTTCAAAATTATTTCCTTACACATTTAGTATAGACTGACTGACTGACTATATTTTTTTGGATTAGCATACTCCACAAGATAATGTCGACAAAAATAAAGACCATAAAAACCTCCTTAGCTACATCATACTTCTTACAATTACTTTTGTTTCATTGCCCTAGTTTATTGCTACAAGAATTTTGGTAAAAAGTCCGGAAAGTTTAAGTTTAAGTTTTAGTTATAGTTTGTGATTCAAGATAGGACCTAATTATAAGGACAGCAACAGCTATTATCATGTAATTTCTATCAGTAATTAAATCTACAACTAACAAACTGACGCTTAATACTATTGACAAAGAGTTCAAAAAATATTTGTTTGCTTGTATTTCAAGTCACGGTCATACGCGTTGCAAGTATTTTCTAATGAGCAGTTCTATAGAAGTTTCCTATAGATGTGCACTCATATACCATACAATTATTTTTCCCAAATCACAGAAGCCACCACCGAAACAAAAATCATCAGCCAGCGGATATGAGCACGGTTCAACGCGTGACAAAATTGTATATTGTAGGTGTGGAATTTGTCCAATATACACTCGACTTTAGTACCTATATAGCCAAAGCGACCAGTATAAATTGAGCTATAAATCTCAATATTATAAAGTTAATATGACAGTATACAAAAATCTACATGTTTGTTTGCTAACCTATCGCAATTTTTACAAGTAGGTACTTGAGTTCATTTTTATACTAATGACCACGGTTCAACGCATGACCGACTTGCATAGTTGTAGGTGTGGAATTGTCAAATGGATTTATTGAACTTAGCTATGAATATTGATAAATTTAAAATATATTTTATCCGGAAAGCATATTTGTTTGCTTCTCTACTGAATCTGGATCAATGTTTGATTTATGAATTTTTGAATAATTTGCAATAAAATGAGTGGTACACCTGCTGATCAACAGACGAGGTTCTGGCGAACGTAACAGATCCCGGTAAGCGGCAATAGTCTCGCCACCTATTACGTGGAACCAACAATGTAATTGCAGTGTGGGCGTATAATATGCCTCTGCCTACCCCTTCGGGGAAACAGGCGTGAATATATATATGTACAATAAAGTAACTATATATCTAGATATCATATTCTATTCTAAATGTTGCATTACATTTGGGATAGGCTACTTTTAAAGCGATTAATGGGCAAATCTTATATATAGATCCGAAAATTTCGTTAGTTGCTAGGTTCGTCCAAAATGTCCTAAAATAGACAGACGAATTAGTTTCACCAGGAAATGTCCTTGAATTGTGATAGATACTGAATGTAATTTGCATAGTCATTTATTTTTTTTGGTCCATGAACTGTGATTTGGCGTTCAAATTAGTTTTGTCTAGCGACACAGTCGGTCATAGACCGGTATAAATATCATGAGATAGTCGCTTTGCCAAGTTTGAGGCCTTATTAAGAGGTTAAAAAGGTTCTAAAAGCAGAACGCCACACCTGTCTTCGCCAATACTCTCTAGGTCGGCGTGGTGTAGTTTGACCTTTACCTTTATCCCTCTCACCTTGGTTGGTGAAAGGATGCCCTAAAATTGGACATTTATTGGCTGAGATCATGAATCAATTGGTTTGTTGAATGTCACATTACATGACACATAAGATGGTAAGTACCGTATTATTCGGCCGAATAACGAATATCAAAAAAAGTGGCCGAATAGACTGAATATTCGTGGCAACTCTAGACTTACTACTTAGTTGACATGTGTAAATGTAAAGCGAATAGAAAGCTTATACTAATAGGACACTTCACTTTTTGACAAAAACATTTATATAAAATAACTGATTCTGAAATTTGAATGACCTTTATCTAAATATATCAACACGTTGAGCGACATAGGACGTAGACATAATAGATAAACTATTACTTGTCGGTCATTCAGCGTTTACAAAAAACACTGTTAATATTTTGCTTGATAGTTTCTCGTAAAAGAAGGGCTTGTATTTAAAACAAAAGAGTTCTGAACAAATGTCATCTTCACAACCTAACCTTGCAACCTAAACATGCTTACATCTTTTAGTGTTCATAAAAATCTTATTAATATGTAAGATATAAATAATTATTATACTGGCGCGGCCAGACTGAGTAATTTAGTATTTCATGCCAGAAGGTTTACTGCACATTGTGTACACAAATCATATTCTCGCGCTTTGCAATTTTACGACATTATGGCGCATGCGCATCCGTGATCGATTAGCATGTGCATTAACTAGTAACTGACCTCATAAAATGGATTAGGTAATTACGATCAGCCGTTTATAATCTACGTTAATACTAAACAAAATATGGGGTTTCTATATGTAGAGAAACTATTGATACATACATAATTCCTGTTTCCCCGAAATGATGGGTAGGCAGAGGCATTTTATACGCCCACACTTCACCAATTATATTGTTGGTCCCACGTATTAGGCGCGCCTGTTGCCGGGAACTGTCACGTTTGCCAGAGCCTCATCTGTTGATCGGCAGGTGCACCACTTGCAGGTGACGTTGGCTTGGGCTCCTTAGATATAGGTAGGATCCCCATACACCAAATAGTGCTAAGAGGGCATTACGGTCTTAAAACTTTTATAGCTGTAGATTACACTAGGTCTTGGGATAATAAGCGCAGACAGCGACAAATTGTCAATCTTAGTTATACTACTCTCTTTCTTATACTGCCAAGTAAAGAAATAAAATAAATGATTCGTTCTTCTGAAACTTCGGTAAAAAAAATATTGTATCTCATGATCGCACTGCAAACTTTAACTTATTAAACTATGCGTACATTACTTAGCATAAGAAAAAATAGAGCAACATGGGAATTTTGAAGCAAATATAATTCAACTGGTGACATATTCACCAGACGCGTACCCTTAACATATTTGTCTCGATTCTGTCTAATAAGACTTTAATCCGTAAATTGAATCATTATTATCGGTGTTCAAAGTGTCACTAGCGAATAATACCGTTTGCCCTAAAGGACCGACCCTAAGTCCATAACATCAATCCATAAATAAATACCTCATCATATCTTAGCATTATCCCGGTTGCCCAAGATTTAAGCTTAGAGCCCAGGGCCTGCTCACTGGTTTAACCTGATTTGGCTGAATTTCAGTTATTACATGGAGCGACAGTCGTCTGGAGGTCACCCAGAGGGAAACATCATTCTGTGGTTAAACCAGCTGTCAGCATATTAGATGGCACTGACTTCCTAATAACGACTGCCACAGATGTTCATGACAGCCGGGACCAACGGCTTAACGTGCTTTATGGAGGAAGCGATAACAAGGAAGCAAGCAAGGAACATGATATATGAAATAAGTATTCAGACAAAGCTAATGTCTGACCGCCACCTCACATACGTTAGCAATAATAATTCACTTCGCGCATTTAATTTCAATATTACAACCAAATTAGATTCAGGACATCGTGTGAATGCGTAATTGTTGTACGTTATGTTAATTCAATGCTCATGTATGAATTATAAATAACTTTTTCTTTCGCTTGGAAGAAAATGTGATATGGTAGGTTGAATCCTTTTTGTTGGGTACTGGCAGTTTGCCTGCGATTTCGCTCGTTTGGCAGTATAAGTACTTACTGATTGAATAATTCTTGTAGATTTCATTTTAAGCAATTGAAGAGAGTTTTGGCGCCAACACGAATAAAGGCACTTTAGAACAGTATTTTATTTTCCAAAACTATTGGAAATTCAAATGTAATTTTTATATGTAACTTCTTTGACAACGTACACGAGTGTAGAAAGTGATATATTGCAGTGAATTGTAATTTTCAGTGTAGATTCTAAACCTCCATAGAACCTCTAGCAATGTCCACACTTCTTTATTGGAGTTTGACTTTGACTTGACTCGACTGTGATAGATTTTAATTTACTCGACTGTGACGAAATGACAAAAAAGTTGCACATTGTTGCAAATGACTTGAATTATCAAATTATTGACAAGTGCAAACATTTTAATCAAGTAAGTCCTTACTAAAATTTTTAAAAAAACAATTAAAGGTTTTAAACAAGCTTGTGATATTCTGGCGAAATATACATTTTTTAAAGAATCGTGGTAGGATATTTATATTAATGTGAAAACGACATAAAAACAAGAAACGCCGCGAAGCGAGAGCGAACTTACCAACGGATTAACGAATAAACTATTCATAATACAATATTTTAACAGGAGGTATATAGACAGGACAAATCAAAGGAGAGATATACAAAGGCGCAGCTATTCAAGCCTCTTTCTTTATTACTAGGCGCTGTGTGAATAAAATTGATTTATTTCATTTTTGGGTAGGTCGATTTGTCGGTTCATTTTAAGTCTCATTAACGCCTCACTATTAATTATATTATGTGACACGAGTATAGTAAACTATTGAATAGTTTCAAATAAAACAAAGAGGTTTATCTTTTTGATCCAATCTCAAAATTTTGATATCAAAATGTTGTCTGTGCTATTGTGAAATAAAACATTATCCGATTTAATATCACCTATCGGAACCATCAAATTAGGGTACAGGGCGTTTACCGGACTGTACAAACATTTGGAATGTGATTATTTTAATATCTATAGATAATGTAACTACTTGCCATATTTCATCGATATCATACGTATGATTATATGATCTTTTTCTACGATAAAATAATGACATATTTTGATGACGTATTTTGATGACATTATTCGGTTGTATGTATTTTTGTAACTAAGTTTATCGTAATAAGTTTATGTCAGAATTTAAAAGCAACCGTGTATTCAGTCAACGTGATAGTAAGGCAAGCTATTTTTTATTATTGAAAATTATTTCTAATGTAACGAGATTCGTAATGAGACTGCTCTAACTACTGAGCTACTGTGGAATCAGCCTTATTGTGAAAGCAAAATACACAAATTAAAAGATAGGAGTAATTTTAAGGGGGGGAGGGGTAGAGAAGGACAAAAAAAGTTTAATGTGTGAAGTATATGAATGAGTCGAAGAGGAACGACTGAAATGAATGGAAGGAGAAGAAAAATGTAAAAACCTTGTAAACATAGATTATAAAAGTTCTAAAATAACATAAATAGGTTGAACATCTGGCAGACTTGCTATTTATTACAAATTATGTACGTATGCACTTCTATAAGTAGATACATTCCTTTTAAACAAATATGGATGCGCATCCATCAGAGGGCTGATATGGCCGTGGTCACGGAGAACTGCTTTAATATACCTTCGATTCTAAGTATTACACCATAGTGACATCATAATATTAATGTGTATTACTTGACGCTTTACTTCTGGGATGACTAATATTACATATTTTATTGTGTCGATAGTTTTAATATGTAAATAATATAATATATTTACATAGAAATCTTTTTGTTATTATATTGGTGAGTATTAAATGAAGGCATTCATATTGTCTATTCATGTTTTTTAGTGGTTTAAGTGGTCGAAACATAGAGAGCAGTCCTTGTATAGTCAGATATCCAAGGATAGATCGGTTAACATGATCAATTGGCGAAACCATTTTATTGGCAAACGTTGTTTGTCAAGTGTAATTTTGCCAAATGACTTTTGGTCAAACAGCAAGACCCCGTTATTAGATGTGTTTGTATTTATTTAATGCTTGACATTAATTTTTTTTATGGAAATGGTGGTAGACTAATTGGTCGAAACATATAGAAAAGTCCTTGGGTAAGAGTCCGTTTGTGTAGCATCTATTTTATATCGAACGTTTCGGAAGGCATGTCAAACAGGACAAGCCGTCTATTACGTGGGACCAATAATATAATTGGCGAAATGTGTATAATTGACGACTAATATGCTCTGCCTACCTCTTTGGGAACACATGCATGATATTATGTATGTATCTATTTATTAATAATTTATTGATTCAGGCGTTACTTTGCGGAAATCCATTGTAAGCAAGTGATGGATTAAAAATATCTTTGTAACAATTCCCGCGCTACTATAATTTCCCGAAAAATCGAGAAACTATTCAACGTTTCAGTTTCTCGATTTTTCGGGAAATTATAGTAGCGCGGGAATTGTTACAAATATATTTTTAATCCATCACTTGCTATGTATTAATATTTTTCCAGAACAAACTCTTACTCGTGGCTTTTTGTGTTAGTTGACATTAAATCGTTCATTCCATAAAGGTGTGGCTCAAAAATAACAATATAATCTGAGTTCATTAGGCTGATGTAAATATTTGAATATGTTAAATTAGGTAAATAGATACATTGAAACGAATTAATTACCCAAAGTTCACGGAAGGGTGTGGCCGTTCATTTTGTAAAAGCGTTTACAAATGACAACCTAAATTTGGCTCAAATAGTCTAATTAGTCGGAAATATACAATTTCGTGATACGCATCGAATGTTTCGGAGTTAATTAACACGCCTATTGTTATTAGAAATCCGGAAGTTTACCCTATTTCCGGTGAAGTAATATTTTTGGAACGGATGGTAAGAGGAGCGATTTCCATTCCAGTAAACTTCAGTCTTAATATTTATATACAAGCTACTTACTTTGCGAAAGTTAGTGATAGGGCCTCGAAAATGAGTTTCCTGAAGGAAAATGAATTTCAGACGGCATTTCAAGATCTTCCTTTTATCAGGTTGGCTTGAAGCTTCTAAAGTGCCTCGCAAGATTTATGAGCTTTGGTTTTTCAAAAACTTAGTGCTCTGTTGCTATATATAGCTTTTAGATATAGTAAAAAATGTTCCGTGTCACTTTTATTCTGCTACCAGCAAGTTTGGATCTTTAAACAGATACGAAGATAGCTAATTTTACTAAGAAGCTCGGGTGTAAATTTCTGTATTATACGAGTATATGCCATTCATGTTTTTACCTCTATTTACCCGTTATTGGTACTAAACACTAACTTTAGTCTAGAACCAAACCAATCAGTGCGAGATCACAAAACGTGATATGCTCGTTTAGAGTGAATCCTATATTGAGCCAAGAGCGAAGAGCTCAAGTTTGGCTCAATAAAACTCTTATGATGGTCAAACTTAAAAACTAACGCGCCCATTCACACTGCGGGCGGGAGCTTGATCGTTAAAGATCGGGCAAGAAAATCGTGATCGTATAAATTTGGTAACTTTGTCTATGGAGAATGTCTTTATGATCTACCCGTGACCGTGACGAATAACTGTATAGTATTGGAAACGTCAGAAATAAATGTAGTTTCATAAGGCCTTAAAATGTGTTATAATAAGTTCTGACTTAAAAGTTAATATCTATGAATTAGTAATTTGTACTAACAGTACCAGCTCCACCCAATTACTATAATATAATAAATTATTAATGACGACCATTATGGCGTGGTGGCGAGAATATCCGCACTCCGCTCTAGAGGTCGTGGGTTCGATTCCCACACAGGCAAATCATTGCGTGCATAACCATAAGCATTTGTTCTGGTCTGGGTGTTTTCCTATGTAGGTATAATAAGATAAAAAAAAAACATATAATATATAAGTTTTTGCGTTATTTAGTATCCATAACACAAGTTCTTAACGATACTTTTCTTGGGACTAAATAATTGGTGTAATTATCAGGCACATTTAATTATTCCAGAACGACCGCTAATGATTGATCAATTAGGTACACTCAATTCAAAGTTACAATGAAAAATGTAAAGAGTTCGACAACACTAAAATATTTATCTGATCGAACTACCGATGCGTATCTTGAATTATTATATGCCTACAACAAAAGGGCGTCGTGGTTTCCAAATGAGTGCGTTCATTTTTCTCACGTCGTTTCGGAAGCATTGTTCTATGAACTATATATTAGAGACTCCACAACTATTCATAAAGGATCCATCCATTAACATATCAACAAAAATATCTACGTGACGCATCAAAGAACACCGTTTTTTTTTCAAAGTATCGATATCTATAAATCTAAACGATTATTTTTAATGATGATGTCAATATAGGTAACTGCTTTTATAATGAAATAATCATTGTCGCTTTGTTTCAAATAAATAATTGTCCCAACTATCTATCTATGTCATATAACTGACTGACTTACGGGGTAATATTACCCTCAAATATCCTTTCTTTTTTGTTTTACGTCGGTAACAAAATGCGTTTACGCACTGCCTTCCGGCCAAAGGGGGACCGAAAGGGGGTGTGGGACTCACCACCGGCAGACGCGACTGCCAGCAATAATACCCACTAAAATCTTCCAACGACGCCCGCCGCTTGTCGCTTCTTGAGATAAAGACGGGGGCCAGTACCTGGCTTGCTGCGTCTGACACCCCGCCTGCGGCCAACGTCCCCCGGACCAAAACCGGGAGGACCTCCTTTAGAGAGGCGCAGTGGACGCGCCCCTCCTGCCTCCTTGTGCGCCCATAGCGTGGGTGGACGACTTCTCGGAGGGTCTATGGTCTATGGTTAGACAGCAAGGGCCCCCTGCCCCCACTGCCTTAGACCCTCCTGGCCTGCCCGCTGCGCCCTCCACAGGTCTCTCTTAGTTTCTCCCCCGGAAGTCAGTACTAAGGGCACCCAGAGTCGTCGGTCTCTGGGTGTTACCTTTTCCCGGCCTCCGGGAGGTACAGAGCCCCCCCACCACGACAAGGTGGAGACCAGTCGGGGGGTACCCTCAAATATTCTACCAAAATCTGAGGAGCCCAAGTCAACCTCACCTGCAAGTGGTCGACCAACAAGCGAGGCTCTGGCGAGCATAAAAGTTCTCGTTAAGAGGCAATTGACTCGCCACCTATTACGTAGGACCAGCAACATAACTGGCGAAATGTGGGCGTACAACATGCCTCGGCTTACCTCTTTTGGGAAAACAGACGTGATATTATGTATGTATGTAAAAAGGTGTAAGGACTTAAGCAGGACGACGTCGTCGTGTCGTGAAAATCCTTGAAAAATACTGACAAAGAATCCATTTGCTTTTATTTCTTGATTATGGTCCCACGCATAGCTCTTTTACTGTTGTTTAAAAAAATTGAATTTCTATTCTGTTTGTAATAATTTGACGAATCTAAATGATCCTGTTGATTTAAAGACAATAAAGTATATTTTATTTTATTTTCTACTACGAGCTTGTAAGAAGTCGCCATTTTATATGAAGCCATGAAATTTTGTCAAGTCTTTTCACCGACTAAGCTTGAAACTGAAATATTGGGCAAACATAATAAAAACAATTTACGTTGTACAGATATAGGTTACTATTTAAATGTGTTAAATTGAAACATTTCATTAGTAGGCATGTATATTATTAAAAACCATTCGGTGCACACCAGAGAACCATAATTTACGTTACAGTTTGTACATGTTTAATTTAAAGTTACAATATTACCTTCTTCTGTTACATATAAAGTTCAAAAAAAAAAGAAATAATACACTGAAATCACGAAGCTTAGGTTCACTCACATGCAACAAAACAATTAAAAAACAAAAAATATTTAAGTGTAAGTGAATCTATATGTCTGACGAATGTTTGCTGGGTCAGCTGGTACCAACCTGCTTGTATTAATATATTATTTAAATGTTGATTTATTTGGTTTGTCCACAGAAAAATGGGAGAACTTGGAGCTAAGCTTGGTCTGGATGAGCTGGCGGGCGGAGCGGCCGGCATGAGTAGAGCGGTGCTAGCTGAATTCATCGGTATGTCATTTAATCATAAATATTCTTACGCCCATTTAAACAACTTGCAGGGGGCAGAATTTTTGCTACAACTATTTAAAGGATATATATATACCTACTTGTAGCAAAGTTCACTTTCTGACCTATTGGTAATGGTCAGTTTAGTGCAGTAAAAATTAAATAAAGTGTAGAGCCGAGATAGCCCAGTAGCGAGACCCCTTGCTTTTAAATTCAGAGGGTCTCGGGTTCAAACCATGGTGTTGCACCAATAACTTTTCGAAGTTATGTGCCTAATTATAGCTTGCTCCGTGCCTTGGAAAGCACATTAAGCCGTTGGTCCCAGCAGTCATGAACATCTATTGCAGTCGTTATTAGAAAGTCAGTGCCTTCTAACAGACTGACAGCTGGTTTAACCATAGAATGATGTTTCCCAACTGAAATTCAATCAGATGTCAGTGCTTGTACAAAAAGGTGACAGATTGTGTGGCATCAAATATAGCAGAATTGGCAGAAGCAAGTGTATGGCGTCTGTAATCATTTTTCAAGACGCCCAACGGGGCATCTCACATATTTTGCTGCACATAGGCCACCCCCAATTGTTTTCCACATCGTTCTTTAGATGAACGCCTTGACCAGATCATCAACGACCTGTTAGATAGGGCCCTAATATGTGTATGTATTCGCAGGTAACATTCTCCTGAACTTGTTCGGCTGCGGGTCGTGTATCAACATCACCCAGGGCTCGACCGCGGCGCCGGATATCGTCCTAATAGCGTTCACATTTGGTCTAACTGTGTACGCCGCAGTCTCTGTAAGTATTTTTTTACTTTTATATTCTTTAATGGTGTTCCATTAAATATACAGTTGGGGTGGACAAACACCTTGCTAAAGCTTAAGGGATCTACATAGTATTAGCAAAGTTTACTTTTAGCACAGAGATCTAATAATGAAACCACACTTTCGTCGAGAGTGAATAGGGATCCAACCAAGACCTAAGGAGCCCAAGCCAACCTCACCTGCAAGTGGTGAACCTGCCGATCAACGGATGAGGTTCTGGCGAACATAGCAGTGCCCGGTAAGCGGCAATACGCTCGCCACCTATTACGTGGGACCAACTATATAATTGGCGAAGTGTGGGCGTATAATATGCCTATGCCTACGCCTTCGGGGAAACAGGCGTGAATGTATTTATACGATATCCTCCAGCAATAGCAGCAGCAGCATACCACACGGCCTATAACTACCACTTAAAATTACTATTAGAATCACTGTCTGTTACCAGCACGTATAATTTAGAATAGGAAAAGACAGAGCGGATTTAGATCAAACAGTTATTCTGCTTACGAAAATAAGTACACCTCGTTATGAAGTTTACTTAAAGATAATATTTTATATTACAGGCGATAGGTCATGTGTCCGGTGGACACTTGAACCCGGCAGTGACAGCAGGATTGGCAGCAACCGGACGCGTGAAGCCAGTCCGAGCCATCCTGTACATGATCGCCCAGTGCGCTGGTGCGGCTGCCGGATCCGGCTTGCTAAAAGCCTTCACGCCGGACCGGGCCGCTGGATCGCTTGGTATCACGGGGCTCGGTACTGACATCACGCCGCTGCAAGGCTTCGGTATCGAGTTTTTCCTTGGATTCATACTGGTCTTCGTTGTTTGTGGGGTAAGTAATTATAACAATAGTGTTTTACAATCACATTAGTTATTTATTTCCAAAATAAGTATCATTAAGGACAAAGTAAGTGTTTATTTAATAAGAAAGCGAAATTGACGACGATGCGGGCACACTTTTTTTTTGAAGCACAAATTTAATACATATATTTTGAATCAAATGATTTTAACGTACCGGCCAGAAATTACGATATAAATTTATGCATTGTCTAGCAGTGTGACCAATGACAATAATTTAAATAGTTAGACCTAATTTGAATTTTAAATTTTCTATTAATTAATTAAGCTGTGGGAGTGGTCTTATTTAACATAACCTTCGGTCTTTTCGGTCCCCCTTTGGCCGAAAGGCAGTGCGTAAATGCATTTTGTTACAAACGTAAAACAAAAAAGGGTTTGGTAACTGGATGTAGGTCTAGTCTAAATATTCTCGAAAACAATCTCATGTCTAGGTATTTGTAATAATTAATTAAGTTATGGGAGGGGTCCTATTTAACATAGTTTGACGTCATAGCAGTAACGAGCATATAGCTATGATATCATTCATAGTTGGGTGGGGTTAGGAAATATGAATATTTGTTTTATTAATCTTTATTGCACACACATAAAAATGTACAAAAGGCGAACTTAATGCCATTCGGCATTCTCTACCAGTCAACGTTGGGGCTAGAAGAGACATTAAAGGCGGTGCCGTGCGAATAAGAGATAATATTGATAGTAATTATATACTTACATAAAATAGTACGCTGATCTACATCCAAAAACACACACATAGACATAATTATATAAACACAAATACATATATACCTATTTAAAAATAAATAAATGGATGACATAGGGAGAAAATTTCATCGATGATCATTCTTTCAAGAAGTAACCAAAACTTAAGTTTTTGGAAGCTGCTTTAGGGCCAATGTGATGTTTGGAGTACTTTGCAGTAAGAGTTCCAACTTTCAAGGTCTAGTCCTAATATTCTCGAAAACAATGTCATGTCTACTATCGTAAATTTCGATCTGTTTGATATAACTCTATGGCAATTCATAAACTACGAATGAAATCGCGTGCGGTAGTCCTTTATTAGCATTACCAGCATTACGTAGTCGTCTGATGACACTGCAGTGCCCCTTCGGGTTAATTCCTCACATAAAGCTGCGTTTTCACGACCAGAATCCACGTCTTAAATGTTCTCATTTTCTTTTATTATTCGTACATTCTACTAATATGTTTTTACACATGATTACATCGAGTCTGTTTATAATTCAAAAAACATAGTAGCACTTATCCGACCTATTGTTCATTTTATAGTTTGTAAATTCTACTTTTAGTTTCAGAGTTCTCTTGTTTGAAAGGAAACTGAAGTTCCTGTATTTTCGCATTCAAATCGCAACGACATAAAAACGTATCATTGCATACGTCTTGTCATAAGCCTTTTTTTCCAATTCCACTTTGCCTAAAAGAAAATGACTTATGAAAAATATTGCACTTATCGTATTTACTTTAAAAAAACACTTCTGGAAAGAAATTAACCAACGAATGGCAATGTTTATTTTGACTATTTTTCAAAGTAACTTTATGGAAAAGGTACGAAAGTAATTATATACTGTCTAAACAGGTTTCATTAGATTACGATCACGATTTTTAATAAAATGTTTCATGTCTAAAAAGGTTTAATTTTAATAAAGTTAATTAAGTACCACTGTAAGCTATTCACATCCATAATGGAGGCAGCCTTATGCTTGTCTAATGACACAGAATAGCTGAGTTCCGTGACAGCATATTATTAGCTGGTAATCCTCGTCTGGTGCACTCAAATGCATTCACTTGATTTAGCATTAAATATTCAACATATTTGATTTGATGCCTTATCTATCAGTGACATTTTGTTTATTGCGATGATAAAATCATGATTGTTATGAGCTTAATTAAAAATTCTCAATTGAAACTGAAATACATACTTTTTTAATAAAGTTTGTTTGGTACAATTATAGAACACGATAAAGGTTAGGTTGGCTCCAGTATTGTCAATTAAGTATTTAAAAAAAAAGTATATTTACTTATACAGCACCGCGAAGGTTAGGTTACACTTTTTTTTGCCTAATTTATTTAACTGCTAGACTGGACTCTCCAATAGCACGCCATTGAGCTCGATCTTCAGCTCCTCGACTCTAACCGCTGCCAGCCGTTTTGCGTAAATAGTCGCTCCACCTAGATTTCAGAGCCCTGGTCTCCATTTTTGGATACGTCTACCTCAGCGTGTATCGATCCATAGCAGTAAGGGATAGGAACGGCTCACTGCCACATATGTTATTATTTTCATATCCAGCTAACCCCGTTTAGAATGCTTAGAACCCAGAGTCTGCTTACTGGGGGCCTACCGCCGAGTTCGATGGCAATCGATTATAAGGCAAAATGGATTTCGAATTGATTCTGTCATACCGCCGAACTCATAGAAATCGAAACAAAATGGCGTTCTCCATTTACCTATTGGTCTGTCACGGACTGAAGGTCATAATGAGAGGTGGCTGTCGGCAGATTCCCCGGTACGGATTAATGAACGCAAAACAAAGTTTGATCTAGATGGATTACCGGTAATCCATCGAATTCGGCGGTAGGCCCCCAGGTCCAACTAGATTTGAATGAATTTCAGTAATTATTTGGAGCCACTACCGTTTGAACTCTGCAACCCATAGAAACATCACTCTTTATTTCACACCTATGTCACCTAGCCCGAAATAAGACCGAATAGGTTTATTCTAGAATGATATTAAATAATGAAAAAAACCCCAATATTAATACATTTTGTAAAACAACGGTCTACATATTATATTCATCGCTAGTTCGGTCGCATTCGAGCTGGTAAATGGTTAACAAAAAAATAACCTTGAACCTAAATTGGCCTAGGGCAAATAAAAGTTTAGCCGGATACCAGTATTTGGCCGCTAACACCAATTGGTATAATATTATATAAGCAGAAGGGTCTCTTTACAATGGGGCCATATTTTTATTTATAAAGTTTATTTTATGCCACAAAATGGCACTTAAGTGACTCACCTAAAAAAATAAAAAATAATAAAGAGTTCCGCAATGTGTAAAGTTAGAACAATATGTTAAGAGGTAGATTGTCTGCTTTTACAAAATGTTCCTAGTGCGAAAATACGTTTATTCATACTAGGCCGTACTAATATTAAAAATGTGACAGTAATTCTATCTGTCTCGCATTCATGGCAAAACTACTGAACCAATTTTAATGAAATTTAGTACACAGATAGTCTGGAGCCTGAGAAAGGACACATACAAAAACAATAAAATTAAAGCGACAACGCGGGAAAACACACGCATGCGGTATAAAAAATTAACATAAATATGAGAACTGAATATTTGAGGTGCGCTTATTTAAATTAAGATTTTTATTTACAGGCTACATTTTAACTAGAAAAAAATGTTGTAAAGGGTTAAAAAGCGGGATAAATACAAAAAGGATTTTCATCGAAAAATTTACAGCAATTAGCTACTCTAAATTTGATCGCGGGAACTCGATTTAAAAAAGTAGTTTCTTATATTTTACGAGAATCAGCATAAATCAATCTAAGTAAGTTCGTTTAATATATTTATAACAAGAGTTATTTAGATCTAGAAATTT
This sequence comes from Musotima nitidalis, assembly GCA_949126915.1. Classification (NCBI taxonomy): domain Eukaryota; kingdom Metazoa; phylum Arthropoda; class Insecta; order Lepidoptera; family Crambidae; genus Musotima; species Musotima nitidalis. The sequence goes on from OX421417.1 coordinate 10,065,000, forward strand.
TTGCGACAAAACCAATGTACCTTTCTAACAGAACAATGAACGAGTATTCGAATTATATACAAAATTTTATTACCTAGAGATTTGTATTTGCGATGGTAAACTCAAACAAAAATATCTTCATCGTTAGGTTCTAGTTTCTCAAATCTTTGCTATGTAAAACAGTTTTGTTAGCCTCACTGGTCGCAGAAATATTATGTACCTAACCTATCTAACTACAATATATGATATTTCAAGTCAATTAACCCCTTCTATTAGGTATGGTTGCCAGACAGTAGCGAAATAATATCCAGATATGTACTTGATAGACCAATCTATGATAATAACATAACAATTTATTTACACTTTCAATAAAAATGTCTAAACTGTAATATAAAAGTAATATAAATAATGATTAATTATGGCGGAACTCAGGAATTCCGCATTTTTGTCTATTTCCAAAATTACATCTAAGATCTTTATTTCAAATTTCATCCATTTTGATACAATATTTCAAGCGTAAATAAAACCTTATTATTCTGTAAGTATCGAATATTGATTATATTATCAATTTACCTTTTATTAAAAACAAAATAGACTAGCCCTTTGATCAGATTATATGTTTTAACACTATCAACCAATCAACGTACCTATCGAGTTACGCAGGGCCGTCTTTAAACTATTTGAGGCCCTAGGCACGTTAGGTTCATGGGGTCTCTTTGACCTTGAGAAAGCTCACTCACTCCCATCTGTCAAAAAGTTCAAGCTATGTTGTACACGGTATAGCTATGCGCATGCAGCAAGCTAAAGCTAATAAGCAAGTAGGTATTGGAGTAAGTCATTATCATCAGATTTTTCAAAATTAATGTTTTTCGGTAATGCCTAAATATCGGTTATCATTTGGTAATCTGGCAGGAACTAGGGGGCCCCATTAGATAGCGGGGCCCTGGGCACGTGCCTATAGTGCCCAGTGGGGAAGAGGGGCCTGGTGTTACGTCAGAGTTATCTAATCCATGTCTTGAAAAAAGTGATCCAAAATGTGCACTAGGTTCAGTCTGCCACTTCTTTCATGTGAATTTGATCTATAATCTCAAGTCAAATTCAAAGTCAAAATCATTTATTCAAGTTTTTGCTCAATAGAGCTCTTATGAAGGTCAAACTTAAAATTTAACGCGCCCATTCACTGCGGGCGGGAGCTTTATCGTAAAAGAACGGGCAGGAAAATCGTCAAGTTTGGTTATTTTCTCCCGCCAGTTACAAATGTACTTTAACTAAAGACATAGTTTACAAAAAAAAAACAAAATTTTAAGAAAAGAAAATTACATATTAATCTCTCACTATCTACAAAGTCTATAAATCAATCTTTACAGTGATAATAGTAACTTAGCTGATATACCCAGTATTCCGCCACAGCAATAACAGCGGTAGAGCTCATTAGGTCTTCTCGCAAACATGTCACACCAAGTCAGAGAAGTTAAAATTATAAAAGAAAATACTGTTTTTACGGGTAACTTGTAAAGCCAATATTAAACAGATCTTTAAAAATAAATAGTAGTTTCAATATGTAATTTCAGTAATTATACCTACAATATGAATTGAATGAAAATCTAAAAGTTATTAAGACTATAATGGAGTATTGTGGCCGAATAACATTGCGTGCGAAACCACATTACTGTGAGAAAATATATATCGTTTGCCAAAAGAAAAACTAAAGAATGAATAGCAATAAACTACCAAGGAGTTTAGCCATACCTACATTTGCTAACGAAACTAAATATTTGAATGAGCAAAAATGCCAAGGAATCCACGGAGTTTTGTACCTTGTTTCATGTTTTTAACTGTATTATGACATAAGTATTTGCGCTGTACATAAATCATAGTACCAATATTAATTTACTTAAAAGGGTTGTATTATAGAGTGGTATTTTCTTTATTGTAGGATATATATATCACAAGCAAAATATTTCTCTATAAGGAGACTCCAAAACTTGTCATCATCATCATTCTATTAATGTCCCACTACTGAGCACGAGCCTCCTCTCACATACCCCTAAGGTGTTTAGTCATACTTCACCACGCTGGGATCAGCGTGATCAGCACTGGATAGTGCGGATTGGCGTCCCACTGTTAGAATTTTTCAAACCGCCCAATTAGGTCTCTAAAATGGCTGAACGACTACTACATATAACCGGAACCAACAGCTTGACGTGCAAAATTATTTCTTAAAGGGAGACCACAACCTTGACCACACAACTGTGATGTATTGTAAAAATATTTTATCGATTCAGGCGTTACTTTGCGGAAATCCATTGTAAGCAAGTGATGGATTAAAAATATCTTTGAAACAATTCCCGCGCTACGATAATTTCCCGAAAATCAAGAAACTATTTAAACCGACACGTGTTTCGCCCTTACACAGGGCATCTTCAGGTAAGATAGGAGCCTCAGACCAACGATGTCTTCAGGACCAACGCTGAAACGAGAGTGAACAGCTGAGCGTATTCGTATTGTATTGTAAAAACTTAAATATATGATGTTGAACATTAAATTTGTCTTCAGGTATGCGACCCGAACAAGCCAGAGAGCAAGGCGACTGCTCCCCTGGCAATCGGGCTCACCGTGACGCTGGGCCATCTACTAGCTGTGGACTACACCGGCTCCGCCATGAACCCAGCTCGCGCCTTCGGGTCTGCACTGGTCGCTAACATTTGGACCCACCAGTGGGTAAGTATCTTTCACTTTCTCAATCATGCGGCTCAGCTCATTGAAAGTAGACACTGCAGCCTATGAACGATTGAAATCTGATAAGTGTTAAATATGCATAGTGATTTGCTGTGGGCGTTACGAAAGAAGAATGCACCCATTGTTCGAAAATCATGAAGCGTTGTTTACTCAAAAATCTATAGTTTTATCCGGCTTGTTTTTATGACAAATCTTGTTGTTATATCGCCACTTCGTTTTTTGAGCCAAAATCCTTGCTGTTGTTTGATACGAGCATGTGGGGTTGACTTAACTAAGATTATGTTCAACTTAGTAACTTTTCCTACACCTAGAAGTGATTACAGTAAATGAGTTGCAACAAGAATAAATTAATTTGAATACGTCAATAATAAATTGACGATGTTTGATTTGATTGTTTGCAGATATACTGGGCTGGCCCCATTGCAGGTGGAGTAGGGGCAGCGCTTCTTTACGTGCACGGATTCTCCGCGCAGCCCACGAACGAGCCTCCACGCTACAGGCCCGTCGCCGCTGATGAGAAAGAGGTACCTGGGCATTATTAAAACTCACCCTCATGGCAGACTTCTCCTTACATAATTATTACCGTCATCTGCCCAAGGAAGTATACTGCTGGAAACTTCCAATGTGACCGATTATAAGCGGCCGGCATACAATGTGATCATGCGACCATTGTCAGATTATCAGATCTTGCCGTATACGTCTTTCGCCACGCCGCCCTTCTTCAAAGCCCACATAAATTTTTTAATGACTTTCTTAGATTATATTGGCATAAAATCAACTGTCACAGATTCAGTATCAATCAATCAAAATATTTTTTTCAAGTTTGACTTTAAAGAGCTCTTATGAGAGTCATACTTATAAACTAACGCGATTACCTGGATTTAAAGATCCACCTACATCTTCATGAACTGTTAGCCTCAAAAGAAGAAAAATTTTAGTGCTTGGCAACTCTAACTAGAATAGATTGCTAGTTAAATAAGTTACAACTTATTAAAATGCATTCTTGGGCACGTCGATTAAGTAAGCTGTGATAAGGTTCCTACTTAACTTAATAACAACATACTAAAAGATACGAACCTGCATATTGTACAAGCGTATGAATACTGACTAGTAGGTGGAGAAATTAAACTTAGTTGTTTTGACTTACAAGCGCACTGGACGAGCCGCCCCATCCGCATGGACAGTCGAACAAAGTGTAAGCAACCATATTCAAATCAAGTTTTGTTTATGATTTTAACTATGAAATATTTTATTTTTAAGCATTTTCTATTTTTGGTAGAATAAAGATTGTTATTCAGATACATAAGCTTTTTTCTCCATAAGCAAAGACTTTTAGGGCTTTTACACATAAACACGATGCGTCGAGATCGATGTCGATGTCGTGTCGTAAAAATTTACGATGAGCCTTTGTGTGTGAAGCCAGTCGTAGATTTCCCATAAACAAACATTTCAGATACACGACATCGTATCGTGTCTTTACACGTTACGTACGTTACGACGTCGCGTGGTCGTGTCGTCTTTATCTTGACTTTGTAAGGCTGTAAGGTTTGTAGATCTCCTTGCTGTAGCGTCGTATCGTGTTATTTGTAAGAGCCCTAAAGAGTATATAACGCCATCGACGTTTTAAATTATAGATACTATTGCATTGTGTCAAAAAATGTTTTTCTGAATTAGGATTTACACCAGAGACGAAGCCAAGCGTATACTAAAATGTGATAGGAAATATAATGTATTTATTAATAGATATGTAATTTTAGTTTATCATAATATGATAAACTAAAATTATGAGTAATGGTAAATAAATATAACCTAATACTTTAATGGTTTTTTATTAACGTGATCTCTCTATATTTAAGAATACTTGCATAGAATTTAGTCTAAAAGCTGAACTTAATTAATAATAATTTAATACTAATTATGCCTAATTTATACTGGTATAAATTGATAAAATTTGTAGCCAGCGTTTCTTATGTCATCAAAGTTACTAAAACTAAGATTAACCTAATTAAGTAGTTAAATAATTGTAACGAGTTATATGTTCATAGTGTATCGTTTAACTCGATGCTAGCTTTTGAACTGAATGTTTAAACGATAGATAAAACTTACGGCATGTATATTTTTTTAAACTAAACAAATCATAATTATAATCTTATAATGCTTAAAATTATGAATGCCGTTATCAAGACGCCTAAATAATACAAATTAAACCTTTTCCTTTTATCCGTTAGCTGAAGAGACTGGATGGGAAAGCCGAAGACCTGGCCTGAGAGAGACTTCCGGCGCCAAGACCTGCGCCGACCCACGCGCTGCATACTTACATATGAAACTCTAACTCTTCCAAGCTTTACGACGTCGCCTTCCAATTAACATTAACAAAGCTGCACTTCCATCAGAGAGCTAAGCTATCAATCAAAGGGTTCTCTTATTTACGAATAAGCTTTATACCTTATATAACAATAGATAGTAGTGAATAGGGCTGTCATGTCACTTTTATTGTATAATTGTTTTAATCCTTAAAATATTTTTTGGAAAGTGGAAAAAACGAAAATGATCATACCTCGACGATCGTTTTGCCTAGCATAATAAATAAAATAATTTTAAATAAAAATATTTGACACGGAAAATAAATTAAATTGCTACATAATCGCTTTTATTGGCTCTTCGGTGGAACAAGGCTCAACGACCGCTTTCAATATTCTATCAACATATACGGATAAAATATATTATTAATTTTTAAGATTATATTTGCGGAATTAACCTATTTATTCCTAATTTAAATGCAAAAGTGCTACTAAGGATCCAATTGGTTTGCATCTACGTTTAATAAGCTTCCAGTAAAAGAAAAGTAGCCCCTTGCAATACGGTCATAGAATATTGAAGTCAGTCATTCCTTTTAGAAATTATTTAGTTACTTAAGGCACTAATACGCACTCCTATAATAATGTAAAAAGCATCTTTTTTTTTACTACAATGAAAAAAAGAAGATATTAAGATATAGTTTATTCTCAGCCGCAGCTCAGGCGTAACACTTTGACTTAAGGCCTTGTGGCAGGAGTCAATTTTGATCTGACTTGTTACACCTGATACTTTGCCTCACACAAGTCCATTACAGACGAACATTTCGTGTGAATTACAATAGGTAGGTACAGTCAACGTCAAAATGTTTGTAACATCCATGGCGCCATAAAAATCGACACACGTCTCCATTGTCAAGAGAGTTAAGGCATTTTTTTTTTAATTTGGAAAACATACATCTGTTTTTACAAAATAACAAACTTATAAAAGAATTATAGGCTAATTACAAGCTTCCACATATTAATAAATGTCCCAAGCATGTACCTATCGGGAGGTACATGTATTATATGGCGATTTGGATGATGATAACAATTTGACACTTACTGTACAGTAAACTTAGTAAAGTGCACATCACTGGAAAATAAATGAACAATAAATTAGTTCTATTATTGTGTACAAAGGCTTTAGCAAACATTACGGCAAACCTCTACCTCTGCTAAGTTATGGCAAATCTGGCAAATGTCTAAGTAAAAATAGACAGAGGATATTGTGCAATAAAACATTTTATAAACTTCGCTTTGGTACGCTTTGACAAATACATTTTATTTACAGATAATAGTTATTATTATTGTTAATCAAGAATTTTATCCTACAACATGTTAATTTATTGCGAAATCATTTATCATATCAAATTTATATAAAATAACGAGGAATCAACTCGAATTATGTGAAGTGAAATAACAAGTTTTAAGTGATTAAAAATCTGTATATTTTCATAAGAATACTGTTATATTTTTTATATTGAATTAAAATATTTTAGTATCTACTTCGAAATAGGAAACTGCTTATAACATATTTTGTGTAATGTTAAGTAATACTGTAAAAATAATTCAAAGTAATTAAGGTAAAATTAATGCACAAATCGTGTGCCTTGTAATGAACAATAAAATTTACAGTTAGTAGGTATCTCATTGAATCTAGTTCCCCGCCAATTGCTTTGTTAATCTTACAAAGTATCAAAAAAAAATATACAAGTATCAAAAAAAATATATACAAAAGTACTTATCAAAAAAATTATACAAGTAAATATTATACTTTTTGATAATACCAGTAAATACCAGTTATAGCTACCAAATATATTTAGATGTTTATATTCATTACACGCTACTTAATCTACATGTAATATATTTTCAGGTAAATCATTATTAGACAAGTGGAGCACATACACTCAAGAGACGAAAAGATGGATTTCTGTAAAACTAAATACTTACCTACTCTCAAAATACAATTGATTTTTTAATTTGAATTTAAATTTTTTTAATGGTTTTATGAAATTTCAGTACATGTAGGTAGTTATTATTTTTTTTATACTTGAGCTTTTTTCTGCTTTCAGTAATGTTTTCGTATGACTCATATGAAAAGAGACTAGTTGTCTAACGATTCTTTTCAATTTAGACTTTTGGTGTCAGTCGCTGCGTTTTCGCCACGTAGAAACGTTATGAATTGAAATCAATATTTCAAATTAGTATTATCACCCTAAAAACTAACAAATTTTGCCCTTTTATATTGTAGATCATGTCTGTAGAGGGTACGTGTTCGACGAATAGATATAACTATAATTAGTACTAAGAAATCTACTCAGTTTTGTATAAGTGTCGTTTAAGTTAGCTGTATCCATAGATTCTAAAGGGTGTCTTAGTAACTGCACTTTTTCATTTTATAATAAAACAAGTATGGAATAAAATCTCCGTCAAATAAACCTTTTTATGAAATTTTCCATGACTTTTGCACAGACATGTGGCTGTATCTCACCGATGACGCGTTGGATCCCGATTTGAACTCTTTTGTTGTGGTATTGTTTCGGGTTTATTCGCATAAACCCGTGATTTCACGAATCCCCAAAGAATATTGTTTATATAATAATTATTTTTATTTTAAAATAAATATGTGCACTCTTACTGAGACAACCTTTATAAAGAAATTAAGCAATTTTCAGGTAAATGATACCTTATTTCCATTAACACTTAATAAGTATAGGACTTTCTGTTAAATAACTTATCTGTATACCTACTTATAAAAGTTGAAGTGTTCAATAATAGCTAGCATTCTGTAACTAGACACAATGTTTTCTAGTTATCTCTGAATGTTGTATCTTCATAAGTTTATATGAATTAAATATACATATTTTAATATTTTGTTGTTTAATTTAACTGCGCTGCCATCGTTGCATGGCGGTAAGTCCTCTTAGGCTAGAGCGGCGCCACGGCGCCAGGCCGTGAGGATTAAATAACTAAAAAAAATGGTGGCTTGAAAAGTAAAATACACTTCTTTCATTTATATTGCTTTATATTTAAAACTGTTTTTATACATTGATTACATAATATTATACTCTAGAAAATGCTGGTTTATATACATTAAACGTATAATTTTATAAAATATAAAGAAGAATTGATACCTCGATTTTTTTTAAATATGTATGACCCAAAGTAAACATATTGATGTTACAATTTATGCATTATTAGTTATGTGCTAATTCATCTCTTTTACACAAATTCTACATGATGCGAAAAAATAACACTATTTAATAAAACGTACGTATGTAGTTTTTTCTGAACACTAAGTAACTTAAGGCACCACCAATATTTAAAAATATATCTACAAACTAAAAATGTATAGCATTACACGTGGTTCCATTTATAAAAGTAACATTTTGATAAGAAAATAAAAATGTACGTCCGATATATTAGTTTTAAACACAATAATCATTTAGAAAAAAATAGTAAAAATAATCAAATATAAAAGATAATATAATTTTATTTTTTTCATGATTTTTTCTGATAACATTTGATTCGTTTTATCAACATTTATATTACACAACAAAATTATTGAAAACTCTATCAGTCTTACAACTTAGTTTAGACTAGTTTTTACAGTATAAATTAATACAAACTATGTTAAGAGGCTACTTATTGCGTTTGTGTGTACTTAATACATTTCCATTAGCTGATAAGACAATTTAGTCGACTAATGTCAGATTCTACGACGTCTCTTTTTATGGTTTATAAATATATAACCTCAACCAATTTTTAGGTTATAATAAGTGTTATAATTAAATCTTCGATTTGATTAGGTTAACAGTGGATTAACAATAATAATAATAATTTGTCTGACGTTGCTAAGAAATGCTTGAATAAAGTATAATAGTTACGGTATGTTACCGTGTTGCAGACTGTCAAACAAAAAGTAACTTCTGTGTGAATGTACCGTTAAATAATGGCTTCGTGCGGTTAGCACATACAGCCAGTGTAAAGTATAATATTTATTGCATAATAAATGATAACAAGTGGTGATAAAGATTAATGAGATGCCCGCCACCCCAAACCCCTTGGGTCCTGAGTGAAGATGTGGGGCTATACTTATATCATCTGGAATTCTTGAGAGAAATTGAAAAGTGATTTTGCACTGTTTTGTTTCATTTACCAACACTCCAGTACGTCCACACACACTTAACGATTATTATTTCACCAAATACTACACAGTAATGTCCAATTTTTTAAAATAAAACAAAACTGCAGGCGGTCTTCCTTAAAATCTGACATTAGTGGACTAAACCGTTAAGACAAAGATTAGTTAAAATAAAACAATTAACCTAATTAATTGTGTAAGTATTAAAATATTACTGTACATGGATATTACACAAGAAATCACAATCATTGGCAGATAATTTATTAAATAATATTAACCTAAAAGTAAGTGATGTAAGCGTGGAAGTAAATGTTTTTTAAAATATATGACTACGATTCTTCCTGACCCTATGTTAATTTATACTCTATAAATAAACGCACTATATTATTTTATTAGTAGCAGTAGAAGCGAATACGCGGCACCAACATTAAAACTGGCGAAATGTGGGCGTATGTTATGTGACATTAAGTAAGTATTATAAGCGGTAGTCGTTAGGCCATTAAGCGACTTAGTTCTATCAACACGACGCCATATCTGCCTTCTCCAATCTGCACTAGGGTGAAATGTTTCTCTCTCACTTTAATTTATTTATCTTATCTTCCTGGTCATAATTTTCAATTCATGCCTAAGACTAAGCCACTTTCCATCTCAATGGAAAATTGCACAAGTTGTAATGATCCTCAAGCCGGGCAAAGCAGCAGAAGAAACCTCCTCATACAGACCTATCAGCCTTCTCCCGCTTGTGGGTAAACTTTTTGAGAAAATAATTCTAAACAGAATGTACCCCCATCTAGACGAATTTCTCCCGGAGCATTAATTTGGCTTCAGACAGAAACATGGCACCACAGAACAGGTGCACAGAGTGGCAAACACCATCAGCCAAGCGCTTGAAAACAAGCAATTCTGTGCAGCAGTCTTCTTGGACATAAGCCAGGCATTCGATAGGGTTTGGCACATGGGTCTCCTTTTCAAGCTGAAAAAACACCTACCTCACTCACTCTATCATATTTTAAATAGCTACCTACACAAAAGATGCTTCCAAGTGAAATTTAATAATGACATATCAGAACTATATGAAATTCGCTCAGGGGTTCCTCAAGGCAGCTTACTGGGTCCGATGCTATATCTCATCTTCACTGCTGACATACCAAAGAAAGATGACACTATGATTGCTACTTATGCAGATGATACTGCTATATTATCTGTAGACACTTACGCAGTATCTGCACCTGCAAAGCTTCAACGACATATCAGTGAAATTGAGGAGTGACTCGGCATGTGGAGAGTAAAGGCTAACAATAGCAAATCCGTACAAGTCACCTTTACGCTTAGAAAGGGTAATTGCCCACCAATCAAGCTAAACGGAGAGAACCTTGGTATTCATCTGGATAGAAGACTGATATGGAAAACACACATCTGGAATAAGCGAAAACACCTCGACACAAAGCTCAGAGGCTTGTACTGGCTTGTGGGCAAGAAATCTCAATTATCTAATGAAAGCAAAATGATAATCTATAAAGCAATACTCAAGCCTGTATGGACATACGGTATCGAACTCTGGGGCTCAGCATCTAACAGCAACATCGAGATCTTGGAAAGATTTCAAACAAAGACTATGAGGAGCATGTTCAATATACCAAAATGTATCGCTAACAAATATTTACTAAAAGATCTAAAACTAAATACTGTGAAACAGGAAATCACTATCCGAAGTCTCAAATACCAAAAAAAACTATCCAAGCATGTAAATGCCTTAGCTGCTAAGTTATCAGGTAATGGTATCCAACACTCAAGACTAAGGAGGAATAGTATTCCATCCCTTCACAGACGATTCTGAACATGAAAGTGGTCGAGGTCATTGGATCCTCCCTCTAACAAAAAGACATACCCAGACTTAGGTCACATAAATAAGCAAACAGATTGCTCTGCTATGCAGGATATAAAAAAGAAAAACAAAATCATTAATTTATAAAAGAAGACCCGTGCTACTGCACTACTGCAATAGTGATGATGCCGATAGTACCTTTATCTATTAATGTACAAATGGCTTATAGTACAATATTCAAGATGTCATTATTGCATTGTTTTATAATTTAAAAATTGTATATAATTTTAGTTAATCGATGTCAGTCATAAAAATGGTGAATTATTACAATGAACCAACGTGTAAATCAACAGAGGTGCATTAAAACAATTAGTAAACATGCTAACATTATAAAAAAAGCATTTATCGAGACGTTATTATAAACCTGAGATAATTATAAGAACATTACATAACAGTAAAACAGCTACACAAAGGCAATCCTCCATAAAATTTCATTTTCATTAAAAATGCATCTTATTAACATGTTTATTTCAACACAAAGAATATTTATTGTCACTCAAACTTAGTCAATATCTTATTTTCTTACAGCAACACTTGCTAGAACTTTTACCACGTAAAAACAAAAACTATCTGTACAATTTTTTTCCGACGCCGTAAATACGTATTCTTGGATTCGGCAAATGTACTGACTATGTGATATAACTAAATTAGCCAGTCATAAAGAGTTATAAGACAAGTCTCCGACGAAATTATGACTATTACGGTTCAATAACATTTTAATAGCATTTTTAGTTCAAAGACTTTAAAAAAATGTCGTATATGTCATCAACCGTTCGTCGATTCACCCAGATCGTAATATATAAATATATAAACGCCGGGGCGTTCTATTATGGATCTTTTCGATTTAAATTCAGTTCGAGGTTATTTTGTTGTTAACGCTTAGGATACAGGACCAGATATTATTATTATTTTGCGAGTACTTTATGGGTAAACACAATATTACCTTTATCTTCGTTTATCTACAAAGGATGCTGAAGACCGTGCAAATTGGAGGCAAAAGAGGAAGAAAGCGGACCCCGGGCACATAAGGTGGCAACCGGGATAACGCTCTGATGATGAGAAAACACCTTGAGCATAAAATACTAGTTGATTAGGCATAGTATATTTTGATCTGGCCAATTGAAGGATTGCACTACAGCACGTACAATCCGGCAATGAGTATAATAAATCTAAATTAAATGCATTCTGTACGGCACAATACTTAATTATTTCATGGGTGCATGGTGATCCTACCAACATCTTTGGACCTCAAGCCAACCTACCTACCTGCAAGTGGTCCTGCCGATCAACGGACGATACTCTGGCAATCACAAATGTTTCCAATAAGCGGAAATAGGCTTGCCACCTATTACGTGGGACCAATATTTCAAATGGCGAAATGTGGGCGTTTATATGCCTGTGTCTAAGTGATTTTATGTATGTATGTATGCAATAATTATTTCTATTTTCTAATGTTTTTCTTTAGCCAATCCGCACTGGGTCCACGTGGACCTGTCCTGATGACTTGCTCCCTTTCTGTTCTCACCGTGTTTTGTAAGAAACGGCCGGTGCTCAGTGGAACGGATAAAGGTAAAAATGATGACGTATTTCGTTAAAACTCAATAAAATCGGTGTAACGTTGGGTGTACTATATGAATTTGAAGCATTTCTGTTTGTCGTGTGGTATTCGCGTCTTGAATAGAACCGAGTCGGCGCGGAACTGCGTAGACAATAGAGGTGTATATCCCATCACCTGAAAATTTTACAAACCAAAACTTTGAGCAATACTTCGTTTAAAGAAAAAGTATTTATGTACGAGAGCATAAAGTGTTGATTAAAAAACATGTTGGCATAAATATTCGATGGGAATTATTTTATAATTTAATTTTTATTAAAACAAATATTATTGTATTTATTTATTATTCACTTTAATTAAAACGGTGTCCAGAACCCATTATAGTAATTAATGATAGCAATCAATTTTAAAAATACAATTCAACACTTACAAAACTAAACTCAGCAACAATAATTAAATTATTCAGAAAGAATTAAATTAATTAGATAATATTAAAATAAAATTACTGTAATAGACACAAGTTACATAGCACGCAAACATTCATACCTTTCTGTCACAATAACTCAGGCAGTCATTATATAATATTATGAATAGATACTATTATATTATAATTAATAATATTATACATATATAATATTATTAATAGATTAATTAATGCTGCGCGTAGTACCTAATACTACATGCTGAAGTGTCCTCGCAAGATTAGCGTAGTATCATCCTGTGGTGTCTGACAGTGTGCTGAGGGGACACTGCTTCAGTACATAGTATATAATAGGTTGGGGAAAAAGTCTTTTCGTATTTTTGTATGAAAAGTCAAGACATTTTTTTCAAAGTTTATTTACATTTATTTACAATCTATATGTACCGTTTTGTTGAATAACTTTCTGCCATTTTGTGGGCAGAGACATTATCCCGTTACTGTAGAAAATTTGGGACTTCTGATCAAAAAAACGGGACAAATAGTTTTGGCAGTCCTCTCTTGAGGTCAACCTTACAGAACCTAAAGAATTCTGCAGAGACCGAAACAGGTGAAAATCTGAAGGCGCAAGGTCAGGGCTATATGGTGGATGCACTAGGACCTCCCAGTCGAACTCTCTTAATTTTTGCTGAGTGGCTAAAGATGTGTGTGGTCTAGCGTTATCGTGATGAAAGACCACACCCTTCCTGTTGATCAACTCCGGCCGTTTTCTCTCGACTGCTTCCTTTAATCTCATCAGTTGCTGGCAGTAAAGATCAGAATCGATGGTTTTGCCGGGCGGTAAAAGCTCATAATAAACAATGCCCTTCCAATCCCACCATACACACAGCATCACCTTATTTCGTGTTAGGCCAGGTTTGGCCACAGTCTGTGAAGCCTGGCCAACTTTCGACCACGACCTTTTTCGCACGTTCTTGTCGTACGTGATCCACTTTTCATCGCCAGTTATCAATCTCTTTAAAAACGGCTCGGTTTCATTACGTCTCAATAATGAATCGCAAATGAGTACACGGTTCATTAAGTTTCTTTGAGTGAGCTCGTGTGGCACCCAAATATCGAGCTTTTTTGTATAACCAGCTTTCTTCAAATGGGTCAAAACTGTTTTGTGGTCAATTCCCAGTTCTTCAGCTACATCGTAACTACTAATATGCCGATCTTGCTCCACTCTTTCAAAAATGGCGTCCATTTTATTCGTAACAGGGCGACCAGAGCGAGGTGCATCTTTATCATCAAAATTTCCGGACTGAAAACGTTTGAACCAAATTTGTGCTACTCTTACTGACACTGCATCAGGTCCATAAACATCACAAATTTTTTTCACTGCTTGAGTTGCATTTTTGCCTTTTTTATAATAAAATTTTAAAATGTATCGAATTTCTTCATTAGATTCACTCATTTTTACGGAGAGAAAAACAAATGAAAAATAGCGGGAAACAACTTTTTTTTATTTTTTTCTTTTCTTTATAATGGAACCTTTTTAATGTTACCAAAACCAGCCAGACACAAATAGTACAGTCAAAAAAATTTTATAATAAGTTTATACCTACGTTATGCGAAAAGACTTTTTCCCCGACCTAATATAACTATAACTATATAGTAAATATATTAATGTTGTTTTTGAATCTATCAATTAAATCGTTTCTTTTTTTCCGAGTATTTGCTATGCTTATATGTACTGAATAAATTTGTTTTCATTCTTACTTTCTTATTTATAAAAAAAATCTATTTTACCATTTGACACGTTTCTCTTCTGCCCACTCCAAATAGGACATATGGGTGTATGCTACTACTCTATCCATATCCATACTCCGTGCCTCGGAAACCCGGTTAGTCCCGGCTGTCATGAACATCTATGGCAATAGTTATAAGGAAGTCAATGCCTTCTAGCATCCTGACAGCTGGTTTACTCATGGAATGATGATTCCCTCTGGGTTGCGGAGGTCAGACGGCAGTTGCTTCGTGTAATAAATGAAATTCAGCCAAATCTTGGTATAACCAGTGATCCTGGGCTCTGAGCTTAGGGCTAACGGGATAAAGCTAGGATATGATAATAATGACGTCACATTAAAATCTTGTATATTATCACTAACCTGTGAGAAGAACTGAATACACTTGTGTCTCTCGTGGAAATGCGTCTCATCTGCTGAGAGCGTGACCGGGCAGCCGGGGCAGCGGAATGTCCATCGTGACGTCACCTGTATTAACAAATCATCTTTATAATAAGCGTATAGAAATATGGCTGTAGATGAGCGCATAAGTTGAACCTTGACACTAAGAGAATAGGAGTCACATTTGAAGTGAAAAATGGCGCGTGGCGCGTAACTATAGCAACGCGGGGACGCTTTGCTGGCACGCATGCGCTTGCCACTTACAATTACTTTCTGTCCCTTTCTTTCGCTTGTCTCTCATATAGTTGCCATAGTCACGCGCCACCTCTCAGGTCGCACTCCGATTCGTTCGTGCAGTGGATTATATCGTTTTAATGTTTAGTACGGAATAAATAAATAAATATTTCCTGACAATAACACCAATTATTTAGTTCCAAGATGAGAGAAGTCATGTCATATCATTAAGAACTTGTGTTATGGATACTAAACAACGGATAAACATACTTAAACACTTTTTATTTTTGTAAATACATCCTTAATAATATATAGGAAAACACCCAGACCAGAACAAATATTCATGTTCATGTACACAAAGATTTGTCCTGTGTGGGAATCGAACCCGCGACCTCTGGAGTGAAGTGTAGGTATGCTGACCTCCCCCTAACCTCCACGCCATATCGGTCGTCAAAATATACGACTGGTTTAAATAAATATATATACGGATATAGTTATTTAAACCAGTAAAGTTGACACTGACCTTGACAGGTGGTTTTCTAGTGATGTGTGATACGAGGAAGTTCATGGCGATGTCTTCACAGTTCATGAGCTCGTCCACGTGGTCTCTGACAGCCGCGGGCAAGGTTCGCCAGTACGCCCACAAATAGTACCGGTGCACGAATGCCGCACCCGTTAGCACCATACTTAACTCGCAACTGCAAATAATCAGAATATCCTTCTATATACGTTACAATGAGACTGAAATGCCAAATGTTACATGCCGTGGTGACTTGTAAGTAAAACAGCACTTAGCTTTTAAGTATTAACTGTATTTGTTATGTTCATTTTTGGTGTATGTTTTGTTAGTCGCCCTAAATGTAAAAAAATAAATAAATAAATAACACAATCGTATCATCTATACACTCAACAGTTTACCTGCAGACATCAGAGATGAATTAAACAAAATAAAATTTAAACGTTTACTGAAAAAGCACATAATAAATATGCTACCGTAGACGGTCTCTGTAATTATAATTCATTTATAACTGTTAAAATAAAAATATTTAATAATGTTTAATGTGTAATCATAGTTTATAGTAACTGATCCTTCAGTAAAACTATTTGAACAGTTTTGTTGGACATCTTTTTTAACTTATATGCAATACAATACACTTTCTAAATAAATAAATAAAATAAATACATAAATAATAAAAATATACAGACAATGAGCTTCATCAGATTAGCTTCCAAAGAATGGCACACCAGCGCCAGCAGCTGGTCTTTAAGCAGCTCCTCTATTTATGGCTGTACTGGCCACTGAATGGCAAACAGTTCACGGAGTTTCTAATGTCAATTTATAAATTTCTTGAATTTCAGGTATTTAAAAGAATTGAAATATTTTGATATGATTTAAGAACAAACTTACCTGTAATTCGAATTATATAGGAAGCCGTTGTTAAAGTTTAGATCCCACGCGTGATACCGACCCGGGAATCCTACAATTCGATCGCGATGCTCACGCCATACTCTGTAAGAACAGTTACAATATTATATTGATACACGATGTCATTATTTATAGGAATGCTATGTGTGGAAAAGGTTGTGACAGAATAGCAGGGGTCGTCGTTTTTCTGCGACTTCTGAGTCACAAGCCGCTTGTCTGAAATTAAGTATATTGTTTAAGAAATGTACCTACAATGTAACCATTATTATGTTGAATAGTTGAAGACAAATAAATTGTTTTTATTATTATTATTTACATTTAAAACTTAATTCTTGCACAAAACTGTTTGACGTCGCAAAGAGGTCGAAAACTATCACTGCATGATCATTAAAATCAATACGACAACGGTATGACAAAGGGTGTACAGGGATCATACAATCATCTTAGGATCCCAAGCCAACCATACCTGCAAGTGGTGCACCTGCCGAATATAAATAACTTAATGATAATTGGTGATAATTTATTAACAAAAAATAAAGCGAATAAACGGAATAATAATAACCACTCCCAGGCGTGCGATATAACAATAGGTACTTTAATACACATATACATACATGTACGTACACGCTTGACACTTTATCAAGAGAATACTCCTTGAAGATAAATTTTCTTTTTCATTGAATTATACGGCGCCCTTCCTCCTCTCTCCTACACTATGCTGTTCCCGACAGGGTCCACAAATGCACCAAATTGTAATATTCACCACCTTTTAAAACCATTGTGGAACGCAATAAAGTATTGAGTATTGAATAACGGACGAGGCTCTGGTAAACATAAAAGTTCCCGGTAAGCGGCAATAGGCTAGCTACCTATTAAGTGGGACCAACAAATCAACTGGCGAAGGGTGGACGTATAATATGCCTCTGCCTTTCCCTTCGGGGAAACAGGCGTGACTGTATGTATGAATGTATGGCTAAGATATTCTCAATATTCATTCCATCACCTTGATTCTTCTCGGATTTTTACCAACTACGCAAAACGATTTTATCGTCACATTTCCTCTAAGAAACCATACTTTCTGCCATTGTCTGCCGTTTGCTAAATTGAGTAGATTAAAAAGGTATCTATCTCACCTAAAAGCGAAGACGATGTCATCATCACATTTCCTCTAATAGACAGGCCCCTCTTCCCCACTGGGCACTATGGGCACGTGCCCAGGGCCCCGCGATCTAATGGGGCTCCCTAGTTCCTGCCAGATTACTAAATGATAACCGATATTTAGGTATTACCGAAAAACATTAATTTTGAAAAATCTGATGATAATGACTTACTCCAATACCTACTTGCTTATTAGCTTTAGCTTGCTGCATGCGCATAGCTATACCTATACAACATAGCTTGCACTTTTTGACAGAAGGGAGTGAGTGAGCTTTCTCAAGGCCCCATAATCCTAACGTGCCCAGGGCCTCAAATAGTTTAAAGACGGCCCTGCTAATAGACCTAAGTTTCTCCTAATCCTAAAGAAAAGTACATTATTAAGTTACCCAACTTGAATAGATTAAAAAGGCATCTCACCGAAAAGCAAAGACGATCTCATCATGTCTGAGATGCGCGTCGTCATCCACACACAAGACCGCCTCGGTATCCACGAGATGGTACGGCAGGAAGCGGTTATTGAGCGAGTTGCGCGCCGCTCGCACCACCGCCACCGGAGCCCCGCTCTCGGGCCACGAAGACGCTGACGCCGGGGCTGATGGGCCGTTCCATACTACTATTACCTGTGCAAGACATAGCCTTTGTTATATTAAAAGTGGTGATTATGTAGCAGTTTCCACTCGGTGGACTATGAAATAAAGAAAGATATAAAATCATGGTTTGTGATGAGCCCCGTGCTCAAAAGTGAGCTGAGATGCTGAGGCCAGGGCCGATGGACCGTTCCATACTACTATTACCTATATAGGACATAGCTTTTGTTTTCTGCTTCGTAATAGTCGACTACAGTATGAGGACGGTGTCGCACTGTATCTGCGCTGTGCAGTATTAACTAAATCCCTTTAATCATGGAATGTGAGAGGAGGCCCGTGCTCATAAGTGGAAAGTTAATAACATGAGATGATGTTGGTAAACATATTATATCAGAGCTATTTAAAAGAAATACTTAAAATATTAGATTCTTCTGAGGCAATGCAGGATGTATCACCCTTAAAGAAGGCAACTGTTACCTAACAAACGCTAAACTCTCAATAAATTCGGATAAACTAAATAATACTTGCCTTGTTCAGATACGGCAAGCCCCGAAGTCTTGTAAGCGCAGCGGCAAGAACAGCCTCTCGTTCATAAGTCAGTATAACTATAGTGAACTGCTCCCGAGGACGGTCGCCGCCGAGAGCCTCGCTAAACTCCTTGCCGGAACCACCGGCGCCAGCGCCGATCGGCCGGAATCCCGCTGCGGAGCCGATAAATCGCGCTTCTGACGTCACCGGTGGATCCCAAGGCAACTGCGGGTACAGTGTAAACGGTTCTCCCCACTCGTTCCATAACTCGTACCTATAAAATAAAACCACAAAATTTGCAACACTATATGAGAAACATGAAATTAATGTGAAAGATAGGTCGTACCCATGTAATAATCCAATGGAATAGTTCCGTTTATACGCAGGACTGGCGTACGGAGCCTCCAAGGGTCCGAGAGTTTCTTCAGGCTCTGACTCCACTGCGGTCTGCTCCAATTTCGGCGGATAGTAAGAGTCGTTGAAAGCTGGCGCTCCTACAATTGGCGCTGCTGGACTCGGTGGAATGTTCAATCGGGAACGGATTGTCGCCAATAGGGAATCTACGCTAGCTTGCACCGAACTAAGATATCGCTCCCATAAAACCCGACCTTGTCTTCTAAACACCAACAAATCTGCATCAGACAGCGCTCGCAAAAGAAAATGCATCTCGGTAACTCGCGCCTTAGGAAGGGATATTACTGCTCTCTTCCAATCTAAAACTTCATCGTAAGGCAAGCGGATTCTGTCCCCTCCTAATATTACTGGTATGGCACCAGATCGTAAGGCCTCGTATAAACGCGCTTGCAACAAAGCTGTTGTTGTATAAGAACGATCAGCCGGTGCTAATATTAATACGAAGGTGGAATCGCGTAGTACGGAACGCCGAGAACGGTCGGTGCCGCACAGGGCCCAGTCACCGATTGGCAACATTGACCTTTTTTCCACTGGCGGGTCACATTCAAACTGTAAAAAAAATGTATCGGGAGACGAACTCGTTTTCATTAGATACTCTATCAGCTGTTGATCTTCATCTTGATCATTGCTTTTTGTCGGAGGTTGAGAACCCTGAAAACTGAGTTAGGTAATGAATGCTCTATACTCTTAGGAAAAATATACGGTAAACAATTACTTTATATAGAGTGTTCCATATCAAGATAAATTACCTGATTAAATATTTTCTTCTTGCGGGCGAAATAGGAGCACAGTCAGCCCAAACATCACCACCTGGCGGCCCTAAAGCAGGCGGAGTCACGACATCGAACCCTAATCTAAAGTGGCTGTGTGCGAAGGTTGATTGTGCGATTATAGCTCGTCCCGTCGAGACACCGCGGAAGGCATCGCCCGAGCCGACTGTAAGCTCTCTCCGCGCCATGTTTACTAAAACGTGATTGCGGCCATCGCCACCCCAATATGGTAAGCTCTTAAGAGCGGTCTCATTCAACAACAGTTTATAGGACTCTGTTGTAGATCTGAAATGATAAATAGAAAGTATTTTTTTATATTTCTATGCAATATAACAACTTACAATAAAAAAATAACTTACGAAAGGCTCTTCTCGAAAGGGAAAGCTTCTCCAACTAATACTAGATAAATGCAAGCTTCATTAGGGTCACGAGTCATGTGTGTATTGTAGCCCAATGTTTGCCGTAATGTGGTCTTCAGAAAGCCGTCAACTTCAGCCCCAGCGAGCGGGACGTAGACATCCGGATCGTACAAATAAACTGGAAACCCTGACGTTAAGGAGCAACGGGAATGATCGAAGCAAGAAAACATGCGGCAGTGAATTTCAGATGAAGGTTTTATTGGTGTTAGGAAAGGTGGTGGTTGGGATGGGAGTATTTGTAGCGGTGGTGCTAGTTCTGGCGAGTCGCGTCGTATGGCTTCGAGTTGAGCGAGGCGCGCTTGGTCTGCTGAAACACGTAGCCGTTGCAACTCGGCAGCGGCACGCGCATGCTCGGCCTTCGCGCCGTCAGCTTTTGCACTCGCCGCCACCGCCTCTCGTTGCAGGCGTCCCCGTCTAGCCTCTAACTCTCGCAACTCTGTCGAAACTGACGCCTGAAATATTTATTGAATTATTCACACTAAGCTAAATAACTGCATTGAAACTGCTCTTCATAGCAAACACTTTTTAACACAATTGTTATCTTGATATTTTATATGCTTACCTTTTGAAAATTACACTTCAATTTCGAAACACCCCCATATGT
Organism: Musotima nitidalis; assembly: GCA_949126915.1. Classification (NCBI taxonomy): domain Eukaryota; kingdom Metazoa; phylum Arthropoda; class Insecta; order Lepidoptera; family Crambidae; genus Musotima; species Musotima nitidalis. The sequence continues at coordinate 10,086,364 of OX421417.1, forward strand.
TGAATTTAGGGATTAGTAGAATATTGTTGTAGAGCAACAAAACAAAATGAATACAAACAAGATAATTTTTACATGTAATAACAACACAATATATAAACTATATTTCATGATAACTTTTATGATCATATTACAAAATATTAGCAGTATCTCAAACTCTAACTTATTGTTAATCAATCAATAACAATGCATGGGGATCCTTCCAAGATCTTAGGACCCCAAGGAACCACGCCTGCAACTAGTGCCGCAACTAGTAGCCGATGAACGGACGAGGCTCTGGCAATTACAAACGTTCCCGATAAGTGGCTAATTATGGGCTTGTCACTTATCACGTGGGACCAATTTTATAACTGGCAAATGTGGGTGTTTATATGCCTCTGCCTACCCCTTCAGGAATAAAGGATTCATTCTATGCATGTGTGGTTGTATACAATCAATAACAATTAAATACTATGTTTACCTTGATCCTAAGCATTTCTTCTATTCTGATTTTGAGATCAACTACATTCATTGTAGATAGATCTCCGAGGGCTTCCAAGGTATGTCTGACATGGTTACTCCCAAGAGACCCCAGTGTAGATTCATACTGGAATCAAAAAATTATAAACTAATCATTTATTTTATTACTATACGATAATTTTAAAGAGCATAGCCTGTGAGTTTCTTGCCAGTTCTTCTTACAGAGCGGTGGCTCGGAACTGGCACTTAGATTCACTTACACTTAAATATTTTTTGTTTTTTTAAATTGTTTGGTTGCAAGTGAATCTAAGCTTCGTGATTTTAGTATAATTATATTTTATTTGTTTTTGTTATTTTTTTATAATTTTGACATTTTCAAGTACTATGTAATAATTTATGAAATAAAAAGTATTTTGACTTTGACTTTAATGGTTCACAATTAAGATATTTAAAAATCTTATAATATAAAGTAGTTTTTCTTTAAGTCTCTACCTAATTATTATTAAATAGCAATAAAACTGTTAGCAATTGGCGAAACGCTTACGTTTCAAGCTTTCAAATGACATATTGTTTTTATTTTAATGTTGTATACTTTTACTCAACACAATGTTTAATTCAATATACAGTTAGCTGTTGAGTCGATTTGGTTGGTTGTGAGTGTCATCATCATCATCTCAGCCCATTAATGTCCCACTTCCGAGCACGAGCCTCCTCTCACCTACGTGCAAGGGTATTGGGTCATACTACACTACGCTGACCCAATGTGTATTGGCGGAGGCAGGTGTGTGGCGTCCTCGTGAGTGTACTATGTTGCAATACTTCTTTTCTTTTCTACCTTAATATTGTATTAACCATATTCCGTTAAACCTAATCAATCAACGTAATTCAATTTGTCTGTTATTTAAGGCTTGACTGCAACCTTAATAAGGCTGATCAGCAATATGCACTGGGTTTAAGTGGAATTGTGATCATTATGATTTGTGTGAGGAAACCTGATGCAGGCATATATCATAATTAAGGAAAAGTATAGTTGTCCGAGTAATACTATCTGTAATATCTGTACAGTCCACACATTTAACAGTTTTAGTTATTTTTCCTTTCCATCTTAGATAGTTAAGTTTGTTAATGAAGATAAAGTATCACATCGTATAAAACAAAGTTGCTTTACGCTGTTCTTATGTGTGCTTAGATTGTTAAGACTATGCGAAAGATTTTGATTAATTTTAATAGATAGAGTTCTATTACCCATCGGTTATAAGCCATTATTATGTACCTGCTTACATTAAACTGCAAAAAATGTCAAAAGTCTGTGAAACTCCATAAAAAAACATCAGTTATAGTTACGATTAAAATATTACAACCTACCCTTACTGAATCAAAAACTTAATACACCACAATAATAATTTGTGGGTGGTGCAAGACAAGGATTCTGCTGGGCTGTACAAGCAAGTCATTATTTTCAGGTGGAGAACTTTAGCACATAGTTTGTGATTATAGTAGATTATACTAGCTATAATATGTGAGTATATTATAGCTAGTAATTAAGTAACTAGGTGGTAGCAAACAATCAAGAAGTGGAGCAAAGCTCACAGAGGTAAAGAGATCAAGGGAGGACGGAAGATAGTTAATGTGACATGTACAGTTTTATATTTTTTGTATTGCAAAAATATTTTTAATCCTTTATTTTAATATTTTTGGCTCAAAATTAAAACAAAAGATCTACAATAACTTCCTAAATTATGATGCATAATAAATTACTATTTTTTTATAAAATGATTTTCATATAATGATCAATTGCATTATGTTACTATTTGTAGAGATTTGTAAATGGCAATAGGTTTAAGTATGTTTTGTACACCAACAAAAAGTTACTGTTATAAATTATTACATTTACTCTATATTTTTTTTACATAAATAAATGTTAATACAAAAGATCTAGAGCTGAAAATCATCAAGTAGACTTCATAATTTATGCTCTCAAATTTCTCTTCCCATCAATAATAGTTAAATCATTTAGAACCTCACGAAATGTATTATTTTATTAATGCCGCATATAATTTTACGACTAACTTACCTTTGATAAATAATAATGAGTGAAAAGTGGCACCACAAATAATATAACTGTAACCAACAATATAACGCGAGATAGTTTTAAATGCCCAAGCCAGAGGCAAAATCTTTCATAAAAATATGTCATCTTTACATAGTAATTTAAAGCATTTTGTTGTACAAAAGAAGATTTCGTAAAGGTAATTTATTAAAGGTATTCCAACACAAAACGAAAATTTTGGTATTTTGATCAACAATAAATTGACATGACATTGACAATGACAATTGTCTTACTATTTATTATTTGTACTGAACTGGAATTACATCCTATAACCCATTTTGTACTCCATACTTCATTTTAATTGTTAAAAAGATTTGTTGTAATTATTTTTTACTATTACAAAAGTTAAAGTCTTATGCAATAAATTAAAGGGATTGATACAACAATTAATATCACATCCAAATTTAAACCGTTGCGACACTTTTGGAAATAACATAAAATAATTTCAAATACGTCTCTTGGCGTTTAAGCGCTTTTTATTTTATTTTCCATAACTAGTGTAAATTTTAGTGTCTTTACCTAAATATATATTGTTAGATATTAGTTCTTCGGCATCATACAAAAGTTTAGGAACATGGCATATTATATTATTATAGTGAATTCATTCATTAATTCATTTTTACTACTTTACTTTGGCTTGACTCGAATTTGATGGAGTTTACTTATGTATAACTGAGACTAAATAAAAAAATCGCATTTTTGCAAATACCTCGATTTATTTAATTACTTCATTCTAGCAACTACTACAAAAGAAAGAGTTCATTCCTAAAAAAAAGTTATTCCAGTTTTTTTGGAGTTTTGGCGCCAACGCAGAAAATGACACCGCGTGGCAATATTTCATTTCCCAAAACTTGTTGAAATTCGAGTTTTTATGAGTAAATATAGTTGCCAGAAAATTACTTACACTGACTCCTTAATTACGACTTTTATAGATAAACGAACGGTTTAATGTTTTTTTCGAGGCACAGAGCAAGCGATAATTACGCACATAACTTCGAAAAGTTTGAACCCGAAACCCTCTGTATAAGAAGTCTAGGGATATCGCCATTAGGTTATCGTCGCTGCTCGTGTGCTTTCTTGTTACCCAGTTCAGTGTGTCAGTTGTGTGTGCGCACGTGGCCAGGAGAGAAGACAATGGGGTAGTCCAGTAGGTGCTCACGGGTGTGACGTTCGTATTCTACGTCGACGGAGGGGTTACGACGGAACTGCTGTTCCAGGTGCTTAGCGAGGATTTCAGCTCTGTCTGCTGCACGGTACTTCAGCTGGCCATCTGGATTTATGAGTGGTCGGACTGGGGGTGGGGCCTTGGAGAGCTGGCGACATGCCGGTGAATGCCAGTCCAATCTTCGGATGCTCTTTCCAGGTATCTTTCCCAGCGTTCGGAGTTCAATGAGCTTATAGCCTCCTTCACTTGCTCCGTGGCGACATTTAGCTGCGTCTTGATGGTGGCCGCTTCTTCGCTAGTAAGTTCCAGATGCCAGAGGCGGGCAGGGGCTGTGGTGCCCTCGTCGCTGGCATGGTGTGGCATGCTGAGTCCAGGGCGCTCTGGAGGCAATGTCGTTGTTGTTAAGACTAGCTGGTTTATGTCGCATGTATCTAGCAGCGTCTGTGGCGGTTTGTAATTCGCAAACACACGGAGTGGAACCCCATTCCTGCAGATTCCTGCAGTAGAGTGATTTCAGTAGAGTTGCTGGCCGCGGAATGAGCACCACTCTTCTCCACAAGAGAACCGCCAACCCGCTGTAGGCCCGGTAGGGCGTGACGTCGGTTCGCTCGTCTTGCTGGTACACGTGGTAATTTGGTTCTTCAGTGGGCAGCTGGGGCTGAGATGGGTCTCCGACACCAGGCAAATATCTATGTTGTAGGTGCGGAGAGCAAGTATGAGTAGGCCAGCAGCATTCCAGTGAAGAATCCAAAGCTTTTGACTGTGTTCCTCATGAAGCATTGATAAAAAAATCTAATAAGGAATACGGAATAAGAAACTCCACATTGGATATCCTTACTTCATATTTAAGTAATAGGATTCAAAGGGTTGAAGTTAATGGAAAGCGATCTCAGGGGTCTGTTGTTGAAATGGGGGTTCCGCAGGGCTCGATTTTCGGTCCGTTTTTGTTTTTGATTTATATTAATGATTTGCCATATTTTGTAAAAGAAAACCACGAGATAGTATGATACATCGTTATTGTTTAAGTTAAAACGAAATCAGAATTTAGACGATGTAAACAGTGCGATCTCAAAAATGGTGCACTGGTTTGACGTCAACAATTTGTTATTAAATGGGGCTAAAACGAAATGTATTAAATTCGTGACGCCTAACGTCAGACAGGCAACCACTACTATTATGGTAAAGGAGAATAAGTTGACCCTTGTGGATACTACCAAGTTTTTAGGTGTTACTTTAGACTCTAAGCGGCCATCATATTGGTGAATTGTCAAGTAGACTCGGCTCTGCAGCATTTGCGGTAAAGAAAATTCGCAAATTAACAGACGTTGTAACAGCTAGGCTAGTTTATCATAGCTATTTCCATAGTGTTATGTCGTATGGTATTCTTCTGTGAGGTTGTGCCGCAGATATTCAAACTATCTTTGTGCTGCAGAAGAGGACTATTCGAGCAATTTCTAATCTCCCGTGTGGACATTCACTAAGAGAAAAGTTTAAGGTAATTGGTATTTTGACAGTGGCGGGTCAATTTATTTATGAAAACCTGGTATATGTACATAAAAATACTGATCAATTTAGTAATAAAAGCTGTATACATAACCTAAACACAAGGAATAAGCATAAATTAGTTGTACCTGCCACTAGGCTCTAAAAGATAAACAAATCTTTTAAAGGTCAATGTGTGCGATTCTACAATAAAAACCCAAGCAATATACAGCAATCAATTGCTAGAATGTTAATGTTAAATTTTTATAGTTAATTTAAATTTATTTCGGCTCAAGCCTAAATTCTCAAGCCTCAATTTAAATTAACTATAAAACGCAAGCTGTCTTTCTTTCCCTTTGGATACTATTCTATCAAAGACTATATGGCAGATAAAAATGCTTGGGATTAAACTGCCGTTTCATACAGGCTATTCTAATATGAATGACTTAAAACATATTGTTAATGTTATATTGCATTGTATAGCTTTACAGACAAATGAAGATTGTAATTCAAGTACCAAACCAATGGATATATATAAAAGAGCATAGCCTGTGAGTTTCTTGTCAGTTCTTCTTACAGAGCGGTGGGTCGGAACTGGCACTTAGATTTACTTACACCTAATTATTTTTTTGTTTTTAAATTGTTTTGTTGCATGTAAGTAAATCTAAGCTTCGTGATTTAGTATAATAATATTTCGATTGTATTTTAAAATTTTAATTATGTTGTTGTTACGTTTTCAAGTACCTACTAGATATGTATAATAGTTATGAAATAAAAATAAATTTACTTTTACTTTTGAATCCTAAAGTCAGCCATTGGATTGAAGCATTTGGTGACTCTTCCAATAAGGGCTGGCACGGCGTCCTTCCACTGTAGCAAAGCCGCTAATACCTCCATGAGGATTTGAATCAGGGCGTCTCTCGTAGTGGTGAGGGTACGTCCAGCCTCGGCTTGGTCTATCTTGTGCGCCGCGGGGATGGTAGCGGAGGCGGCGATGTCTGGGGCAGCTTTGGCTTGGGTGCCCCTTCCCTTCTTGCCCCTCTTCCGGCGGGGTTGGGGCTGAGCGCTTGTTCATGGGATTTGCTTCTGTCATCAGGTGGGGCGTTTTCGCTAAGGCTTGTATAGTAGAGGCCTGCACAACGTGTCTCCCAGCCAAGGCGATGGTGCCCGCGGGCTTAACCTTTTTCTCTATTTGGAAGTCTGGGTATCTAGTATGGTTGGCCGGGTGAGCGCCTCCACAGTTGGCGCAGGTAGCCAGCTCATCCTTAGAGCGATGGGTCGGCCGTCGGTGGGGGTCGATGACCTTCCGACTCACGCAGGTGCTTCACGGATGCTTTGGGAAGTATCTGTGTGACGTCGCCGGGGGGGAGTCGACCCGGTGTTGCCACCACTGTGACTGCGCGGAAGACACCGCGCAGCACACTTTGGTGGCGTGCCCTGCGTGGGCGGGGCCGCGGTCGACGTTAGCCGCGGCCCTGGGTGGAGTGGCTCTCTCGCTGCCGACCATCATGCAAAAGATGGTCGACAGCGAGACGGCGTGAGAGGCGATGGCCTCCTTCTGCGAAGTGGTGATGTCACAGGAGGCCGCGGAGCGGGAGAGGAAGCGGTATCCGCTCTCTCTCCGGCTACGCCGTTGGCGCAGCGGGCGGGCCAGAGGGGCCCGTCAGGCAGCGCCCGGGGGGTCTTAGGCGGCGGGGGCAGGGGGCCCCTTCCGTCTCGCCATAGACCCCCCCGAAGTCGGCCAGTTACGCCATGGAGGTAGGGGGGGCGCTGCAAATTGCGCCTTCCTGAGGTGGTCTCCCCGGTTCTGATCCGGGGGACGTTGGCCGCGGGCGGAGTACCAGAAGCTACAAACCCGGGCACTGGTGCCTCGCCCCTTTTCAACAGCGGTGGGCGTCGTCTGAAGTTTTTTAGTGGGTAGGACTGCGGTGGTCGCGTCGGCCGCAGTGAGCCCCACCCTCCCGGTCTCCCCCTTTTGGCCGGGAGACAGTGCGTAAGCAGCATTTTTTTACAGACGATAATAAAAAAAAATAAAGGTAGCTAGCTCATTGACCCACATTGACACCGGGTTGATCATTTTAAATCCACAAAGGAAGCGTAAATTGCGACTCTTACGGGTAACAAATTTGCATCAAATTTTTGTGATACTTTATTTATGGCATTAGGTTTTGTTTTTTTTAATTAAAAGTTATCTTTCTGATTCAGTATATTTAATAATCACATGATTGGGGCGGCTACTTGTACATAATAATATCTAGACTTAATGACAGTTGAAAAAGATTTTAGCAGAGGTGCGATTTTTTTGAAGTCGAGTGTAGCTCTAAAAACCTTTTATCATACCTAATGAATGTAATTAAACTTTTTGCACAAATAAAAAGTTATCTATAGACGTTTTACAAATCGCGCCCCTAACTAAGCAAAGCTTGTACTATTTTCGTGTTAACGCACTATCCTCTGTGGGTATCGAACCCACGACCTTAGGAGCAGAGTGCAGGTATACTGACATACAACCGTTCTCACTGAGAACTTCTCAGTCCTCCCGTCTCGTCATCACTATATATTATAAAACAATGTCGCTTTCCTCTGTCAGTACCTATGTAGGAATGCTTGCTTAGATCTTTAAAACTACGCAACGGATTTTGATGCGGTGTTTTTTTTAAATAAATAGTGATTCAAGAGGAAGATTTAAATGTAAGTCATTCGGACGCAGTTGCGGGCTGCCGCTAGTTATTACTATTAATAACATTAATAGGAAAGTATCGTTTCGCGAAACTATGTCGGTTATCAGATGGGTGAATAACGAGCTCTCTTCGGCTCCTCTATTTTGAGCGCTTTTTTGTAGCATTTAGGCGTTTGAGTGGAAATCTACAACTCGCACGAATCAACTGTGCACCCCGCTGGAATGCGACCCCTCTCTCGCTTCCCTGCGCAACGCCCCACATTCGCCGTAAGCGCTCAGTAGCGATAGCATCAAACGATTGCATGCATCTGAAATAAAATTGTGTGCACGGAGAAGCAGCGTCGCATTTACTTTTCACCGCAATGAAAACATCCAGTGCCTTCATTTTTGTCGTCTCTTTATTGTCAAGCTGTTATAATATATCAATCCATATGTATCAAATTTATAGCGAAACATCATAAGTAAAATGACCTAATATTGTGACGCCTTAGCATCAAAACGACCTTTGATTAACATATTAAAAAATGATAATTTATTTTTTTAACATAATTCTCTTTTTTTTTTGGTAACGTACCCTTTCAAATTACGTCACAGTGCGAGGTGCACAGTTAATTCGTACGAGTTGTATGTATAAATTATGCCACAAAATAATCGCTGAGCGATTTGCGCTCGTGTGCTAGCTGAGGGCCCCCTAATCGTTTTAACACTATGAAACATGCGTCAAATAAAAAAAAGATAAAAATAATTTTATTGTTTTTATTTACGTACTCACCTAATTACTTATTATGTATTTACACTACTTATGGCTTAACATAATATATTGTTCAGAAAATTTATGAAACTTAATATTAATGCATAATAATATACAACGAAGATTAAAATTAAAACAACTTTTATAAACGGTCCGCTATCATAGAGGCCACATTTGGTGTCGATTAAGTAGGTACATTTTGTTAGAAACTTTAATATTAAATTTTAATAATCTCGTAAATACTTTAGTTATAATAATGATATAACTCTATACGGTTTGAAGCTTTTTTAAACCTGCTATTATTTGGCGAAAATAAGCGATTAATAGTTGTTGAAAAATGAGCTTTAGAAACTTTCATTACAAAGTCCTATTTTATTGAAATAAAACTATAATATAGTATTATAGATGTTAATAGTTCAGTACTCTTGGCATAATTTCAATAAACACATTCAATATGCTTATTGTATTAACACCGAAATTTGGTACTTTATCTATCATTTTCGTTCAATGTTCCTATACCACAAATCTCTAAGCCGACTACATATCATAATAATCATTCACAGAAGACTGAAATACTGTTATCAACATGAGCGCAACACTAGAGAAAGTGTAGACTAAAAAAAAAGTCTTACTCCGTAACAATCTATATGTTCATTTTATTTTCTATGGTCTGTTTGGATGTATTCAATTATGACCCGATATGTACTAAGCATCCAAAGTCTTTCGTTTAATCTATACGCCACGGATTATAAAACAATCTTATTTTATTAAAAATAGGAAGCCATATTTAGTAAACAGTTCGCTTTTATAATATATAACACTAGACCTATGCAAAGCGAACACATAGATATATTGTTAATAAAAGACAGATTAAAAATTATGCGGTTATTGCTATTTTAAACAATAAAAATAAAAACTAATATAATATCATCTGCATCAAACCAATGTCTGCATAAGGGATACTTTCATATAAGATAAAGAACAACTGAAATTAACTAAAATTAATATTAAAAATATATAGAATTGCACATTGTCAAACTCGTCTAGACTCATGGCTTTAAAGAAAAAATACTTTTCATTTAAAAAATGTGTATGAGCTTTTTGTTTTTGCGAATGGGACCTTGCTGTGAGCTGAGCTTAAAATTGTTTATTTCTGCTTTTCCTATTAACAATATTGCATACATTTAAAATTCTAATATTTTTGTTTGATGCCTAATAATTGTTCTCAGTCTTTATTTCATAATCGGAACTTTTAAGATTCATTTTTTCATGGTGTATATATATATGCTTAGTTAGGGATTGTAAGGAAAAATTTAGCCCACAGATACTACAAATATTTTGTTTTGAGGGTAGTTTTTCATGCTTACTACCGAAAACATGACTTCTAAAAGTGCTTTCAGTAAGGTAGTGAATATCACATTTCTCACATTTGAATATAAGTTTGCTGTAACTTTTGAAATTAACTTGTGATAGAGTTTCATCAGAAATATTGTAATCTATTTCTGTGACGGCATCAGCATTAGCCACCAAGTCTTGGATTTGAACTGATTGATCTTGAGATGTATTGGCATCATGCAATTCTTTTATATTAATTGTTTCAATTTCTGCCACATTGTCATTGTGATGTTTTTCTCTATGTACACCTATTTCAGAGTTTTCAAAAAATAGCTTACAGAGTTTGCATTCTATTTTATCACTCAACGTGGGGATATAACAAGTAGTATGTTGTTTAGCTCTTTCACAGTCAACAAAATGCAAATTGCATTCCGAACATTTATATAAAACAACAAACTCGTTTTTACTCTCGGACATTTCAATGACATCTAATTTATAGTGATTTTTTTTGTCACCATGATGTCTAATAAGATGTGTAAATAATTCTTTAGGGGTAAAAATTATACTACATTTTGAACATTTTTGTTTTGATGTTTTAGTTGAACAATGTCCTAAATGCGCTTTAATATTCATTTTATCTAAGAAGTGTAGGCCACACGACCTACATTTATAAACTTTCGCCACTTTTTCGAGAATTATATTTGGGTGATGGCTGTCATCTATTGGTTTATTGTCAATTAACTTACAATCTTTGCCGTTGGGTAATTCATTGTTAATTAGCATTTTTTTTTCAATTGGTACTACTTTGCCAATAGGCGTTCCTTCGATTTCAACTGTTGCTGTAACATTCGGGCTACGATATGTATAACATTTTTTATTTAATGTTGAAAGCCTCGATAATTTCAGTGGTGCTTCATGTGTTATGTTATTTAGGATAATATTAAAGTTTTCTTGTACAAAATATGGATCAGTGTCATGACGTTTAAAGTGTAAAGCGTAATGTTTTTTCAATAAATATATACCACATTTATAGCATTTAGTAGTAGCATTTTCATTACCACAGTCGTGATTAGATGACACCATAACAGATGTTCTTTTAATACAAACACCGCAACGTTTGCATTTGTAAAATGCATGGTCAACCACAGAATTTAAAGCAAGAGGCAAATAGCAAGAGTATGAATTAATCTCACAATTTGTGCCAAAAAGGATTACTTTCATATTATTGGGAGTGTAATTGTCTATCAAAAGGTGTTTAGATGTATGTTGATCAAAATCACCCTTATTTATTAGAAATTCGCAAACATTACATTTCTTAATATCTTCATGACATTGGTGGTCTTTGGACTGAAATCTTTCAAAAATTATTCCGCATTTTCTACACACAAAGACAATAAAATTCTGACGCCAGTTAATTATTTTACTATTATAAGTCAAATCGGATTCTTGGTTAAATACGACTATTCTGTAAGATTTAAAACCTACGTCAGGGTATTGTTTGTGAATGTTCTCATGGTCCATTCTTGACACATGTGAAATATAAGGCAATCCACAGACTGAGCACGGATGTCTTCGAGATCTGAAACACGAATTCTCGGCATGGTTGATAAGAGTATTTGGGTCTACATAATAGCAACAACTACTACACTTATAAACAGTTACTTTTGATGATCCCTTCTGTATAATGTTCAGCTTCACTCTACCTTCATGTCTATAAATTGATCTTTCTAAAATTGTTTCTACTATTTTAGACTCAAGTCCTTCGAATAGCTTTTTTTTCCACAGTTCATAGTTGGCTCCGAAGTAGAAAGCATCGAAATTCAAAAGTTTGTACTCTTTATCTTTCAATTTTGGGGTGTTATGTAATATATCGTGATCTTTTAGAAATCTTTTATCAAATTTGTGTTTGCAAATGCCACACGTTTCTGCATAGCTATAGGAGTTGTCAATATAATAGTGTTCTTGGCAATGTTCCACAGCTTTGTCAAAGCTATCCGTAATGATATAACAGTAAATGCAAGAGTACAGTATATTAAATAATTCTAAATCGCTTTTTGTACTTTGTGCAACAATCAGATTATGCGAAATCTTTTTATTGTTGTTTGTTGTAGCTATCTGTTTCGGTATTCTTTCACAATGTGCTAAGCATACAGCATCACTAGTAGGTGTAGTTGTGCTTCCAACAAAACTATCCTTGTTTTTAGAAACCACTTCATAAACACATTCTTCGTTAGATGTGTCAGGTTTGACTTTATCTTGCTCTTCTATTGATCGAACTAATGTTTCTTCAGATCGTTCTAATATTTGTAAGTTACACTTCAATTGTTTTTTTTTGCCTTTAAATAAATAATAATGAAACCCGACATGTAGTTTGAAGATATCTTTACACAGCTTTATATTGCATACGGGACATGTTAAAAAGTCATAATCTTTACAAACGTGATTTAGAATAGCTGCTTTGGACAAGAAATAAATACTACAGTAACTACATTTTGGATAGGTAGGGATTGGAGGTAAAATGCGTTTAGTACCTTCTAGATTCCAGATAGTAAAGTTTTGCAATTTCAAATTTGGTTGCATTTTATGTCTTTTTCTGTGTGATGTCATAGACTGCTTTGTGAGAACCATACCGCAATCTTTACAGACTTTTTTCTCCATGTGCTTGCAACGACCTCTCACATGAACTGACCGTAAGAATGTATAATTAACAAAACATTTGCACGTCTCGCAAAAACACATTTTGAGAAAGAATTTATCTTTAAGAAAATATTTATTTTTTGCCTTATTTTGCACTGGTTTTCCTGATGCATCAAACAAAATGGCATCAGAATCAATAAAAGTAAAATTAGTAACAGAACCTGTTCTGCTTTCATGTAAACTTTTGTGGATATCGGATATACTTTTTTCGACTAGAATGTCACAAATTGTACAATAAATAGATTCTGAAATATTGTCGCCACACTCTTCAAAATGAGACAAATAATTATCATCATTGAAGTGAATGGCGCACTTAGTGCAATTATATAGAACCATTTTTAGCTCAGATTCTTTCAATAAATACACTTTTAGCTTTTTCGTAAAAGCATGTTGTGCACGGTGAAAATGTTCATCATGTTTTTTAAAAATTCTTTCGCATATTTCACATTTCCAATTGATCAACATTTCCATATGATCTAAATGACTCAGAGCAGTCTTAGCCGACAAAAAGTGAATATCACATCTTAGACATTTAAACAACACTGCTTTTAAAACTAAAGTTTTGGTACATAAATTACCAATGTCTTCAATAGGATGATTATCTACATTGTTAATGCATTTCCCTATCCCATTCTTTTGGTTGAGTTTCTTACGAAGCGTCTTTTTCTTTTTTACAACTTTGTTTTTTTGTACTTTATTTGCAGTATTCCGATGTGCTTTCGTATTTCGTCTATTTCCATTTTTTAATACAGCATCTTCTTTGTTAGGAATTGTGTTAGGTTTCACTATGTTTTTATCAATTTGACCATGATCTTCAATTTGAATATTGAATATATTTTGATGTGTTAGTGATTTGTTTTCAAATTCTTTGTTAGATTTCATAGCTAAAGCTAATTCTACTTTTGGAATACATATGTTAGGTTTTATTTTAACAATTTCTTCAATCTTTTCCCTGTGTTTCTTATGCAAATGGATATTATAATACATACTTGCGGTTAGCTTTGCTGGACAGAATTTACAATTTGGCTCAAAGTGCACCCGTTTGGCTTTAATAAACGTAGTGTCTTTATGTTTATTAATCAGATGGGATTCATACAATTTTTCGTTTTTAAGATAATATGAGCAATAGTAACACCTAAATAGCAAGCTATTTTTGATAATTTCTGTATTCTTCTGGGAAGGTTCAGTTTTAGTAAGGACATTGTTGAGATTTTCTCCTTTCTGATTTCTCAAGTGGATAGTACTGAATTTAATGATCTTTTTCTGTTCTTCCAAAAGCTTGATTTGTTTTGCATTATTCATGTTTGATGATGTCAGTACTGTGTAAATATGTTCAATAAGATCTTTCTGTGTTGGAAAAGATTTTTTACAGTGAAAACATTTTGCAGAGATTGTAGTTTTTACATTGGAATCACCTTTATGTTTTAATTTAGTCTGCTGAAACTTTAATTTATGTATTGCTTTTAAATGTCTTTGTAAGTTTGTTTTGATTGTAAAGGACTGAGAACATTTATTACATTTATATCTTTTTCTACTTATTGCAGAAGTTGATGGATATTTTTCTCTTATAACTTCCCTGTTACTAGTAAAATTGTGGTATTTCTTGTTATGGGTATCAAGATTCATATTATTTCTAAACAAAATTTGACACAACTTACAAAATTTATCACAACTATTTAAGTATGAACCAATATCTTTCAGGCGGACTTTAGCTAAAAAGGGTTTTTCCTTAGTTTCGTAATGGTCGTCTTCAGATATAGATTTTTGTTTTTGCCTAGGCCTAGAACCTAAAATTATTTTATTTCTGAAAATGGGCAGAACTGGTGGCTCTTGAGAATCAGGTAGGGTCAGATCCATAAATGGTTGTCGGACAATATTATTTTGAAAGTTACAGTCTTCAGCAGTACCTACTGTTGTCTCATCTACTGTCACTATCCCAAACTCAGGCTTATTGGTGGGTTCTGCAAATAAAAGAACAAATAAAATATTTAAAGAATTTATATTCAACGCTATTTCCCAAGAAGTGAAAGAAAGATTGATCAAACTATAGCTATGGCAAACTTCAGATCTTAACTGCAATTAAGAAAAAACATTATTGTGATTTTTTATATAAATGTGTTCATTGTGACAACACATACATAATTCACCAAAAGGCTGACCATTGCACCTTCCGATTTTACCTGTTTTGGAATTTCCTACTCATTTTAACAGATCTTTCCTTAAAATAATGATAAGATCAAATTTTAAAAAAATCTCTAGACCAAATCACTGCAAAAATGATTACATGTTTGGTTGAATTTGGGTAAGACAGTAAGTAAAAAGTATTCGCTAGTCACAGCAATGCTATTAAGAAAATGGTCCTGGTGCATTTCTTGTGCCAATATGCGGATATTGGCACAAGAAAATGTAAATAGTAAATAGTCATTGTAAATAGTCATTGTAAAGTCATTGTAAATAGTCATTGTAAAGTCATTGTAAATAGTCATTAAAGTATAAATATTTATTTAAGGTTCAAGTGTAATTTATAAAAACAAATATATTGCAAGGTAGCAGACTCTCTGTCTCAAAAAGTAGAATTTGATTATAGAATTAAAAAGAGATTCACATCAACTATTATTCAGTTTTGTTGAGGTATTGGAGAAGGTAGAGCTATTTCTTATATTTAATAATTATGTTGCATTAATATGGACACTCCCGAATGCTTAATTTTCGATATTTCGGCCAGTATAATTAACCCATAAAATAGCTGCAAGATGCAAATCTTTCAGTTAGAATACTGGTGAATGTCCATATTAATATATAAATGTAGTATTTATTACCTTCATCACTAAATGAAATTTCCTCTTTTAAAGCTGTAATATCTGGAAATATGTTTCTGATTGTTGGGTGATCAAAAACATCATGTTCTTCAATATCAATATCTTCGTCATCCATAACTGATGCTGTAAAAATTATAATATTAACAACTATACATAAATCATATTCTTTTACAATTAGGTAAAAATGTTCATAATTTATTAGGTATTGTTCTCAAAAAGTTCCAAACAATTTTTACTATATTACACCACTTTTGGAATAAGTAACCAAATAGCTTTAGATAAACAAATAAAGTATTTCATTACATAGTAAGAAACAAGAAATGTAAAGCTATAGCAAAGAAGCCATTTAGCAATTTGTTAAGAAAGATACATTTGCAATAGTCAGTAACTTAGTCAATATACCACAACCAGAGAATTCCTATATATTAAATGCAAGCAGTGAAGTCCATAGAATGATAATGACTCTCTAGGCAGTAATTTTGAAGCCAGTAAATACAGTACCAGGGGGAAAATATTAAACATCGTTGACAAACTTTTATTTCCATGTGCATTAATTATTAGATTAAAAATTTATCTATTTGAATATAGAACTAAGTACTTTATTGTAGTTTTGATTCTCAAATGACCTAAATATTGCTGCGCTAAGTTCTTTATCAAAGGATGATGTTCTATACATACTGCCAATATTGGGGATGTTTTAAATGATGTTCTCAAATATACATGCATATACTCTATGTAGGGTAAGTGTATAAAAGCAACAACAGAATGCAAGGTATAAATTCAACAACATGCAACCCTATGGACCAATTAAAAGATTCCTGTGGATGGACATTAGAAAAGTAACATTCCCCCCCCCCTCCCCTACAGCCACATGTAGGCACCTACAAATAATGAAAATATGCATAGCCAATGAGCACAATAAAATAATACATACTAGACGCAATGAACTTACAACAAAAATACGTAGGAAACCAATAAGTAAATGGTATTCAGTCACAATATATTTTTATTTTGAATAGTTGAGTTTAACAAATATCGAAAGTGGTTTTACCGTACCGATATAGTGTAAAAATTTTGTGGGATGTTCTTTACCTAGGTATATATAGATTAAATTACTAACATCACTAAAGATATAAAATTTAAACAATGGAACTATCTACTCGGTGACATGAATTACTTTTATATCAAAAGATATGTACCTATTAGTGTTTATCACTTACTTTAGTTTCCAATATCCACAACGAATGAACAAATGAATCAAAATTTTGAGTAATTTATATAAATATCACAAACATTTATGAAAAACAATCGTAACTTTAACTCAAGCTTGGCTTGACAATTTTGACATTAGGGTTGCTATGGAACTGCAGTACTCGACGATTTTGGAACATACTTACTATAGTTCTGTGCCTCCTGTGATAAGTGATACAAGTCTAAAATCAACATTTTACAGGAAGTGAAAAAGAAGTTTAAAAAAAATCTAGTTTCGGAACTAAGTGAGCTAGCATATAATGTGGTACCTTATTTTGTTAGTAAAAACACTTATTTTAATTACAACTTTTAAAGAATTCATTAAAAACCTGCGAATTGTACCTTTTTCATTTTTAAAATATTTCAAAATTACGTGATAAAAAATACAAATACAGTTAAATTATGTTGCATCTGTAAGCTGTTCGTCTTGGTGTAAACTGATATACATAAAGTAAAACAATCGAATAACTCATTAGAATATGTTCCCAGCACAAAGTTGCTTAACCAAATCTTATTGATATTAACCTAAAGATTAGATTTATTTACTTTTCATTCGCCTAAGTTCAAAATATAACTGAATAGTATTAGTTTGCTAAAATACAGCTCTTTAAAGTTATGTGAAAAACGATACTATCAAGTTATACTCCTCACTGAAATACATATTATTTGTGAAAACAAATACAACATTTACAAAAATATTCAACTTTTATTAAACTTTTTATAATAATTAACTTAGGTTATTGCACTTTTTTACTAAATTATTACTATGAAACAACTACTTTTAATGATCGCCTTTACCCTAAGGTTAACTAGTAGAGAATGCCTAATGGCATTAAGATTTAAGTTAGTGTTTTGTACATTCGTTTTCATATAATTGTGTGTAATTAAGATTACATAAACAAATACATGCATAATTATGCACAACATTATATAAATCCGGCACGGCTCGGCATAGTGGGGGCAATACCTATAATATTTATAAATTAAAGTTTTTTTTATGACAAAAAAATTTAACTTTGATTAATAAGGCACATCAGATATTTATCGGCACGGAACAGAAAAAACTAGTGGAAGTGCTAAGTAGGCGTATCGCGCGTGTCACAAGTAGGCGCTGTTACGCTTACTTCATTGAGTCAAGCCGCAGTTGTGTTCTGACATCACGTCGAGTTGGTAGTCGTTGCGTTCCCTTGATTTTAAAAAATACGCCGTATTGTTCCATTTTATGGTGCAAAAATGATAGTAGGAGAAAAAATCTTATAAATGGAGGTGTTTCGTACCATCGGTAAGTAATATTTTAATTGTATTCTAAGAAAATTATGTAATTTCAGTTTACACGTTATTTAATTGAACGACTAGCTAAAATAAACCTTAATGTATTTAATAAAGTCCATTTTGGCTTAACTGTATTAGGCAAGTCCATGTCGAATGTTCTTCGCTACATAGTTAATGATGTAGTCAGGTGAAATACTGATATTATCGATAAATGAAAATAATGTATTACGATATATCGATATATCGATATATATATATATATCTATATATATATATATATATATATATATATATATATGTTTCCTGCGTCCAATCATGTCACTGATTTGATGAAAGCAATTGTCGAAAAATATATAAATGTTCGCATACATCATTTATTAAAATTAAAAATAAAACTTTCAAAACGTCAGTTTTTAAATAAATATGTTTTATTTCAAGGACAATAAAATAAATTTTAAATAAACGTGTTTTTCATTCTATTCTATTTTCGATGTAGGTATAATAAAAGTTATTACAAATTTCTCAAAAACTTCATGTTTTTATCGAACGTATCTATCGATATCGCTTTCTACTGCCACAATCAAAGCGACACCCTGCACTGGCAGACTAGCAGTAGAATCTACGTCTGTGGCGGTAATGACAACCTTATTGCGATTTTAATAAGGGTTATAATTGCTTCAACAAACAACAACACCATCTAGCGATACTTTCTCAACAAACATAGGTAGTTTGAATTTAGTTTAAAAAATGTTTTAAGTATTTTTCTTTTAAGCAAATTAAATCTTATTATAGTGGATGAATGTATATTTTCCGGTGTAGAACAATTGACTTAAGCTAATTTTGACTAAAATAAAAATGACCAATTACGCTCATTGTTTATCTGTAGTGTAATATACGGTCAATGGTTTATTTGTGTGAGTTTGGCGACAACGGTCTTCATACTAATTTTGTCACTTACCATTTCCACTAGTTTTTTCTGTTCCGTGTTTATCGGTATCAATCCGCACGCAGAATGTACATAGGTTATTTATAACAAATAATATGACAAAAATATTTTTTAATCC
Source organism: Musotima nitidalis (assembly GCA_949126915.1). Taxonomy (NCBI): domain Eukaryota; kingdom Metazoa; phylum Arthropoda; class Insecta; order Lepidoptera; family Crambidae; genus Musotima; species Musotima nitidalis. The sequence continues at coordinate 10,105,446 of OX421417.1, forward strand.
TTGAGAAATTCAAATAGTAGTACAGAAGTATGTATTTATATATTCAAAATGTCTGCGATATATAATAAAAGGTGTTGTAGCCTCCATTACGGGACATATACACTATACTATACCATACTGCCTAGTTTTCACCTTTATTATGTTTGTAACTGTTATTCCTTCTTTAAGTCATTTTTACGCTTTAACCAAATTATTTTAGATGCAATGATTGCACACATTATAGCATGAACATAATTATATTAATCAAAATTCAACCAAAAATGACATATCATAATATCATACTACTCTGTGCTTCCCCTCCTCCCTCATTTTTAGACAGACAGCTGATCATCGCTAGTTAGTCTGTGCGACTGACCAAATGTCAAGAAAATGGAGTGTAGTTAGTTAGTTACGCATTTTGTATTTTAGAATTTTTAACACACTATGAAGTGGAATAACATTATTGTTATGGCCATTCAAGGCTAGAATGGACCGTACTACTCCATTCCAACCTTGGACTGCTGAAGAAAGTGTGAACCCTGTGAAAAGCGAAAGAGAATTAGATGACGCGAAACTTCATCGGGAAAATGTCAATCATCCAAAACATACGCAAACTGCGTCTTACGATAAAGAAAGTGTCGCCGTCGCAAGCAACGTTCCAGGATCGTCGGGAATCGTGGTTTCTGCTTCGGAGTGTAGAGGCCAGGAGACCAAGATGGACTCTGCCAAAGTAGCTTCCATGCAACAAATTGTAGAGAACACTCTCAGGTACCTGCACACTGCTATCTCTATCAGCTGTTATCAAATTATATCGTTCTTCTGATTGAGTTATGGGTACAGTCACATATGAACATAACATACACATTCTATAACATTTGAATACATAATTTTACAATTTTCATTTTAGTAAATTTAACTAAAATTACTTATTTAATTTGATATCAATAGAAAGCATTATCCTTGACTTTAGTTATTATTATGAATCTGTCTTGTCTAGTTATGTTTAGTCTATTGTTAGAACTAAAGTATTTTCTTATAATTTTTCTGTCATATAAAAAGAATTCACAATTTATTTGTTTGTCTTAAAGTAAAGAAATAATTTTCATAATAAAGTCAAAATAAACATATTAACAGTATATACCCATAAGTTCATTTCATGGCTACAGGAATATGTTGATCATAATAACAAATTACTGGTTTATGTGGTAAATAAATTTTCACATTTTTTGTTTGATATTTTAATAAACAATCTTTTTCTTTCCATCTAGTGTTAAATAAATTCTTTAACAAGCAATCAAATTTAGAGTAATAAATCATATAATAATCTAGTTCACTGTCAGATGCTGCAAAGTTAGATAGATACATGATATGGGCCTCGTATGCATACACAATTATAACAAGGCATTTTTAAATTTCTAGGAGGGGGTGACAACCTTTAATTTCAATGTTGTTTAAATTTAATAAAGCATATAGTTGAGCTGTGCATTATATAATGATAATGTCGATAATAAATGAGATATTGTCAACACCAGCAAAGAAATACATTGTAACTTTAAGCAATTGTGCAATAGAGATCTAATAAATTCCAAACCTTATTATGAAAGTAAAGATTTTCTATGACTATAATGCCATCCTCATGTTATCTGGGTTGCGGCCTTGCCATAATGCCATAAATGTATATATTTTATGATTTTTTTGGGCCTTTCTGTTACAATCACATTAAATTTCTCTACATACACATATACTTTAAAGTATTGTTTCATATTTGTTTGCTTGCTTAAATAATTTTTTTTAACAATATGTGATTGTTGAAGTTTATTGTTTATCATATTGCAAAAAAGAAAAAGAAACTTTTGTTTGTATGTGTTAAAAAATAAAAATACTAAAATATATAACACTGAAGACACCTACATTTATACATGATTATGATAAGGTATCTACTCAGCATGTGCGGTAGCATCTAAGTGATCAATGCTGGTCTTTCATACTCTAAACTAAAATAATATACTGAAAAAAAATATTACAAAATTAAGATATTAAAATATAATGAGAGGGCACTGCTACAAAAAGTAATCGACATGTACCTAATTAAAAATACAATTTTAGGGACTGTATTTGACACCCCTAATTGTGTAAATATTATAATAATTATATGATAATAAGTTTTATAAAATCCACAGTTTAAGCTTGGTAATGAAACCTATATTTCTGGATAAATGTGCTAAACACGCAGAACCATTACTTAAAAGAAAAAAACATACCTATAAGTTGAACTCAATTCTGACTAAATTTAAGTTATGATATTTATCCCTGCGAGTGCTGAAGTAAAAATTTTGTTTGATTTCACTTAACCATATTTAAACTATATACTACTTTAATTATGAAAATTTGCACAATGACTTACTGTTTCAGAATTTTTCTTAATTATTATGGTGTGCTATTTAATTTCACATACAAATCACGTAATAAAAATCAAAACACCAATACAGAATACATAGCGTATTTTTAACAGAAAACCAGTTGCAGCACATTGAGTAAAAAAATTACGAAACACATACACAGACACATTACTTATAGTCAATTTGAAAAAACCAGAAATAGTTGCTTACTAATTTTTTTTAGCAATGAGGGGCGCCAACGTGTTTCTCAGCTGCTGGAAGCAGTAGATGCTTTAACTAGTGCGGAACGCTTGCTCCTGTATCTAAGATTACCAACAGGAGTGCCTCCACATGATCCATTGAAACAACCTATCAACCCTTTAGGCTCTAGGTATGTAAACGTTTTGTTAGTGGTTCTATATTTATTTCATTATTATATTGACGTACTGAAGTTTTGTCTTTCTTTATTTTATATGTTTAAATATATGAATGGTTAAAAGTTTAAAAAAATATTTTGTCTGGAACTATGAACCCTATTTAAATACTGACAGATTTCTTAAAAGTGTTAACTAGTTTAAATTATTCTTAATCTGGAATCACAAATGAAGTCTAATAAAAATCATATATAATAATTACCTACCAATATCTTTAACATGTACTAATTTGTAATTTTCTTTGTGAGTGCATAGGTATCAGAAATTTTACTTTTAAATTGTTCCTTTTTTCCACTCGCTGAAAAGTGTTGTGTAATACTGGACAGCTTGAGGTACAATTTTTGTAAACAAATAGTAACTTTTTTATATATTTTTTTAATGACTCAGTTTGGAACGAAAAAGTTTATCCTTTAAAACTGCTTATAACATGGTACTGTATTGCAAGATTAAGTCATTAGTGGCTTAGTCTATAACAACACTAATTATTTAAAAACTATTTATTTTATATAATTCCTATTTTTAACATGCAATGTCATTTTCAGAGCTGAACTTCAGCAGACTGTAACGTGGATACAAACTCATTTGGAAGTTGATCAGGATGTCTCATTACCAAAACAAGATGTTTATGATGAATATATGTAAGTGATTCTGATAATACATCTTTAAAATTATTGTTACAGTGGGTAACTTTTTCCAATTTTAGAAAACATTCCACAAGCGTTTGTAGCTCCGCCATATTAGGTGGTTGAAATGTATAGCAAAATGGAATTTAAAATCTAGCGCTTTCTTGCTTCGTTATAGTATACTAATTGGGCAGCTTGAAAATTACTAACGGCAGGACTCTACATAGCCTCAGCCTGTCCGCACTTAATCCGCGTGGTGAAATATGAATTGAAAACTTGAAACGAACTCAAGTATCTAAGAGAAAACTTGCAAGATGCAGTGGGACGTCTTTGAACGCCAAGTGACCGCCAATATATATATATTTTCTATTGTACTTGGGACTGATTCCGTTCCCAGTTCTATATACTAAGCTAAGATCGAGAGTTTCAGTACAAGCATATCTGATTATAACAATTGTTGACAGATCACATTGCATGAGCATCAACATGAAGCCTCTATCTACGGCTGACTTTGGCAAGGTTATGAAGCAGGTATACCCCACCGTGAGGCCGCGTCGCCTAGGCACCAGAGGAAACTCTCGGTAAGTAACTGCTGAAACACATTGGAATACAGTCAGGCGTGTGCACTTAGATTGAGTAAGTGTGCTGGTGGTGCCGTGTGGCTTGAGGCCTAGAATAGTGCCACCCCCCTCTCATCTCAAGGAGAGTAGTAGGAGACGACTAAGAGAAATCCTACTGGATGATAAGCAGCAGCGTCATACTGCGTATTTACTGAATCTGCGATCACCAACCCGCCTGCCCAGCGTGGTGATTTGAGTAAATAGCGACAATATAATAAACTATTAGAGAGAACAACTTTCAGCCGTAGACTTTTATATAGCTGAGTTGATACTGTGTTTCTTAATAGTATAGCATATAAGTTTGTATTGTATTCAGCTGGTGGCGAGTCCCACACCCCTTTCCGTCCCCGTTGCAGGAAGGCAGTGCGTAAATACATTTTGTTACCGACGTAAAGAAAATGCTAATCCTGGAATCAAAACCGGTTTAAATGTATTAACCTGGACTGAAACAGAATACAAGCAATAATACCAATTTTGTTTTGTTCCCAGTATAAAAGTTATCTTATCTTGTCATAGAGGCCCCTATGAAGCCAACCCGCAGCGTATATTGACCCCTTAATCGGATCTTTTCGTGCAACCCCTTATGTCTTTCATTCTAATCACAAAATTATCATTGCGAAATCTTTGGAAATATAATAATAATCAGCATGTTAAATATAATTATCAATACAGTTGATAATTATACTTAACATGATTGTAAAATCAAGTTATATTACTTGCGGCCGCCCGTGACATCGTCTGCGTGAACGACATCAACTATCGTGTCAGTGGTTTAATCATAGAACAATGTTTCCCTCTAGGTTTCGGAGTTTAGTCGATAGTTGCTTCGTGATATAACTGTAATTCAGCCAAATCTGTGAGAAGACAAGTGAGAGGACCTTGTGTCCTAAGCGTGAGTCCAGAGCACAACTGAGTTAAATCATTATATTTGAATTTTCAAAGTAATTTATAATGTATCTATGAATATAAATAAAATGTATGTAACGTCAAAATAAGAGCTTTCCATGAAATGCATCTGAAGGTAATGAATCGAAAAGTTTACTTATAAAACTAAACCGATTTTTAAATATGTGCCTGTCTGTCGGTTTGTTGAGGCTAAACTCTAAATAAGCTGTACCGACAGTGAGTATTTTTACAGGCACAAAAGGGATGTTATCAACATATCCTTCCATTATCCCGGGTGCCCTAAACTTAATTTTAGGGCGCATGGTGGGCTCACTGGTCTAACGTTTTTGTCGTTTTCAAGTGCTATGTAATAGTTTATAAGGTAAAGAATTTTTACTTACTTAACTAACTAGATTTCATCAAAATTTCATTTGTTACATAGGGCGACTGCCTTCTAACCTCCGCAACTCAAAGAAACATCATTCTATGGTTAAACCAGATATCATGATGTTACGCCTTAAAAAGCCTAGTTAGAAACCTTTCAATAACAATTGTCATAGATATTATTGACAGCCGGGACCAACGGCTTAACGTGCTTTCCGAGGCACGGAGCAAGCGATCATTACGCACATAACTTCGAAAGGTCATATTTGCGCCACCAGGGTTTAAACCCGAGACCCTCTAAATTTAAAGACTAGGTATGTGTCTCGCCACTGGTAATGTTTTAAAATAACAATGACCTCTAAAATTAAATCGCGTCTTTACTTACTGTTATCGATGATTAGGTCTCTTCACTCCTTGATAATTAATGATATAAAAGTATTATGATAAAGAGGTGCGGCACTTACGATATTTTCGTCATCAAAACTCATGTTTTAGCTAATTTAATAAGTAAGCGTCTTTTGTCGAAAATGTACTGTTAGGTTTTAACAAATATATAGGTATACGGATGTCGTTTTCGTATGCAATGTCTATTTTTATATTCTCGATTAACTCTTTAGAGTCACCGACAGACTGACTGACGGGCAATCCTCTCCCCTTATAGAATCACGACAAGCTGACTGACAAATCCCCCCGTTGGAGTCACCGACAGACTGACTAATTTTGAGAAAACACCACAACAGAATCTGTCTGTTGTGGTTTTTTGACTGACAAACCTCAACAAATTCTGACAAAGAATCCATGTTGCTTCATTCATTCTTATTTATGGTACCGCCCATATCTCTTGCATTGTTATTAATATTCTTATGTATTTAAATTTCGTTTGTTAAAATTTGGCTAATCTAATCTAATCTTAAAGACAGTAAGGTACATTTTATTATATTTATTTATTTTATATTTTAATAGGTTTTATAAATTATATCTAAACTTGGTAAGTCCAAGCGACGGGATGTCGGTGGATGTGAGCCGCTCAAAATAGATCAACGTTGAAAACTATTGAGGGGCCCATGTTCAGCAGTGGACTTTATATGGCGGATATTATGATCCATAATTGTAAAACACATATAACATTAGTTTTTCTGTTTGTATATTTCTGTGTGTGTACTAAATAAATAAATCAATAATAAAAATAAAATTTATGTTTACTTAATATTGAATGAATAAGGTTTACAAATTACTTGCATTAATATCACTTAAGTTATAAGTGTCAGGACATGTTCTGCTTCATACATAACGTAAGTAACGGATTTCACACTTGACAGGATATATTGAAGTAACTTTCTGAATATTCTAATGATTTTTTTGGCCTAAACCCGCCCTCCTTTCCTATCTCGAAGTATACGCGCTGGTCTTAGGAACCACTTAAATACTATGCAGTGTATCAAAATTCAAAGCAAAATATGTTGTAATTCGTGCCTGTATAAGCCATTTGGCTTTGGAATCATCTTGCGGCGCATGGGCTTCCCAACTCTTATAGTCCCGGCTGTTTTAAGCGGGGCGTAAAACGGCATTTTTGCAAGCCGTCATGACTCTCTTACTTACGAACGCCCTTCGTCCGTCCAAAGACTGACATCCGTGATTGCTGCTTAACAGTGGTGATCAATTTTCACTACCTAGTCTTTAACGCCCTTAACGCCTACATGATAATAATATATGTATTCCATACTATTTAAACATAGTCTGAATTGTTGATTATCTAAAAGATAAAGAGCCCAAAAAGTAATTGCGTAATAATGGCGTGACCCTTGATAATTTATTATCATTATAGTAGCGTGTCGATGTCTCAAAATCAGTGTTAATAATATTAATAACATAGTATACACACAAACAAAAATTCACGTCTGTTTCCCCGAAGGGGTAGGCAGAGGCATAGTTATACACCCACACTTCGCCACTAATAGTTAGCGAGCCTATTGCCGCTTACGGAAAACTTTTTTATTCGCCAGAGCCTCGTCCGTTTATCTGCTGGTGCACCACTTGCAGTTGAGGTTGACTTGGGCTCCTAAGATCTGGGTAGGATCCCTATACACCGTATTTTACATAGTATGTTGACGTATAATTCTTTTACATACCTATTTTCTGTAATGTCCTTATCACCAAAACCACTTAGTATTTTTTTATAAAATTTTGCAAGTTAAACTCTAGGAAAGGGCTATTTTTTGTTTAGTAAATATCTTAGTTCAACTTCATATGCTCTCGGCGAATCAGTGGGCAGAAGCCAGTGCTTACAGAGTAGGTTTACTAATTAGTATAATACATAAACTATTGTCTTACTGCACGCTGAACCAAATTTAACGAATTGTAGCTGGAATTTTAATTTTAGATTCAAATAAAACTGGGGAAGTACCATAAAGCTAGAGTAGCATTTTTACTAATATGTAGTCGGTCCTGTCCCCTTTACTTTTTTTTGACATATGACATAACATAGTATAATTTTTTTAATTATTATAACAAATACGGTACAATATTAATTATGATAAGCCCAGTGTCTGAACAACTTTTAGTGGACACAGTAGTATATATGTAGGTAGAATACATAAGGCGTATACACTCAAAAGAACTGTATAAACTTATAAATATGTTATATGACACACGACACGACAGCAGCGTAATGTTCTTATGAATTATTTTAAAATAGATACGGAGAAGCAGTTGCAAACCCAAATGATTTTTCACTATTTCACGCACAAAAATGTTTTATCCTATATTACAACAGTGCAAATAGGAATTGCGAATCAAGTACAGGGCAACGCATAGTCCAATAAAAACTAAGAAATAAATAGCTGATATGATATTCACTACCATAAAGGTTATTTATTTACTTATTCTTAATTAACGTACGTCCGCTTTATTAATTTAATAGTATTTTACACATTCGACATAATATAGAGGAACGTGCTATTTAACCCCACGTGCAGATAACGTAGAAACAACGTTTATGCGATAATCGTCTATAGAGTTCAGTTACGTCTGTCTTTGAATGCAGCTTTACCAATATACTCTTACACATTAAAGACATATTCTATAGTAAAACCTTAATAATTATTGCTAAATCAGGAGTTATTTGATAGAAGCAAGACGATTCAGGCTTTTACAGGGTGCAAATTGACTAAAATAACAGCCACATTAGTTTTACAACTGTGTTGCATCTATAAACGTCCACCTCCGAATCAGGTTTAATCAGCGTTTACATACACAAAAATATTTGCTAATTAGTGTGTAAGTATGTATGTATGGATGTGTTAAACAGCTACGCGCGATAGATATAGATAGAACTTTGAAAACGCGTGATGAAAATGAAAATCTACACAATATCAATGTGTCTACGTTGCACGTGCCAGCTATCGTTAGACGACCAATCTAAATTAAATTGAATAGTATAATTTATATGATGTGACTAAAGACTTCTCCGTAATTCTATAGTATTTCGTACAGAATCCTAGAAGCGGGCAATGCCTTGCGCTTATCTCGGACACTGGCTAGCGTGTGTAATGTCGTATCAGTGACGTAGTGTGATAATGCCTTTTCATTGCATCGATTGTTCTGGGTCACTAGGGTTATATAGTAAATAGCGATACATTTCGTAATACACGCCTGCGTGATTTTCCTAATAATTTAGAAAGGGTTTAAATTTAGGAAGCCTAGTAGTAGGTTGCGTGCTTACGTTATATTACTGGCTATTATGAACGCCATACTTAACACTTATACTGCATTACTCGCATTTTTTTTTACATTTCGCATCTATCTCTAATCAAACTTATTCAATAAATGTTTCCCATATACGATACCTCCACAGCCATAGCTGAACATACGTGTCTTGATTCACAACCCTAAAGACATTAAAATGTAATTAAAAAATTTCACAAGTGAGTTGAACAAAAAAGGCGATTACTGTCGTAAACAACATAAAGAAGGCGACAGAAACTCACCAAACTCGTGCGTGCCCCCCCCCCCCCCTGTCGCACTTCTATTGACACCCTTTACTGTGTTCCGGTTATCCGAGGGAATTGTTAATTCGCCGCAGATTATAACTGGAGTTGTTTACGCACTAGAGCGTTATAAAATATCATGATTCATTATTGTGCATACGCTTTTTAATAAAGCCTCTTTAATTACCAAAACGGAGTGCCTATATTTGTGATTCTTTCCGCAGGTACTGTTATGCCGGCCTTCGCAAGAAGATCAAACTAGAAGTACCGCAGTTGCCCGATCTTGGCGAGTCGTCTAAGGTAATACCATTTTTGTTAACTTAAATATATACAATCTACGGCTATATCTTTTATCTGAACTGAACATTTCATGGCATATAAGTATCTTGTTTGTTCATCATCATCATCAGTCTATCTTCGGCACTGTTGGACATAGGCTTCTCCAATGGCACGCCACTGAGCTCGATCCTCATCTTGTAGGGAGTGGGTGGTACTCCCTACCAAAAGGAAGATTTTCCACCGGTCGGATGGATGTTGCCAGGGGCCGCGGCCAAACCGATATTTTTATTTTTTTATACATGGAGAATCTGCAATCCACGCATGCACGGCACTAACGTCACCGACGACGTGCCGAGCGTGCGCTTCCGGAGCAAAGTACGTGAATCTTTGAAGAAGATGCGTCGTATACTTCACGCTAGCTAACTTGGTTCACCGCCGTGGCGGTGGCTCAAGCCAGCCGGCTTACTCCCAGATACCTCTCGCCGGCGAGTAGGTTTTGCCGGGATGACACATAAGGGGCTGACCGGCTAAACTCCATGTGTGTGAATGCTGCATGCCTCTGATGGACGTTACAGCGCAACCGAAATGGATTGGGGAAGGCGTGACTGAGGGCCTCAAACCTTTTTTTTTTTCGGATAGAAAATCATCAAATGACCGTCTTCCGCTGTGGGTGAAGCGGAAGGGTGTGTCAGACTTTTACTGACTAAAAACCATCCATGTTCCTTCTTGAGCCTGTAACACCAAGGCCGCGGTAACCCTTTCGAACAGTCCCGCAACGAGGGCCTCAAACCTAGATTAAATACTAAAAGAATTTCAATTGAAGAGCGACATATTAAGGGCGGTCTCTAGTAGACCCGAACCTGGGCTCAGGATGTCGTAAGTGTTTGTGGTGAGCGATCAAACTAAAACCAGAGGGCCTACTCTAATTCAACGAATACGAAACTTTGTTATACTTGTCCCTTTCACTCTCTAGGAATATCACAATCGAGTGTAAGGGATGGGTATAACGAACTTCGTTTTCGTTGAATTAGAGTAGGCCCTCTGATGTGTCGCGGGTGTAGTGTGAGTGATTGTCCGGGTCGTCGCGTGCTTTTTTTTTTTTTTTTTTTTTTTTTTTTATTTACGTCGGTAACAAAATGCATTTACGCACTGTCTCCCGGCCAAAGGGGGACCGAGAGAGGTGTGTGGGACTCACCACCGGCAGACACGACCGCCAGCAGTAATACCCACTAAAAATCTTCCGACGACGCCCGCCGCTTGTTGGGAAATAGGCGGGGCGCCAGTACCTGGGTTGCAGCTCTGTCACCCCGCCCGCGGCCAACGTCCCCCGGACCAAACCGGGAGGACCTCCTCAGAGACACGGCGCCCCTCCTACCTCCTTGTGCGACCATAGCGTGTGTGGCCGACTTCTCGGAGGGTCCATGGTTAGACAGCAGGCGCCCCCTGCCCCCGCTGCCTAAGACCCTCCTGGCGCTGCTTGACGGACCCTCCTGGTCCGCCCGCTGCGCCCTCCACAGGTCCCTCTTAGTTTCCCCCCCGGTAGTCAGCACTAAGGGCACCCAGAGTCGCCAATCTCTGGGTGTTACCTTTTCCCTAGCGCCTCCTGCGCCCTACCGGGAGGTACTCAGCCCCCCCACCACGACAAGGTGGAGACCAGTCGGGGGGGGGGGGGGGGGTCGTCGCGTCCTGCGGCGAGTGCGGTGATGTGATTTGCGCGCTGTAGGGTGTGTTGGTTTGTGGATTAACTGAGTTTGGTGTTGGCTACCGCGATTGGATCGTCAAAAGGGTCTAGCACGTGCCTAGGTCTCCTGGCGGCCGGACGGAGGCCCAACCGATGGTAGTGTCGTATATATAGTTACGAGCTTGAAAAGTTCTGTTTGCGCGATTTAGGATTTCATTCATCTTTTACGTTCCGTTCATCGCTTGTACGGTGTCGCTACAAGCTTATCGTCTCCAACCGCTGCCAGCCGTTTTCCGCATATCGTCGCTCCTCCTAGCCGGAGGGCATCTTATACTGCGCTTACCGAGACGCGTACGACCACTGTAGGACACGTTTACGGTTCCCCTACGTTTATCGGCCTACTGCCACTTCAGATTGCTAATTCTTTGGGCTATGTCGGTAACCTTTGTAATTTGTCGGATCACCTCATTTCTAATCCGATCCTTCAAATAAATACCTAGCATAGCCCTCTCCATAGCTCGATGAGCGACTTAAAACTAAGGGCCCTGCCGTATAGTTAATGTCCACGTCTGTGCACCGTATGTCATGACAGGTAGAACGCACTCATTAAAGACTTTAGTCTTTGCTTTGTTTTTTATTACAAAGTAAACTGAAAAAAGCAAAACATATTAGTAATAAATTAACGCCTTTTTCCCCGAAGGGGTAGGCATAGGCATAATTAGCGCCCACATTACCCCAATTATAGTTTTAGTCCCACGTAATAGGTGGCGAGCCTATAATTAGAAGAACCCTAGAGAAACCCTATACACAAAAGTAATGTTAATAAACATCGTCGTTATGTATCCTACTGGGTAAGAAAATAGATATTTTTATTGCAAAATTATTTGTACATAGGACGCATTTTTTCAAGCACTTGTGCAAGGCAAGTTCTAAACTGGGAACTCGTTACGCGAAACAATAGGCAAAAACTAGTACACACTGTTTCCCTAAGCTGTAATAAAGAAATCAGTTACCATGCCACATAATGATTTTCAACCTTCTATGAATAACTCTAAGTGTTAATATTTGCTAATTTATTTATTTATCAATTGCAGGAATTGAGCATACCACCGAGAGAAAACGAGAGAGTCGTGTGCGACTGGGCTGAGTCTAAATTGGGTATGCCTCACGTTATTTTATAATGCTAATGCGATAACGGTGTTGTAGTGTAGCGAAATAAATATTATTGGACATTATTTTGTTTTAAGATATTTTTTTTTGCGTTTTAGTTTATTCTCATATGCCAATCGAAAAGTTTGTAAGATTTTTTAAAATATTGTGCCAAAATTATTCTAACTGTTCTAAGTTTAATCTAAGTCGCTTTAATTTGAGTAAAAATCCAACTTAAATATATTCCATATACGCACCAAAAGGGATAATAATATTTCCCGATTTTCCAAAAAAATCATTGATGCTTATTATTATGTTACATAGCCCAAAGCCTTCATCAATGAATCCAACAAAAAAAACAATACGAACCAGTAGTTCCTAAGGTTTTCTAAATCCCCTGAGTTAAATCGCTTAATAATGTTACTTACAACGAATGCAGCTTGTTGAATAAATTTTTCAAGTCGGCGAGCATATTCAATGCAAACAAACAAACAAATAAGCAATTATTTGTTCTTTATAATATAAGTATGATAATTGTTGTGCAGGCATTAGTTTCGCCAACGTTTCGGAATTATCGCGTCATCTGCTGACCGCTATAGCACCACAGGGCCCGCCAAGCAATTCGCCACCGCCCTTGACGCAATCGCATGGTAAGTTTTATAAAATGTATAGTATTATGTCTTCATTATATATCAGCCTTATAAACTACACTGCTGAACATTAGCATTCCCAATATATTGCATTATATTGTGAGTATTTGGCCATAATCACCACGCTGGGCAGGCGGGTTGGTAATCGCAGTTCAAGCATGTACGCAGAACGACGCTGCTTCCCATCATCCGGTAGGATTTCTCTTCGTGGAATCCCCGTGAGATGAGTGAGGTGGCGCTGTTCTAGGCCAGTGCCACACGGCACATCTTAAGTAAAAAAAGGATATTGATATTTGTGTGATTGTTAATGTATACTTCTTACAAACGAATAATCATAGAAATCTAAATAATAAGACTCTATAAATGATGTGAGTGCCGAGTAAATCTAACGCATGTTTGAAAATGTGACACTTATTTGAGTGCCGTTACTGACGCTAGGTGCTTGGCACGCAATACCTGCTATTGGGAATAAATAATATTAAGGTGACAAAAATGATGAAATAAAACGCTAACAATGTAAAACTAGCTAGTGCCTTGATTCAGTAGTATGGAACATCTGATTTCTTTTCACAAATTCGATGTTTGTCCTATTGTATAAGTTGTTCGTATAGATGGGTTTGGATTTATGGATAATACACCCTAGATTCTAATTCTGGTGATGACCTGTGAACTACGAATTATGCAATAATATGTTAGAATAAAGAAGAATCTTTATTGTTATTTTTTATTCAATAATATGTTAGTTAAAAATATGAATATTGGGTGTAAAAACAATATGCCGGATAATTTAAGGTTAACGGTTATTTCTGGAAATTTTACACTGATTATAAAATACTTATATATTATAATCTGCCAATAAATTAGTTTGAAAATACAAATGAAAATACCGTTGGCACATCACTTTCCTCGCAACCATTTGCTGCGACTGTACAACTCAGAGTTCAGAAATGAAGTTGTCATTCAGTACGGACGGCAAATTATTCGTGAACACAGTACATGGATTTTATGCAACGCGGTACGATTCAAATATAAAGAACGCGAACGGAAATGTATTTAAAAGTTCTGCTACAAGGTCCGTAAGCAACTAAACACCAAATTATTTATTGGTGCTTTACGATACCAGAATGTCAGTGATTTGTCGCGCGCACAGCATTTATATTGTTTTATTAAGATTTCTGTGTGAATAATCAACTACATTTGACAGCCGTACAGATAATTAAAATCAAATGTAATTTTGATTAAAACTGCAATGTTGTTTATTATTTATATTTTTACAGATGACAACACTGGTCGGCAGTTGATAAAGCATTTGAAACGTAAGATACAGGTAAAATTAGTTTTTTATTTACTTTATATAAGTCAAGAGCAATTAGACTTTTTTGACTTGCCGTTAATGTGTTGTCGGAGATTCTTAAAAACCTATAGTTCCATAGACTATATTATATCAGATAAATAGTTATTAAATACAAACAATTCTAATTAAAAAGAAAAATAATAATGCCAAAAATAGGTAAATAAATATTTATTGCTTTTAAGTTAAAATATTTAATCATAATAGGTTGGGGAAAAAGTCTTTTCGTATTTTTGTATGAAAAGTCAAGACATTTTTTTCAAAGTTTATTTACATTTATTTACAATATATATGTACCGTTTTGTTGAATAACTTTCTGCCATTTTGTGGGCAGAGACATTATCCCGTTACTGTAGAAACTTTGGGACATCTGATCAAAAAAACGGGACAAATAGTTTTGGCAGTCCTCTCTTGAGGTCAACCTTACAGAACCTAAAGAATTCTGCAGAGACCGAAACAGGTGAAAATCTGAAGGCGCAAGGTCAGGGCTATATGGTGGATGCACTAGGACCTCCCAGTCGAACTCTCTTAATTTTTGCTGAGTGGCTAAAGATGTGTGTGGTCTAGCGTTATCGTGATGAAAGACCACACCCTTCCTGTTGATCAATTCCGGCCGTTTTCTCTCGACTGTTTCCTTTAATCTCATCAGTTGCTGGCAGTAAAGATCAGAATGGATGGTTTTGCCGGGCGGTAAAAGCTCATAATAAACAATGCCCTTCCAATCCCACCATACACACAGCATCACCTTATTTCGTGTTAGGCCAGGTTTGGCCACAGTCTGTGAAGCCTGGCCAACTTTCGACCACGACCTTTTTCGCACGTTCTTGTCGTACGTGATCCACTTTTCATCGCCAGTTATCAATCTCTTCAAAAACGGCTCGGTTTCATTACGTCTCAATAATGAATCGCAAATGAGTACACGGTTCATTAAGTTTCTTTGAGTGAGCTCGTGTGGCACCCAAATATCGAGCTTTTTTGTATAACCAGCTTTCTTCAAATGGGTCAAAACTGTTTTGTGGTCAATTCCCAGTTCTTCAGCTACATCGTAACTACTAATATGCCGATCTTGCTCCACTCTTTCAAAAATGGCGTCCATTTTATTCGTAACAGGGCGACCAGAGCGAGGTGCATCTTTATCATCAAAATTTCCGGACTGAAAACGTTTGAACCAAATTTGTGCTACTCTTACTGACACTGCATCAGGTCCATAAACATCACAAATTTTTTTCACTGCTTGAGTTGCATTTTTGCCTTTTTTATAATAAAATTTTAAAATGTATCGAATTTCTTCATTAGATTCACTCATTTTTACGGAGAGAAAAACAAATGAAAAATAGCGGGAAACAACTTTTTTTTATTTTTTTCTTTTCTTTATAATGGAACCTTTTTAATGTTACCAAAACCAGCCAGGCACAAATAGTACAGTCAAAAAAATTTTATAATAAGTTTATACCTACGTTATGCGAAAAGACTTTTTCCCCGACCTAATAATTATATTAATACAAATACGTAAGATAGCAAAAAATAATGAAAATAAGGATAATATTTTCTGATATTCTTTCTTTCTTAAATTCAATGGATGTATCATAATTAAGGTATGTTCGACCAGTACGAAAATCTAAAGCCTTAATAAATTATGCTGGACTCTTTCGATTCTATTAATATAAAAATTGAAGATAGGTTGTCTGGCAACTGAAGTAAATTCTAAATGACTTCGGACATAGGCATTATTACTTATACAACAACTTGTAAGTAAGCGAATTATCAAATGATTCACTGACGCGGAGTATGAACCAAAGCTGATGGAAAGACTTGTTAACTATTCTAATAATATGCGGAACAAAAGTCAGCTTTGAGTCTAGCGTCATACCCAGATCACGAATCTCGGCTACCCTTGTTAGAATCCTCCTATTCAACCTATAATCAAAACCAATAGGGTTTGGCTTTCTGGAGTAAGTAATTTTGTAGCATTTAGCGATGTTCATGTGTAAACTGTTTTCTTTGCAAAATGTTTTAAATTTGAAAAGATCACACTGCATCAGTACTCAGTCATCTGCATATAAATGTTTTAGTGTTATCGGCGTATAGTAATAAATTCGTATTGCAAATTCTCTGTAATCTCGTTAACAAATAGATTAAACAATATGTATACACGGGTCCCAAGTGGCCCCTGAGGTACTCCAGAATTAATAGGCTTATAGGAGGATGTAAAACCAGCCCAAACTCTGTAGTTTGGGCTGGTTTTCAAACAACAAAAACATAAGTCAAGCTGTCTTGACTTCTGTTTTTAATGTAGGATATGATCCACCTAAATATACACCCATGAATCCCAAGCTTCCAGAGCTTTGAAAAATCTGTATATACAGCATCAACCTGCCACTAGTCATCCATGGCGGTCAAAATCGGAATCGTATCGGTAAAAGTCACCAAGTTAGTATCCACGCTACGACCTATGTTGGTCGGGGTTAATTAATCTTACCAAACTGACAAAGCTTGGAAATAGGTTTATACTTTTCAATGTGGATAGAAATGGGGCCCTTTGAAATAGAAGTTATTAGAGCCCGCTTCCAGAATATCGGAACGCAGCCACAATCAATATTATTTTTAAAAATAATGTCAATGAGAGCGTCAAGGACTGACCACAGCATTGTTGACGAGTCACAAAAGTCTATACGAACATAGAAAATACGAAAGTAACTTTGTGTGTCCGTAATTATATATTTGCAGTTTAGACCGGATTTATTTTTAACTCGGCTCAGAGACAAAGTCTGTGTTGTAAGTTAAAAAAAAACAAAGAATCGGGTGGGTAGATAGATAGACATTCATAATATTATTATTATGGATTTTGTAACGAAAATCAAATTATTTTTACAGACGCAGGCCACTCCAGGGCGGCCGAAGAAGAACAAGGCCCCGGAGGCGGGCGCGTCGCCACCGTCTACGTCGTACGCGCACGCGCACCCACACCCGCACGCACTGACGCACGCGCACGCGCACACGCCCGTCAAGCAGGAGGCCGACCCCTACGGGTACCCGCCCTACGTGCCCGCCTATTATGGGCCGCCGCGCGCGCACGACTACCCACCCGAATACTCCTACGACCAGCCCTACGTACGCGACCTCAGCGTCACGCCCGCGCCCCCGCCCCCGCCAACCGCGCTCCCACCCGCGCCCCCCGCACCACCGCCTGCACCCACGCCCGTCGCCGCTCACCCGCCCGTAGACGTGGCCGCCCACAACGTGCCCATTAACCTCAGCAGCGACTGGGCGCGCCGCCGCCCCCCGGAGCCGCCGCCGGCCAGACTTCCGCTGCCTGGGAAGAAACTCATCCTGGAGACTTATCAGAGCGAGACGCAGCGCCACGAGCCGCGCCCGCCGCCGGACGACTTCCCGCGCGCCGAGCTAGCCTACCTGCCCAAGAAGATGCGCGCCGCTGAGATCATGGGCGGGAAGCTGGCCGCCCGACACGCGGCGGACGCGGCAGCTGCCGCCGCCGCCGCCACTGCCGCCACCGCCGCCTCCGCCTCCGCAGTCTCCACCGCCGAGCCCGTCGCCCGAACCGCTTTTTTAGAGGATCCAAAAAACTTAACGAGCCGGTCCAAAAGCACCGCCGCGGCGCTGGCCCGGGAGGAAGAGGAGGCGGCGAGTCCCCCGCGGGCGAAGGCCCCGACCCCTAGGGCCGGCGCGGCGGCTGCGGGGGCGGGGGCCTACCGGCGGCGGCGGGCGCGCCGCGACTCGCCCTCGCGCGCCCCCTCGCCCGATTCGTGCTGCGGCCTCGACGGCATCAACATGAAGACCGGCATGATCTGCGAGGAGAAGCACTCCGAGATCCTCAACAGGGAGCGCGTCATCAGCATCTGTAACATCGACAAACACGCCCTCGACGACTACCTCAACGAGGGCAGCCAGGAGCACGAAGAGGAACTTCTGCAGTATTTCCAACCTAAACAGAACGAGTCAGAGGTGCCCGCGGAGGCGCCGGCAGCTCCTTCCGAAAATGCGGTTCCTTTTTTAGGACCGGGTCCCGACCCGCACGATGACCACAGTCAAGGGAAAAATGAAAAAATATCTCAACTGCGGGAACTGCTAGCCAAAAATTTGAAAAATCAAAATAACAATTTGCAAAATATTCCAATGGGTCAACCGGCTCTGCAACTCGAAGAATACTCACAGGATCAAAGCCATAAAACCATAGTGAATGAGAGTGCGTTCAAACCGCTAATGGGGAGTGATGGTCTATCAAACGGGTCCACAATGGTTTCGAATCCAACGTCCGTAATTAACAGCAAAGTGTGTAATGTCCCTACTGAAAACGGAACCGCTCCAACATTTGTGCCTGACAACTCGACCCAGGATATGCAAACAAATCCTAACCTAGGCAGAGTGCCCGTGTACAATGGCCACTC
This sequence comes from Musotima nitidalis, assembly GCA_949126915.1. Classification (NCBI taxonomy): domain Eukaryota; kingdom Metazoa; phylum Arthropoda; class Insecta; order Lepidoptera; family Crambidae; genus Musotima; species Musotima nitidalis. The sequence goes on from OX421417.1 coordinate 10,124,251, forward strand.
TCACAATGAACCTCAGAGTCCCACCACTAGAACGCAGCAGTATGATTTTGTACCTATATCAGATGGATGCCAATCACCAGGAAACTTTCATTCTAAATCACCAGTCGGTTTTGGCCAAAGAAGTCAGAGTCCAACTAAAGTCAACAAACCTACCATGAGCAGCTCACTCCAAACGTCGCCCATATCTCACAGTACTGCAGCTAGTCCGTTTGTGAGTCCAAGAAATACTCCGGTCCCGAGATCGAAACTTTGTCCGAGACCTATTCCGAAACTAAATGGACGGAAGAGGAGAAATCCTTTGTCGATAGGTGTTAATGAGCACAGTCCAAAGCCTTTCGTAATACCTAATGATCAGAAGTTTATGGGAAAAGCTACAATGATATGCGGTCCAAATAAATTCTGCCAATCCATGCTGCCGATGTCGGCACCGCCATCTCCGAATATACTTTCTTCACAATATAAAACGCACATGTTCCATTGCGCTCCTAATTTACCTAATGGTGTACACAATTTGAACTTGAATTTCTTGCACAACGTTCCAACTCGAGACAGTATGAATGGGGAACTAACTCAACCATTGTCGGCAGATCCATTGTCTAGTGAGGTCAGCCAATTCTTCCCTGAACCTTTTAACTATAGACCTGGACAAGAATCTTTTAGATCCCAATCCGTACCTCTGAAACAAGGCATCCATAATATGGGATTACTCAGCTACAACAATACTCCAGTAGGATCAGTCCCACCGACTCCAGTACCTAACGAATTTTGTGATTTTGGATCATTGGCCGATACTTGCGACATATCAAAGGCTGGATTGAATTCTGAAACACTGGACAAAATATACAACGCAATCGATAGTAGTAATGTCGTACTTAACGCAAACCCAGTTCCAGCACTTTTGGATACTAACGGAGATCCATTTCCTGACCAGCCCATACTCTCAGACGAGCAGCTGAGTTCTTTTATACCAAGCGGAGATGGTCTTTTAGACAGAAGCAATCAATTCAGTCAAAACTTCCACAACGGGGCTGCAACAACAGAGACCGTAGATGATTTCTTAAAAAGACCAAATAGTATTGAGTTCGATTTATCAGAATTAGAAACCGAAAAACACAAATATTATACATCACGATCGGTGCCCAGTACGCCGTTACCATTTAAACGTGCAGCTAATTCGCAAATCAACTCGAGCCGCTCTAGAGAGTTGTTCGCAGCCGAAGCTTATTCGAACGTGCAGAACGGCATATCGTCAAAATCCGTGCCGTCGACCCCTCAGATGGTAGAAGACAGGAGTATGTTTAGCTATAGCAATAGAGATTACCTCATCAATGGTAATTCCGTGTGCGGTACTGCGCAGCTGCACGAGATTGTCATGGACAATGAGCAGAGTCTATCGACATCACCATTGAACGATATTCTCCGCGAAGACATTATGACCCCGCTAACGCCCGCCTTGCTGGCCGACCTCGACAAAATGGACACTCCATATGTCGACCTCTAGTCAGCCATTGTTAATATTTCTGTTTGTATAATATACTTTATGTTAGATATTTGTTTGTACAGGTGTCGAACGAAATATTGGATATCTTTAAAGAGTACAATGTTTATCTGTTTGCCTTCAATGAAGGCATATTTTAAGTTGTGCAAGCCTAAATTTAAATATGGATCGCACACTCCCGATTTAACGAGTCAATATAAGAATATATTCTATACTAATTGTGATACGTTAACGGATTCGAAATCAATTATTAGAGAGTAGGCATAAGCAAACTCTGGTCACTATAGTGGTGTTTCTGTTTTTAGAATTATATACAGCTTAAGATCTTTATTAAAATCAATACGGAATATTTTGAATGTGTATCATATTATCGTGCGTTAAAAATATCTTATTCAATTTAAAAAACACTAATTTAGTTCATTTGCAAAATGTAATTTGAAACACAATCCCAACAATGCAGTAGTAAATTTACATGAGGCACTAAGTTTTGAAAGGGATAATGAAAATAGACGTAATTAGTAGATCTGTTTCGTAATTGTTATAACCAACAATGCTATGCATGTAGATGGTATTGTATTCGTATAGTGGACCACTATAGCCATATTAAAGAAAAAATTACATTTGAGTCGATTTCTCGATACCAAACAGCAAGTGATAAATGTTTTAAAATGTTGTATTACGACTTGCAATTTTTACAGGAATCCCACTTTGTTTAAATGCAATTGGTTCAGTAGTCGGAAAATAATTCAAATGTCAATTTGACCAATGTCCAATAAAAAAATAGACATATTCACGTGCCTAATGAAAAAATCTTAAGCTCTTAAAAATAAAATGGAAACATCGAAGAATTACAGCTACAATATGGTAATGATATACGATTGTAAATACACAGTGATATATGAACACTGCTCCATAGACCCATCGTTACAGTTGTGGCTGTATGTTTTAAATTAGTATTTATCCAGACCAATGCAGTGTGCCAAGCACGCTTAGTAAATTAAAATTGTTTAATAAGAGAAAATATATATAAATAGCGTATTTATAGTTTATGAAAATGAATTTATTGTAAGTTAGCACAAAGATTTAATATATTTTATTATCACATAGGAAATTTACTGATATACATGCAAAATTTACATCAAACGCATAAAATGCGTTATGAAATTACTTTGACCGTTAGGGCAATATAGTTGAGCTTTTAAAGGAATCAAATTAGATAATCACGTTTTTATTATATACCAACATAAGCTGGCCGATTGAGGATTTTTTTTACTAATTAGGCTGTTAATTTTATTAATTTGATCATTGATATGAAGTATAGAGATGAATTGACAGAAACAAATTTTGACTAATAATTCTATCTAAAAATTTAAAAGCAGAATTTAGAGGTTTAGTTATGGTTAGCCAAACAAAAGTTTACTTTAAATTACCTGTATTTAAATCATGTCTAACATTTTTCAATGCATAATATATAATACGAACATTATGTTCAGCTATCTTACATTTGAAATAGATTCTACTATTAATATCTATTCCTAGATAGACAAATGAGGTTATAGAAAATGAAATGCGATATTTTTTTTATAAAAAGTTATGTGTCAATTAAGGGGGTCCTTCATTTTCACACTTATTATTAATCGGCTGGCTTTTAGTGTTTTCGAACTAAGAGGCAGGTAAAATTCAAGTTATATACTTTCAATAAACATTCAATGTTGCTGTTCATAAAAAATACATTTTCAAAGAATGCAACTAGACCCTATACGGTCATTTACATTTGGTATAGTTTCTCGGTAACTGTACTTTAGTGGGTGTATCTATGTCTAATATACTAAAACAGGACGCAGGAATAACGCTTATCATTGTGAAATCATTATTATTAATTATATAGAACGTTATGTCGCCGACAAAAGTCGTTAAACTTAATGATCTTGGTGTTTGTCAGAGTTTACTGCACTTATTGTGTCACACCACCATCACATCGCTTCAATTTCTTTAGTATTTTTCCCCACTAGTGTGAAATATCGTCTGTACAGTGATTTATGTAATAAAACTATATATTGTTATTCAATTCACACGGCTAAATAAATCTTTAGCTACTTGTAATTTAACTAAAAATGATATTAAAACGAAACATTATTGAATACCTGTGCCTGTATAAAGCTCCTTAGAACGTTTATTAAAACGCTAGTACAAATTAAACACTGATCGAACAGGGATATTCTTATAAGTAAGTGTAACCGAAGACTGTAATTTGGTAGATATTTTCAATACAGAGCTACATTGGTAATGACTTCACGTATGGGTAAATAAGAAGGGTGATCCCAAGGGTGTTATTCCAATTGGTATGACTTACCAAACACAATTAGTAAGTAATTAGTTGTACATTATACTAATATACGTTTCTTAAATTAAGAATAGATAGGCAGTAACTAATTTAATAATTGTAAATACATTTAATGTTATTCATTGTTTCTCATGCAAACATAAATCAGGTTATTAACATTTTTTTAAGCTATTTTTCAATGTTCTGATAATGTTATTTCGTTAGAGGATTGAATAGTCGGTGATTATTGTATGTTTTTTCTTTTTAGTAATTGACATTTTAACAGAATTTGCTGTTATATAACTTTGAGGGTTCTGTCGCCTGATCTTGAAGGTTAAATTCCCTTGCACGAAAGACTAGCTTAACGCTATGTGCTCCACAGGCGAATACACAGGAATGTATCTTATGTGATCGTCTAATAGTTTTATTATATAAAGTATGTTCGCATATAATCTTTGGAACATTTGTGACATTTCACTTTCCGAGATAATTTGTATAGCAATATTGCTACGTTTTATTAAACATCTATGAGGTTTAAATACAACGTTGCTTCATAGATTTCATCTAATATGGCAGTAAAACCCATTTAGCTACAGAATTTCCTTTTTCGCGAAATGACACCCCTACTTATTCCATAAGGCAATATCGTATAGTGCATGTTATCCCAAACAGGCGGTGGCCATTATATTGCTACCGTAAAAATTGACCTTATGCAGTAAATTAAGATAGAAAATGTATTACGGTATCAAAATGAACGGAATCCGGTCAAATTCAGACAGGCAAGTGATAAGTGCTCAAAATATGACACATTTTTATTTAACAATACTAAACAGTTAACGGCATAGATTATGTGCGAACTAAGCTTTATGTTCTATTGTTGAGAATACGGAAAAGTTTTAGAAAAAGCATGTCTTATACAATATTTTTAGCAATTGTATCAATTTTCAGTATTCAAATTAATATATTTGGGATGAAACTCACTGTTTAAATTTCAAATGTGTATCGTATATTCGGACTAAACAAAACTACAAACCAGCGTTGTATAAAATTTGAGTATTTTCCGTCTTCTCAACTTTTGTTGATCATATATCACAAGTCCTGGCAATGTGAGATTGTAAACAGTTTTCTTAACTTTTTTGTGTACAGTAATAAGTAATAACACTTATAACTAAGCACGCAATTTTTTTAATAGATACTTATATTACGTAGGGAATACTCCGACCAGAACAAATATTCATGTTTATGCAAACAAATACTTTTTTGTCATATCCGAACCGTAGGAGCGATACACACATATTAAGCACTCAAAATCCATTTCCGGGACTTGCCAACCCACTTGTTTGTGACATGTATGTAAACTAATTAATGAGATTATCGTGTAAATAGCTGTAAACTTCTATGTAATAGCTCTGTAAAAAGGACGAAGCAAACTTTTTTTTAATAAAAATCTTAAGGGCCTGTTTCATAACATCTCAATTTGAGATATTTGACAGTGTAGTATGAAAAAACTGTCAAATAAACGCTAATGGGAAATTACTTGGACAATGTGAAATGGGCGCTTGTAAAGAATATATGGTTAGAGTATACATGTCATATCACGTGGTTTTACGTTTGTTGTATAAAATATATAAACTGCTGGTCAGTTCATCCTTACTCATTGTACATTTGGCGTATGTGTTTATTAATACATTTTTGGAATAAATGTATTTACATTTGACATTTATGGCAATCGCTTCGCTTTGACAGTTGAACAGCCACCTTTCCGTAACTAAAAACCAAAGGTACTAGATTCCACCATATATTGACGTTAAGTTATCAAATAACTTTTGTTAAAAATTACTTACATGTGAATAGCAAACTTAAAAATATACTTCACCATTTTAACTATTGGTAAAATAAACTGAATATACCTACGTAAAATCAATCAATATCTGTAAACGTTTATTTTAATCATAATTTTATAATATCATTTCAAAGTATGTACTTACAAAAAACCTAATTTTTTCGTTAGGAATTACTAAAAAACATTACTAGATTTTATTTTCACATAGTGTGTCTAAGATTTTGGTAATGTTTACTTTATAGTTTCTGCTACCTTAAAATTACGAAAAAGTTTTGGGTTTGAGCCACTAATTAAGGGTTATTACTCTATTGATTTTCCATCTCTTTTTCACCCATATAATACATTTTCTGACGGCGGTGTTTAATGTCCGCCCGTCGCAAATCAGTAAAATGAGAAAAAGAAAATAAATTTAATCAATACAAGTTGCAGAAAATAGGAATATGAAATAAGTACAAAATAAAATTAACACAAATCAAGATTAGAATAATTTAAAGAACTTATCTTGTATTGAAATGGTGCCCACTCAGCATATTGTCGGTCATCCTAGAGATATTTCGCTGGCACCGTCCCAAATGAGTGTTATAGAGATTAGAATAGCGTGACGGCGTTATAAAAATATTTATTATAAGGTTTTTAGTAACAGTAATACTTTCTTACCATTCTTACCTAAATTAATTGGTTAGCATATCGATGGGGTAAGGTGATGATAAGATTAACTATTTTATAGGGTTAACATGGAAGTTAGTGTAAAGGTTGGTACAATTGTCTGGGAAAGCGGTTGCGATAAGTGTCAAAGCTTGTTACTTCAATTTTATTGATGAAGGGAGAAACCCTATGTACTCCGTTTTCAGTTTTTCAGCAGGACTTATCTACGCGAATTTGGCAGTTAAACACACATAAGGTAACTTATTTATAAAATGTGGTTAACTTTTGATGTGTATGACTGCAACTTATATTTTTTAAATATTATTTACTTTATGTAAAAGATGTATCTATCTACAACGTAAAAAAAATCAGCAAATTTTCTAGTTTTCATTTACATTGTGTAGGTAGGTAGTTTCAAATAAAAGGGCGATCATTCACATTCTTTATAAATCTTTATTTAATATAACTTTATGAGTATATAAGTGTATGTCTTATAAAGATTTAACATTATATATTAAAAAAACACAGTTTTATAGCGTTAAGTTTTAAAATTTTTATTCTGCCCTAAATACTTTATGTACTTACTTACAAAAATTATGTACCTAGTAATTCTAAATTAAAATGTTATCAAAAATTGAATATCAAAATGATAGCCATATAAATTGTATGTAATAAATTATTGTTTATTTAAAACAAATATATAATGTATACAAAGAAATGTATTTAATAATAATACATTTTTCTGCGGAGCTGGCAAGCGCTCAATTTAATATATAATATCATTTAATTCATGAGGATTCTTTCATTATTGACGACTTTAAATCCAAATGGCAAATTGTAGTTTAAAATGCATAAATTGAATCCTGTTGTATAGTAAATTTTTTTGGCATTCTCTTACACAGGGAAGGAAATTATTAAAGGACCAAATATGGAAAGGGTACGCTCATCATAGGGTATTGCACGTGCCCGATAATCACTTCACTTTAAACAGTAAAGTATACGAAAACGGGTGTTATATATAAAAACAAGCGTATATTTTGTAAAATAATTTTCAGTCGGTGACAAGTGTCAGTTCAAAAAACGACTATAAATGGAATAAAGCGTACTAAACTTTAACTATTATTACGCTTAACCTGTAGCCGGCTATACGTATTTTGTAAGGTAATAGGTATCATTTATAAATGAATTAAAGCTACTTTTAAAAAATAACTATTAAGCTAGCGCAAAATAAATAGTCTTAAAGAGGTGTGCTGCTTACTTCTGTAATACTATTCTACCAAATTACTCTGTCCTTTAAAGAATGCGCAGGATAAAGAGATCAAACAAAATCTATCAATTTGTTCTGTTGGAATGTAAAATGTGTTTACCTAAATGTGCTTGAAAAAATCTAATTTTGGATTACCTCTACCAGGGTATTTTGGATTTTTTAATTAAACTTTACAGTTTGATAGTATTTCAGGGCCTTAGAATGCCCAAAATGTTACCGTGTAATAATTCATTTAAAAAAAATAGAAGGTGTGAACATAAGTAAAGCCGCATATTTCAACTAAAAATCAGTTCCAAAAGCATTTATAATGCGTTTGCTTAAAGCTCTCCGTCTGTAAGATTATTTATTTTGTGTTGGCAACATTATCCAAATTTAAGGTCCCGAAATCCTGGGATGTCAGGCAAAGCCAGACCTTTGTTATTTAAACTATTTTATGAAATCGTTGTGTAAATACAATTTTATCTTCTGTAGATGTATTAATATTTCAATACATGACGCCCATATAATTTATGTTGTTTTGTTGTTTTATTTCTAGATATTTTTATAAATGTATTAGTAATAGGAAAAAATAATTTTAATCAATTAATTGAATAATGTTAAGTAAAAGATCCGTGTTGTTGATTAGTCTTTTATGGATGTTGATTTACACTATTTGCTATGCAGTGAGAATTAAATGGTATCATAGTATGTGTTCGTATTATTTCACACACTCGACTTAAAGGTGACTTGGTATGGTTTATCCACAACAGTTAACGAAAACCGTGCAAGGTGGTGGAAAAATAGTAGAAGAGCAAACTCAGAGCCCAAAAGGTCGCAACCGGGATAACGCTTCGATGATGATGAGTCGACGTGCTAACAGTATAAAAAGACATATATTGAGTTGTATTCTTCTTTTTTTATAGCTTCTATTGAGGTAATTCCGCATTGGCGTACAATGTGTGGTAACACATGATGTTAAATTCCTTAAAATTGTATAAAACCGCACGTGAAAGCTGCCATTGACTCTCGTTGAGCACAGTGCAGCCACTTATTATACGCCACACGGGAATTGTGAAAGGTTTTATTATAAATCCACGAATATCACATCGTTCTATTCTGACAGGCTTACACACGTCACTGCGGCAGCCGCATTCTCAATCTGACATCCAGTATACTAAGAGAAGCACCCAATGTTTTCTACCGACACTCATTATATTTACCAAAATTGTCTATAAAATGTACTGGCAATATAGGATCATCTTCATGAGAATAATGGTCACTAACTCTTACTGGCATGCCTGGTCTCCATTCAAAAAGCAATGTCATCATTGGCAACGTTTGTATATTTTGTAAATGCTTATCTCCATGTTTGTATTTTATGTCTCTTGCAAAACATCTTTTGACAAATGTAAAAAAAGTGTCCAAAAAGTTAAAGCACACATTTGGCTTCCAAAATCTCTGAAATTGAAAAAAATATACTTTAATAAGGCCTCAGGCGTAATTATATGTATGTATGTATCATTTAATAAAACATAGACTATAACTGGCGGGAGAAAAACTAACCTTGACGATTTTCTTGCCCATCTTTTACTATCAAGCTCCCGTCTGCGGTGAATGGGCGCGCTAGTTTTTAAGTTTTGACCTTCTTAAGAATTCTATTGAACCAAACTTGAATAATTGATTTTGACTTTAGATCTCAATATTAACTATTATTACTAACAATTCACATAATGCTCAATCAAGATTTGCTTCAGATTTTTAACTCCCAATTAAAAAAAGTAAGAGTTATATTGTTTGATGTGTCCACGGAACAGAAAAAACTAGTGGAAGTGCTAAGTAGGCGTATCGCGCGTGTCACAAGTAGGCGCTGTTACGCTTACTTCATTGAGTCAAGCCGCAGTTGTGTTCTGACATCACGTCGAGTTGGTAGTCGTTGCGTTCCCTTGATTTTAAAAAATACGCCGTATTGTTCCATTTTATGGTGCAAAAATGATAGTAGGAGAAAAAATCTTATAAATGGAGGTGTTTCGTACCATCGGTAAGTAATATTTTAATTGTATTCTAAGAAAATTATGTAATTTCAGTTTACACGTTATTTAATTGAACGACTAGCTAAAATAAACCTTAATGTATTTAAATAAATTCCATTTTGGCTTAACTGTATTAGGCAAGTCCATGTCGAATGTTCTTCGCTACATAGTTAATGATGTAGTCAGGTGAAATACTGATATTATCGATAAATGAAAATAATGTATTACGATATATCGATATATATTAGGTCGGGGAAAAAGTCTTTTCGCATAACGTAGGTATAAACTTATTATAAAATTTTTTTGACTGTACTATTTGTGTCTGGCTGGTTTTGGTAACATTAAAAAGGTTCCATTATAAAGAAAAGAAAAAAATAAAAAAAAGTTGTTTCCCGCTATTTTTCATTTGTTTTTCTCTCCTTCAAAATGAGTGAATCTAATGAAGAAATTCGATACATTTTAAAATTTTATTATAAAAAAGGCAAAAATGCAACTCAAGCAGTGAAAAAAATTTGTGATGTTTATGGACCTGATGCAGTGTCAGTAAGAGTAGCACAAATTTGGTTCAAACGTTTTCAGTCCGGAAATTTTGATGTTAAAGATGCACCTCGCTCTGGTCGCCCTGTTACGAATAAAATGGACGCCATTTTTGAAAGAGTGGAGCAAGATCGGCATATTAGTAGTTACGATGTAGCTGAAGAACTGGGAATTGACCACAAAACAGTTTTGACCCATTTGAAGAAAGCTGGTTATACAAAAAAGCTCGATATTTGGGTGCCACACGAGCTCACTCAAAGAAACTTAATGAACCGTGTACTCATTTGCGATTCATTATTGAGACGTGATGAAACCGAGCCGTTTTTGAAGAGATTGATAACTGGCGATGAAAAGTGGATCACGTACGACAAGAACGTGCGAAAAAGGTCGTGGTCGAAAGTTGGCCAGGCTTCACAGACTGTGGCCAAACCTGGCCTAACACGAAATAAGGTGATGCTGTGTGTATGGTGGGATTGGAAGGGCATTGTTTATTATGAGCTTTTACCGCCCGGCAAAACCATCGATTCTGATCTTTACTGCCAGCAACTGATGAGATTAAAGGAAGCAGTCGAGAGAAAACGGCCGGAATTGATCAACAGGAAGGGTGTGGTCTTTCATCACGATAACGCTAGACCACACACATCTTTAGCCACTCAGCAAAAATTAAGAGAGTTCGACTGGGAGGTCCTAGTGCATCCACCATATAGCCCTGACCTTGCGCCTTCAGATTTTCACCTGTTTCGGTCTCTGCAGAATTCTTTAGGTTCTGTAAGGTTGACCTCAAGAGAGGACTGCCAAAACTATTTGTCCCGTTTTTTTGATCAGAAGTCCCAAAGTTTCTACAGTAACGGGATAATGTCTCTGCCCACAAAATGGCAGAAAGTTATTCAACAAAACGGTACATATATATTGTAAATACATGTAAATAAACTTTGAAAAAAATGTCTTGACTTTTCATACAAAAATACGAAAAGACTTTTTCCCCAACCTATTATATATATATATTTCCTGCGTCCAATCATGTCACTGATTTGATGAAAGCAATTGTCGAAAAATATATAAATGTTCGCATACATCATTTATTAAAATTAAAAATAAAACTTTCAAAACGTCAGTTTTTAAATAAATATGTTTTATTTCAAGGACAATAAAATAAATTTTAAATAAACGTGTTTTTCATTCTATTCTATTTTCGATGTAGGTATAATAAAAGTTATTACAAATTTCTCAAAAACTTCATGTTTTTATCGAACGTATCTATCGATATCGCTTTCTACTGCAACAATCAAAGCGACACCCTGCACTGGCAGACTAGCAGTAGAATCTACGTCTGTGGCGGTAATGACAACCTTATTGCGATTATAATAAGGGTTATAATTGCTTCAACAAACAACAACACCATCTAGCGATACTTTCTCAACAATCATAGGTAGTTTGAATTTAGTTTAAAAAATGTTTTAAGTATTTTTCTTTTAAGCAAATTAAATCTTATTATAGTTGATGAATGTATATTTTCCGGTGTAGAACAATTGACTTAAGCTAATTTTGACTAAAATAAAAATGACCAAGTACGCTCATTGTTTATCTGTAGTGTAATATACGGTCAATGGTTTATTTGTGTGAGTTTGGCGACAACGGTCTTCATACTAATTTTGTCACTTACCATTTCCACTAGTTTTTTCTGTTCCGTGGATGTGTCTGTCTGTGGCATCATAGAGGTCTTAACCGAATGGACCGATTATGATGCGATTTCTTGTTGGAAAGCTGACGTGGTGAGATCCGAGATCTACCTATAGATCTACTATGGACCGATGATCTGGTCAAGCCGACCGATAGTTGGTAGACGCAGGTGGCTTAAGGTTGCTCAACAAGTATAACAATTGAGGACTGCTTTATTCAGCAATAAACTTCTAATGGCTGAGATGATGATGAGATCGAGAGTCTTAAGTCTGATGCGTCCGAATCAATGAAATAAAAGGCAAAAGCTCTTGAAAATACATACCTCTGACATTTTAGCAAGTTCTTTGACTGGATATACTTTTGTTTCCTCTACAATGCCATCATCATTTCTAAATCCACAAACAATTGTATCTACACCCACAAGAAAGGATTGACACCACCACTTTTTTGTTTTGAATCTCCTGTGAATTTTTACATTTTAAGATTTATTTGATACATTTTGTTGAAAGAAAGTATAATCAGTATACCTACTGATAATAACACTACCGTGTATTTGTTTTGTGTATTAAATATCACAAAAAATTCCTGGTTAAAATAGTTTAATCTTATTCTAGAATTTCAAATAGAACCTCTAAAAAATTTTCCCACAATATGTGCATTCAGCCTGTTTCCCCGAAGGGGTAGGCAGAGGCATATTATACGCCCAATATATAATTGGTCCCACGTAATGGGTGGCAAGCCTATTGCCGCTTACCGGGCACTGTTATGTTGGTTGGTTTGGTATCCTTAGGTCTTGGTAGGATCCCTATACACCCATAAGGGTGTATAAACTCTCTATATATGGTATTTGTTAAGACAAGTATAAACTTGTCTTAACAAATACCATATATAGAGATAACCGGGACCAATGGCAAAAGCCCTCCCCATACAAAAAAAACTACACACCTGAAACTAGTTTCTTGTTTTGGAAACTGAAAGTGTCTATTTGTTTTAAGTTCAATAAACTGCTTGTCATGAAAATATTCTACTGTTGTATCACTACCATTATCTGGTTGCGCCACATCTCTGTCACATAGAATTCCATCCATTTCTGCTCCATATATTACAGTGTGTCGATTTAGATTGGTTTTGAACACTAAAGAGAATTCTTTAGTCTCATCCAATGGAACATCTGCATTAGGCTCTGACTGAGGAGTGTCTGAAATATTATTTTACAATTATTAGTATGTTTAAAGACGTATTTATGCAAAACACTATTTAGTATAATTTTATTTTTCTAACTCAAATTATCTGATTATTCAGCAAATAATAAAAGGTAAAGAGAATATATGTTGGTACTTCACATCAATATGTGGAATAATACATGTAACAGTTGATGAATAACCCTTGGCCCAAGATTTATTGAATAAGATTAAATTTATTTGAATTTTAATAAACAGAGGGAAGTTTAACAATGCTAATGTAGTGGCATGACCCTCTCTCTTATGACACTCTCACTACTTGTGATATTAAAAAAAAAGCTAATTGGAACTACATCACACTTAACTGTGGGTGTGCTTTTGAGTAGTCTCTTGATTAGTTACTTTCAAATATACATCATATTATATACATCAACCCACATGTAGTTCACAGTAAATAAAGAGCAAAAGTACATTATTTTTTTATGTAGCTCAGTGGCACTTGGTGATCAACAATCTTCACAGTTCACAGAGGTTGTTTCTTGGATGGGAAACAGAACTCAGCATTGAACGCTTTAGTGCTTCGTAAGTCACGTTGGTAAAAGTTATCTCTATATATGGAAGTGGGTAAGCATGTCACGAGGCCCTATTAAGCCGGCCCTATTAATTACCTTTGCCAGTCCGCGTGGTGAAGGCGTTTGTGACCTTCATCCCTCTTCTTGGTTCAGGTGGGCCTTGACCCGTGCTCAGAAGTGGGATTTTAATGGACCGAGATGATGATGAATTTGTATAATTATAAAAGTATAACAGACGTACCAGACAGCATGTACTGCTCAAATTTGAACCCCCAGGACATAAATTTTTTTTCTTGTTCTGTCATATGGGACTTCTGATATATTTTTTCAGGAGTATCTCTTGCACAAAGATAGATGTTTCCTTTAAATAATATGGCAACTATTTTCCATGGATCTTTATTTTCATAAGGGGTACAAGCAATACAAGTCATTAAGCCTCGATAACAAAATATGTTTGAGTTTTCTAGGTTACATTGCACTGAGATGTTTAGTCTTATTTCATTATCTAATAAAAACTGCAATAGATCATTTAGCTTAACATCTAAGTTGGGCGGTTTCCGTTTTACTTTATCGATATGCTTATTTAAATCAAAATGTACAGATTTATTTTTCACTTCACGCAAAAACATTAAATTTTCTAGCCCTATGTAACCTATAGGTTTAGGACGAGAAAAATTAGGAAATGAGTTTGTGTATATATCAGAGTTTATATGAAGTTCTGGTTGCATTTTGCTGTTTATTCGATACCTATATACAGCTTGCAAAGTTTAATTTAAAATAATTTACACAAATTCTGTCTGCTGTTTACAAACACAACAGAACTTTAATGTTTTTGTTTTTTCCTTTAAATAATGGCATCGTGCGGTTTGCACATTTAGCCAGTGTCAAGTAAGAGATATAACAATAACATATAAATTATAGTAAAAGAGAATGAGTGGTGATAAAGATGATATATGGTAAATGAGATGCCCTCCCCCTAAACCCCTTGAGTCCTCAGTAAAGATGTGGGACTATACTGACTACTGAGATCTCACATGGACTTCTTGAGAGAATTAGAAAAGTTATGATGATGCACTGTTTTGTTTTATTTACCAATACTCATGTACGTAACTTTAATGTTAGTAGTAAAGTGACAGTTTTTCTGTCTTATTCCTACTTGAAATGCCTTCAGTTTTGTCGGCCCATAATAAGTAAATTTTTGGTTACCCCTACAAATGTATTTATAAAAGAATTTATACTAAAACTTTATATATGGATTTCCATTATAAATAGAAATAGCATTACAAAAAAAGAGTTAGAAAGTGGAACGTTATTTAAAATTTGTATATTCTCTACTATAACAAAACGAAATAGGAACTTGCCAAAGATTTCTTTTACAGCAATAATGATAGCCAAGTCGTTAATTTAGACTAGGCAGTATGACATTACCTATTCGGTTAAATAATCGTTGACAGTGATTTAATTGAACACGTAGTGTAGTTTTATAAGAAAGAACCGTTGGTTTTTTAAAAGTTTGTTTTATTATTTATTTTCATAGATATGTATATTATAGAACTAACATGGGACATTAGAGACGTCGTAAATGGTTTATTTTACCTCATTTCAAGCTATTTTGATAGCTATATGTTATAGCTATAATTATTAGCATGAAATATCTTAAGTAACAGGTTGAACAATTTGTGTAATGCAATGCGTATGAATGCAGTGCAAACTGCAGACCGGTGACAATGGATAATGTATTTCATAAATGTAGATTGTGCTTAAAACTGGGAGAATTTTGTTCAATTTTCGAGCAAGATGATTCGATTAGGCTTTCAGAAATGGTTATGGCCTTTTCTAATATACAAGTAAGTATCATTTAATTTCCTGGGTCTTATTAATAAAAATGTAAAGTATTGTAATGATTGTGTCTCATGCTAACAAAATGATACTTATCATATTTTGTGTTATATAGGTACTGTTGTTACTGTGATTATTACGAAAATAATAATTATTTTTGTATTTACTTAATTATATGATTTCTAGATATTCGAAGGAGATGGATTATCAGATCGTGTTTGCACATCATGTATTGAAAATTTAAGCACTGCCTATTTGTTCAAATTGCAATGTGAGAGAATTGATGCCCTGCAGAGAAAGTGTCCAGGTTATAATTATTTAAGTTTTTAAAATATTTATTCTAAAACAAAAGGCAGACACAATAACATAGGTGTTCTTCAGATGCCAGCATTATTTATCTATAATATCACGCCTGATTCCTCCTGCCTGAATGTTATACGCCCACATTTTGCAAAATATAAATTGTTCTGTTATATAAATATATGTGGTTCTTGCAGGTGATGTTAACTTGGGCTCCTTAGATCTTTGTAGGATTCCTATACACCTTGAATTGTGTTATATTAATAAAGCAACTATAGAGATGATTTTTAAATATTCTTTGGCCAATTGATGAAGAAACATAAAATTAAGTTTTTTTCCAATGAACAAACTATTTTCCTATTAAAAAATAATAATAAACTTCATCCATCTCTGCATTCAACTGCGAAGAATAACTCGTCTTATAGGTCTCTTTTAGACTTTGCTGCACACTTGCATTGGGGCTAGTATGCATGAATTAATGGTTGGCCAGACCTGACAGACCTAGGCATTATTTCAACAGAATTCATCAAGATATTTTTTTGTTCCAATCTAACCCAAATTACAGATGCTAAACTGGATGAAACAATCACAAGTGATTATAATGACCTTTTTAGTAAAGAGTTTCATGTGCATGCATATGGCTTAGCAGAAGGTGAAAATGATAAGAATGCAGTGAAAGATGTCAAACATGTTAATTCTGAATCAATGGGAAACTATCATGAAGTAAGTGACGAAACTGATAGTGATATAGATTCAGTTAAATGTGCACATTGTAGTCAGTCATACGGCAATCACGGAGCACATCTTTGTAATGTTACATGCACTATTGAACACAACAATTTGCAAAGATCTAGCAGCAATGAGACCCTTGTAGCAGCTGATATTACAACTACACCCCCACCTGTTAACCAATTGAACACTAATCCGTTTCCTACACAAAGAGATGAACCTGTCTTCGTTTCATGTGTTCTATGTGATGATATTTACAATCAATATGACAACTACGTAATACACTTAAATAAGTGCACAACAAATGTAAAGTTGCATCATTTTGTTTGCCCCGTGTGTCATGACATTTTTTCTGAGAAATACACATATTTAGAGCACTTGAAACATGTGCACTTCAAAATTGAAGAAGAGTCCAGTGATGGGGTTGATGTAGTGGACAGTTTCACTGCTATTTATGAGAAGAGTCGAAAACCAAAATCAGTAAGACGTCAAATAGGTTGGTCTGTTGAAGATATTTACCAAGAGATTGATTGCAAAAAAGTTGAGGAGAGAGAAACCCCAACATCCAGTCCTTTAAAGTCTTTTTTCTCCAAGTTGGGGAATGAGTGAGTTATGAATAATTTGTTGGCATGACAGGGGGCCAACTGTGCTGCTTCTACTAACAGATGTACATATAGTTTACTGCTTTACTTAGATATTAATTGGGATATCCTTCTAGTGAAGCTTTCAACTGCCATCATATGAATATAATAAATATTCTAAAATCTCTTAAGCAAAAGTTACGCCATAGTTAATATGTAACATGTATTACAGGTCATCAAGTAGGCAAAGTACGCCTAAAAGGGTAAGTTTCCGGAAATTGATAGAGACTGGAAAAGCAAAAACGTCAAATTACATTCCCTTTAAGAAATACATACAAAACTATAAACAAAAGAAGAAAATAAATAGTTACAGTCCCATTGGAGGGAAAAAGCAGATATCCAGCAATATAAGACTGTCACTACCTGCATACCCATCAGGTATTTATCTTTTTTGCTTACTAAAATGCACCTAATGAAATAAGTATAATTAAAATTTAAACCTGTTAAATTACATATTTCAAGCTCATAGATAATAAAGTAACATACAACCATATGGATCAGTACTAATATAAGATCAAGAATTATTTACATAGATTTATTAACATAAATTGGGTTAACACCCATCCTGCTGGTTCAGGATTATTTAAATTAATTAAATTTATGTTGGTTGATCTATACAATTCTTAATACATAAATTTACATACAGCTGAACAGTAGTGAATTATTATACAACATTTCCTAATCGTCAAAATATGCATACATTCCACGCCACGCCCGAGGTAGTGTACTTAGCGCGTTTTATGATGATACCTTTTTATAGATAAATTACTGATCTACAATTTTTGTCTATAAACTCATTTTTGACCTTCTACTTCATGTAAATTTATTTCCAAGTGCCAGAAAGATTAGATTTTTTAAGTTGTTGTTTTTAAGTATGTTTTAAACTAGTTCACTCATTTTCATCTGTATATAAATTTAAGTATGTAGGTATCTTCGGTCTTTTGGATTTTCGGTCTAATTTGACTGTAGTAATTGATGGTTCAACCATCATACCAAATTTTGGCCATAAACTGAAAATGCATAATGTTGATTACCATAATCGTCACTTGCCATACCTACTGCATATAAAGCATAACGTTATAACGCATAACATCATATCGCCGAATTTTAAAACGTAGAACCATTTAAAAGCATAATTTAGATAAGCATAGGTAATGAAAGGTATATTCTTTATTGGACATAATTATACTGAATTATACTTATTATTATTTATGAAAAATAACAATAGTATCAGGTGGGCAAATTGACTATTTTAAGAAAAGATTTATTTTTATTTTTAGATTTATATGATTAAGGCTTTTATAATTATGCCATTCAACAATTCTGCATTATTATGGTTATGCGTAGTAATATGTTATGAAAAAGAATATTATGCTTTTGGATCTTTATGCCATAATATGATGTATGTCTTTTGAAATTATGGCAATAAATCGTATGCATTTCGAAGTGTCACCCTATTAAAGATGTTATTGGAATTATTTTTTTCATGTTTTCTAGATAGTGATTATGGTACTGTGAGTGGCACATCAGAAGAGTCATGGAAAATGAAGCAGAACTTGATATGTGCCTGTGACAAAAAAGTCTTTATGCTATCAGAATTTATACATGTACGTAAATTATTTTTGTTTACTTAATTTGATTAGTCATATACAGTCAAATTTCAGCCGTCAGCCATTTGCAAATGGTCAATGTGACTAAATAACTGTCGAAATTTTAAAATTTACAACAATAAATTATATCAACTTAATTGCTTTATATAAACAAAATATATATTTTATGGGTTATATTAAAATATCTTAACCTACAAGTCATTAACTTGACCAAGTGCATATTTAACCGAGCGCAAGACAGAAAAGTAACGAAAAGTATTTCACCGTGAAGAATTTCAACTTGCAAATTTAGTTACTTCTAATTACGTTTACAGGATCGCGACCGATTAGTCTCTATGATAAGCGAGTTGGGTGGTGTAGTAGCCGAAAACACAAAAATGGAGATGCTGGCAACCCATTTCATATCAGTGTTGCCAGACGATACTTACACAGGAATGATGGTGTGCGCTCTGGCCACAGGCAAGTGGCTGCTTCATCTGAGTTTTGTCTATGATAGTTTTCGGTGCAAGAAGTTTATGGACGTGAGTATGAATTGTTTTATCATAAATTAAATGACAACTGCTTCAATTCGCGGCGCATTAATTGAACAATGAGCTTTGATATGCAGTAATACATTATCGGGTCTCAATAGAAGTAAAGAGGGGTGTGGCTCTTGAGTCTTGACTATCTAGTCATTTTCTGTTCCTTTCTTGCTATTGTCTACTATTGTATAGTCAGCATAGTAGTTGATAGCACCCTAAGCGACATGTATTGAAGCACGCCCTAACGCTCTGACAATAAATTCATGTGTCTGACTTAATGGCGCTTTAGATGTTAACAACTATATGTTACTGACTATATCTGTGGAGACAACCGCGATTTTTAAAAATATTTTTTATTATATTACACTCATTATTTAAAAATTACATACAAGTGTAATGATTCAAGAATGAAAATAATTGTTGTTCAGAATTAATACAGTCAATTATGAATGTCCTCCATTTTATTGTTGTTTATTTTTTAAGCCTTGTTTACTAAAAGGCGGGCGGTACGCATTATTGGGGAAGACTAGATGACCTCCAACTGCGGACGGACCCAGCTTTTTTCTTCTCGAATTATTCTTTCTATCGAAACTATTAGGAAAATTTTCAGACGAACTTTGAAGATGTAATCCCACTCTCTTCTTTTCTCTCCCGATCTATCCATGCTTATTTTAACACAGATAAAAAAAAACTTCTGGCGCATGTGCTTCCTCTAGGTGCAGTAACGGGGCTTGAAATGTCATATAAGCAGTTCGTAATAGTCGCATGAGGCGCTAGTTACTAGTCTAAAAGTAACAAAAAGTAAATATTTTCAGGAAAGCATATATGAATGGATGAAACATCCAAAAATATTGGAAATAGACAACACTAGTGTGGAAGTAGCAAAAGCAGCTGTATATTGGCATTTAGAGCTGCAAGCACTTAGTGCCAAGTTCCCGTTTGAAGGCAAACAGGTGGTTCTGATTATGAGAAAGAAGTATCGCCAGTATTACCACATGGTACTGAAGACTCTTAAAGCGAAACCTCTTACTTATGACCCGAGGTAATTGTTGTATTATTTTATTTTTTCTTTAGGAGATAGTGTGAAGCGCTCGTAGCTCTGCGGTGCTCGGTGGTCGGAAACGATCACCAAAGTACAGCAGAGTTTACAGAGGTCAGTCCTTGGATGGGTGACCGTTTGTGTGGCATTTGATATCGAGCGCTTCCGTGCTTCGGAAGGCACGTGAAGCCGTTGGTCCCGTTATTACTAAATGTGGTAGTCTTTAAGCAATGTTAGATGGCTAATGGATGGCTTGAAAAATTCTAACAGCAGGACGCCATACACCTGCCTCCGCCAATCCGCACTGGGTCAGCGTGGTGGAGTATGACCCAATACTCTCACACCTTGATATGTGAGAGGAGGCTCGTGCTCAGTAGTGAGACTTTAATGGAATGTGATGATGATGGTTGTAAAGCTAGTACGGTCAGCGTGGTAAATATCGGAAGACGTAACGCTCTCTTGACACGTGCGAACCATATGGCGCTTTTGTTGTATCCAACTATTTGACGCTGTACTAAAGATTATTTGCTAAATATATTCAAAACACTTGTACATAACATTGGTTTTAAGTTCCTTTAATACTTAAATAAAGAATTTTTTGTGTGTTATTATAGCAGCGTTGTATTAAACTCGTTTGTTTTTTATCACTTATTTATGTGACAAATTTTAGTATATATACTCTTTGGGTGATATTCTGAATATACCCTCCCAATTGAAATCGAGACTAGCAAATTTAACATTCAAGACATTCTTATAAATTTTTTTCAGGACGCCTGGCAGTTGCTGTTCTGCAGACTACTGCTTCGTGGACATGAAGATTATTGAAAGAGTCAAGCTTCGCTTTTTCGCCCGACATGATGTCCCTGTGTTTCCTTACCAGTACATCCTTGTGTACCTCTTGAAAAGAGGAAATGTTGAAGACGAACACAAGTACTTGTTGCAGGAGTGTAAGAAAATCCCATCCCGTGGGCCAGTAGATATTTTAAACCTCACATGTTAGAACATTTTCATAGTTTTATAAATTAGTTTCATTAACTTCAATGATGAATTCCTATATATTGTTAATATATAATGGTGCTGGGGTACTGTAAATCAAATGTAAACATATATACGATTTTTATATTTTAATAAAATTTTAAGCAAATGATAAGCCATAAGTGAGCCATGTTAAACAAGAGTAGTTAGAAAGTAGATAAGTATAAAAATATATCTTTTAACTTTAGAACTGTGTTTTTTTATTAAGAGTATATATGAGCTGTTTAATTCGTCGGTGTTAGTTGATCAATATGCCTTTTCAATTAGTTTTTTGTTTCTATAATGACACCATGACAATTTCATATGCACCTGGAAAAACGAAGTATATTCAGTAAAAAATTAAAATTTTTAAATCAGCCAGTAAAATTTCTTCAAGTATTTATTTTGCTTGTTTAAGCAAAAAAATAAATTGGCCCATTCACAAGCGATAGATAAAAAAGGATTGAGATCTCGGCACTACCCTTAAGGAACATCCCCACTCTTAATCAGCTAAGAAGTGTTTGAGGGATTTCTATGCTAGTGAGTTTTTGTTTTTCCGATAGAATCTGTTCAGGGGGCTTAATCTAATTCACCGATACGAAACTTCGGGGACGAACGAACACAAAACGAAGTTACGCTTTGACCTTTGGCTTTGACGCTCTGATTTGGGAATATCATTCAAGTCTAATTTGCTGCAATTTGAACGATTGACATTTTCATTTTTATCTTATTTCTTTTATGACATTTTAATTTCACTTTTTAATGATGTAATTCAATTTGTTTATGTATGGTATTGTGTTTTTAAACTGTAACTTTAGGAATTTTCGTTCGTATATATTTTTATTATTGCATGCTGTCTTTGCCTATATTTTAATGACATCGAGCTAAATACTGCTATGGTTAAGTCTTTTATGTTATGTATTGTTAATGTTTATTATGTTGGTGA
Organism: Musotima nitidalis; assembly: GCA_949126915.1. Lineage (NCBI taxonomy): Eukaryota > Metazoa > Arthropoda > Insecta > Lepidoptera > Crambidae > Musotima > Musotima nitidalis. The sequence continues at coordinate 10,146,445 of OX421417.1, forward strand.
TCATTAAAAATATAAAAATAAATAAATAAATTTAATTGATTGCGCAGGCGTCGCCGATTCCTTCTGCGCTCCAAGCGCTCTTCATTTAATTCTAATTATATGAAAATATCTCTTGCCTCCATTTCGATTTAATTTTGAAGTTAAGAAGCAAGTCCGAAAAATAAAAAGGTAACACTTGGTTTCGTCAATTTGAGGATAAAAATGCGAAGAGAGAACTGTCAAACTCGAATTCTCGTTTTGAAGTTCAGCTACATAGATTAGGTTTAGAAAAAAGTGCCGTCAGATGATTTTCTTTCGGACGAAACTTCACGAACGAATGGAATTAGAGTACAAAACGTGCGAAGTTTCGCTCGACACCTACGTTTTTCGTTGAATTAGGGTAGACATGAAAACTAGATGTAGTCACGCGTACGACGTAAGTATGTATGTTTAGCGGGTACATAGTATGTACTCTGCATGATCGCTGTACGCGCATTGTACATATTAGGTCGGGGAAAAAGTCTTTTCGCATAACGTAGGTATAAACTTATTATAAATTTTTTTTGACTGTACTATTTGTGTCTGGCTGGTTTTGGTAACATTAAAAAGGTTCCATTATAAAGAAAAGAAAAAAATAAAAAAAAGTTGTTTCCCGCTATTTTTCATTTGTTTTTCTCTCCGTAAAAATGAGTGAATCTAATGAAGAAATTCGATAAATTTTAAAATTTTATTATAAAAAAGGCAAAAATGCAACTCAAGCAGTGAAAAAAATTTGTGATGTTTATGGACCTGATGCAGTGTCAGTAAGAACGTTTTCAGTTCGGAAATTTTGATGTTAAAGATGCACCTCGCTCTGGTCGCCCTGTTACGAATAAAATGGACGCCATTTTTGAAAGAGTAGAGCAAGATCGGCATATTAGTAGTTACGATGTAGCTGAAGAACTGGGAATTGACCACAAAACAGTTTTGACCCATTTGAAGAAAGCTGGTTATACAAAAAAGCTCGATATTTGGGTGCCACACGAGCTCACTCAAAGAAACTTAATGAACCGTGTACTCATTTGCGATTCATTATTGAGACGTAATGAAACCGAGCCGTTTTTGAAGAGATTGATAACTGGCGATGAAAAGTGTATCACGTACGACAAGAACGTGCGAAAAAGGTCGTGGTCGAAAGTTGGCCAGGCTTCACAGTCTGTGGCCAAACCTTTTTTTTTTTTTTTTTTTTTTTTTTTTTTAAACTCCCCAAAAATACCTTTACGTATTCCCCTCCGCTCGGGGGAGCAGAGGGGATATGTGGGACTCACCGCCCCAAAGATGGCAGAAGGGGCGGAATACCCACTAAAAAGGGAGTAGTACTTTCCCACATTTGCGCCGGATCATGGCGGGACTCGCATCAGCATTACTTCACCATGACCAGGATCGCCCGCCCGGCAAAGGACACCATATTGCCGGGCTCTTGCGCCTCAGAGAGGAGCGAAACGCCCCCCCCCCCCTCAGACGATGCCGTGCAATGCGGAGAAGGCCCCCCGACCTGCTCCGCGGCACCACCTAGAATAAAGGACAAGTCCTTCACTCCGCCGGAAAACCTCGGGATGGTCGCGGTCTCTTCGCTCCATCCGAAAAGTGGGCAGCCCCTCTGGCCACCCCGTCTCTTCCTGACCTCAGGATGAAGCAGTATCACTGCTCCATCGGGGGAGGAGCAGCCCCTCTGGCTGCCGCCAGTCTGCCTACCCTCGGTGGTTGACACAAGGCGCCCCCCATGACATGGGAAGACTCCCGGGCACCCGCTGAACATACCGCACAATGTGCTGGAGCTTGGCAGCTCCCCGCTCGGTGACCAGGCACCCCGCACCGAAAACACAGGGCACTACGGTCCACCGCTTCTGGACAACCAGCTCTAGTATGCCCCAGGCCCATACACTTGAAGCAGCGTAGGGGCCGGACATCCATCAACTCGACTTTCGCCGAGCTCCACCCCACAATCAATCGTCCCTCCTCTGAGAGGATTTTGGCCACGGCCACTGGGCAACCAATCACCACCGAACCAAGACCACCCCGACCCAGACGAATTTCCCCGACTTTGACGGCAGAGCAGGTTATCCCGCCCTTTACTGCTACCGCCTCGGCCAATTCCTGGGCAGTGACTGAGTCGTCAATGCCCGAAGCCCTCAGATTTACCCTCATGGTCGGCCTCGATATGCTTGCCAAATCCTTCAGCTTATTTCTCAGCTGCTCCGCTAGTTCGTCCGCCTTGCGGGAATCGTCGGACCCAGAGACCTCGAAAACCCGTGCCCCAGTCGCCGACTCCCGAACACTTATTTCCTCCACTCCTATCCCAATATCCCCCAGCTCTATTTCCCGTCTCGCTATGCCCAGGACTTGTGCATAGGTCACTCCTCTTTTAGCCGCTTCCGGCCCCACCGATACCACCACTGCAGCAGATCGCGGGGGGGAAAGATTAGGCTTGGCCCTTTTCCCACCCTTTGAAGCCCCGGAGAGTCCCGCATCGGCTTTGGGGCCGGAACCCATAGCCTTGGAAGGGACTGAGTGACCCCCTTTCCCCTTCCTACCACCCTTAACCTCTATCCAAGCACCTTCCGCAGAGAGTGGCGCCACAGAAGCCTTGGACGAGCCAGTGCCATAATCACGCTTCGAACGCATCGAATCCGCTGCCCCAGACACAGGTTTTTTCCCCGCGGAACCAAAACCTCTTTTCCCATCGGCCGCCGAAGACGCGCCCAGGATAGGGGAAGACCGCCGATGTCCCTCTATGGCTGACAGACGAGCGTCAACCAGATTCTCCACTGTGGCGACTATTTCCCTCTTTAAGCCCTCCACAAAACTAGACGAAATAGCCTTTGAGGGGAGCGCCCGCTGTGTGATTTGTTCACGCAACGCTCTGTTGTCCTCCTGGCAGGCCAGGACCTCCTTCCTTAGGACCCCGTTATCCTCCACAACTCTTAAGAAGTCCTCATTCTCCGTACGCCGAGCGAGGATCTCCACAACCTCCTGATACTTGCGAACCACAGTTCGCAATTCACTCTTATATTCCGCCTTCATTCTGGTCGAGTGGCGCACCACTGCCAGAACGGAGGCGGCACAACTGCCCGCTACAGCCCTGAGCTCCTCGACAGAATGGGAATCCATCAGTCCAGGCTCAGGAGCACCTTCTGTAGCAGGATCCCCGCCAGAACTGCCGATATCCGCCGTCGACCCATCCTCATGTTGTGAGCAAGTCACTGCCGCCCTAGAGCTCCCAGAAGAGCGCTTTTTACCTCGTTTCCCGTCAGTTTTAGCCACTTTCCTATCCATCCAGACACTTTCAACCTCAGTATCCGACCCCGAGTCTAATTTTGAGCCAGAGGGACAAGATCTCTTTAGAGATTGCTCCACTCGCTCAGCCTCACTAGCCCATCCCTCAGTAGAGGACGAAAAAAGTCCACCCTCACAGTCAGACATGACAAAAACCGCAAAAACACCTCAAAACAAAACAACAAAAAACAAAAACTCCCTCCAAACTCGCCAGGAGCCCACAATTATGAGGTCAAGGGTCCCTCGAGTCGCAAGGAGTCAAGGCGCAGCCGCCCCAGGTAAACCTAGGACAGCCACGACAAAACGCCGAGCAAACAAAACCAAAAACACAAAATTTTCGGCTTTCCAACAAATTTCGCAATTCCCAGAAAACCGAAGAAAAATCCGCAAAAACAAGCCAAGTCGTATTCGAAACTCCACCAAATCCGGTACACAAGCCAAGGTCGTCGTGATATACCAGAATCCGTTCAAAAAAGCAAAGAGTCTGTGGCCAAACCTGGCCTAACACGAAATAAGGTGATACTGTGTGTATGGTGGGATTGGAAGGGCATTGTTTATTATGAGCTTTTACCGCCCGGCAAAACCATCGATTCTGATCTTTACTGCCAGCAACTGGTGAGATTAAAGGAAGCAGTCGAGAGAAAACGGCCGGAATTGATCAACAGGAAGGGTGTGGTCTTTTATCACGATAACGCTAGACCACACACATCTTTAGCCACTCAGCAAAAATTAAGAGAGTTCGACTGGGAGGTCCTAGTGCATCCACCATATAGCCCTGACCTTGCGCCTTCAGATTTTCACCTGTTTCGGTCTCTGCAGAATTCTTTAGGTTCTGTAAGGTTGACCTCAAGAGAGGACTGCCAAAACTATTTGTCCCGTTTTTTTGATCAGAAGTCCCAAAGTTTCTACAGTAACGGGATAATGTCTCTGCCCACAAAATGGCAGAAAGTTATTCAAAAAAACGGTACATATATATTGTAAATAAATGTAAATAAACTTTGAAAAAAATGTCTTGACTTTTCATACAAAAATACGAAAAGACTTTTTCCCCAACCTATTACATGCTAGTTGTAATTAAGATCCCACATTCCGCATTTTATTGTTTGTTCTACGTAATAGCTGGCTGTAAAGGCCCAGGTGGCTGACCATAAGGACCCGAAGCTAGATGGAGGTTGACAGTAAATTACGCGTGGAGCTACTTGACCACAAATTCAGAATGTAATTCGGCCGGCGCAAGCTGGGGCTTGGCTGGCATACTACTTCGTCTAGGCTAGTCCGACGCTACCCCGCATGATCTTGAAAACACATATGAGCTTAATAACGGGCACTTCTTTAAAATAGTGAACATGACAATTACCTACTTTCAAAAAATATGATCTTACACATATGCATCTATAGATAAAAATATATTACAGCGTAGTCATTGACTTACTTCGGTATATAAGATGCAACAGGCTGTTGTTACGAGAATTGCCCCCATCATTCCCCATATTTGTTCGTAATCAGGAAACAAGTTTTCATCTTCTAAGTAAGCCATTCCATTCAAACCATTGCATCCACAAAATGACAACATTCTTAGAACACTTTGCAAAAGACACCTTATAAATACAAAATCGATTTGATAATTTGTTTTATATTTAGCAGTTAATCTGTCAGCCTTATGTCCTGTCCTACCTACCTACCACTCATACATACCATAAACGCCTTACACTGATGGAGATTTATACTTTTATTTATACATCTGTCACAAAGCCTATTTTCTTGACGTCTTTAGTCGCGTTTGGCTTTCTTTTTTCCCGCCCCAATTGGCAATTTAAAATTTGCCAGCGTCAAGTATATGATAGGCCTTTGAGATGAGCTTGGCCTATCCACAAATTATGCGCTCATAGGTTCGTGGTACTGTGTGGACGGAGACGACTACCGAAAAAAATATATTTCAGAGAGAGATCAGTCCTTGGAACAGACGCTTAGCACAAACGATCTGTAATTGATAGGTATCGAACTAAACGACTGCATTTGATATCATAGGTTACGGTATCACGTCGTGTCGAGACACGAACGATATGACATAAATTCGTTGGTGCCGGCTATTCCTATACTTGGTCAATAAGCCAAATTAGAGGTCCTACGAGCAGGTTAAAAACTTCTAACCACACGCCTGCTTCCGTTAGTACCCATTAGGCACTGGGTCCATGTAGTTGAGCATGAGCATTAATGCTTAGTAGTTGGATGATAATTAGATAATTATACTTATATAATTATAGTTAGTCCATAAAACAATAAAAACTGAGTTTTCGCTCACGCCCTTCGAGTCCCGTGAAAACTCGAACTAACTCGCGAATTTGTCCTTGCTTATAAAAACTTACGAAAATACGAATATTTGTGAACAAGACAAGATAATTTTTTGTCTCCAATGCATATAGCATTATTTAGTTGAGCATGAGCATTAGTGCTTAGTAGTTGGATGATAATTAGATAATTATACTTATATAATTATAGTTAGTCCATAAAACAATAAAAACTGAGTTTTCGCTCACGCCCTTCGAGTCCCGTGAAAACTCGAACTAACTCGCGAATTTGTCCTTGCTTATAAAAACTTACGAAAATACGAATATTTGTGAACAAAACAAGATAATTTTTTGTCTCCAATGCATATACAAACTTTGTGCGTCGAAAGACTTGTGTTTTTGTATATGTTATTACAATAAAATTATGCAGTGTGCAGTATAAAGTACGTACTTGAGTGATATAAGTACGTATTTATGGTGAATTGCGGTTTAAATGGCGTTAAAAACCGAAGTAATTGATATTAAAACTTAACTTCAATTAGTAAGTTATTTATTGTTGAAACATTAGAATCTGTTATGAATTACACTCAAGTGCAAAATTCATTTATTTGAATTTCGACTCAATAAAGTTTAAATAAAACAAAAAGGTAAAGTCATTTTTCCGTCTTAAAAATATCTTACTAGTCTGTGATTGTTTCAAAAAATTAATTTTGGATGTAGGCAGCCTCTATTATGAGGGAAGTACCCGAATCTAATGTCAAATATTATTACTATGTGCAATTTCTTTATTTGTAATTAAAAGTACTTTGATAGAAGTTCTATGGCGTTATGACTATTATAATATCCTGTAATTATATACATTAAGTTTTCTTTTGTCTTGTTTGTGTGCTTGACTTGGGGGTTTCATATAACTTGTAACGTATACAAACTAAAAAGTGACGTAATATTTGTTTTGATTCTGTCTTACCTTCGCAGAAAATCCCCTCTGTAAGAAACTACCTACTTTACTAGGAATAAATATGACGTAAAAGCTTTTGGCTGTGGTGTTTAATGTTTATGCTGTTGAACAGTGGTGTGTTTGTTCAGCCAGTATTGAAGTGATTGAGTGAGAGTTATCAAAAATGGGTTGCTTTTTTTCCTCCGAGGTACGTACTTACTTAGTAAAAATATATACCTAACTTATTATGCGTATAAAATGCACGTACCTCGAATTACTGACTTCCATATTCATTTTGTTTCTATAATTTTTTTGTGGAAATTTTAATCTGGAACCAATTATATTGGACAATATTGTCTCAGATATTTAACTTCGCTGCCGCATTCACTATAGATTTTTTTTTCAATAATGTTATTGATTGATGATAGGTACTCATTATTTGCATATTGGAGTAAAATTATTTACAACTAATATACAAAAATAAATTTTATATCTCATTTTTTTTAAATATATGTTATTGGTCACAAAACGGAAGTACCTAGATCAGAGTCAATCATGGGTTAGATCATCATCATAATTCCTAGCATTGTCCCGGTTGCCCTAGACTTACGGGCCCAGAGCCTGCTCACTGGTTTAACCAGATTTGGCAGAATTTCAGTTATTATTAACATGGTTTAGAGATATCATCATCATTTCAGCACATTAACGTCCCACTACTGAGCACGAGTCTCTTCTCACATACCAAGGTGCGAGGGTATTTGGTCATACTCCACCACGCTGACCCAGTCCGGATTGGCGGAGGCAGGTGTATGGCGTCCTGCTGTTAGAGTTTTTCAAGCCACCCATTAGGCCCCTAACATGGCTTAACGCCTACCACATTTAGTGATAACGGGGCCAACGGCTTCACGTGCCTTTCGAAGCACGGAAGTGCTCGATATCAAATACCACACAAACGGTCACCCATCCAAGGACTGACCTCTGTAAACTCTGCTGTACTTTGGTGATTGTTTTCTGAGCATCAAGCACTGCGGAGCTACAAGCGCTTCACTTTTTTAAAACTTATAAACACTCAACGTTTATTTCATTATAACAAAGTTAATATGAATAATATTGCACCTCCGGTGCTGCAATGTCACTTATGCAATTTTGTCGAAATTGATGTGATTGTAAGATGTTTCGTTTTTATGAACGTTTTGAGGAACTTTGAAATGAAGTCTGAAAAAGAGGCTTACATAATAACTAGTTAATTTCTTAAATTGAGAAGAGCTATATTTTATACCAGGATATTTAATTTTAAAACGCTTCTCCTGAAAGATTACATTATTTGCAGATTCGCACCGGAGGTGCCATAGTAACTCGGTATCTATATTGACATTTTAGCCATCTTCATTTTAGCGGATAATAATCCCACTACTGAGTATGAGCCACTTCTCCCAAATCGAGGAATTAAGGTCATACTCCATCTCTATAATAAGAACCAGTGCGGCTTTTAAGGGGCACACCTAATAAATTAAATATAATATCTGTGCAATTCTGTTAATAATAAATTAACTTAGTGTTACTTACTTATAATATAAATACATTTATTACAGGACAAACCAGAAAAATGCTCTCAATGCCACAGGAAAGCTGTAAATAATTTGTCTATTGAAAATAACATATGTGAAATATGTTTTATTAGACTCCGTGGACATGGAAAGAAAGAGGATGGTTTAAGAGAAGTAAGTTTATTTTTATTTTTGTGCACACATAAAGTTTTTTGTAAAGACCTTACTGTATGCAAAGCCGAGCCCATGATGTGTCCCCGTTTCCTGAAGGAATATCATGATTAAAAGTATCCTATGTGAAAATCTACCTGCGTATCCATATATTTATTCTTCAATTACTAGCCCTTTATAATACCTATTAGTACGATTTGAATATTAATATACACAAATCATTTAGCTGAACATACAGAGAACCTGGACGTCAGCCTGTACGAGATTAGGATGGCCCTGAAACCACTAAAAAACAACAAGCCACCAGGTGAAAGCGGGATGACAGCAGAGCTTCTGAGAGCAGGTGGTACATCAGTACTTAAGATACTCCAGAAGCTCTTTAATACCGTTATACTCTAGGGACGTACTCCACATGCATGGTCCAGTGGTGTGGTTGTCCTTTTCTTCAAGAAAGGTGACAAATCCCTTTTAAGAATTATAGGCCGATCATGCTACTGAGTCACGTCTATAGGTTGTTTTCACGGGTCATCACGAACCGTCTCGGTCAAAGGTTTGACGACTTTCAGCCTCCCGTACAAGCCGGTTTCCGAAAAAAGCCTTTTCAACCATAGACCACATACACACGCTGCGGCAGGTTATATAGAAGACCGAGGAGTATAACCACTAACCAGGCACTTTGCTCAGCGTTTGTAGACTATGAGAAAGCCTTTGATTCGATCGAGAACTGGGCAGTGTTTCAGTCCCTGCAACGATGCCGCATTGATCATCGGTATATCGAAGTGCTGAGGAGTTTATACAGAAACGCCACCATGTCCGTACGAGTCGAAACTGTCGAAACTGCTAGAATTGTTTATTTTAGCTATTTTCACTGGTTGATGTCCTACGGTATTTTATTATGGGGATCTACCGCTGAAATTGTGACTATTTTCATATTACAGAAACGAGCTATACGTTTTATTTATAAACTACGGTCTAGATCATCCCTTAGAGAGTTGTTTCGGGAAATTGGTATTTTGACTACTGCCTCGCAGATTATCTTTTGTTTTTACGGAAAAATGTAAATAATTATTTTAAACGCTGTAAACGTCACAGCTTTAACACAAGAAATAAAAATAAACTGTTAAATCCATTTCTAGGACTCCAAAAAATTCGGAAGCTTCGGATTTTATGGGGCAAGGTATGAAATACTACAATAAAATTCCGCAGGATATATTGGATTTGCCGTTACCCAAATTTAAAGTAGTTATTAAAGAAACATTGATTAAGAAAGCATACTATTGTACGCAAGATTATATAAATGATAAGATGGCATGGCTGTAAATTATATCTATCATAGAACAAACAATTTTGTGGTCTGCAGCTGTTTGATTTTTATAATATTATTGTTATTTCTCATTTGTATAAATCTTTTTATTTTGTGGCTTGAGTATGTCATGCACACTTAAATGTCTCTGGGGTGGCGGCGGCGTTATGCGTCGGGTCGTTACGTTCCCTAAAATATGGTTAAGTGAAACGATGGCTGGTTGATTCGTCATACTCGTGAACGAGTGCTGCTTGTGGGGACTGGTCTGCTCTTGTCTACTATTTTTATGTGTAATTAAAAATTCAGCAAACTGAAAAAAATTAATATTATTTTTAATATAATAACTGCACACCCAACTTTTGTAGTCCGATCATTCTCCTAAATCATTACTGTGTAATATGAAGTAAATTTTTTACTGGTGGGAATTTGTTTTTGATTAGGAACGCATAGTATTGTTCGAATGATTATAAAGATATTAAGACTAAATTGCTGTAAGTGATATCTTTCATAAAACCAAAAATATTTGTGGTTTGCAGCACATTTAATCAATATAATGTAATTTTTGTAAAAAATATTTTTTCCTATAGCTTGAGTATGTCATGCTCACTTAAATGTCTTTGCAGTGGTGGCGTCATGCCATGGTGGTTCATGCGTCATACTCTTAAACGGGTGCCGCCAGTGGGGACTGGTCTGCTCATGTCTACTATGTTTATTCGTAATCATGCTCGTATAACTTAAAAAAAAGTTATTTTCTTCTTATATTTTAAATCTTGTGACTGCGAACACAGGATTTTGTAGATTTGTCAAATTGTTTTACTACTAAGTACATTTTATTGTAACTGGCGGGAGAAAAAACTAACCTTGACGATTTTCTTGCACGTTCTTTAACTATCAAGCTCCCGCCCGCAGTGAATGGTCGCGCTAGTTTTTAACTTTTGACGTTCATAAGAGCTCTTTTGAGCCAAACTTGATAAAATGAATTTGAATTTTGAATGAGTACTGGACCAGGGCACGAGTCTCCTTGCAGAAAGGCGTGAGACAGGGTGATGTGATTTCACCGAAACTGTTCACTGCTGCACTGGAGGATGTTTTCAAGCGAATATATGACTCACCTTCGATTTGCCGACGACATAGTGGTCATAGCGGAGTCACTTGTGGATCTGGGCACATTGCTCGGAGACTTCGACAGAGCTTTTCGAAGGGTAGGACTTAAAATGAACATGCATAAGACGAAAATCATGTCAAATATCCATGTTGTGTCTACTCCAGTAATAGTCGGAAGCTCGGCCCTCGAAGTTGTCGACGAGTACGTATAGGTTTGACCTTTAACAAAAAGTCCAATTAGGTAAGTCCAACTTCCAACCAAGAGGTCAATCGTCGAATCCAGCTCGGTTAAGTTGCGTTCAGGAAACAACGGAAAATCTTCCCGTCCAAAATACCTCAGTGTGTGTTGTGTTGCCAGCGATGACGTATGGGACTGAGAGGTGGTACCTGACTATGAGCCTCATAAAAAAGCTCAAAGTCGCTCAGCGTGCAATGGAGAGAGCTATGCTCGGACTGGCTCGAAGTGTCCCTACGTGATAAAATCAGAAATGAGGACATACGTAGGAGGACTGGAGTGACAGACAGCGAAGCGCGTTTGCAAGCTGAGTGGCAGTTGGCGGATCACATAGCTCGAAGAACCGACGACCGATGGGGCGTTAAGGTTTTGAATGGCGACCACGATTTAGAAAGCGAAGTAGAGGGCGGCCCCCCACGCGATGGTCCGATGATCTGGTCAGGGTGGCGGGGAGCCGGTGGATGCAGGCGGCACAGGATCAATCTACGAGGAAAGCAAATGAGGAGGCCTATGTTCAGCAGTGGACTTCAAATGGCTAAAATTATGATGATGACAGAGAACCCTACATCTTACTAATATTATAAACTAGCGACCCGCCCCAGCTTCGCACGGGTGGTATGCTAATATGAATAGTGACGTATAATACATAATTACAGAATGTCTTTATATAGGCCGCGAATACCTACCACCGCCGCAACCATAATTTTTCGATTTAGCGTAAGTTTATTCGTTTGATACCTTGTAAAGTACTGATCGAAATTACATGATGTAAAAGACAAATTTAATCTATGTCTAATGTCCAAGCTTACTAACATGTTTATTTAGATGAGAATTAATGTCATACATACTTAAAATGGCTTCGTTAATAAGCCATTATTTTTAGTAAAAAGTAAAAGATAAAATTGGTTATTGTGGGGTATTCTTGAGAGATAGACATATACCATTCCGGACTTTTTTGAAGAATTTTATAAGTTGTACAATATTGTAGTACATTATTTTGATTAATCTCGTAGGGTTTGGCCAGCGTTTGCAATATAAGCGCAAAAAAGTGAGTTGAATTACGACATCACATTAAAATTGACAGTGTTCCACTACTATATTATGCATGTATTATACATATAAACCTTCCTCTTGAATCACTCTATCTATTGGAAAAATCCGCATCAAAATCCGTTGCGTAGTTTTAAAGATTTAAGCGCACATAGGGATATAGGGACAGAAAAGGCGACTTTGTTTTATACTATGTAGTGATGTGAAAGTGTTAAATATATATACCGCTGGCATAGGTTGTAAAAATAATATCCTATAATCGATGTAAATACATAGAAAAAAAAAGCAAAAAAAAAAAAATCATAGCGTGCGCACTTTATAGCCTTGCTTCTTATACTACCTACTTACTTTCAGGTACAAACAGAACCTCGTTTTGGAAAATATCATTGTTCTTGCGGATCATATTGGACAAGCCGTTGCGCCTGGGGCCAAAGTTTTCAAATTTGCAAACGGTGCCGAAGACAAGTTTTTCCGAAAGCGCTAGTAAGTGTGATGTCCTCTCATTATTATTTTATGTAGGTCCTTTTGTTTGTATGTCTGTGACAATCTCACCGAGTTAATCAATATAATTTTGGCACAAATACATGAATAAGTAATATTTCTGTGTACAATAAATTTTAAGCTATTGCATAGCTTCTATCGCGGGCCTTGAGCGTGGGTGAAGACCGAATCCAGAAATTCCGTAACGAAAAAACCTAACACCCCCCACTCCGACCGGCACAGCGGTCATACTTTTTAGTAATTCCATTTATCGATAAATAGCAGAACTTTTAATGACTAAAATCTCACGCTTGTCTCTTTAGTTCAGCAACCCGCCTTTAGGTGGCATTGGTTGTATCGGGTGGCTAAAATTTGTTTTCTTATCGGTCACCACGCTCAGTGTAACTTGAATTAATATCAAAGAATAAAAATACTGCATAAATAAAATAAATAAATAATTATAATTGCATAAGTTGATAAAAAATGCTAATAGTAATATAATGTAATAGCTTTACCGCGGCAGTCCCGAGTGCCACACGTCTTTTTATTATTATATAATAATAATAAGAAATCTTTTTTGCAACAATAGGGAGTTTACAAGTATAGTGCGGTTCCTGATCCTCAAACTAGCGTAAGCTGTACCTACGTTAAGATTCAGTTCCTTCCAAATTTAAATTAAAAATATGTTACAATCTGGTAGGTAATCAACATAAATTAACGGTAGGGAGTTAACATAATAAAAATTAACAGTAGGTAGGTATTTACCTAATAGTTATAATTTATTTACTTGAGTGATGACCGATATGACATGGAGGTGAAAATATGTGCAATAAAGAATATGAAAAATTGTATCCTATATGTAAAATATTACCAGTAGATTTAAAAGTAGACTTCTTAATAGCCATAGATAATTATTATACACATGAATACAAAATTAGTATTAACAACAAATATAATACAAGAAATGTTAGAGAAGGAAAACTAATTAAACCAAAAGTTAATAATTATTACGGAGAGAGAATGACTGAATATCTAGTCCCTAAGATATTTAACAAAATAGAACTTTTGAGAACCGAACCTAAAATAAGCAAAACATTGTTGAAGTCTAAACTCAAGGGTGTACTGCTCGGCAAAGGAGACATTGCCGTCAGTGAGGTTCATTCCCGAGGGAGAATGGCCCTCACTGATGGTAAGTCCCTTCGGTGCAGTCCAATAATATATATGTGTGTGTGAGTGTATGTATATGTATGTATATATGTATGTATATATATATATATATATATATATATATATGTAGTTATATGTATGTGTATATATATATGTAAAATGTGTTTATAATTGTATAGTATAGAATGTTATTGTTTGATTAATTTTAATGTTACTGTTATGTTATGTGAAAGATAATGTGAACGAGCGTATCTCGCCCACAAGCTTTATAGCTTGGCGAGGAATATATGTAATGTCTTTTTTATATGTTTTAAAATGAATAAATGATTTCAAAAAAAAAAAAAAAATATCTGCACTCCGCTCAAAGTCGTGGGTCCAATTCCCACATAGGACAAGTCTTTGTATGCATGTACATGAATATTATATTATTATCTTAGGTCTGGGTGTACTAAATTCACCTATGCAGGTGAATTAAGCACAGAAATACATTAGATACAAATATGTATGTATTTATAAATAAAAAATTAAGTAGATCTGTTAATCGGTCATTTAGTAGTAATTCATTATACTTCTTACTGATTACCTTTACAACCAAAATAAAAGAGTTATTGTAAAAAAATATTCTTCATTGTAGTTGATTGAAGTAGTGAGACATTAATAGGCTGAGACTCGGAGAAGGCTGACTGGATGACAAAATTATACGTTCCTAATTTTAATTTTATGCAGAGAAAACTGCGGCCTGATGATTTTACTGCCAGCGGACGGGATGACGATAAAGATCATAAGAAGGAGCTGTGCCAAAGATGCCAACAACTTGGACGCCATTGCGGGACATACAGGAACAACAACGGCTATCGCAAAAACCATAAGAACATCTTTTAATATAATACCTTACTAAAAAAGTACTTTGTGTAATTGAAATATTACTTTTTTTTATTATAGTAAACGAGATACAAGGATCTCGCATGTCATTTTATTATATAAATAAATATTTATATAATAAAATGACAAATAAAATGATTTAGATAATTTAATTATTAATTTTGTATTTAAAATTAATAAAAAATATAAATTAAGAATATTTTATTGTGTTTATGATTTAAAAAAAATATATTTGGGTACATGATACTGTGTTTGTTAATTTAATCAAGAAGTATATTTGAAATTAAAAGTTTATTGAATTAGTACGAATAGCAAAACGAAACCTTCATATCCTAGTGGTCTAGTGAATTTTGGTACTTATTTCTGTTTTTTTCAAGTAAGAAAACAAAAAAAAGTTAAAGAATGAATACTCATTTTCGTTTACAAAGGAACCTCTTTAAAAAAAGAGCAACGATAGCTCAGTGGCGAAATACATAGCTTTTAAAAAAAGAAGCTCTCTGGTTCATACCAAAAAATATTAGGGATCATGAATAATAAAGAAATAAAACATGTTTATTTAGTCAGCGTAAAGACCTAACCAGTCAACTATGTTATAAGTAGTGGTTTTCGGTGTGCGTCAGAATGGCCGGTCACTAATCATATTTAGCGTTGATGTAGATTTAAAAAAATTTCTACCTAAAGTTAAATATTTGCTACCTGCGTATTTTTCAAAATAAATTAATTTTAAAGGTGACCGGCCATTCTGACGTCAACTTGGCCGGTCACTCATCAAGTATGCTCAAACCTCTGAGAATTATTCAAATGTTTTTTCACTGTTAATTGCTACCTAAAAAACTAACAGTCTGGATTCTGAAGCTATTAAGAATGAATAGTTATTGACAAAAACAGTATATGAAACAATAAACGCCTAACAAATAAAAATAGCAAAATTGAATGATGCGTAGATTATGGATTGCGTATAGGCGCTAAATGACGAGTAGGTATGACGGGTAGTACTAAAAACAATTAAACTTTAAGATGTTTATGGACCTGATGCAGTGTCAGTAAGAGTAGCACAAATTTGGTTCAAACGTTTTCAGTCCGGAAATTTTAATGTTAAAGATGCACCTCGCTCTGGTCGCCCTGTTACGAATAAAATGGACGCCATTTTTGAAAGAGTGGAGCAAGATCGGCATATTAGTAGTTACGATGTAGCTGAAGAACTGGGAATTGACCACAAAACAGTTTTGACCCATTTGAAGAAAGCTAGTTATATAAAAAAGCTCGATATTTGGGTGCCACACGAGCTCACTCAAAGAAACTTAATGAACCGTGTACTCATTTGCGATTCATTATTGAGACGTAATGAAACCGAGCCGTTTTTGAAGAGATTGATAACTGGCGATGAAAAGTGGATCACGTACGACAAGAACGTGCGAAAAAGGTCGTGGTCGAAAGTTGGCCAGGCTTCACAGACTGTGGCCAAACCTTTTTTTTTTTTTTTTTTTTATTATCGTCTGTAAAAAAATGCTGCTTACGCACTGTCTCCCGGCCAAAAGGGGGAGACCGGGAGGGGGTGTGGGGCTCACTGCGGCCGACACGACCACCGCAGTCCTACCCACTAAAAAACTTCAGACGACGCCCACCGCTGTTGAAAAGGGGCGAGGCACCAGTGCCCGGGTTTGTAGCTTCTGGAACCCCGCCCGCGGCCAACGTCCCCCGGATCAGAACCGGGGAGACCTCCTCAGGAAGGCGCAATTTGCAGCGCCCCCCCTACCTCCTTGTGCGGCCATGGCGTAACTGGCCGACTTCGGGGGGGGTCTATGGCGAGACGGAAGGGGCCCCCTGCCCCCGCCGCCTAAGACCCCCCGGGCGCTGCCTGACGGGCCCTCCTGGCCCGCCCGCTGCGCCAACGGCGTAGCCGGAGAGAGAGCGGATCCCGCTCCCTCTCCCGCTCCGCGGCCTCCTTCTGCGACATCACCACTTCGCAGAAGGAGGCCATCGCCTCCCACGCCGTCTCGCTGTCGACCATCTTTTGCATGATGGTCGGCAGCGAGAGAGCCACTCCACCCAGGGCCGCGGCTAACGTCGACCGCGGCCCAGCCCACGCAGGGCACGCCACCAAAGTGTGCTGCGCATCATCCATCGCGCAGTCACAGTGGTGGCAACACCGGGTCGACTCCCCCCCGGCGACGTCGCACAGATACTTCCCAAAGCACCCGTGCCCGGAAAGTACCTGTGTGAGCCGGAAAGTCATCGACCCCCACCGACGGCCGACCCATCGCTCCAATATGGGCCCGACCGCCTCGAGGATACGGCGCCTCGATCCTTCGGCACGTAGTTCGGCGCTCCTGTGTAGCTGCCGCCGCCATGCGCCCAGAGCCTGTGTCTGAGCGTCTCGACGCCACCGCACCACAGTGTCCGGTGTGGGGCGGAGACCCTGGCTAAAAGTGTAGGTCGCTCGGGGGTTTGAACTTCGCTCCTTATGCGGCCGAGCGTGTAGGGAGCTCACACCACGGGACTGCCAGTGACTTAGACTGTGGCCAAACCTGGCCTAACACGAAATAAGGTGATGCTGTGTGTATGGTGGGATTGGAAGGGCATTGTTTATTATGAGCTTTTACCGCCCGGCAAAACCATCGATTCTGATCTTTACTGCCAGCAACTGATGAGATTAAAGGAAGCAGTCGAGAGAAAACGGCCGGAATTGATCAACAGGAAGGGTGTGGTCTTTCATCACGATAACGCTAGACCACACACATCTTTAGCCACTCAGCAAAAATTAAGAGAGTTCGACTGGGAGGTCCTAGTGCATCCACCATATAGCCCTGACCTTGCGCCTTCAGATTTTCACCTGTTTCGGTCTCTGCAGAATTCTTTAGGTTCTGTAAGGTTGACCTCAAGAGAGGACTGCCAAAACTATTTGTCCCGTTTTTTTGATCAGAAGTCCCAAAGTTTCTACAGTAACGGGATAATGTCTCTGCCCACAAAATGGCAGAAAGTTATTCAACAAAACGGTACATATATATTGTAAATAAATGTAAATAAACTTTGAAAAAAATGTCTTGACTTTTCATACAAAAATACGAAAAGACTTTTTCCCCAACCTATTATAATAAATCAGTATCAATTTAATGCGCTTACAAGTAGGACAAGTATTCTATAGAAGATCTTCTTTTGTATATGTTTCAAAAATCGTCTTCTTGAGCAAGTGATGAATCGTCTTTTTTGAGTTAAGTCAATTCAATTAAGAATGCGATTAGTTACCTAACATACTGTAACTTGTACAACTTTTTAACTGTACCTACTGTAATAACTTTTTGCTGTCGGATGTTGCCGAGTCATCATTATATGCCTGCATTCGTCTACGACTGGACATAGGCGTCTCCAATGGCACGCCACTGAGCTCGATCTTCGGCTCTTCTCAAATTGATGTTGTTTACACGGATTTTAGTCGCGCGTCCGATCGGGTTTCTCATTATATCGCAAAATGAGTTTTTTTTAGTTTGTGACATTTTCATCTAGGGGTGCAATATATTGCTGCAAAAATTATCTGCTTACGGAGTTTCTAATGTATTGTTGGGTCGGATCAGATCTTATTTGCATGATCGTACTTTTTATGTGATTGTTAATAGCTTCCAGTCGACTTAGAGATATATTACTTCCGGTGTACCACAGGGTTCGCGCCTGGGTCCTATTGTATTTGGCATATTTGTAAATGACATACCCATTTGCATTAAATTTTCTCACTTTTATCTGTATGCGGATGATTTGAAAATTAGTAGGGTTTTAGAAATTAGTAGAAAATAATCAGTTTAGATGATTAGCACAGGCTCCAATTTGATCTGGATGAGATTGCGAAATAGTGCAAGAATAACCAAATGGAGCTTAATTGCAGTAAATGATTTTTTGTACGGTATGCACGAAAGGCAAATGTAGTTGAGTATAATTATCAAGTAGAAAACAACGACATACAGCAACTGGATCAGATACGCGACTTGTGTGTGATCTTTGACAAAAAGTTAAAGTTTGTGCCTCATATTGAGGATATAACAAATAGAGCCTCTAGAATGCTTGGATTTGTTTTACAAAATATCAAGGTGTTTCGTAATGCTAAAACTAAAATCCTCTTGTACAATAGCCTTATAAGAAGTATCTTGGAATACCCATTCCTTGAGACTTGAACGGATATACAACAAAGATTTATGAAGCATTTAGTTTACTCAGCTGGTATTAGGAAAAATGTAATAAAATCTTATAAAAATGGTTTAAAATATTTTAAACTAAGCTCCTAAAATTACCGTAGAGTTTTACTTGATTTACTTTTTGTTTCCAAAATATTTGATAATATGATTGACTGCCCTCAACTGTTGAGTAAGATTAATATGCGTGTTCCAGTGCGATATCCCCGTAAAGGAATTACCTCTCTTGTAAGGCATTTTCGGAAAAGTGTTAGGATCAAATTCTCCTGTTTCCAGAATGTGCGAAGCCGTAAATGAACTTACGTGATGTTATTGATATTTACTCTGATTCAACTAGTAGGATCCGTCGTGCTATCATCCTACATTTACAATCATAAGTTGCATTGCTGCTCTCTAAATCAAAGCGGCGCGTTAGCTCGACATGGAAATTTGCAGAGTACTAAGGCTGACTATAGCCTAACATTTTGATGGTAAATATTTAAGTTTTGTGTTTATTGGTCTCTATATTGTCGGTATCGGAATATGTTGTATTTACCTGTAATTGTTTGTTACATAAATTATGCCTCTGTACATGTGTTTAGTTTTAAGAAATAATGTAAACAAATGTTGGTAAATCTAATAAATAAATATTACTTAGCTGGATGGCGTTCTACACTTAAGTTTTTCTAGTACCTATCACTTGGGAATTTTTATCAACAAAAATTTGATGCACCAGTAGACAGCAAAATAAAAAATAAAAAAAACAATTATGTAGGTAATTTTTTTATTAAATAGAAAACAAAATTTTCAGTTATTTCAATTAGCGTAAAAAAATACGCAGTCGTACTGTTTTCTTAAGTTTAACAAAATAAATTGACTTAAAACACAGTCCTCGTGTAGGTTAGACGTCACAGAAATCTTGTCTTGCTAGTGTAAACAAAATGTCTCATTGAAAAAAATTACAATAAGACAATGGAAGCGAGTCAAAAATTGTTAAGGTATTACCATTTTAAATTGCATTTAACGTCACGAAAGAGATCTTACCCTTACAACTTAAGTAAGTATTTCCTTAAAGACCAACGATCGCATGCATAACTTTATGGCAAAACTCCAATGAATTCTACAAACGAATGGAAGCTCTCTGGTACCTATACTAAGATTGAATCTAAACTTGTCCTTAAAATCTATTTAAAAAATAATATCACATAATACGCTTTCAGTTCACACAATTTGTAAACACTTTGGTCAATGCGACTATGAAGTTTGGATGTTTAAGTTTGCTTCTCAAATACTGCAATGCGTCGAAATCGTAATCGTTTCTTCTTTCTGCTAAGTACGCCAAAAGAGGTATGATGACCGCACTTAGTTCTTCAGCATTGTCGTCTTGAGCAAAGTTACATGTTATCACAAGTTTTTCTAGGACATCCTCGACTTGAGTTCTGTTTATTGGTTCTTTGAAAAATTTGTACTGAAATAGAATGATCGAAGTTATAGGTCTATAAGGCTTCGGAGGAATTTTAATGGGGCTTTATAATATTAGGGTAGGATGATAAGAGCGACAATTTATACACAGTTGCTACATTTGAAATTTTAAATCGAACACCCGTTTCCTCCCTTTGTTATATAATCGGATGATTAAACTGTTTTTGTTAAGCAAAAATTAAAATAGTAGAAATGAAACATGTTTTGCTGAAAACAATTACAAAACAGAGATGAAAATCCGTAATAGGATGTGTTGTACTTGTAAATTCTGATATTTTTATATTTAAAATACATCATCCTAATTTCAGTCATATAACGTCAACTGCTGAGCATTAGCCCCTCCAATAGTTTACATTATATTGGGGGTATTTTCCCGTAATCACCACGCTGGGGTGGCGGGTTGGTGATGGCAGTTCAAGCCAGTACGCAGAATGACGTTGTTGATCATCATCCGGTTGGATTTCTGTTCGTCGACTCCGTGAGATGAGAGGGCCATTATTCTAAACCGATACCACACGGCATATTTAAAATACAACTTACCCTTATAATATAAATAAAGCACTTGTAGCAATATAATACGCATGACCACGTAGCATCAGATCTATTGCCTCTTTCGACCATAGTGATCAAAAATAGGGACTCGTGAAATATTTCTAATCTTCGTGTCTCTTCATAGTCTGATAGAGAGTTCCATACTTTACACCATTCGTGTTGAGTGGTTGAACAAAGTGCCTGCAAATAATTAATGTAAATGAAGACATCATCGGATAGAATGTTATGGCAACGAGAATCTTTAGAGCTTATAATTGTAATGAATTGTAATGAATGTGTGTACATGCACCGGCCTTCGGTCCGGCAAAGATTTTGCCAAATGCGAATCGGACGGATTGTATTCGTGACGAAATGCGAATGAGACAGTACGCGTCAAACCCCCTGTAGACGCTGCATCCATCAATACAACCTTGCACAGAAGATGTAAAGCTATGCTTTTGTATATTCATCTTCTTCCAACTTCGTGAATAGAGTATGAATTGCATTCTTCATATTTCTTTCCAATAATATAGGATGCACCTAAGATATCCTTTTCCGTCTTTCTGTTACATTATTAACAGTGTACTACTTAAGCCATGTAAGAGTTTCATAGCCATCTCCCGAAATAGTTTTCATCATCAACATTATTTCAGCCATTTGAAGTCCACTGCTGAACATAGGCCTCCCCATTTGCTTTTCACGTTGATCGATCCTGTGCCGCCTGCAACTACCGGCTCCCCGCCGCCCTGACCAGGTCATCGGTCCATCGCGTGGGGGGCCGCCTTTTACTACGTTTGCTGATTCGTGGTCGCCATTCTAGAACCTTAACTCCCCATCGGTCGTCGGTTCTTCGAGCTATGTGCCCCGCCCACTGCCACTTCAGCTTGCAAACGCGACAAGCGCTTCGCTATGTTAGTCACTCTAGTTCTCCTACGGATTTCCTCATTTTTGATTCTATCACGTAGGGACACTCCGAGCGTAGCGTTCTCGATTGCACGCTGAGCGACTTTCTTATGAGGCCCATAGTCAGGCACCACGTCTAAGTCCGAAACGTCACCACTGAGGCCTTTTTTTTTTTTTTTTGGGATGGAAAATCATCAAATGACCTTCTCCCGCTGTGGGTAGAGCGGGAGGGTGTGTCAGACTTCTACTGACTAAAAACCATCCGTGTTCCTTCTTGAGCCTGTAACACCAGGGCCGCGGTAACCCTTTCGAACAATCCCGCAACCACCACTGAGGCCTCTGCCTCGAATTTTGCGGGCAGCGGGGCGGCGGCGGCGGCGGCGCGGGAGCGGGGCGGGCATCGCAGACCCGTTTTTGAAAGCAGCGGGCAGATCGCGCGGCATTATAGCGGCGTAGTGTTGTGTTCGTGTTTGTGTCGTCGAGATATTAGTTTTCATTCGCGAACGAAATGTCTGAACAACGCCGACATCTTTTTGATTCAAATTTATTCCTAACGCTTGATTTATTGTGGGCAAAGGAAAAAGTGAATCCCTACTTTATAGTGTGTAGTACTGTATTGCCTTATGGCAAGGAAATGAAAAGGCGAGTTTTATCGAAATTATAAAGAACAGAGATAATTAAATTTCTTCCCAAAACTGATTATTTAATCTTTTTTTTTTATAGTTCACATCATTGCTGTTCCATATCGGTATCCGCTCAAAAATTGCTGAAATAATTTCCTCTAGCATGTCCGAGGACATTTCGGCACGTCACAAAAATAAATTGCACACACAACACTGCGATGTAGTCGCGCGGGCGGTAACCGCTTGACTGGAGTGCACCGCTCGTTGAACGCCCTCCCGCCGCTGCCGCGCCGCTGTTTTCGAGGGTCGGTCTATTTGATTTCACGTATTTGATCCTGCCGCTCCCGCACCGCCGCCGCCGCCGCCGCCCCGCTGCCCGCAAGATTCGAGGCAGAGGCCTTACACACACTGGTTGAAGACTTTCGTCTTGAGACACTGAGGTATTTTGGACGAGAAGATTTTGCGAAGTTTCCCGAACGCAGCCCAACCGATTCGACGATTGACCTCTTTCTCGAGGTTGGACTTACCTAATTGGACTTTTTGTCCCAGGTATACGTACTCGTCGACAACTTCGAGGGCCGAGCTTCCCACTATTACTGGGATAGGCACAACATGGATATTTGACATGATTTTCGTCTTATCAATGTTAATTTTAAGACCTACCCTTCGGGAAGCTCTGTCGAGGTCTCCGAGCATTGTGCCCAGATCCACAAGCAACTCCGCTATGACCACTATGTCGTCGGCAAATCAAAGCTGAGTCATATACTCGCCATTAATGTTGATGCTGTAGTTTTCCCAGTCCAGTAGCTTGAAAACATCCTTCAGTGCAGCAGTGAACAATTTTGGTGATATGACATCACCATGTCTCACGCGTTTCTGCAAGAGGATAGGACTCGTGCACTGGTCCAGTACTCGTATGGTGGCGTGACCCGAAATAGTTTTGGTTTCTTATTATTCCACATTTCACACAAGTGTAATCTCTGACATTATTCAAAACTAGCACTAAGAGACGGCACTCGAAGTTAACATCCATCCGGAAAAAAACATTTATGTATAGAAGAATATCAACCAATCACCAACCAACCAAAAAACAAATCAATAGCCAAAAATCCGTTTATCAACGGTCAGTTTTACGGAGAAAAAAACGAGTATGTAGTTCAAGTAAACACAAAGACGTCGTTATTTCAATAACAAATTAAGTGGGTAGTCAATTTCTTCTTAAAAAATATTGTAGATATTTTTCATGGCAGATTCTCGTAACAAAATCATGTTTGGTGATTTGATTGACTAAATTTATTATTACTTAATCCCAACATTTTCTTAATTTTCATTAATGTTACGAAGCTAATATTTTTTATTTTTAAAGAGCGAGTTATGAGACTCAGGCGCAGGACAAATGAAAACAAATTGTCTGATACTTTTCTTTAAAAATATTTTTAAGTAGTTAGGGTCGAAAATTCTCAAAAATTCAGAACTTGAAAGGTATAAAGACTCGTGGAACATACATGATAGGTGTTCTACCTCTGAACTTCCGTTTCACACTTGTTTCTGGTATATCTTTATTTGCTTTGGGTATACAAATCATTATTATGAAAAGTACAACATTAATTTTATTCAGGTCACAAAAACAAGTGAAATCGAATTTCCTCCTCATATTACTATAATGGTTTTTAAAAAACTTCGTGAACATTATATTACCTGAGACAATCGCGTGACTAACTGCACTGTGCACATGCCACTGTGAATCTGTAGCCCAGTAATTATTTCAGCATAGTTCCTACCAGGTGGATTCCATAACTTTTTATAATAGTACATATTCAGAACTGGCATATTACGTAATTTACTTTTCAGCCACTCATATTCATTATCTAAAATAAACAAAAAAAATTATAAAAGAATAAAAGCATTGCCAATATGTGAAATAGGATTAAACAAATAACATAGCAATATTTACCTGGTATTCCTGAACTGTATGTGTTAAAAAGGGTAAACTGTAAGTCTAAAGCTAGTTGTACGGTTGTTGGTGCAATGGGATCAAAAGTATTTATTTTCCATCTAACAACATCAAGGACTTGACCAAGCATAGCAAGCATAGGGGCACGGTACTCTAGTAGCTCTTCCAGCGTATACGCATCTCGGAGTTGCTTACATTGAATATTTATAGATTTAATGTCTTTATTTATAAGAGCTTTATGAATATTCGGCATTACAATTAATAAAAGCAATTTTGCTCCGGTAATAAAACTTATATGCTTCAGTGAACACACAAAACTTATATAGTTTACCTTTTTGGGTTCAGTGTCTAGATTGTCAAAACATCCTTGTATTACTTTAATAATACATGGTTCTGTATCTGAACTGTAATAGTGATTAGAATAATCTTTTAACATTTTCATAGCTTCCAACATTATACTTGATTGATGAGCGTTCTCTATGGCTAAGCTAAATATCTTGGAAAAAACTTTTCGAGGGCTTTGTAAAAACAGAGCAAGCATTTCAGTGAGATCCTCATTTTGTGATATAACTAGCTTGTTAAAAGTTTCAGTCATAGCAATGTTAAATTCTGCAGTTTCAACCATATCTTTAAAGCAATTATTGTTAAAGTATTCTTTCAGTATTTCATGCCTGGCATTAATATCGCATTTTTGGAACAGCTTCACGAGATAACATTCTAGATACTCAACATTGCTGGGTGGAGAATTATTTGCAATATAATTTCTCAGTCTTTTATATGCCACATAACATTTATCTTTCTCAAGTAAATTCAAATTTGAGGATATTAATCGAATAGCAGCTTCATCTGTATATATTTCCTCTTTGTCAAGCAGTGCTCTGAGCCAAACCACTTTCTCTTCACTACTACTTTGTACATTTTCTTTAATACTATCCATACTTGCTGAACCAATAATATCATTCAACTCTATTGGCTTACAGGAAATTTGTAGTGTCATATCAACTACAGGGTGTTCTGATAGACTAGGGATGGACAATAGAGTATTACGTACTTTGTAACATAGTTCACCAATAACTTTTTGTTCACTTTTCCCATTATTATCAAACTCGCTCCATGCACAAAATATATCAACACTTACATTCATTACAAGCTCTTGGTATTTTTCTAAAAGGGCTGCATTACATTTTGTAAAACAATCAAGAATAATTTCATTTGGCGTGTCACAAATTTTATATTCTATGTTTTCATTGGTATCACCAATGTATGTCAACTTGTATAATGAATCATTGAGTGGGTTTAAATCCTGTTTCGAAGAAAATTGTTTCAAACAGTCTTCTATGAGGAGTAGCATTGTATAAAGGGAGGTTCCTATGTGTTTATACTGCTGATCTTTACTCAGTGTGTTTAGCTTTTCTGCTCTAGGAGGTTCAGTAAAATAATTAATACATTTTTGAAAACTACTAAGCGCCATTGTACATTTATCTGTCAGAACACTCTCACTGAATTTAAAAAACACTAATCTGCAAATTAGCCTATAGATTGCAGACGAAATAATTTTGATTTTCTTCAAACATTCATTTGGAGTGAAGTACTTGATATTTTCAATAAAAGCAGATGCCACTTCCATTCCTAATTCGGGATATGATAATGCTATTGTCTCCCAAACATACATATCAAAATCTAATCGCCAAAATATTTCACACATGAGGCATTTAGGTATTGTTGGGATAGTCCATATTACTGAATCAATTTCATCCATGTCTGTCATCTCTGATAAAACAGACAGCTCAGAGTTCAGAGTAATGAAAAAAGCTAACTTTCTAACATCGCTTACTGTATCTTCTTTCACACCATTTTCAGTAATAAGATTAACTTCAATAAGAAATTTTGAAACTTTTTCAACTATGTATTTTATTTCATCTTCGTTTCCTAGAACAACGAAACATTATATAATACCAGTGCGCTGAAAAACATTAATTGTAATATATTTTAGAAATAAATTCAGGGCTCATATGTATTTTGTTCCAAAAATAAAAATATGAAGGTAAACTTACCGGCTTTTGAGGTTAGACCGGAGAAAGAATGGACATTGTCAGCAGATATTAAAACTCCTTGAAAAGCTGATAGCCGGGGATGGAATTCCATTGTAAATATCAAATTTTATTGTTTTTTTTAATTATTTTATAAGACGTAATTGACAAATTAAAATAACAAAACATTAATTTAATGAAGATAGCACTTAGAATCAGAAAGATTCATACAACTGTCAGAGAAAGTCAGTACTCCGATTGTCAATATTTCAATAAGATTCATGCTGTCATTGTCATTGCTAAGCAAGAACAGTCCGATACGTCAAACCGAATAATTTTTCAAAAAACAAGGAGATTAGATATAATTAGATATAAGATAAATGTATTTGAATTCCAATGAATCTTTAAATCGATTTGTAAAATCGACCTCCGATCGAATTCGACACATTGAGATCAATAATCCAACGAATGGTTTATCACAAATCGTATAAAGTGAAAACTGGGGCGTAGAAAATATTTTTGTTCATGCGTAGAATTTTGTGATTAGGATTTTAATTTGTCTGTTATAGAAAAAACTTAAGACCTGGAGAACATCCGATTAATAATTATCATCTTTCGGTTCTGTTATGCTGAAGTTCAAGCCAATATGTGCTGGATTTTATTGATGGGAAAAATATTATAAACCAAAAAATTGTTTCAAATTAAAATAAATCAACACCTTTATTCCGTAGTTTAGCAATATGAGTCTGTTTCATCTGGTCCAATTAAGTTCCCATTAACGCTTACTTGACATATCTACAATTATATAAGAAAGTCGAGTTAGTTACATTATTTATATATCACTAGCGGTCGCCCGCGGCTCCGCCCGCGTGGATGTCGGTTACCGCTGCAAAATGCCTACCCAGGAAAGACACGGTCAGCAAAATGATTCCCAGGTCAATTCACAGACACCGACACTAACATCGACGACGCAGTCATTATCCGCAGACTGCATAGATTGTCTTTATGTGGATGTCAAAGTTGTTAATGATGGAAATATTTAAATACTAAGTTTTCATTTTTACCGACAGTCCCGGAGTGCAACCCATTGTTTTGGGATAGATAACTAAAGCGATTATTGTATAGCTTCTCTATAAACAACATTTAACGTTAAATTATTTTCAGGTAACAAAATAAACTGATGGTCGGGAGCCCCGACCCGTGATAGGGCGACGTGGAGCAGAAATCGTAATAATTTAATTTCGCTATAACTTCAAAACCAAACGTCCAATTTTGATCATTTCAAGACCAAATATTATCTACATAAACTACACTTAGTGATGAAATTATTTTGATAAGGATTAATAGCAAAAGCAAAATTAATGCGTTTAAATGTAGTACAAAAAAAAAATCAAGATTTTTAAATAAAAAAATGGTTGTTGTGCCTCACTCCACATAGATAGGTATAGTGTGTCGCGGACTTTTGAGTAGATATTTATAAAATCTACAATTAATTCGTACATTTTGTGGTTCTATCTTTTATAGTTTAGGCAGCGTACGCAAAATGAGTAACTGTTCTGGTTGATTTTTTACAATTTGTGTCCGAAAAACCCAAATATCTTACGGAACCCTGTTTTTTAAAATTAAAAAATAGACTATGTTGCTCAGTAATAATGTAGCTTTCTAATAAAAAAAGAATGAGTAAAATCGGTCCAGTACTTTTTGAGTTTATTGGTTATACACAAAAATTCAAATCGTTCCTCTTTATAATATTAGTGTAGATAATCAGCTTAACCGACTTGGTTGAAAGTTGGTGGAGAGGTAGCTTACAACCAGGACACTGAGGCCTCTACCTCGAATCTTGCGGGCAGCGGGGCGGCGGCGGCGGCGGTGCGGGAGCGGCAAGATCAAATACGTGAAATCAAATAGACCGACCCTCGAAAACAGCGGCGCGGCAGCGGCGGGAGGGCGTTCAACGAGCGGTGCTCTCCAGTCAAGCGGTTACCGTCCGCGCGACTACATCGCAGTGTTGTGTGTGCAATTTATTTTTGTGACGTGCCGAAATGTCCTCGGACATGCTAGAGGAAATTATTTCAGCAATTTTTCACCGATATGGAACAGCAATGATGTGAACTATAAAAAAAAAAGATTAAATAATCAGTTTTGGGAAGAAATTAAATTATCTCTGTTCTTTATAATTTCGATAAAACTCGCCTTTTCATTTCCTTGCCATAAGGCAATACAGTACTACAGACTATAAAGTGGGGATTCACTTTTTCCTTTGCCCACAATAAATCAAGCGTTAGGAATAAATTTGAATCAAAAAGATGTCGCCGTTGTTCAGACATTTCGTTCGCGAATGAAAACTAATATCTCGAAGACACAAACACGAACACAACACTACGCCGCTATAATGCCGCGCGATCTGCTCGCTGCTTTCAAAAACGGGTCTGCGATGCCCGCCCCGCTCCCGCGCCGCCGCCGCCGCCGCCCCGCTGCCCGCAAAATTCGAGGCAGAGGCCTTACACATGATTATTTCGGTTGAGTGATACGTGCCATAAAACGAACAAGGTATAACCAAACCTTCGATCAACAATACAACTAGATAACGGGTCAGAGTCTTAAAAACGGCCGAGAAAATAACGCCTCACTTCAAAGTGGGGTCTTATTTTCGAGTTAGTTCACTTGTGATTGCGCCAACGTGCGGAAGTGCCACAATGCCTCAGTGTGTGTTCAAAAACTGTGGAAATAACTATCGAAAAAAAATGTATCGGACGGAATATCGTACTTTCGGTAAGTAAATATAATTTTATAATATAATAGATTAAAATATTCGCCTTTTTAATAACATTACACTATTAACTTTGTAAAGCCAACCTACGCGCCAACATTGCCAAATGTTGGCGCGTGAGTTTGCCATAAGTTGGTTGTGTCAGAACAGTGCAGCTATGGATTTACTTTTTAAGTTATTATTAAACTTATTTGTTAACAAATAAAGTCTAATTTAGACACAATAGTCAATGTGTATAAAAAATGTTTAGATAAGAACTTCTCTTTCTTATCGCTTTCTGTCATTCATGTCGTAAAAGCGTAAGTGAATGTTGACACAAACAAAAGCTTGCTTTATATATTCCAGATAAGGTGTAAGTTTGATAAAAAATATTAAAGCTAAAAGTCGTTTTGCTCCATTTCATAGGGTATACCTATATCTATTTATTCTATAGTCACTCGGTGCCATATTTGAGTTCTGTTTTTGTATGTGATGCGTTATCTAGTTGTATTGTTGATCGAAGAACCAAACGCCTCACATGGAATAACAAAACGCAACTATATGTATTAGGTTGGTTGCAAATTTTACATTTGAGATTTTTAAGTTGACTGGTACATGTGTTTGTTTCGAGTTTCTATTAGCTTATTGTGCCGATATTATCATTACCTAAGCCATGCCGCGACCAAGACGATTAAATATTTCCCGACAAAGCCGAACTTAATGTATCTAGATCACTAAAGAGTGCAACCCATCCTCAAACTACATATTATTATGCGCGTTGCCTCAGCAGAAAAAGTTTGCACTACTTGTTTGCATCAGATTTCCAGTTTCATGAAATTGTGTATGGTAAAAACAAATTGTGCGTTTAACAAAAAAAAAAAAAACAGTGCGTGACGTGAGGTGGAGGAATTTAAATTTGTGTGACATTAAACTAAGAAGTTATTCGAGTTCCCGCTGCGACAACATTTTCTAGATTTGATTTCGACTACCGATATGGCGTGGTGGCGAGTATACCCGCACTCCACTCCTGAGGTCGTGGGTTCGATTGCCACACAGGACAAATATTTATGTGTATAAATATGAATATTTGTTCTGGTCTGGATGTTTTCTTATATACGTATATTAAGTATGTTTTTACAAAAAAAAAGTATTTATGTATGTTTATTTACAAGTGCTTAATGATACTTATCTTGGAACTAAATAATTGGTGTACCTAAGTGTTAGAAAAAATAAATAAATAACAAACTACTACATAGGGAGATGTAATTTGGTTCATACTGTTTTTGCTGGGGCAACGCACACAAAATACGTGGCTGATTTTTTTATTTGTATTTATTATACTGTAATTTCAACTAGAGTAGTCATTGATATGATACTAAATGAGGTAGGTGTGGCACTAGCCCCTGAAAAAATTAGGCGGTCAAAATTTGACTTTGATCTAACGCTATTAGTTTCTGTATCATTGGAAACGTATTATTTATTGTTGTAACCATGAAAACGTCAGAGGTAAATAAGTTTATTATTATGTCGTAAGGGAATTAAATCCGAGTTCAGTTTTTTTAGTATGATCACATGATTTGACTGTGTGAACGCTGGCAACACTAAAGGCATGAATAGCGCGTTGGCGACTTTAATTATTATTATTTTCAATAAAAAAGCGATTGTAGTTGGCAGATACTTGATGCTGAGCGGAATCTACGGTACCTATATTAATTGGTGTAAAACAAAACAATATTTTTAGGTATTTTTAATATAAAAAATTCATGTGTGTAGCTGATTTAAAAATCAAGTTGCTTCCCGCTCTCTTGTACGTGTCGCTCTTGATCGTGACCAGTAATCTTGAAACTGAGTCAAACTCATCACAGTACGTCCAACTGATAAAAATGCTTTCAGATTTCAAACTATCTTTACGCCTTTCTTCAAATAAACATAAGTTTCAAGCCATTTTATTTCCAAATGGTTCAAAAATTATAGTCCGGTTTTTCTAAGTTTCTTAGGTTTTTTATGGCACTCTTGAAAGAAGGATCTATATTTAAGGCATTTCTGTACATTGCTTTTGCTTTTTCATACTTTTTCCAACGGTGATAGAGAACTCCTGAAAACATAACGCGGATTCCATGAAACACCTAACAACCGTACCTACTTACTTTTTTAATATTATAGAATACCAATAATCTGAAATACGATACTGTTACAGTTCAAACTCGTAACCCGTGGAAGCAGTAAATGTAGCTTTTCGACTAATGCTCCTCAAGCACTAGGATTTTATGCAGTAATAGTTATGTTTTGGTAGTTGTGGGTGGGCGGGGCTTCAATGGCGACTACGAACCACCAAACGTAGTAGAGAGCGACCTCTCATCGGATGAACGGATAATGTGGTCAACGCGGCAGGCAAGCGGCACAATATCGATCACCGTGGAAAACAATTTGAGAAGCATATGGTCAGCAGCGGACTTTATATGGCTGAAATGACGATACTAGTTATGACAAAGAACAGTTTAGATTGGTTTACTTACCAAGGTTTGCGTAATGGATTGCTTGTACTTTACTATCGAACAATTTTATAGCTTTGAGAAAATATTGCTCAGACTTAGAAAAGCGGTCTAACTTTCCATAAATGTTAGCAACAGCAAAGTTTATCGACGGCGCGTCAGGTTGTACTGCTAAAGCTTTTGGTATAATATTCATCGCCTTCTCCAATTGTCCTGAAAGTTTAAAGTACTCATATAATATATTTAGTAGGTATTTAACTAAATTTGCTATAAGACTGTTTAATATTTATGTCACTTCACGTCTATTATATATTTATGTCTATGGCTATACTCCTAAGGATGTAGTGATAAGTACAGTTGTCGATTTCGCCACGCTGACAGTAGATACTTCCACTGTCTTAAACTTTATATTTTGTTTATACCAAACGTTTTTACGCCAGAACCATGTGCCGTGAGAACCTTTAAGCCAGTGAATATAATATTATCAGCGTTTAAAATGGACAAACGGCTAAGCGATTCGACACTCTAAGAGAATGATGTACAGTACACAATATATCAAAGGTTATTTTTAATTTATTGTAAAGAGCTTTGATAATGCTGTAAATGGAAAACTATATCAGATAAAATAGCAAAATTATCATGTAACATTGTTTATTGAGATAAAATACATTATGTATAGGCACCTGAATTATCCAACAACGCAAGTAGATTTGTCCAAGCTAATACGTGGTCTTGGTCTAAGCTTACTGCTTGCATCCAATTTTCGATAGCATCATTTGGTTTCTTCATTTCCAAATACTGCAACAATACTAACATCAAAAGATGAACCAGATAAAAATCAAAGCGCAAGCTAATAAACACCATCTTAGCTAGGGCTGCCATCCGTCCGGAATTCCCCGGAGTTGTCCTAGTTTCAAAAGAGTCCGTGATCCGTCCGGCAGGGGATTTTAAAAATGTCCGGGAGAAACCCGAACCCTTTTGTCGACAAGGAAAAAACATATTTATTTTGAAAAGATAAATAATAAATTTAAATAAATCTTAGTTCAAAATTGATTGGTGATAACCCACCAAGAAATTACTTTAACGATGATTTTATTTTGTTGCAATAAAATTTTTAGAGGGGTCCGGGGAAATAACCATATTTCGCACAAATGTCCGGGATTCTTGCCGTGCTTATCCGGCGTCGGCAATTTAAGTGATGGCAGCCCTAATCATAGCAAGTATTCCGATTTGCCTTAGACATACGATAAGGACCCAGAGTCTGCTCATTGCTCTAACCAGATTAGACTGGATTTCAGTTATTACACGGAGCGGCTGCGGTTTGATCTTTGCAACCCAGAGGAAAACATCATTCTATGGTTTAATCTGTCTGGATATTGGACGCCATTTTCTCCCTAATTACGACTGCCAAAGAAATTTACAACAGTCGGGACCAACTGCTTGACGTGCGATAATTAAGCACATAACTTCTAAAAACATAGGTGCACGACCAAGATTTCAATATGAGAGCGTTTGCTGCTGCTGTAAATTTATAATTACCAAATTTCCTAAGTTGTAGTAGCAATGTGGGTAGTTTTTCCGATATTTTAATGCAGTTCTGTATGCTTGTTCGGATTCTTCGAAGCGATGTGTGCTTGCCAGTACTATCCCTAAATTCATCCATGCAACAGGTGAATCTTCGCTGAAATGTAAAAATAATATTTAAATTTTTTAAGGAAATTTCGCAATAGTAAATTGCTGTAACTCATACATCAGATCTCCTTACTTAATTTTTAAAGCACTTCTGAGATAATATTCGGATTCGTTATATTGTTTCAAGTTCTTGAGTAGGTTTCCTAAATTATTCATTGCTTGGTAATAATCTGGGTGCAATCTGAAATTATGAACATCACTAGTTATAAATAAATGAACTTGAATATTATAACTATACACTTTAATTCTTTTCTACAAGCTTAGATTCATTTCATCGCACCTGTGAATGTCACTTAACTTTGGGAATGATAAAGATATGCTTATATTTAGCAGGGAATGGCAGTTGTTGATAATAAAGTTGTACTAAGTAACAACATAAGTGTATAATAAATACCTCAACGCCTCTCTGTAAGATGACAAGGCCCAACTCATTTCTTTCTTAGCATCTGTAACTTTGGCAACATTATAGTGAATTTTGGCATTAAGAGGGCACACTGGCAATCCTTTGGTAAACAATTGATACTCATTTGCCCAATCATAAGATCTTTCCCAGCATCTTAGTCCATATGTTATTATTAGGAAAGCATACATCACAAGTCCTAACTAAAACAAATAAAAGTTTATTAAAAAAAGTAAGTCACCACTCAATGTGATACCTTCTAAATAAGGGGTGAAAGCTTACTAAAAGCGGTCCCAACTGTTAGTTGTGATTTGTGATGTCACTTGTAAGTAAGTATTGAGACAAATTATTACCTGGGATGTAGTAATCACTAGATTGATAGAAGAAATGAAAATTAAGTTATGTAATTTTTTAAATAACACTATTTGTACATAATGTGGCTAGTCAGATTAAGACTGACTCTTATTCCAACATTCAAAAGAATAAAAGCTTATGCAAAAAATACTTACTTCATATTTCTTTACTCTTGAATGTATTTTATTGAATCCGACAGATATTATTAGACAGTAACCTGCAGACGGTATGTATAAGATTCGTTCTGCAACCACAAACCCAACATTATAAAAAATGTTTGCGGCTGGTAAAAATGGTATTACTGTTAGAGCAACACTTAGTAAAAGAAGCCTAAAACAAACATGAATTATTAAATTGATGAATACATGTTAAAAGTAAAAAATATATTCGTATATATTCTACATCTAGACCTTTAAATGTCACAAGGTTTAGACCTCCTTTCACATACCAATGTGAAGAATTTAGGTCAAACTCTATTAGACAGGCCCAGTTATGTAGTGTCTTTCTGTTCAAATTTAAACTAGTTATCGACTACCACATGTCACTATACATATAACTAGCAACACAAGCGAAATTGGAAGCTGAAGCCCAGAATTGTTTGCAACTGTTCAAGCCAAATGTCAAAGTTACTTAGGAATTGTTTTCTTTTTTCTCGACCACCCAGTCCCACTAAGCTTATATAAAGTCTATATAATGAAAGGAACAATATATATTACCTTCTATTAGTGCTATTATTATGACTGTTGTTACTAGCAAAGAGAACTGATAGCCCATATATGTACATCAAAATAGGAAAAAGAAGTCTATAATCTGTTAGGGATTGAATTACAGGCACACATCCCATGGACCAATCATAGCATAACCACTGTGGCCAAATAAATAATAATGCATTTAGAAAATAGATGTAGCTGTGTGTGGAGATCTGAAACGAAAATGGTGTGATGTATTTATCAGCACTTGTTTACTGTTATTATTACACATTATTACTGTTGAAGCTAAAATCAAACTGGTGTAATTTACTCCCACTACCAAGTTTGTGTAACCTTATGCAAATCAATGTGTGATGTGAAGTATTGTAAATGTTTATGGAGAGCAATGAAGAGAGTATTAATTCAGGTACGTACAGTTTGTCTGCCACATAAACTTGTAGTGCATATTAAAAAAGCAGTGTACGCTGCTATTAAAATTTTTTAGCAAGACTATTCAGTGTGTAACTTGGCTTAAAGACTGACACAGCCAGGACAACAGCAGCTAAAAGCTTATTGTAAACACCCACTTTTTCAAGTGAACAAGTTACAGACTGACATCTGTGTACTCTGGAATTTCAAAGGTAGGGAAGAGTAATAGTAAAAGTAGTAGCAGTAGTAACAGTATGAGTAATAGTGATCGTATCTTAATTACTTAATTATACTCACTTGAGAAAATGTATTATTCACAAAGGCAGCAGGATTATCTACAGGAGTAAACTTTGGTTTAGTAGCTCCCATTATAATCCATCTGCTGTACAAAAGAATACCAATAAACACTAATATCACAGTAACTCTTCTGATGAAACCGATATCACAGTTGTTTTTCTTAATATTCTTAGTATTGTTGACTATGTCATATAATAGACAAAACCCCTAAAACATATCGAAAACTTGTTAATTAATGCATTTTGTAAAGAATTTTTTAACAATTGAGAGACAACCAAAATTATATTTATTAACATTACATTCATGACACAAAAGGGTAAGCAGAGGCATATTATACGCTCACACTTCGCCAATTATATAGTTGTTCCCATGTAATAGGAATATACATAATAATATTAACAGAGTTCTTTAAAGTAACTGCATATTGAAAATAATATGGATGGAATAAAGTTTCAATATCATCATACTAACTATAATATGATGAAATATCACTCTAGGAAAATGTGACTCTTCTTCTTAGCCACCAAAAATCCATTACAAATGTTTTAAATGTAACAATTGGTTACTATAAATTTCGCCCTGAAGCTTACTCATTGCAGTGTATTAAGTGATGTTTTATCTAGAGTAATGAACGCTTACCAAAACAGTAATCCCATTCTCCTTAAACAGCATAGAAACTGAAGAAAACATGATACTAAGAACTAAAAAGAACTGATTGTTTGTACTTTCTTTAGTAGCTTTAGTATAGCATAAAAAGGCTAGAAAGAAATTTGCTGCACACAGAATGTCTGCTCGTCCCACTACACCACTAATGGCCTCAACATGTACAGGATGTGTGGCAAATAATACTGCAGCCAAATAACCAATATCCAACGACTCTTTTCTTAATTTAATAGTTCTTTTTCCTTGTATCATACAGTTGTAAGAAAGCCATACTAATATGCTTGACAACATATGACATAGTAAATTGGTCACTTTGAAGGAATAGGCAGATAGCTGGTTGCTATCTATATAGTAATTCATCCTAAAAACAGAAAAAAAATAAACAAATCACTTCCTTTTCTGAGATCAAAGGCAACTAGTATTATACATACACAATATTTTGTACTTTAATATATTTTTTTTTGTTTAAATACATTTGATTTGTCTTATATATACCTAAAAGACATTACAGTCAAAGGCCGGTACGACTTGTGACTCAGATTACTTCTAATGTTAGTTCCCCAAAAGTCATTATAAAAACAATCTATCCATGAGTCTGAATAAATATCCTTGTTCTTGATAATCGCTTCTGAATCGTCAAATACGAAGTCCCCATTTAATGAAAATAAGAAAGGAAAACTTGACAATAATAAAATACTCAGTGCTTTAAAAGCGGTTTTAGGCATTGTAGTTATAGGATATATGCTAAGGCATATTAAACTCTAATACTTCAAAACGTAAGCTAGTAATATTCTTTTTTAACTAAATAATACAACACAACTTTTAAAAGTTTATTCTGTTGTTTACAAATATTTTGCATTGTGAGGTTAACTTTATTTTTTTGTGAATTTTTCTGGCGGAAAATGCAAGGTCCACAAAACACATACTTCCTAATCTAAATTTTTATATTCTCAGCGAAAAAGATTAAGAAATATTCATTATGTTAAACAGTTGTTTCAATAAATAAAATGTTTTTTCCAGTTTTTGATAGTAGATTATATTTTCTTCTTTTCAAAATTGGCACAATGTCGCTGTAGCTTTCGTATTTGTCAATGTGATTGTGTGAGTGAGTGATATGTCACAGTCAGTCACACACAGATGTCAATGTCACTGCTTTGAAATTCTGTTTTGGTTCCAGTATTTATTTGTTGATTATTATTTATGTATTACACATACGCTGCTTTTATTTAGTTTCATGTGAAAATTTACGTATTAGGAATTGTTAAAATGCCCACTGTAATATTACTGGACGTTTCATTGTCCATGTCTCGACCACTTCCTTCTCCAGACTCAGCAGAATCTCACACCCGGCTAACAGTAGCTGCTGCCGCTATTAGCACTTTCCTGGATTACCTTAGCGCCCATGCTAAACTAGAATATGTGGCCTTAGTATGCTTTTCATCAGTATATGAAGGTAGGTTAGGATAGGCCATAAATTTAAGCGCAAAGAAAATCTTCTAACCTAGCTTCTGAACAAAACAATCCTATACCAATCTTCTTGTCTTTGGTTTGGTAGATCTCCAAGCTAGGTAATGGAGTGTAAGGCATTCTGCCTCAAAACTTTAGAGGTTTTCATAAATGTTTTGAGTGTAATTACTAGGTATGGGAGCATAACAGTTGATGTCTGGTAATAAGACTAATAAGCACTGCTATGCCTATTGGCAATCTTACTAGATACATTTATGAATCTTCAATAATATAATAACATACTATCACGACTGATTCCCCGAAGGGGTAGAAAGAGGCATATAGAAAATATATATGTAAATGTATAAATTATATGTATGTAAATTTATAAATTATATTTAATGTTTGTAAGTGTAACAAGTTGAGCGTTTTTTATTTTGTTTATTTTACTATTTAACAAGTATCTTTACTTTGAGTTGTTTTAGAGTCACTTTATCACACTTTATTTCACTTTAAAAATTATTAAATAAGAAAATGGGAACACCAGTCAATAATTAAATGAAGCCTTTCTTTTTCAGTATCAGTACCTTTTACCCGTGAATTTGAAAGCATAAAAGTGAAATTGACTCAACTGGATGATGGTGACAAAACTTGCATTGGGACCGCATTGCTTATGGTGAATCAACTCATTCTGAGCGAGTGGGGCTATCAAACTCCAGTGCAAATTATTCTGGTAATTCAGGCAATTCTTAAAATCTCTATTGTAATTATCATGATGTGGTTCCACACACATTTAAGTTAACTATAAATTTGATCCATGACTATTACAAAAAATACTATGAATTTTTATAAGTACAATATAATACTATTAATGGTTATTTTATAGGTTACAGACGGCAGCTGCAGCACAGGCCCAATAGGCAGAAGTCGCATGATTCAAGCATTGCCACTTCCATTACCATATCCAGTAAAGATACACATCCTGCCCATAGCCTCTCCACATGATCCAGGCTTGCAGAATGGTAACATTTTCATATTTACATTTACTTACTTACACGCACTCATATATTCACTCACACATATTCCCATCTTTATCTTTACTCTAACTTTAATCTGCTCTCTTTTTTAAAAAATTTAAATTCATCATTAAGTGTAAGGATAAATATTTCCTATTTTTTAATTGTTTTAAAAGACCTGTGGATTTTGTAAATAAAAAAAGTCTTCAAACTCCAAATGACAGACAAACATTTTCTATTGTGTCTGGAACAATGGCTTTAATACGTTAAAGCCCCCACAACACATAAAAGTAGCAATGAAATTGCTAGTGAGGCATAACTTCATTTTAGTCTAATTATTTTCATCCTGACTTGTCTTACTGAAAGTAGACTACTGAAAGTGATTTATGATGGACAAGTGAATGAGAGTGTTGGAAGGAGAAGACCACATAAAGCCTTTGATTTTGGAGAAAGGGTAGGTCAAAAGTATCCTAAACCGATGGGTGTGTATGAGCAGGTTAAATGGATGTGAATAAAGCTAAGAGTGTGTGCTAAGATCGTAGCAAATGGAAGGGTTTAATCTCTACCTACCTCTACGGGACATTATTTATGTATGTACTACTGTAACATTACTGTAATACCAACATTAGCAAGAAATAAAAATTTTCACTTATACTATGGCCTCTATATATCTCTATATATGGTATACTATTCATATGGTATTCGATACATTCCAATGT
This sequence comes from Musotima nitidalis, assembly GCA_949126915.1. Taxonomy (NCBI): domain Eukaryota; kingdom Metazoa; phylum Arthropoda; class Insecta; order Lepidoptera; family Crambidae; genus Musotima; species Musotima nitidalis. Next base: position 10,185,532 of record OX421417.1, read on the forward strand.
ACATTTTGTTCAAGAAAAACCTTTGTATAGCTTTGTTATATGAAGAAGTATAATGACAATAAGTATGTCTCTTCTATTCAAATTAATAAATCATTAACAAAATACATTTGCTTATTTTTATAACTCTATTCTTTCAAAGATGTCACATTATAGATTTTCTTTTCAGCCATGCCCCTCTACCAAAAAATTGTTGATTCAGTTGTGAATACTTCAAACAACTCTAATGCACCAATGTCTCGTGGAGCTATTTATTGTCCAGAACAACTGACTGTGCCAGCGGTAAGAACAATATTGAGTAAATAATGCAGTCAGTAAGTTTATATAAATGTTTGTTATAGCGGTTAAAATCATAAGGCAATTTTAATGAAATAATTCCTTGAGGGATGGAAGCTACTTGTTATTCTGTAATAATATGGAGAATTCACAGGTTACAACGTTTTTAATATGGTGGCAGTGGTAAATATTTTACGATGTAGGGGACACTATTATGAAAATCAAAAGAGAAGCAACACAATGATCACAAAGACATGTCACTTCTGAAATGGGTTACGTAAAGGTACTGTTTGGCATGTATTAACATGTCGTGTTCGTCGCTTACGTAGGACATCGTGTAAGAAATATAAGGAGCATTGCTCCTACTTCTCACTAATTAATCCACGAGGAAGTAGTTTCTGTGTCCATATTGCAATAAAATTTAATTTATTAGCATAGAATTATTTTCCTATATTTTTGCATTTTCTGATGAGCAAAAGTATAAAGCAGACAGCGAAACAGGCTATCATCCCTAGGTTATGTTTGAATATCCATTAAAATGAGTAATGCAGATAAAATTTTAAGTGTGTTTTGTTCTGTATTAGGTGATAGCGTCGATGAACCGACTTTGCGAGCAGCATTACCAGGAATTCTGGTGTACACTAAAATGTGGACAGCTGGAAGCTAAGGTGCAACTGTTCCCGGCGCCACAGAACATCTCACACGAGGGACTCAACGCCACTTACACTCTAGCTAACCAAATACACGTGGTTGGTTTTATCAGTCAGCAGGATTTAGGTATCTTAAACCTTTTGGGATCTTTTGTTTAAAAATATGATAATTATGGGTTTTGAATCATGATGGCTCACTCAGTGCTTTCATGAAGTCAAGTGTCCAATATGAAGTTCAGGATATACATAAGTTCAGAATAGCTCTGCTAAGAGATAAATGTGGTGTGACCATTTTCATAAAAAAAAATCTCATAATGTTTGCAAGTCGAGATTAAAGTATCGATAAAATTGACTCTTGCTGAGAATATCAAAATCTAATTCCTACTTTTCAGGTACTCCAATAGCAATTAGCAAACATCTTGTCATACCGCAGGCTCAAACAGGTGGAAACAATAACAACAGAGAGAGCTACGGATCAAAGACGCCTACAAAGGTAGTTGGTTGTTTTTGAATACATTATATTTACTAACTTAGATTTTTATTTTATTGAGGGACGCGATATTTTGTGACATTAATGTGACATGTCATAATGACTACATCCTGCTTTATGGTAACCAGTCGATGCAGTCCAGAAAAAATTTAGTGATCGATACCGTGAGGTCAACAAGCGCACCCACTTATGACAGCCATGACAGGAAAAATGGTTTTTCACGCAGCGGCGTGCATATTTGGGGTAGGGTATGCAATGCGTAGCACTGGTAGCTCCGAGACACCGTGATAGATGGTCTGGCTGAAGTATTAAAGGTCTTTTTTATAAGGCTTAGGGTATGCATTTCTTATTTTCGTGTATGATGATCACGCTACAGGTTTGACGTTGACGAGATAAATCTAAATAGGCTTCAATGGATGTGTTGTATTTTTATTAATTAGTCCTTTGTATCTTCATATGTAATCGGCCCATGTTGTAGAAAGCCTAATCTCGTACTTGTAATCTTTACTCAAAGACTTATTATCAGCCAGTGCCGGTACTGCAGTAGTGGTTGTTTCTTTTCAGCTTGATGATAGATGTTGAACGCCATCGCGCAAATGCGCATATTGTGGCACTGAAAGTCTGAAAGAGATTCTGAATTCAAAAGTTGGCTTTGAATTGAATTTTCTGAATGTTAACACTAAGTATATGCGTAAAAACTGGCAATCGCAAGTCGTGCGGGTGGAAGAGAAGTGATCTATCGAGATGGTTCCATATCCCATATCGTCGGGGATAGGGCAAATCCGTGAAACTACCATACGTGAAGTCCGCGTATCTGCAATAGACCTAGTTTTTACAGGGGAAGGTAAAAAAACTTAATAAGTTTCTTATTCAAATCAAATCAAATCATTTATTGCATATCACAGTTCATATAAAGGTGGTACATAGAAAATAAAGTACAATGTGACACCCTGCAAGGGCATAGCAATTTTTGAGAATTATAAATTTAGAATTACATGTATATAAAAAAGAAAACAATTCATAATTAATAACAATTTGCAAGCAATAAACATAGGAAAACACAAAAATTCAATAACAATAAAATAATAATAATGGATGTCAAGACGCGTTATCAAATTTGTCAATAAAAAAATCATTTAGATTATAATAACATTTTGCAATTAGACATTCTTTTAGTTTTTTTACAACTTTGCAAGGATCCTCAAAATTTTTAATAATGTTGGGAATGTGGTTGTAAATTTTTATTGACATAGTGTGAGGGCTAGATGCAACTAATTTAATTTTTGAGCAAGGAATGCGATATTTATTTAGGTTGCGATCATTTCTTTTGTCGTTTTTTAACGGGGAATAGAATTCAGGATGCTTAATCACGAATTTACATGATTCTAATATGTAAATTGACACTACGGTTAGGATGTTAAACTTAATAAAGTACGGCCTGCAAGACTCCATCTGGTCAATGTTAGCGAGTATCCGTAGACATTTCTTCTGCAATATAAACACTTTGTCTATGTCACAAGAGTTTCCCCACAAAACAATTCCATATGAAAGCGCTGAAAATGCATATGCGTAATAAGCAGTAAGAGATGTTTTGAAGTCTGTGGCGCGCTTTAAATGGTGAAGTGCATAAACAAAAGACGATAGTTTATGTAACAGTTTTTGTATATGCTGTTTCCAGTTTAAGTGTGAGTCTAGCTTTATTCCTAAAAGGGTAGCTGAGTTTACAGTTTCCAGTTCTGTTTCTTTATAAATGTAAGATAGTTCTAAGCCGAATTTTTGATAGGGTCTAAATTGGATGACTTTTGTTTTTTTTAGATTTAGGTTTAAGTTGTGAGATTCAAGCCAGTCACCTATATTATCGAGAGTTGAATTTAGTTTAGATTTTAGTTCTGAAACAGTGGAGCAAGGAAAGAAAGTAGAGATGTCATCGGCAAAGAGTATGCAAGGGTCCTCTAATACATCTGGTAAGCTATTTATGTACACAAGGAACAAAATACAACCCAAAACGCTACCCTGTGGGATAGAGCCAGTCACTGCGACTCTATCTGAACGAGTTAGAGTTTTTTGGCCCGTTTCATAGTTTGTATGCTCGATTTCAACTATTTGATAGCGATTTGTGAGATAAGACTTAAACCAGCTGTACGCCAAACCTCTTACTCCTGTCTGGTATAATTTTGATAGTAGAGTTTTATAAAGCACTCTATCATATGCTTTACTTAGATCGAGGAGAAGCCCTACTGCAATTTTTTTGTTATCTATAATTTCTGATACGCCTTTTATAAATTTATAAACAGCTAGCGAGGTAGAATGATTTTTTCTGAAACCAAATTGACTATTATTTAAAATTTTAAATTTTTCATAGAAAGCATAGAGTCGGTTTATCATAGCGCTCTCAAATATTTTTGATGATGTGGTTAACATCGCAATAGGTCTGTAATTGTTGATATCGGCTGTGTTACCTTTTTTGTGAACGGGCTTAACAAGTGCAATTTTTAGCGCGTCAGGGAATATACCATTGGAAAAAGATTGGTTAATTAATAAAGTGTATGGTTTTGTTAAAAGATCAGCGCATTTTTTCACTAAAGTGGGTGGAATTTCGTCTATACCATAAGAACATTTATTTTTTAAACTTTTAATGATTTTATCAATTTCTTTACCATCTACGGGCCAAAGAAAAAATGACTTTTCAAATGTGTTACATAACGGTGCTTGTGCCGAATTTCTCTGTTGTGGATTTGAATTTCCAATTGACGTAAAGTAAGAGTTAAAGGTATTTGCAACTATTTTTGGATCACTTATTGTACGGCTGTGTTCATCTTTAATTTGCAAATTTCTGTTTTTATAAGTCGCTTTTTTGTTTATTTCAACTAAATAATAGCTCATTTTTACATATTACAAAATCCATTATATGTTCACTTGTTGTAAAAATAATTTTCTGAAAGTACATAATTTTTAACTTAAATTAGCAAAATTTTTCAGTTACGCAGAATGATCCAATGCTAGTAACGCGGATTTGCACTATCCCCAACAATATGTCATTAAATATACATTCATAATAAAGTTGACTGTTGACAGGAAGGTTCAAGTACGGATGGTTCGGCAGCCGAAGAAGATATGTCGGACCCCAGCAAAATACCCAACTTCTGTGTCTTGCTTCATGGTGCTTTAAAGGTAGTTTTAACATTTTCATTCATAAACACTGATAGGGTTTATGCGTCATTTATGTCAAATAATTTTCTGATTCTGTATTAAATTATAATAAAATCCGTCTTCTTACAGGCTATCTTCCATTTAGTTACTTAGTATATTGTAAACAAGTTTTGTGAGATAATTTATTTACCGCCGACTATACGTATGTATGCGCAGCACTCGTAGCTACGCGGTACGCGGAAACGATAACCGATGTACAGCAGTGTTTACGGAGTCAGTATGTGATGTGACCGTTTGTGTGGCATTTATTATCGAGCGTTTATGTGCTTCGGAAGGCACTATAAGCCATTGGTCCTGGCCTTCACTCTCCTCCTGTATGAAGCCATGTCAGATGCATGTGTGTTATGTAGTCAGAAAGACGCCACACAGCTGCTCCCGCCAATTAGCACTGGGTCTGCGTGGTGGAGTATGACCCAAATGCTCACCTTACCTATTGGTCTGTCACGGACTGAAGGTCATGAATGAGAGGTGACTGTCGGCAGATTCCCCGGTACGGATTAATGAACGCAAAACAAAGTTTGATCTAGATGGATTACCGGTATTAATCCATCGAATTTGGCGGTAGGCCCCCTGGTCAAGACGGCGGGTAGTCGGTAGATGCAGACGGCTAGACATGGAAAGCAAATGGGGAGGGCTATGTTCAGCAGTAGATTTCTTATAACTGAGAGGACGAAAATATATATGTGAATAGTTTATGTACTAAATGTAGCTTTGTAACCCAGGTAGAAGGCATGTCAGCGATAGTTCAACTGGGCGCTGATTGGTGGGGCAGTCTCTCAGCTTGGTGTGAGGCATCTCGGGCGCGCCGGTCGTGTCTGTTGCTCAGTGTAATGCGGCCCGGGCCCTGCGCCGCACCCTGGCTTGGGCCCCTGGACCAGCTGGGCCCCGCTGAGGATACGACTTGCACAGGTATAGTGATGAACGTTTCTGGCAGTAAACGGCAATAGGCGCGCCACCTTTTACGTGGGACTAACAATATAGTTCGCGGAATGTCGGCGTAAAATATCAGGCGCAAAATATTTAACGAGAAATACCAGTAAATTATAGAATCTCGATTGCTTTCACTTGATAATAAAAAAAAACCTTAACCTACTAGACTTTTTTTAGACTTTAAGAACGGTGGACATTTTGCGAAACGGACATTCTGCGACTAACCCCCTCTGCCGGTTCAATCGCAAAATGACCCCTGTAAAAAAATTTGTCTATTTCTCCAATCTTACGAGAAATCTCACTAATTTCAGAGGTATTCCCGGTGCGATCATGGCGGTCGTATAGTGGAGGTGGCGGCGGCTCGGGCTGCGCATGGGCCAGGCCGCACGCACTACTGGCTGACGTGCAAAAAGTACTCCGTCATGCCAGGAAGCTGCCAGACAAGACCCAACATCTTTACAAGGTAACCATTATTCCAGCATTAAATTTTTGCTCTAGATTTACACTGACTGGTCTAACCAGATTTGGCTGAATTCCAGCTATTTCACGAAGCGCCAGCCGTCTTACCTCTGCAATGTTATTCTATGGTTCAACCAGCTGTCAGAATATTGGAAGACACTGATTTCCTAAAAACAACTGCCATAGACTAACTGTTTATGACAACCGACCCTCTGCATTGCTGTCGCCACTGGGCTATCGCTGTTTATTTATAATCATTTACTAGCCCGGCGGGGCACATAGCTCGAAGAACCGACGAATCAGCAAACATAGTAAAGGGGGCCCCCCACGCGATGGACCGATGATCTGGTCAGGGCGGCGGAGAGCCGGTGGATGCAGGCGGCAAAGGATCGATCTACGTGGAAAGCATTTGGGGAAGCCTATGTTCAGCAGTGGACTTCAAATGGCTGAAATGATGATGATGATGTCAACTTTATAAATAGACAGAATGGCTTTGAACTGGGTTCTTGGAACATAGGTGTCTGGCGTCCTGCTGTTTGAATTTTTCAAGTAGCTAAATAGAGCCTCTAACATGGCTTAACGACTACCACATATGGTGATAACCGGGACTAAAGGCTTAAGTTGCCTTTCGAATCAAGGTACTTAAACGGTCCCCCATCCAGGGACAGATTTTATGAGCTCTGCTTTCCTTCAGTGATGCTTCTCTCTTTTTCTATGAGCACTTCATGTTTGTATTAAAATTTATATTAAGGGCTTGTTTAACAATGTCTGGTTCGGTTTTGTATGTACTATCTATCAAGTAAACGCTAATGCAAACTTATTTGGACATTGTGAATCAGACCCCAAGTATGATGGATTAAGCTAAATATATCTATTTTAGGAATTGAACCGGCTACGTCGCGCTGCTATATCCTTGGGGTTCGCGGAGCTGCTAACGTGCGTGGGCGGCGCATTGGAACGCGAATGTAGTCAGCTGCCCGCGAACGCTCCGCCCGAATGCGCGCTGCAACTGGCGCACGCAGCGGCCGCGCTCAGAGACCCGCGAACTGCGCTAGACATCAAACACACGCTGCAGCCGCTAGCAGCCAACTTCACCGTCACTTCCATGTCGCATTGATAAAAAGATACACAATTTGCCGAAGGTTTAGTGAAGTACCCTTCTCGTGAAGTCGCAACGAGACTCGGCTATAAATAGATACGTATATCAGTAGATATGTATAATGTTTATTTGTGAAACAATGAACCTTATTCTGATGTGCATACGTGATTAACTAAAAAGCCTACATACAATAAGATACGCTCTTGAATACGCGGTAAAACATATCGGGTATCAATAGAAGTGCGACATGGGGGGGGGGGGGTGTAACTATAGCAACGCTTTGCCTTTTTGTTTTAATTACGTGACCGCTATACCTTAATGAATTGCTCCGATGTAAAAATGAACCAGTGTCCTTTTATAAAAAACGTTGTTATTAGTCCTATGCAGTATTTTATAGTATTGTGTAAATAATAATGTTAATTGTCGCCGTTAACTTCACTGTCAGTTCCACGTCTCGTAGACGACGTAACTATGTAAATCTAAAATAAATAGGTGTAAGTAATTATGTTTAGTTTTTAAATGTAAATAAATTGCGATATTTTGTAAAATTATGTTGGTATAATTTCCTTTTCCACCATAATACATTTTGATTTTTTTGAATTTTATTAAGCACGGGCGATCTCCCGCGAATCTTGGTGAAAGGGGATGGCCTGAGGCAAGTGTGTAACATTCTGTTGATAGAATTGTTGAAGCCCCCTCCAATAGGTCATCTAAAATCAGTGATCGTTTTTCCTCGATCGACCACCTAGTAGCTACGAGCGCGTTCTGTACCAGTACTAGTTTAATTTATAATTAGGTATTTTCATCATAATTGTTATTCCAATGTCGTCCACTACTAAATAATCTGAACATAAGCCTCTATAGACTTCCAATGTGACTAAATGCAAGCGGCCTGCATCTAAGGTGATACTGCCACCTTTATCAGGTCATTCCTTTCGAAGAGTTTCCGTTCCAGAACTTTCTAGCTTCAACGGTTGTCGCTAGGCTGCCAACTGCCATTCAAACGAAAAACTTGTTAAAATGCATTGCCGACTAGATTGTTGATTGAGCAATTCGCAAAACTATCTGAATATATCTCTCGAAATCTAATTAAAATACTAATGGAAGAACATAACGACAACAACAAAATATTTGAGAACGAGTGCAACGAAGAACATGAGTTCAAATTCAACTTCATCAACATGCCATGGGATGACAGGACTAATAGAAGCAAAATAGGCATTATAACCCTTTTGGTGTCAATATTTGTAGCTATTATGGCTTGCGTTTTGCAAAATATTCTTATACATTTTGTAAAGGGTCCGGTACGTAACCAATTGTTTGAAGAAATCAGTTGTCAGTTAGTGAAAATGGACGAGTTTCCATTTGCAGCAAGAATTCATTCGGTAGATACACTGGAGTTGCTGTGTGTCGGTGCAGTAGTGAGTTCTACTTCTGTACTGGCTAACGGCGTTTGTATTAAGTCTGGTCCTGTTCGATTGCGTATTGGAACACTGTAAGTACGTACTTGTGCAATTACTACCTACATTTAAAAAAAAGTCATAAAATAAGTTTATCAGTTGGACTTCTTGGCGGGTAAGTGAAACGTCATGTCTGCAGTTTTGTTTTATTTTCTAAAATTTGTGATATTTCGAACATTCATGTGTAATAACGGTGGATTATTAACCGTTAAGTGTTTGTGAACGTACATGAGTGTTGGTAAATGCAACAAAACAGTGCAGCATCACTTTTCAAATTCTCTCAAGAAGTTCATGTGAGATCTCAGTATAGCCCCACATGTTTACTGAGGACTCAAGAGGGTTTAGGGGAAGGCATCCTATTTATCATCATTATCACCACTCATTCTCATTTACTATGAGTTCTATATCTCTTACTTGACACTGGCTTAATGTGCTAAACGCACGAAGCCATTATTTAAAACAAAAAAAAAATGACGTGACCTTCATAGGTAGGTTGGTAACATCCAAAGATCGACACGTCTCTCTTGTCAAGAGCGTAAGGGCGTGTTCCGTTCCGAGGTATAGGTATGGCGTTTTGGGTGCAACAAACTATTTGACGCTGACTGTTCTAAATATTAATGTCACCTCTATAGGTACAGATGTAGCTTAGCTACAGGTAAAATTGTATTTGGTTACAGTCCCCGATGCAGAAAAGGATTTGCTGTTGACTCAATTGAGCCATTTGTCCACGAAGGGGCAGTTTCCAAGAACTTAGTTCTATTAACTGCAAACACAAACCTAATAGAATGCAGTGAAAAAATTGCAATCGGGCAACACCTTAACATGAAGTTACCAGCTTACATAATTGGGAGACCAATTATCAGTGGGAGCAAATTACTATCACGCCAACCAGCAAAGTTGACAGAAATATCAACGGAATACAATGTAAAGAAACGTCTGAGTTTAAGGAATACGATTTGCGTGACAGATCTGTCTAAATGTCCGGTAAGGGCAGGAGATCTGCTAGTGCAGGCTGGGAAACTCTTTGGATTGGCCTCGACCTCCACTCCGATGGATGAGCAGAGCAACGTGGCCTGCTTTGCTGATCTACGTGTTATACGTAAAGATATTAGAATGTTCTAGTTTTCCCGCGTGACCCAGATGTCAGAGTCGCGATTTCAGTATAATCATATCCCGATTGTTTTTTACATTTAATTGTGATGTTTTCAAGTACCTACTATGTAATAGTTTATGAAATAAAAATATTTGAAGTTTGAATTATTTATTAATTAATATGCGCATAAATATTCCTATTAAATAACAAAAAGAAAAGTAGACCTACCTAACTCACATTTATATAGGTAGGTACTTACGAAAGAAGAACCTCCTACTTTTTAAAGAGTCCGTTAAAAACTAGTGTCTATGCTCAATGGGTATTCTACAACTCGTACGAATTAACTGTGCACCTCGCACTGTGACGTAATTTGGATGTGGGCCCGTTTGCAAAAAAGAAATGAGAATTATGTTAAAAAAATAAAATTATCATTTTTTTAAATGTTGATAAAAGGTCGTTTTGATGATAAGGCGTCACAATACTAGGTCATTTTACTCATGACGTTTCTCTATAAAATTGATACATATGGATTGATATGATATAACAGCTTGACAATGAAGAGACGACAAAAATGAGAGCACTAGATTTATCATTGCGGTGACATTTTTGATAGTCTATGATAATTTTTATATGTAATAATAAGTAAATGCGACGCTGCTCCTCCGTGCACACAATGTCCGAACGAAACGAAAATGTCCAAACAAAAACAAAAAAAAAAAATACTCAACAAAAACAGTAATAACAACAGGTGATTTAAACGGTATTTAGACAATTTAAACGAGCCACGCGGAACTGTCACAAATATGCTATCGCTACTGAGCGCTTATGGCGAATGTGGGGCGCCGCGCAGGGAAGCGGGGAGGGGTCGCATTCCAGCGGGGTGCACAGTTTATTCGTGCGAGTTGTAAATACATTTTAAGAGGACGAATTGTAATTGTTATTGATTAAAAGATTTGTCGACCATAATATGGTCCTAAAAAGTAATGACGTCTCATTTATTTCTTTTTAGTAGGTAGATCGCAAATGAGGTTTTATTTTTAGCATTTGTCTTCTGAACTCAATAACAGGTATGTTTAGAGGTCGTACAAAATACTGAAAGATTAAAGAATTACACATGCACACATGGCTGGCCGAAAGGATCTAAGTGAAGTATGATAAAGAAATTTAGGTAATAAAACCATAAGTTGTAACGACTGGTATTCAATTGGCTTACTGACACATTCTTTTAATCTACTACATAATAGTTTAAAAACTAACACAATAGTTTAAACTTCAAGCTCAAAATAGTTTAGTTAAAATATGGCTGAAAAAAAAAACTTATACGTTTGTAAGAATTTATTTACATACCGGATATTCGCGTTAAGTATTGATAAAAATTATATAAAACAGTTAGTTTAAATCTGTTGTAGCTGCACATATCTGCGTAGATTAGATGGTGGTACAGCTACGGTTCCCAAATCCACCTCTTCAGGGCCAGTGAGTCCCTTCCAATCTTGAGAGCAAAGATATACTCCCAGAAGCACAAGAAATGTGACCAGAGAGTATATTAGAAGACTCTTCAAGTGATATTTATTAGAGCTTTCTATAAGATTAACGATTTGTTTCGACGACATTGTGTTTGCTTGAAGTATGTTGGTAGGTGCTTACTGGTAGGTATCTGTAAAAAAACATTGCATCATCATCTCCACAGATATATATATACAATACGTAACGATTTGTATTGAAATTAAGCGGGACTACTTTTTAACACCTACTGTGACGTCACTGCCGATATTTAGTGAAGGTAAATCCAAACTGATTTATCGACAGTGATGCCGCTGCTAAAAATTATTTTATACGTCTAATCGTTCATGTTACAATATTTAAACAACAACAGAACCGCGCGCGGACTGTAAGAAGCGGCGACCTACCTCGACGATTGGTCGGGGTTCGAACACGCGAAGTACATGCATTTATGTTATCTATTGTATATTTATTGTAAACATCTCATTCTATTATCGACCGGCGGCGAGGCCTCCACTCACAAACTAAGGTAAGTGGGTAGAAGGTAATACTCCACCACGAAACCCAATGCTGATTGGCAGAGAAGATAGGTGTTTTTATTTTTCAAATAACAGCTTCCCGCTGTGGATGCAGAGGAATGGTGTGTCAGACTTTTACTGATCAAAAACTATCTATTATCCTTCTTGAGACAGTTACGACCGCGGTAACTTTTTTGGCCATTCCAGCATTCCCGGCAGGATGTACAGCATGTGTAAGAATTATTCAAATCGTGGCCTCTAACTCAGCTTAATGACTACCACATGTAGTGATAATCAGAATCAACAAATAAAGTACCTTCCGAAGCACGGAAGCGATCGATGTCAAATGCCACACAAACCGTCACCGATTCAATGTCCGACCTCAGTGAACTACGCTTGACTTCGAGATAGATTTCAAACACATACCTAGTTCTCGGAAGTACGAGGGCTTTCATTATTCCCCCCCGACTGGTCTCCACCTTGTCGTGGTGGGGGGGCTGAGTACTTCCCTGTATAGGGCGCAGGAGGCGCTAGGGAAAAGGTAACACCCAGAGATTGGCGACTCTGGGTGCCCTTAGTATCGGGGGGGAAACTAAGAGGGACCTGTGGAGGGCGCAGCGGGCGGGCCAGGAGGGCCCGTCAAGCAGCGCCAGGAGGGTCTAAGGCAGCGGGGGCAGGGGGCCCCTGCTGTCTAACCATGGACCCTCCGAGAAGTCGGCCACACACGCTATGGTCGCACAAGGAGATAGGAGGGGCGCGACAAATGCGTCTCTCTGAGGAGGTCCTCCGGTTTCGATCCGGGGGACGTTGGCCGCGGGCGGGGTGTCAGAGCTGCAACCCAGGTACTGGCCCTCGCCTCTTTCTCAACAAGCGGCGGGCGTCGTTGGAAGATTTTTAGTGGGTATTACTGCTGGCGGTCGTGTCTGCCGGTGGTGAGTCCCACACACCTCTCTCGGTCCCCCTTTGGCCGGAGACAGTGCGTAAATGCATTTTGTTACCGACGTAAATAAAAAAAAAGGGCTTTTATTATTAAACATGCGACTACCGAAATCATATTAATTAAACCTTACATTATCTAAAGTACCTAGTCATTACAGTAGTTTTCTATTTTTTTTTTTTTTTAAACTTTAGCGGGAAATGGTAGGTACACATAAAAAGCCCTTTGAAAAATATTTATTTGTTAAATATTTGATTTGTTAACAGTGGTCATTTCAAAAATCAAATACAGAGCTAGTAGGCTTCAATTTAATCGAATAAATAAATAAATAAATATTTTCCAACAATTAAACCAATTATTTAGTTCCAAGAAAAGTATCATTAAGAACTTGTGTTATGGATACTAAATAACGGACAAACACACATAAATACAATGTTCATGCACACAAATATTTGTCCTGTGTGGGAATCGAACCCACGACCTTGAAGCGGAGAGCGGGTATACTCGCCACCACGCCATATCGGTCGTCATTAATAACAATAATAATTTTTTATTGAATCCATAAAACAATATACAAATTAAATGATTTCATAGGCTTCCGAACTATTAAAGAAACTGTATTTCAGGAGCCAGTGGCACATTCCAAACAATAATAAAATCACTATATTATAGAAATAGACTATACTATCATCATCATTTCAACAATACAAAGTCCACATCTACATAGGCCTTACCAACAGTATTCTAGGTTGATCAATCTTGTACCGTCTACTTCCTTGGTTAGCTAAATATGTCTAATACATAATTATAATTAACTATCGGGCGGCCGTGTTTTCAACAACACTACCTATAGGAAAAGTGCATAACTGGTAGGTACTTCTATAAAAGAAATTGAGGTAATTAGTATTGAGTTTCAACTAAATCTCTTAGAGTTCAACCAAAAGTTGTAAAGACTGGTATTCAATTGGCTTACTGACACATTTTTTGTATCCAAACTTACACAATAGTTCGAACATCAAATATACATCAGAATAGTTTAGTTTAAGTCAGGCTAAAAATCTGCGTAGATTAGATGGTGGTACATTCACGCTTGTTTCCCAGTTTTCAAAATATTACGTTATACGCCACAATCCGCGAATTATTGTACATTGTTCGTCACACGTGGTGGCGACCCTATTGTCGCTTACCGGGAACTGTTAGGTACGTTCGCCATAGCCTCGTCTGTTGATCGGCCGGTGCACCATTGCAGGTGAGATTGGCTTGGGCTTCTTAGATGTTGGTAAGATCCCCATACACCCACACTTTCATACAATTGGGATATAAAACTGCTGTAGGTCCTCATTCAAGGTTCCACCTTTCCCTACACCAATATTCAAGGAAATTGGCTAAGTGATAAAACGTAATACATATATGTATAGACAGTCATATATTATATTCTTTTCTAATTATAAATGTGAATGATCCGTAGCAACTGTGCAAAAAAGGATAAAAACTAGCCCGCCCAAATAAATTATTTTATTTATCTATCTACCCTATGTCCATTTCCATCAAAGATTGATTATCTACACTAAAATACAAAAAAAACATATTTAAGCGCCTTTCTACTTTTCTATCTAAATCTACACCAACATGTTTTAGCGGTTTTGAATAAAAAATGTATAAGACAGAGAAACAGAGATGATATATTAAATTGTTATGGATTTATGCATAACGGTTTAACATACATTCTGGAAAAGAAAAAGGTATAAAGACAATGTATTGTTTGCTTGTAATTATAGTCACTCCTACGCTCGTGTTATCCGTGGAGCCACACATTAACATTTTAATTGTGAGTGCCGTCCACCATAGGAGTTTTTGGGCCGTGAACACTAGTCTGGTAGCCACGCTACGTCGGAAAAAAAATATTTTTTGAGAAATATGATTATTTGAAAATAATTGAAGACAGAGACGAAACGATGACCTTCTTGGAAATCACGTTTGAATTTTTTATGTTTTAACAGCTAGTAAGTAAGTATAAGTTTTAATGGCAGTACCCTTTTACAACACACAAAGTGTGCGGAGTTATTTAAAAATTGTATTATCTTCTAAGATGTCAATAGTAATTAAGTGATGTCAAGGACAATTTTGTTTACAATTATGTACTCTTAATTAACAACACTTTCATTTGGATAAGGTTGAATGTTAAGTTGATATAAAACTCTTTTGCAATAATGCGTTAATTTTAACCAAATTAGATTACAATGAGTCAATCTTAAAAGATAAAAATATACTTTCGCGGAAAATTTTTCGGATAATTTAAAGAGGAATAATGTTTACAAACATATTTTTGGGTAACCTTGAACCGTTAACGCAGCGCACGCAACGGAAACTCTCAAATATGAATAATTTTTCCCATTCTTTCCACAATTTCCACTGATTCTGCGCTTCTATTGGTCGCAGCGTGATGTCATAAAGCCTTCCTCGATTAATATTTTACACAAAAATATTTTTTCTTATTTAAATTTTTTATCTTATCGTAAAATCTTCAACAGTTGTTTAATACGTTAGTTGTCCCCAAAATTTATAAACTGCAAACTTAACTAAGTAGAAACTTAAACACATGCTCTGGCAGAGAATTCCAAAGCTGAATGGTTAACAGAGAAACAAGGAGGGCATTAAGTTTACCTAATTAGATACCTACACAATCTACCTACATAATCATACATAATATCACGCCTGTTTCACCGTAAGGGTTAGGCAGAGGCATTTTAGTGTCCACATTTCGCCAAATTTATTGCTAATAGGTGGCGACTCTATTGCCACTTATCGGGAACTTTTATGTTCGCCAGAGCCTCGTCCGTTATTCGGCAGGTGCACCACTTGCAGGTAAGGTTGGTTTGGGCTCCTTTGGTCTTGGTAGGATCTCTATACACCCTAGCCCATTAATCTCGTTGTTAAAAAAATATTGAATTTCCATTTTGTTTGTATAAATTTACGAATCTAAATGATCGTGCTAATTTCAAAAACCATAAAGTAAATTTAAATTAATTTAATTTAAAAAAAAACGCCTCTTTCGTGGGACAAAAAATATAAGGGGCGAAATTTCGACATATAATATGCCTCTGCCTACCCCTTCGGGGAGACAGGCGTGATTGTATGTATGTATGTATTTATGTATGTATGTTGTGTCAAATTTAGATATACTCGTATATCACTCTTATGTTTCCCGAATAAAGAAAATTGTTATAATATTTTTATACGGCAAAAGAAGCATTTCATGGAAACCCTAATCTGTCCTATAACTTAGCATGTGGAAAATCATCGCGTGAAGTATACAGGACGTGGCACCCAATCGCCTATGTGACGAGCTTTTAATCGGTTATTATAATTTTCGACGAACAACATCAGTCAGCGCGTTAAATTAACTCGTATATATAGAGCTTCATTTATCTAACAATCTATTGCTCAAACGGCCAAATTCTAATCAAAATGACTATGAAATTTTGACAATACAAAATGCTTATTTCAATTTACATAAATTAAGTCCTAAATAAAGACTTGTTTTATATAAAAAACATAAACAAAAAATGACTGCTTCCAAATCCTATGTAAAAAAATGTATGTTTTTGGCAATCATGTTAGTAATTGGCAAATAAAAATACTTTCCCAAAATAAACTTCAAATTACTTATACAAATTGAGCATGAAAATTATAATACGGATAATCAAAATACGAAAGAAAAAAGCTTTCGCGGCGAGTTTTCTGTGAGCAATATTATTATAGCGGTCAAAACGATTTAGCATTAGAGGCTGTAATGCCTTAAAAAAAATAAAGTTCAAAATTTAAATAAAGTAAGGGAAAAAATTAGAACACATTTTTTCAGACCGCATTTTACTTGACATCCTGTTCTATGCACTCATTGCCTACTCTTCGATATTCAAATTTTTGGTTGTCCCAAGATCTACATACTAGATACTATCTATTTTAGGAATGGCTCGTTCCTGTCCTAACCAATCACAAAATGCCTTAGTTGAATAAAAGGTACGGTAGCTTTGTCATATATTAGAAAACCATTAGTTGGATGACATGTGGTATCCGCAAAAAAAATCTTTGTATATTGCAAAATCATCTAGATAAGTTGCTCATCTATCTTAGTAAATAAAATGGAAAAACTAGCGGCCACTCGAGATTTCACGACCGATATGGCGTGGTGGCGAGTGTACCTTATTGGTCGTGGGTTCGATTCCCAAACAGGCCAAATCTTTGTGTGTATAAAACATGAGTATTTGCTCTGGCCTGTCTGTTTTCATATGTATATTAAGTATGTATTTAATAACACAAAAGTTATTCATGTATGTTTATTCGTTATTTAGTATTTTATTTTATTTATCCATAATACAAGTTTATACTGATACTTATTTTGGAACTAAAATAAATGGTGTAATTGTCAGAAAACATTTATTTATTTAATTTAAATTTAATAAAATAACTTAATTTTTAAGTACTACTTACATACTTTTTCTTTTTTTAAAAGATTTTTCCAATAATTCTAAAATTGTCCACAGAAGATATTATTAACTGTGAAATTCCCTCATTAAGATTACGTTGGCTTACCATTAAGAGCTTAGAAGAAAATAACTTTCTTGAAGAGCCATCTATCAGTCTGAATGAGTCTCCTTATCATAACAAGCATTTGTATTTATGTAGTTTATTCATAAATATTATCTAATTGCTTGTTTATCACGATTTCTTATTCGTACTGCCTTATACTTACCTTAAGAATGCCTTGTGGAATTAAGTTAGCTTTCTATATAATTTTTAATTCTGCGATTAAGTCAAAATAAATTATATACTCGTATTTTTTAACTTTTTTAGTGCTCAGAAGCTAAATAATAAATACGATACATTAATTTGGTGCCAGTGAGTTTCCAACGCTCATTTGCATGCCGCATACTGTTACATGGCATTCGGTGGCAGGGCCTGGCAACCCCAATCGAGGAAGCGGGTTGGCGATCATCGGAGAGAAAAGCTATTGATTTTGGGTGCTTAAAAATATAACGAATGCTATGACAATATAGTCACTCCAGTATCTACTGTCAATGTTTTCGACTATATCAATAACATAGGACACATTAGAAATTTATGAAGGAGGCCTTTGTTCAGCTGTGGATTTCATTGGGCTTATGATCATTAGTTACTGAGGTAATGAAAAATCTATAACGGCTAAAGATACTCTTCGTACACGCTGGGATTACTATTATATTATTACATACACGCCTGTTTCCCCGAAGGGGTAGGCAGAGGCATATTATACGCCCACACTTCGCCAATTATATAGTTGGTCCCACGTAATAGGTGGCGAGCCTATCGCCGTTTACCGGGCACTGTTATGTTCGCCAGAGCCTCGTCCGTTGATTGGCAGGTTAGGTTGGCTTGGGCTCCTTAGGTCTTGGTAGGATCCTTATACACATAATATTGTTATAGTTTTTAATATCAGCGTAAATTGTTTCGGGTACGAGACGAACGTCGGCGACTAGATTCGTAAGATGGTCATATAGAGAAATATCGCCTAATAACAAATCAGTGTATGTAATAATAATAAGTGACGTTCACGAGTGCTTTGGAACGAAACCAATGTGGAATAACTGAATTAAGGCCCAAAAGAACGTACTAAATAAGTGAAATCTCAAAGACTAAGCTGGACTATGCCGAAAAACTCCCCGGACCTTGCTCCAACTGATTACCACTTATTCGGAATTTAGGTAATTTCTTAGTTGACAAAAAATACAATTCAGATGAGGCAGTCCAAATCGTCTTCAAAAATTTTGTTAATTCTCGCTCTCACTTTTTTTCAGCAAAGGAATCAATAAACTCCCTATAAAATGGCAAAAGTGTATAGATAATAACGGTACATACTTCGATTGGCTAACGTAATGAATTATAATAAAACATTTTGTTATTATTTTTCCATGTAAAACCTCAATTTCATTGAAAGGGCATTTGTATTTAGTTTTATTAATAACGTATTATATAAAGTTTCTTAACATTGTAAAAAAGTTTGAATGATTATTAAAGTTGATATAAATAATAATAAGATCACAATTCTATTACATCGTTGTATGACCAATGGAATAAATTTTATATCTAGGTAACTAAAAGAAAGATTTAGTACTACTTATACAGTGTCTGCAGCTGTATTAATTTATCAAGAAAATAACGTACCAGGTTCTTTTTATTAGTTTTGATCTCTGTTTCTTATTTTTGAACATCATGTAGGAGGGTACGATTACAGGTAAAAATATCAGCAACATTAAGAAAAAATACTGTTTTCTTCATGGTTTTAGTTTACCGAATTTTTATTGCATTGTTGTTGAATCTGAAACAAAATATTTTGGTTAAAATATTACATACATACATAATACAGACAGAGGCATATTAAATAAATAAATAAATAAATAAATATTTCTGACACTTACACCAATTATTTAGTTCCAAGATAAGTATCATTAAGAACTTGTGTTATGGATACTAAATAACGGATAAACATACATAAATACCGTTTTTTTTTTTTTGTAAATACATACTTAATATACATAGAAAAACACCCAGACCAGAACAAATATTTATATTTATACACACAAATATTAGTCCTGTGTGGGAATCGAACCCACGACCTCAGGAGTGGAATGCGGGTATACTCGCCACCACGCCATATCGGTCGTCAAAGTCAATATTATGCGCCCACATTTCGCCAGTTATATTGTTGGTCCCACGTAATAGGTGGCGAGACTATTGCCGCTTTTCGGATTTTTTTTTATTTGCCAGAGCCTAGTCCGTTGATCGGCAGGTGCACTTTTTTGAGCTGAGGTTAGCGTGGGCTCCTCAGTTCTTGGTAGGAGATAAACCCGCCTCTTGCCGTAATATAGAAATATTACAAGGTGAGATCAGGCATCCGGCCCACCTGATGGAAAGTGGTAACCGCGGTTATGCAACACCAAGGGCATCACTAGATCGTGGCTCCTTAAAATACGCTTCACGCTTTTTTTGAAAAGCCCCATGGTGTATTTTCTTGGGAAAACCTTACCTCTCTTCTGACCTAAAGAGATTTCCAAACCGATAAATCATAGTGAAGCGCTTGGACCTCCTAGTAGGTACTTGGTGCTCGGAAACGATTACAGAAGTAATCCAGAGTTGTTTCGGAGGTCACGTTAAGCCTTCAGTCCTGGTTATCACATGTGGTCATCGTCAAGTTAAATCAGAGGCCCATTGGATGACTCTAAAAGGCTGGCAGAACTTCACACATTTGCCTGCGACAATACGCGCAAGGCCTGCGGGGTGAAATGTGACCAAAAACCCTCTTTCTTCGATTTGTCAGAGGAGACTCGTTCGATATTGACTACTAACAAAGATTGTACCTACTACTAAACATCCACGATCTTCAGACATAGGTTTGCATAGGTTATTCAACTAAGACATCTTGTCTTATTGTCATATTAGTGTTTGAATGTTATATCTACATTTCATAGTTAGGTAGTTCAATCAGGCGGCAATTAATTTCGGGCACAAAAGATACAGCAGATTTGGAAATATACAAAATAAATCACCTAGAATATCACCTTGTCAAATGGACCATTGTCCGCTAACTGTCATTGTCATACCAGAGAGAAAATAATTTTGCAAAGGATCAGCAACAAAATTGTACTAATTAATCGAAGAATACACCAGGGGAAAAATATACTACAGGATCAAGATAGCGTTGGCAATATTATTATCTCAAGCCGGAAAATAGCGCTGGATATAATAATCTTCGACTTCACGCGACTTATGTACGTAGCGACGTTAGGAGTAGCACTGATTTCACTCGGTGTCTCTGGCGACTTTAACAGGACAAATTTTCCCTTGTCTTTAAATAGTTTCATAGCGAAAGAAACATACAACATTGTAGTGTACAGTATTTTTTTTGTATATCCGTTGTGCTTAGTGTTCTGTGTTAAATGTCACACAAAAGATCACCCACGGAGGACTGACCAACGGACTTTGCTTATCTTAACTACGGGCGCTATAAAACTAATTAGGGCCATTTATAAAAATGGATAATGCTATATAAGCAGCACCATTGTACCATAATAAGTAATTATTTGTGTGATGTAATTATATGTATACATTCAGTATAGAGATTCTTCTAAGATTTTAGGAGCCCAAGCCAACCACACCGGCAAGTTGTGCACCTTCTGACCAACGGACGAGGCTCTGGCGATCATAGAAGTTCCCGGAAACGGCAATAGACTCGCCACCTACGTGTAATTACCTAAATAATTATTCGCAATTTGGGCGTATGATAAGTCTCTTGGTTTTATGTATATGTATATATAAATCATTAAATAAATAAAGCCTATTAAATTACAGATTGAAAACTAATAAAAAAAGTATATCAGATCTTTGTTTTTATAACATAGGTTAGATTTTATTACGCTACAATTATTTAGTTTCGGGGTTGTTCGACTGTTTAAACTTTGCTCTGTGTGAGTTTGTTTAGTGAAATTGGACTGAATTATTATTATTAATGTTTAATCAACACTGACACCGCAAATAATATACACTATACTAGTATTTTAGGTAATGTATGTTTGATGTATGTATGTATGTAAGGTTAGCGTATTTTATATTGGCACACCAAATTCTATTCTATTTATAATAAGGAAATCCTTGAGAAGAACTAAAGTGTCTTTAGGATAAAGAATATATATTCATTATTCTATCACAAAGGAACACCTAAGCCTTAGCGTATCTCAGAGCACTGCATATATACTAGTTACTAAAACTCAATACATATAACTCAAACCTTAATCATTCAATCAATGAGTCCATTGCCACTGGTAAACAAAAAGCGTCAACCATCCCAGTCTTCTGCAGAACGCATAAAATTCAAGATATAAAGAAAATCATGTACTACATCAAAATAAGATTGATTCTATTAAATGCGTAAGAAATTAATATTCATTAAATTAAAGAGAAGAAAGCAATTCGATGTGTACCAATAGGTAAACTTAACTTTTTAAAACTTATGTTTTTTTTTAGTTAGAAATATCTAACTAAAAAAAACATAAGTTTTAAAAACAAACATTGTTGTGGCTGTTGAGATCGGCAGTCACCACCAAAAAATAACAAAGTACCTGTAAGTCCCGCAGACGAAGTCGCGGACTGATGCTTGTTAATAATAACACTTGTAAGTATTAATTAATCATTTAACCCACGTCAAGAAAGGGCTGCCGTATTCGCCTAAGGCCATGTTTGAACCAATATCTTCTCAGAGAGGTGTGTCACATGGAATTTAATTAGAAATATGTATATTCTGATCTACTAAATAATGTTACTCGTATTTAACGGCCGCATACAAAACAGCAATTATTATTTTGATTGCCGTGTCGCCTCTCTTGGGCTCATCAATATTAAAAACTGTTTTTCGATTTTATGTGGTAATTATGAAATGTCATTAAGTACAATGGAATTTTCCTTTTCCAGGATATCATTATTATCTCAGCCATTTGACGTTTAATGCTAAACTTAGGTTTCCCAATAGTTTCCAGATTGAGCGATCCTGATACGTCTACATCTACCGGCTTCCCACCTTCTTGACCACATCATCGGTAGATCGGGTTGGAGGCCGTCTTTTACTACGTTTGCCGGCTCTCGGTCGCCATTGACAAATCTTAATGCTCTTTCAGACGTCGTGCAATGTGGCCCGCTTACTGTCACTTCAGCTTGCAAATCCGTCCCGCTCCAGACTGCAGATAAATAGAAAAGTCATACTGCTCATGCATGTATTTTAGGTAAGGTCAAGTGGTGGTCGCGGGTTCAGATCTTATCTCGGATCTGGTTTTTGTAATACCTTAGCCCTTTTAAGGATTATTTTGATGACACTGCACCAACCTTGGCGCTCTAAGACATCATTGGGAAATGAAGATCGTTCGCCACCACGCTGATCCACTGCTGATTGGCGGAGGCAGGTAGGCGTCCAGCTGTTAGGATTATTCAAGCCGCCCAATATGATCCCTGCATTGCTGGAGTAAATACTGCAGATAAACAACGCAGGAGTAGGTTATATGAACTTTGTTTTCGAAATATATGTTTACTTATATATTAAAAGCCGGTTCCACAATGTTCAAGTTATAATAAGCGTTTACTTGACAGATAATTACGTACAAAGCTGTTAATTAACTTTTAAATATCTCCTATAATCAGAAACTGTGAAACAGGACCTAACATTTTAAAAATAATAATGAGTTAATACACAGTTGACATTATTTTTAAGAAAAATGTATATATTTACATTACAATTATTATGTCACATAACTTCTATGCTTCTAATATTTTTAAAATTAAGATCTAATCGTTCATTAGTTAGGCACTACAATTATTAAAAAAACTTAGGTGCGTGATGTGTTAAATTTAATCGCCGCCGTAAGTCTAGGAACTATCATGCTGTCTCGATACTCACATGCATATGATTATTTAATCGTTGTCGTACGAGTATTTAATGGTTTATGTTACTTTTCCATTGGCAACTAAACACGTGTGACAGAAAGGTGACAGAATAACAAAACAAGAAATGTCAGTCTCATTTTACGACTTTCCGATATCGATCAATATTATGACTATGCGTTGACAATGAACTTTCAAGGTTACGTGCCTGAAACTGGTGAACTTTACTGTACTAGTTGAGTAAACACTATATTCTATTTGCGTTCTGTGTTGACAAGGACTTGGTTATGCGAGACTGTGGAATCGGGAACAATCACAGTTAAACTATGTCAATACTTCTTGGATGGGTAATGATTTGTTTAAACCTTTTTTGGTAGCTTTCTATACAGAAATTATGGCTTTTATTATCCGTTTCACCTATCACAATGTTTTTTTCTTTTCTACCTAAAAAAAATTCATCCTAATTTAGGAACACATATATTTTGTTTACATTTATAATTTAAGTATGATTAAAAAAGTAAATATGAAAAAAAAATACCTTGATTTTTTTAAGATCCCATATAAATGTTTCGCTCCAAAATTTAATCCAAAATCTCAATACGCAATATTTTTATCAAACATAGTACTCGTTGTAGGCTTTTTCTGTATGTTCTGCAACCTATTATTTATGTTGTAAGTATTAAATGCGTCTAGTGTTAATGGGCTTCTACTGAAAGCCAGAGACATAGCAATGTTTACCTTAGGTTAGTACTTTTTGATTTGAATGCTCATTGCTTAATGTACTTTTTAAACCATGTTCTTGGCATTCATTTCAACTTCAGAAACGACAGTATCCTTTATAAGAAAACATGCGACAGTTTGTATTACTTATTTTATTTATTTAACGAGCTCAAACTTCAGGAGGTACAAAGATGGAGTCACTGAGACTGAACTACAAAGCGTTTGAGTTATACTACTAAATAAGACTGAATCCTTTTACGTATTTGTCTGCAAATTGTATAATACGTTCTAACGCTTATTTTATTTATTTCCAAAAAAAAATGAAGCGGAATAAAATGTTGTGTCTAGCTTTTTTTTAGAAAATGTATAGCAAATTTAATCATACTTTAGGATAGGAAGTTATTAACTTGTATAAGTTTATGAAAGTTGCAAATTAATCAAAATATTTCAATAGAATTGAGATACCCAAGAATATTTTATTTGTTCAATTTAAGATAAATTATAGGAATATTTTTTTTTGGATAGTTACTTGGTTGATGTGATGAAAAATGAATTTAACAATAAGATAATTAATCAATACCTAATGTATATATTTGTGCCAATAAACTATTTATGATATAATTTGGAATTGCACACAAAACAATTTTATAAAAAAACTTTAATGATAAAAAATGAATAAAATAAAAATAATAAATAATCATTTCCATACTGCACGCATTTCGTAAGAATGTTTTTTATCGTAATTTTTACTGCTGTTGGCGTGGCATTTCATTACAAGCTCTTTCATATGAAATTTTAAAGTTTCTTTAAATAAATTTTTATAATTAGTACACATATCTTGCGGTATCTAATAAGTTGGGATGGTAACTTGGCTCAAATGTTATGTTAAAATTACGTAAAGAGTATTTACAGACAGTCTTCTTTATGAACAAACTATGTTTATGGCTGATATTTTTAATCTGTTATGAAATGTACTAAATAGGTTCTGCAGAGGAAGAAATCACGAGTATACTAACTCTGCGTTCCGGTTCTATGCCCATAGGCGCATTTGAATATTCACATATATACATAGTACCACGCCTGTTTCCCCGTACGCATATTAATCGCCCACATTTCGCCAGTAATATTATTGTTCCTACGCTATAGGTGGCGACCATATTGCCGCTTACCGGGAACTTGTATGTTCTCCAGAGCCTCGTCCGTTGATATCCTTCCTGGCCTTTTTATTTAATACCAAGTTTTGTTCACCTTATCTCAAATAACGCAACAAACTGTAATGACATTAAATTAAATTACATGTTTTCGCTTCAGCTAAATGTGCATAAAAGTTAAACACTGAATAAAATAAAGCACCATATGTTATACCCTTGTTAACGTTTATGTATGCTGTAACTCGCTCGGCGCGCTCTAGCTGGCATTATGTACAGCGCAGCGTTTTACAATGTGCTTCGCTCAATTATTCCTTAACAACTGGTTAATCACCACAGCTGAGCTGTAGACGCAAAAGAGGGATTTTAATAGAAAACTTGATACGGATTAACATAGGAATCGAATCAAGACGTACCTACCTATCTCCACGAAGCTGGGTGAGATACAAGCTCCCTATTGTTCGATGTACAGTCCAATTGCCCTTGAACTTTGTTAAATGTCTAGTTCAATGGCTCAAATAATCCACCAAGTTCCCGGCCCGGCGGAGTCCCGTAAATCACGATAATCGACAGCGCCTGATCAACTCGAAGCTGAAGACGGAAAACTTGGGCCAATCTGCATAGTTTAAACCACACATCTCTCAAAAAGTTAAGAACTATCGGAGCATAATTTGAGTAAGTTGCCCCATTCCACACTCGGCGATTGCAATGTGCACATGTTCAAACTTCAGATGGTTATCAGAGTCGTGGATCGATCAAACGTTACAGAGTAGGTGAACGCTATTAATATGTAAACTTAGTACATCACTCAGCAAAACGGTGATACAAGAAAAAAATGTGTTTCATTAAGGGCCGATATTTTCATAAACTTAAAATGTTATTTATTGTTTATTTAATTATATATATATATATATATATATATATATATATATACATTTCAAAATGCGTTGTCATATGACATTCACGACTTTTTTTGTGACATTTCTTTTTGGTGGATTAATAATTTATCCGACTGTTATCTTGTATTTAAGGATTGAACAGTCGTCCCTTTAGTTAGAATGTGTACAACACCAGTGAACACTATGTTCGAAACTCGCCAACTTACTACGGACGTAAAGCCACTGGTAAGCGTACTTATGTTACCACGAAGCATTAACATGGCTTTCATAAAAGTGTTTTTTTTATGTGACTGTTCATAATGACTACATCCTGCCTGATGGTAAACAGTCGATGCAGTCCAAAAATGAAGTACAGTACACAGCACACTCACTCATGACAACCTGCTAAAATGCCGTTTCACGCCCCGCTTAAAAGATCCGGGAACGAATAAATTTTATTTTTGTGAAGTTTTTCTAATAAATGAAATTCACTAAACTTGTGATACAATATGAATGACATCAAAGCATAGTTAAATGTATAATATTTTTACAACTTTATTTTACCCGAGAGGTCAATTTTCCTAGACATTTGCTCAATTTTGTTTTTCCATTGAAACAGAGAATTTATTATTAGTTGTTACGTATTTCGCTTGAAGTAAGAAATAATGCTAGATTAACTAAATACGTCGTTAAATGAAAAAATAAAATAAACGCAATATAGTTAGTTCATTATTATTATTTTTTATTCTAGAACTAGTAGAACGCCCTTGTTTCGCTTCGGTAGATTTTTATGAAATGCTAGCGGCCGCACGCGACTTCGTCCGCGTTAACTACATAAAAACCT
Source organism: Musotima nitidalis (assembly GCA_949126915.1). Classification (NCBI taxonomy): domain Eukaryota; kingdom Metazoa; phylum Arthropoda; class Insecta; order Lepidoptera; family Crambidae; genus Musotima; species Musotima nitidalis. The sequence continues at coordinate 10,212,205 of OX421417.1, forward strand.
TCCTCTTGAACCATTCTATATATAAAAAAAAACGCATCAAAATCCGTTGCGTAGTTTAAAAGATCTAAGCTATGTAGTGATTTTATATCTTGAGTTACATTATAGGAGTGGCAATTTTTTTAAGTAATAAATAAAGCCCATTTTGCTTAGAGATACTGTAGCATTCTAATAGTGAAAGAATTTTTATCGATCTAGTAGTTTTTGTGATTTTTTATTACGAACACACAAAAATTCAAATCCTTCCTCTAAATAATTTTATTTATATAGTATTATCATAATTTCAGCCATATAAAGTCCGCTAAACGTGGGCCTCCTCATTAGTTCATTATATTGAGGGTATTTGGCATTTGCCCATAATCACCACACTGGGCAAGCGGATTGGTGATCACCAATGCCAGTACACAGAATGACGCTGCTGCCCATCATCCGGTAGAATTTCTCCTCGTCGACTCTTACGACTCCCCATGAAATGAAAGGAGGTGGCACTATTCTAGGCCCACGCCACACGGCACATTATAGTAATACTAACACATTTTTAATGCGAGTAGGTACACCTATGACACAAGTGATTTATCGTTTTTATTTATTTTACGTAGATTACTGCACTACTAGCCTCAATATTATTAGTTATAATCACTGGAACTAGGCTAAGCATATTTATTTGTTCTATTATTTACTTATTTATCGTTTAAGAAATCTACTATATATACATGTTATACATATACAAATGGGACTTTAATAAAATTTGTACAACGATTTTTTTTATTACTCAAATCGCAATTATTGTATGCAATAATTTTTATATAATGATAATGAATAATGTCTATAAGAAAACCTTCGAAAATATGAAATAAACACAGCATAATAATAATACATAAATATTTTCTGACAATTATACCAATTATTCTAAGATAAGTATCATTAAGAATTTGTGTTACTAAATATCGGATTAATGTAAATACGTACATATAGGAACATACAAACATACGAAATAGAATCAAATTCTCATAAAAGTTAAAACCTGAAATGTATTATACAATATTTGAGTTGTTGTACTTTGTCCACAAAACATAGAGATCAGATAGAGAAGTTCAGCTTCAGACAAGTCGACTCGATAAACGCACTTCTATATATCGCTCACGGACAAGAATTCTCAGAATACGTCGGAATAGATCGTGCATATCGTATCGTATAGTAGGTGCAATAGAGCAACACTAGGTCATAAAATAAGAGCTGTTTTGTGACCTTTTTATCTCAGAAATGGATAAACAAAAATCAGTAAGTGTTTTTGTTAAAGTAATTCAATCTTATATAGAGATACCTTAATATAGAGAATTCTCATTTATTACTCTACTATATAACGATATTTCTCTCTGGGTTGCGGAGGTCAGACGGCAGACGCTCCGTGTAATAACTGAAATTCAGCTACAGGTTAGACCAGTGATCAGATCCTGGGCTCTAAGCTTAAGTCTAGGGCACAACCAGGATAGTTCTCAGATGAGGAAACTACCACTTATTCTAAAAATACTTGAAGGCACTTGCTTGCATCTAAATTGTATGTAACGTAACACAATAACGGAGTATGTACCTAAGACATACTTACTAAACTAAAAGGTAAACGTAAAATCAATATCACCTTAATGTAATCGTTTATTTAAATAATTAAGACTTTTTTATTAAATTAATGTGACACGTCATAATTACTACATCCTGCCTACAGTCGATGCAGTTAAAAAAATAGAGGCGTTTCATATTAAAATTCAAATCATTTATTGCATATTATAGTGTATAAATAGGTGGTAAATTGACGTTTCAAACCGTGGAGTATGCTCGGTAAAAAGCGCACCCACTCATGACGGCCTGCAAAAATGCCGTTTCACGCCTAGCTTAAAAGACCCGGGATTATAGGAACTAGGAAACACTTGAGCCGGCAGAGAATTGCAGAGCTTTAAACTTAGCTTTTAACTTAACTTTTACGCTTTTGATTTACCGACCCGTCAATAACATCTTGCAAACTTGATTTTCTATTGATATTTATTCCAAACAAACCCTTTAAAAATAAAAGTATTATGTAACTACATAGGTTTTACTTCTGTAGTGTATTCTCGCCTAAGTCGCGCTAGTCTAATCAAAGCTTCAGTGGTTCGTTATGTTCCCCCTTTAGCCATTTATATAATGATTTTTTAAAAAAATATGATTATGTTATAAGTGCCTCGTTGCGTCTATCTATATGTTTGTCCATAATAAACTCATAAACGGATTTCATACGGTTTTTTATCATTGGATGGAAAGTTTTATTAGAAAGATTTATGTGTATAATTTACTAAAGTTTTGTTTTAATCGGATGAAGCCTTAAATAATGTTTATTTAACATGTAAGAAGAAAACACCTTATACGTTAAACTGTAGATCATGTGAGCGTAGCCAGGGACGCAAGGTAACTACATATTTAATTGTTATCAGACTTAAACTAAAATCAGATACGATAAATATTGGTATTAATAATGTTATACAATTTAGTAAATATTTGCAAATAATACTATACAATACAGTAATTACTAAATAACCGTTAACGATATAAATATATATAAATATAAAAAAAACTAGACTAAATTGAAAAAACATAGATATAATTTAATTGTCGCATGTAGAACAACATATATACCGACAGACACGCCATAGAAGTTTGCAGATTTTAGTTAACATTTCAAGTTATTAGTTTATTAAGAAGAAAAAATATAAGCAACGAATCCCCATAAAAATTAAGTCAGTCATGATGTCGCCACGCGTGTAATATTGTGTTCAATCCACATGACGTGTGAAAATATGACGAGCGGAAAACTTCAATTTGAATTTTCCATCACGCGTAAATTTATGGAAATTTTAATTGTTGTAGGCGTACTAGATTATATGTGGTTTATTTGGCGAAAAAACTAATGACGATGACGTTAGAGGGGGCGGTCATTGAAAGAGTGGCATGAATGGTGGTCGCGCAAGCGCGGGCCTCTGCTTTGGAGGATATAAGCAGAGGAGGCGGGCTCTCTGCCTCATAACTTTTTGGTGCGCCCCATAACCAACAGAGCAGAGAGGTCTTTATAACACCCTGCGTTGAGTCCTCGCGATTAGTGACCGTTCGGTATACTCAGTGCGCACAGTTCGTACGCTAATACTCTCATTTCTAAACTTCCCGCGGCTCCAGCACTCGGCTCCAAGCTCCAGGTAAGTGTTTAAAATTTCTACATTGTCGCTAACTTTCAACTTCCTGTTATTTGTTTGGCATTTAAACCAAGCATACATGGTAACATAAACTTTCAAAGCAGCAGTTTAATAAATTTTTCAACTATAGTATATTGATTCTTTTTAAAAAACTAACGTGGTATTTTATAAATCAAAAAAGACTACAGTATCTACATAAATAATAAAAATAAAACAATTTAAATATTCTTTAAATTATTGCCGGAACTACTAAGTAGTGTTTCATAAATACTTTTTTAACCAAACCAAACTAACTGTAGAAACGAATAAAGGCAGACATTTCCTTTTTCTAAAAATCCCAGAAGTAATAATTTTTTTCTGTCGTGTAATAAAACCTATCTAAGTATTTATCTAGGTTTATACTTTATTTTTTTTATATTTTATAGAAATTTGAAGAAATATTTATTTTACTTTTATTTAAATTTTGTACTAAAATTAATGATTTGATATGATATAAATTCAAAATATATAGGATCTTCTTATTCAAATTACGAAATGAGTATATACAAGTGTACCAGAATATTGGTATAATTTTAACTCTAAAAACATACAAACACAAAAAGTACGCACTGGCTTAAACTTTCATTTGTGACAAGAATAAATAAAGTGTCAAGTACCGACTTTACTGGTTTAATAGGACCTTTTGAATTAAATTTTCATACATATGTTCCAACACTTAACTGCTTTCGAGAAGTTTAATATAACGCCAAGATGAGATTTGAGTTTAATTTTCCGGGCCTTTCTTAAATATTTATCACCCGCGGCGTATTGGAATAATTAAAAAAGGCAAGTAAATAACCTTTTTTGTAATACTTTTTTGTTGGTATTAAGTATTCTTCAAATTTAGTATAATTTTTTTACCAATATGTACTCTAAAAGTGTTTATTAACATGAACCTAAAAAAACAGAGTGGGTCGATTTTTGTGATAATAATAATGACCAGCATAGTTGCAGCTTTTTTAAATACTGCTTGTTTAGCATTAATGTTATTTATGAAACATGTACAGTACCTAATTATAATTTTAAAAAGTTTAGACTTATTAAAAACAGATCCCCAATTTTAGCCGTGGAGTAAGACGCAAAAGATAATTTTCGCCATCTATAGCATAGTCTTCTTTGGCATAGCTTAAGCTTTGTAAAATATAATTATTAGTAATGGTTCTTATTTATGAACATTTATCAAGAAAAAATATCATAATTATAATGGGTCAAGTCAAGGTACATAACATCGTAGTCCTTTAGTTAAATTAGCATTGTAAAAAATTTTAATTCCTAAAAATAATCGTAGCGTAGATTCGATCGATTAGATAAACCAATTTTAGGTTAAACATCACACATATTGTCACGCCTGTTTCCCCGAAGCGGTAGGCAGAAGCATATTATACGTCCATACTTCGCCAATTGTTTTGTTGGTCGCACGTAATAGGTGACGAGCCTATTGCAGCGTAGGAACTTTTATATTCGCCAGAGCCTTGTCCGTTGATCGGCAGGTGCACCACTTACAGGCGAGGTTGGATTGGGCTTTTTATTCCTACTTAAAAGTAATAATTCATTTCATCTGTCAATAGGGTCAAAACTTACAAAAAAAAAAACAAATCTGTCAAGACACAGCACATAAAAGATAAAGAGACAGAACATAAAAAAGGTGAATAAGGAGGACTTTCTTTATACCTATATCACCATTTATTAGAATTGGCACTAATAGCGCTGGCCTGTCTACTCTTCGGTAGAACAGTTTGATCCGGTAAAAAATATTACATTCGCAAGATAAAAGAACTATGAAACTTTTGAAATGAAATAAAACAATATGTACTCCATAAACTACGTTATACGGTTTTTAAAATCGCATTTTCACAATTTGATCTTGATTTTTCAAATACTTAACAGTGTCTCTAGATAAAGTTACTAATTTAATACTACTGTCACACAATATTTAGAACAGCAAACCCCTTTTATTATAAATATGTATTTACAAATCTTATAATAACTACCTAAAAAAACACGAATTAAAATACAAATGTTGGTTATGAGGCACACAAAACATGCATTAATTGGGAATCGGACACTACGACTTTACGAACAAAGAGTATCGATATTTAAATATAAAGCAAGTCAGCGAAAATTATAAATAAAGTTGTTTGAATGAAGCATGTAGAGTTACGATAGCCCAGTGGCGACACCCATAGACTTCTAATTTAGAGGGTCTAGGGTTCAAACCCTAGAGGCGCACCTATAACTTTTCGAAGTTATGTGCGTAATTATCGCTTGCTCTGTGCCTCGAAAAGCACGTTAAGCTGTTGGTCCCGGTAGTCATGAACATCTATGGCAGTCGTTATTAGGAAGTCAGTGTCTTCTCATATTCTGACAACTGGTTCAACCATAACCATAGAATGATGTTTCCCTTTGGGTCAGATGGCAGTCGCTTCATGTAATAATTGAAGTTCAGCTAAAATCTGGTTAGACCAGTGAGCAGACCCTGGGCCCTGGGCTTAAATCTGGAGCAACCGGGATAATGCTAGGATATGACGATTTGAATGAAGCATGTATCATCATCACAGCCCATTAACGTCCCACTACTGAGCACGAGCCTCCTCTCACATATCAAGGTGTGAGGGTATTGGGTCATACTCCACCACGCTGACCCAGTGCGGATTGGCGGAGGCAGGTGTATGGCGTCCTGCTGTTAGAGATTTTCAAGCCGCCCATTAGGCCTCTAACATGGCTTAACGACTACCACATTTAGTGATAACCGGGACCAACGGCTTAACGTACCTTCCGAAGCACGGAAACGCTCGATATCAAATGCCACACATACGGTCACCCATCCAAGGACTGACCTCTGTAAACTCTGCTGTACTTCGGTGATCGTTTCCGACCACCGAGCACCGTAGAGCTACGAGCGCTTCATATAATTCATAAGCATGTATATTTTCCGACAAAAACACATTTAATTGATCTCTCTTATAATTGTAATTTTTTACTTATTATTTAAGACATTTCTCAGACTGTTATTGCTTAAATCTTTGCCTGTTATCGTTCCTCTGCTCTGGATCTGGCCTGGGCCATCCACATAAAACAAGGTGAGAGAAATTCAGTTCAGATAACACTACACGGACTAGTTGCATATTGACGGAGGCAGTTGTGTAGCCTCCTTTTGATTTTTCAAGGCGAAGAGTGCCTGTAACTTGACAACCGGACCCAAAGAAGGCTTAGCGTGCCTTCCGAAGCACGGAAGCGTTTTATGTAAAATGTCACACATTTGGCCACCCATCCAAGGACTGGCCTCTGTGAATGCCTCTTAACTCAGAGATCGTTTTTCGAGTTAGTGAATCTCGCGGCGGTTCAAGCGCTTTTCCGAGGAAAAACTTGTACAAAAGAGTAGATAAAAACGTGAAGCTTTTTAATTTTATTTCTCACTTTTTGATTATACGCCAATGTTTAATCTTATTCATTTCTCTTCGTATTCATTTCAAAGAAAAAGAAATAGAGCTCTTCTATAATAATAGAATTGTTTTTTGAGGATAATGAGAACAGTTATTAACTTCTTTAGTTATTAGAAATGTTAACAATGAAAATTTATTACTTATAATTCGTCCTATGCCCGAATGTATTCCATCATTAGCTTATGCTTGAATGTATTCCATTCCCCATATTATAATATTTCGATTGTTTTTCATTTCAATAAGAAGTTTTCCCGCGATAAAAAGTATAATTTGTGCTAATTCTGGTAATACACAAACAGTGTTATAAACGTTATTCAAATCTGTTTAGCTTCGTTTGTGTAAAGATTGATATAATTGTAATTTTAATATTAACTAAAAAATATGATGATAACCATATTTTTTTGTGAATTTCTCAAACCAGTCTTTAAAAATGTTTCTGTTTAATATTAGTGAGATTTGCCTCCGCTCTCGGCTTAGACTTATAGCAAGAAGAAGTCTATGTTTATATCAGTTACAAATCCTATAGAAAGCTTCGAGATCTCATTGAATTTCGTCAAAATGCGACTTAGTGGCTTAGCCGTCATACCGTAACAGACACATCTTTGTTTATATTGATAATATTCGTAAGGTTTTCTACATTTCAAGGTAAACAAATACGCAAAAGATAATGACTATAAGATGGTATTCAGTCATCATTATGGGCTATCTAATGGTTGTGGTCATATAAGTCTAAAGATTCTGGCAAAGTTAGGAGCAGTTCTTTTGGATGGAAAGTTATCAAGTTACCATCGCTCGCTGAAAGTGAAGCGGAAGAGTGTGTCAGACTTTTACTGACTAAAAACCATCCATGTTCCTTCTTGAGCCTGCTATGTCCCGAGGCCGCGGTTACCCTTACGAACAGTCCCGCAAAACCAAGAGTAATACTACCGCTGATTTTTTTGTTTTAATATGTAATGTATTATATTAATAGCAAATATAATAGCAATAAAAACGGTTTACGTACTTAAGCAGCAGTCACAAACATCACTTCATAGACGGGACAACATTTGTTTTTGATATCGACAGCTTACGTGTTTCAGAATTCACGTTAAGCCGATAATCCCGGTTATCACTGTAATTAGTAGCTATTACGCCAAGTTAGATGCCCTAATACATGAAAAAATGTAACAGTTGGACGCCACACATATATGAGAGAGGGCTTTATCATATTACTGATAACTAATCATGATCATATTCACTGCAACAACCATAGCCAGGTTTTTTCAAGGGAGTGTATGCTCGTACCTCATAAATATCATTCTATGTGTTATAAAAATTTAGACATTAAGGGGCTAGTCTAGCACTATCTTTATTTTATCGAATAAAAGTGACAACACTAGTTTTAAACCTGATTTAACTTTACATCTTGTTTTGTTTTAAGCCCCTAAGACCATTATAATAAGATAGTAAGAAAAATTTGCTCATGATCTACCCGACATTTCGACTGTCTAGCAAAGTCGGTAAAATTAGATTTAATCGTTAAATAATACGTTATCCTGTAATCATTTAGATATTTTTGCTCTCCTTTGTTCTGTTATTAAAAAAATGTTAATGTTACCTAGCCGCATGAACTCTTAGCGAAATAATCCAAAAACATATATCTCTTTTAGAAAACAGACACGCATTCTGTTATTACTTTACTGACTGAAATTACAAAACATGTAAAGCAAATATACATACATACATAATATTACGCCTGTTTCCCCGAAAGGGTAGGCAGAGGCATATTATACGCCCACATTTCGCTAGTTGTTGGTATGTAGCGGCAATAGGCGCCCCACGTAATAGGTGGCGAGCCTATTGCCGCTTACCGGGAAATGATCTGTTCGCCAAAACCTCGTCCGTTAATCAGGTATTTGCAGGTTTGATATTATTTACTAGTAACAGCTAGTACAGGATTTACAATTTATAAATTATTTATTTTGGTGAACCGTCTACAGAAAACATCGAGATAGTAGTAGAGAGTACGTACTAGATACAAAGACAGAATGTCACGCTTAGAGGCGTGGACTCAGATTTCGTGTAGGGTATGCAGTGTGTAGTGCTTTTAGCTCCCCGAGACCAGTTGGGTAGACTAAAGTATCGGAATGCTATTTATCCTTGCTAGTGTAGTGCTTATTTACATATATAGAGTGCACGCCACTGACCACGCTCATATATCCCACTAGCAGCGCCCTATTCCCGTGGAAATAACGATATAAAAGTATCCTATGTATTAATCCAAGTATACACTAACTGGGTTACACTTCCTCTAAATCCGATCTGTAGTTTTTGCTTGAAAGATACACAATCACAATCTTTCGCATTTATAATATTAGTAGGAAGTAGGATTAAGGGTGGGCAGAAGCTTTTCTGCAACTATTGAAAAGGGATTGTAGAGTTCATCTTTAGCTCAGATATCTTTAGAACATTGAGTTAACAATGCAAGAATATTACAAAGAGTCCCAAATATATTGCTTTTAAGACGTATTTAACAATATGTGTGTTAATTATAATTGACATAGTAAAAATAATGGCGACGTTAAAGATCTTTAGTTAAAGCCGGTCTTTCGTACAATTAAAAAAAATGTAAATAGTTTGACGACCGATATGGCGTGGTGGCAAGTATACCCGCACTCTACTCCTGAGGTCGTGGGGTGTTTTTCTATGTATATTAAGTATGTATTTACAAAAAAAAAGAAAGTATTTATGTATGTTTATCCGTTATTTAGTATCCATAACACAAGTTCTTAATGATACTTATTTTGGAACTAAATAATTGGTGTAAGTGTCAGAAATATTTATTTATTTATTTTATTTAAATAGTAAACCGACGGGCGTGTATGAGGAGGTTAATGAGTGTGAATGAAGCTAAAAGTGTGTGCCAAGATCATCATAGCAAGTGGAAGGATGTGATCTCTGCCTACCCCTGCGGGAAAGAGGCGTGACATTATGTATGTATGTGTAAAAAATTTGGACTTAGGTGCCGTATTTGATTTTACTTACGTTGAATGGTTACTAGACAATTAGATAAAGATATCCAAAATAATACAACCCATCATCATCATCATATTAGCCTTCAAGAGTCCTCTGCTGAACATTGGCCTCGCCAACAGATTACATTTTATTGGGGGTATTTGCCCATTATCACCACGCTGGGCAGGCGGGTTGGTGATCGCAGTTCAAGCCAGTACGCAGGATGAAGCTGCTGTCCATCGCCCAGTAAGATTTCGCTTCATCGGCTCTTACGAGTCCCCATCAGATGAGTGAGGGAATCCTACAAATTTTCAAGATCGACCTTTCTCTCAGAATATGCTTTTGACTTGGTTGATAATCAGTCCACTAACGTCCTTCTACTGTGCACTCGCCTCTTCTAGCAAACCAAGGTAAAAAGAATTCAGGTTATATAGGACCAGAACGAATTGTCGGAGGAAGGTATCGGCATCCTAAGGTAAAAAAAATATTTTAGTGATCGTATCTGATCACGCATTACCGCGGAGCTTCAAAAATAAGGTTCAATATTAAAAATGTTGGTTTGTCCTTTTCCCTTACACGTAAAAGAAATCTGATAATTTTTTTCTCGAAGTTATAATTAAGGTGCGAAGTTGTTGCGTTCTGTCTGTTATTCTATTTCCCTTTCAAAAAGTTTTTATATATTTACAATGCGGTATTTTTAAACTTTTACACAAATAAGTGTTCTTGGCTGGAACCATTTATGGTAGAGGAGAGAATAAAAACATACCTTTAATGATGGATTTGAATATTCAGTACAAATCAAAATCTTTTAATCAAGTTTTGCCCAATAAATATCTTATCAACGTAAACTTTTAATATAACACTCCCATTCACTGCGGGTGACAGCTTGATCGTAGAAGAAACGGGCAAGAAACTCGTCAAGGTTGGGTTTGAGTAAGAGTAGTTTATTTCGCATAAGCGACCGCCCGCATCCTAGTTGTACTGTGAGATATCATACTTAATAAAGAAAAAACATAAAATAAATTCCTAACCAATAAACGATTGCACTTAAAATGATTACAATTTTCAGTAAAAGTTTCTTTAGTTAGCTAATTAGTAGTATGATTGTAAAGCAAATGCTTTAAATGGTAGAATAACACAAATAATAAAACTACAAAGGCGAACTTAGTGCTACTAGGCATTCTGTACCATCTAACCTTTAGGTTATGTCTCTGGCAGTGCGGGCAAGAAAACAAACATAATAATGTAGGTATTAACAGTAAATTACATAAAAACACAAAAATAACAATAGTTATTACGAGTATGTGGAAATTTATTTTCATGCGGAAGTTTAAAGATAATATTTTTAATAAAGACTGAAAGATAGGTTTTGCTTTCAGCCAATGGTTTGTTATTCTGCCGACAGTTAAGGTATATACGAGTACAAATATATATTTATACAACATAGTTGATACAGATCTGTGGTTATCATCTTATACATTATGAGTTTTAGAATTGTTAAATTACAGTTTCATTGTTTCTGCCAGTTTTAACAAAACACTTTTATTTATTCCTAAGTTTTCTAGAACTCCTAAATTAGTCCAAAAATTCACCAATTTCCGTACGAAAACAATCATCAATTCAACATCAACTGAAGTTAAATCAAATACGAATTATGTGAGAGTTCCTAACCCCTCTTAATACTCGTTTTAACCGTAACAAGTCTATTGTTGATGCAACCTCGACTTCTTTGTCAATAATAAGCTTCAATTAAGTCAAATTTATCCTTAACTTAGTACGCAACGCAAATAAAACCTTAACCTTTCTGTGAAAACACAAATAAAATAGGTCGCGAAGGGAGCAGTTAGTATTTTAGATGCCATTATGTCAAAGAGGATGTATGAGATGCTATCCTCATTTCCCGACTTTTCCTCATTGCTGAAGACGTTCACCATTTACATACCATCTTTCTTCGCGTCAGGTAATATTAATTAATAATATATTTGAGGGCCTTTGGAAAACTATTTTATATCGCGAATTCAATTCAATGGAATTCACTGTAAATGAAAAACGCGTTGAAGTCCAAGTATTAAAAAAAAAAAAGTTTGGATAAATAAAGCTCTGAACGTTAAATTAAAAACTAACGCGCCCATTTATTGCGGGCGGGAGCTTGAGTAGACGAGAATAAGGCAAGAACTCCAACGGCCTTCTTTTAACATCGCACCGCTCGCCGTAGGCAGGGAGTTCCACACTTGGAAATGACAATCCAATTAAAATCCAAAGAAAATCCAAGACAATCCAAAACATATTTGTACAAATTTAGGTTGAGAATGTGCTCACGCACAATAATCTATAGCAAGGACTAAGTGCGGAAACTACCACCACTAACATAGAACATAGGTTTAGAATGTTAATGTTTTGACTGTACTTGAACCTAGATATTTGATCGTTGTATTTATATTAAAATAAAATAAAAAATATACTTTATTGTCTTTAAGATCAACATGATTATTTAGATTCGTCAAACATTCAGACACAAAATTGAAATTCGATATATTTATTTAACAACAATGAAAGAGATATGAGCTGTACAATAATAAAGAAATAAAAGCAAATGGGATCTTTTTCAGAATTTGACAAGGTTTGTCAGTTTATCTGAATGTTGTGGTTTTTCTCAAGATTTGTGAGGCTGTCAGTGACTCTTATCGGGGGGATCTGTCAGTCAGCCTGTCGTGATTCTAAAGGAGGGAGGGGTTTGTCCGTCAGTCAGTCAGTCTGTCGGTGACTCTAACGAGGCTTCCAAAATGGCAACGAGATTGAGAAGAATGCCTTGTCAAGTTATGTACTCCGGCCAGACTTTATATTGTTTACTCTCCAATGCAGCACTTATGAAAGTCAAAATACTTTCTGTTTCTGTTGTATGTTGTGTGCGAATAAACTGTTAAGTACATAACTTCATAGCGCATTGCTTATGTACTACGGGCAGAAGAGTGGGGAACCTCCATATAATCACGCCTGTTTCCCCGTAATTTTGGTACCATGTCAAAGGCAGTAAGCCTATTGCCGCTTCGGGAAATTTTTATGTTTGCAAGATCACATATTGATCGGTAGGAATTTAAATTGATGCTTGAATAAATACTGTATGGTTAAATAAAATAAAATCTAGTTAAAATAAAAAGTGTGACCCAGAATTATTCTTGTTTAAAATACAAAACTGTTGTTATGGCATATTCAGAGTACCTACATTACATTGTCGCAACATTAAGCGAAATGAACCCGGTGAATGTAAATGTTTGTGAAGTCGCAGTGACTTTTGCCCGGAGCACAATAACCTTACTTTACTACTTCATGTTCATAATAAGGAGTACAACATAACTCATAGTACAAAAGACGCGTATGTACTACCCGCCCAATTCAAAGAGTTCCCTCGTAGGCGAGCTCCGTCGGCCCTACCTAATATAGGTACTATGTGATGGCCTTTCTGATATTTGCACACTCGTAACGAAATCCGGGTATACGGGGATCTTACCATCATCTTTGGAGCCCAAGCCAACCTCACCTGCAAGTGGTGCACCTGCTGATTAATAGACGAGGCTCTAGCGAACATAGAAGTGCCCGGTAAGCGGCAATAGGCTCACCACCTATTACGTGGGACCAACAACACAATTGGCGAAGTGTGGGCGTATATTATGCCTCTACTTACCCCTTACGGGGAAACAGTGATTGCATGTATGTATGTATGTATGTAACGAAGTCCTATAATACATTCAGCGACAGAAAAATCGTACGCAAATCTCCCTCAACTAAATTAACCCTTACTACATATGAAACGAATGTTTATATATAATTTCACAGATAATTTGTCGTTTGCATGTCTTTACAGGACAGGCGACTATTGCTCTGATCTAAAATGCAAAAATTAAAAAAAACTTCAATTGTTATCTCCGATGTTGCTCATTCAGTTTTTAACCTGAAGCAGGCAAAAAAGACAGGATCGCTTATCCATACGAATATTATGGAACCGAAAGTAACTCTGTCTGTCTGTGTCGCTTTCACGTCAAAAAATTTAAATGAAATTTTGCACACAGTATTTAAGAGGTTGAGGAAAGACATAGGCTCCTTTTTACTTGAAAAAAAGTGTTGCAAAAGTATGTATTGTATGAAAGTGATGTCATTTTCAGAACCAGAAGCATACAATTTATATTTTAGGCTGTTGATTAGAATAAATTAATGCGGCATTCAAAGTTTGTAAGAATGTTACCCTCAAGGTTGTATAATAAACATAGGGAATAACACATTTACGGATTCCTTATAAATTAGTAGAGCTAAATTTAATGCGTTAACAGATAGCTGAAGTAACAAGACACTTTCTGCGAATCTCGATTTAAAAAAAAGTACCTGTAGGTCACGCGGCCGAATTCGTGGGCTCAGACATAAGTTTCAGGATTCAATAAGTACAACGCATATTTCTATATAGGTAATCTGGTAAATAAAATCGAATCACGTGATCGTCCATGCTCAGTGCTGTCCATTATCCATTTTAACTTTGCCGCTATTTTAAAACAAATCGCGGTTGCTTTTGACACACCCTTGTATTTTTCTCGGTGTATATTTAGAAATGACGTTATAATCGGCATCTGGCAATTTCTATTGGAGATGTTAATTTTATTAAAAAACTAATCATGTTTTTTAATAAATAAAAAGCCATAGTGATTATTTAGAAATCAATAACAGCAATGATTCTATTGCAATTATTCCTAATCTATAACTTCTTTATAGCAAGCCATATTGTGGACCAGTACTAGGGAAAGGGATTTACCGACGCTGCAGTATGGTAGTGGCATCTCTAAGAAATTCTACCACCCCATGCCTTGCCCGATCGAGGGTGTTGCAGAATGCGACTAAGAGAATAGTATCTCGTCTAGCTTTATGTGACATAGTTTTGATATAACTAAGTCATCATACAGCTAGTTGAGATTTTACATTTTAGAAATTACTTATTTCATATTATTAACGACCGATATGGCGTGGTGGCGAGAATACCCGCTCTCCGCTCCTAAGGTCGTGGGTTCGATTCCCACGCAGGACAAATCTTTGTGTGCATGAACATGAATATTTGTTCTGGTCTGGGTGTTGTCCTATGTATATTAAGTATGTATGAAAAAAAAAGAAGTTTTTATGTATGTTTATCCGTTATGTAGTATCCATAACACAAGTTCTTAATGATACTAATCTTGCAACTACATAATTTGTGTAAGTGTCAGAAATTATTTTTAAAATTAAATTTATAAAAGTTTTTTTTTATTTATAATTTTTTTTAACTAAGTCATCGTACAGCTAGTAACGAATTTACATTTTAGAAATTACTTATTTTTTATGAACCGCTACAGAAAACATCGAGATAATAACAAATTAATAACAAAAAGAAGGCATATGTGACTGTGGATGGCATATGTAAAATAGTCTATGCAGCTCAAAAAATAGGACCAGTTCACACTAAAATACCATAGAACTGAAAACTGAACGAATACACTCTTGAAGGCCTGCACAAATACAATTTTACGAAGTTGGGAATTGACGAGTGGGTCGCCTGACAAAGAATCGGCTTACGGAACTTGGTGGGGTGAAAAACTCATGTCAGAGAGTATTTTTTTGAAACTAGACTCTAATTACAGAACTCAATTAATAAACAATTAATAATAACAAAAAAAATCTTATAATGACACTAATTATTTAGTTTCAAGATAAGTAAGAATACTAAAGAATGTATAAATACACTCACATTTTTTGTGAAAACATACCCATTATATATAGAAAACACCCAGACCAGAATCTTTACAACGATTTGTCCTGTGTGGGAATCTAACCCACGAGCTCAGGAGCGGAGTGTAAGCTTACTGGGCTCCACTCCATATAGGTCAATTGAAGGTTTATAACAATTTTACGATGAGAGTTTTACTCGTTTCGGCGTTTGTCGTGCCAACCTCGTTGTTCTGAGGTTGTCAAATCCTGAAGATGCCCTGTGGAGCGTAACACTTGTCCCCCAGTTGCTTACAGCAGATTCCCGCAAAGTAACGCCTGAATCAATAAAATTATTTTCGAACTGTGCTAAACTCTTTAACGATCAGATTAAAACTTGAGTCAAATATTCTTCTCGTTTGTATCGCTCTTGGCAGTGGGGTCGTGGTAGCTACTTAGCAGTGGCAAGCTTCACCAGACGCCTCCAAACATCCCAAGCCTAAATACGATCTAATATACAGATCGAACTGGTTCTTCAAAGTTTATAAATGCTAAAACTCAGCTCAGCGTTTACCGAGCTTATCTGTTTTCCGAACAGTTTCGAGTTCACCCAACATAAAGAATACACTTTGAGCTTGAGAATTGGAGATTGAGTATTTGAGCTATACTTGGGATTATACTGCCGTTTCTTACATCTTTTAAAACATGAATATTATTAATGTTATATTTTGGACAAATAAAGATTGTAATCGAAACCAATTGATAATTTACAAGAGCATAGCCTGTGAGTTTCTTGCCAGTTCTTTTTAAAGAGCGGTGGCTCGGAACTGGCACTTAGATTCACTAACTTACTTTTTTTTTGTTGCATCTTGCATGTATGTTCGATTGTTTTTTATGTTTCATTTTAACGTTTTCGAGTAAAATGTAATAGTTTAAGAAATAAAAAATAATGATGTTTTGTTTGAGTATTATACCTATGCAGCTTAAATCTTTTCATTTTTTCGTTTATGCTAGATATTCAGACTACTTTTTAGAGTTTCATCTATTTATCAGAAAAAGTGTAAATAAATGTATTCATAATGCCCAAATGAGTCCGCGTGGTGGCGTGTGACCTCCACACTTCCATCTATCCACCATCACACTTCGGTTCATGAGAGCAGGCAACGTACTCATTATTGGGACCCCCAATGAGCTAAGTTGAGGAAGATGATATTGCCCTTGCACACCTAAACAATAACTATAGTTGTAGAATAGATAAGCTTAGAATCTGGAAAAGAAAGTTCATTTCGTTTTCCTATAAGCCCTTTGCGGGATTGATTGAGCTGTCCGCTAGATGCGAAATAGGTAACTGTGGATGGCTTATGACCTAGATTACAATTGAGCAATTCTATTTGTGTGATGAGAGTAATTTCTTTATAAAAGATAAACTACAGATATTACCTATTGGTTATAAAGGGTGTCATCATGAACGTCAACCGAATTGAACTTTGCGCAGATGAACCCGTGGCAAATGGTAATCTTTAATAAGAATGTGAATGCTCGCTGCTTCGCGATACTTAGGTTTATATGAAACGATCACCGAAGTTAAGCAGAGTTTACAGAGGTCAGTCCTTGGATGGGTGACCGCTTAGGAGGGCCGTATTTCATATCGATTTTCTTTGGTATTCAGAAGAGGAATATTAATATGCTAGGATGAAAATAAAGTTTTGATAAGTAACATTTCGAGTAAAATTTTTATTTAGACTTTATAGTTTTATAGTCTCATAATATATAATATAAAACGGTTTCATAATGTACTTTTTATAACAGCTGTTGGTTTTCTTAATAAATAAATAAATAATATATGAAGCGCTCGTAGCTCTGCCGCAAAATTCTAACAGCAGTACGCCATACACCTGCCTCCGCCAATCCGCACTGGGTCCGCGTGGTGGAGTATGACCCAATACCCTTGCACCTTGATATATGAGAGGAGGCTCGTGCTCAGTAGTGGGACGTTAATGGGCTGAGATGATGATGATGATGATGAATATAAAAAAGGCGTGACTGTATGTAAGTAGTAATCGAGTACACAATTTGAAATTTTGTTGTGTCGCCCTTACGTGTCTATTTTTTCTCTGGGATGTAAAATTACCAAATGACCCTCTACCGCTGTGGGTGGAGCGAGCGGAAGGGTATTTCAGACTTTTACCGACTAAAAATCACCTTCCTCATTCCTTCTTGAGCCTGATGTGTCCCGGGGCCGTGGTGACCCTTTCGTACAGTCAAGCAACCATACTATACTTATTACCTTACTTATTACTAAGCATAATTTACTACTTACATAAATTACTTTTAATCAAATATGTGAGTAAACGTCCGCTCTGTTCCAAATACTTCAAAACACTCTTAGCAAGAGAGTCTTCAGAATACCGACCCCAACGGTAAACTCGAAGTTTGCTAGCAAATACGGTGACTTTATTAAGGCAAAAGTCTTTCAAGCGGTTACTCTATTCTATCATATATCTAGTGCTTCTAAAATGGTTTTAAAAAGTTGGCTATTATCACCACAATATAAATTTATAGATGAAGTCATATAATGATGTTTCTTGGTTTTCTCAAATGTTTTCATAGTATAATCTATCCAGATGCTCGCAATTCACTAAATTGCATTTTCAAATGTTCAAGATTAGTTTGGGAACCTCTATTCGATGTGTATTTGTTACAGCATAATATTTAACAGTGAAATTTAAAACTGTCATTACTTGGCCATATTATAAAATTCAAAATTAATAAACTTTTTCTCCTTAATCAGGCCAATGTTATGGTATGAACTAGAAACTTTCTAACTTTTAAGATATTTAAAGAAGTAGACACAATAGTCAGTTAACTATTAGACAAATAATGATTCAAAATTATTTATTTCAGACATCTAGAAATGTCGAGGAAAGTTTAATCTGCACAAAGGAAAATGGCGACAATCAGTGAATGTTAGTGTCGACGACTAATCTCGTCAGTACATCCTTAAAGGAGTTAATGCATGAAGTGGTAGAAAATCATTATGATAACCATATGAAATAGATAAATCAAAAGTAATTTATTCAAGTTTGGCTTAATAGAGCTCTTATGAATGTCATACTTATAAACTAACGCGCCCATTCACTGCGGGCGGGAGCTTGAACGTAAAAGAACGGGCAAGAAAATCGTCAAGGTTGGTTTTTCTCCCGCCAGTTACAATAAAAATACCTGTGTTCTGCAGTCACAAGATTTAAAAGGAAAAAAGATAAAACTCTTTTTAGCAATATAAACATAATTACGGATAAACATAGTAGATATAAGCAGACCAGTCCCCACTGGCGGCACCCGTTCAAAACAATTTTCAATAAATCGTCTACAAGCAGTCATATTATAAAATAAAATAGATAAATTAATATAACTTGCTAGGCGTAAGCGTAGGTAACGTCACGTCTGTTAATTAATAATTAACAGACGTGAAGTGTCAAATGTTGTTGTAAATTTATACAATGCGCATTTAAGGGTTAAACTTGTAGTTAATGACCTGCATAATGAAATTCACCAAAATATTGTTGCTGTAATACCTAAAAAATAATTTTAGCGGAAATTCATTGTAAGTGAAAGTTTGAGCTTTGAGAAAGTTATTCTGATCTCACTCTTGTATCAGCGTTTATCGAGCAGACTTCGTTTTTCTGAGGTTGCCTAATAACTTAGAATATATTCTATGTGGGGGCTAAACACGTGTCGTGTTGAATTGTTGCTTGTATTTTCGGGAGAATACACTTTCGCGGGAATCGTCACCAATGTGTGTACACGTTTGATCGTACTTGAGTTATGTACAGCAAACAGGGCTGCTCGGAAGTAAAAAAACCGCCTCATTTTATTGAGGATACCCAACATGTAGCATTTTGGAGGTTCAGGTCCGATGTGCATGCCAAGATTGCTAGGATCCACCGAAATGGGCAACGGAGAGTTCTGAAAAGAGACAGGAAGGGAGTAACTTTGGACGAGAATGCATTGACCTGGGTTTTGGTGGCATTAAACTCGACCAGGTTTTCAGGTCCCCATTAAGATGCACAATCGAGAATCCAGTTCAGTTTGGGAACCAGGTCTTGCCTTTGCACCAGTTTATCACTTGACTTTGCAGCAGGATGTCTCATGTACCGTACTGTCCTCCATACTGCTGTACTGTCCAAGGACCACATGTTATTAATATACAGAATAAATAGAGTAGGTGAGAGCACAGAACCCTGCGGTACTTCGGTATTGACTTTGTAGAACTCGGAGGAACTGCCTCCGATCTGCTAGAAAGCCTGCCTACGTGAAATGTAGATAAGCAAAATAAAATTTGTTTAAAAAATGTTATTTTTTCTATCGATTTTCGAATAAAACGATTCACTGTTAAGTATTTGTCTAGGATTAGCGCAGGCGCTGCGACCGCTCTGTCTCTACACTTTCATTTTTCTTACGTGTTAAACAAGCAGCTACTTCGTGACGAGAATTTATTAATTTTCAACTCGTTTCGCTAATTGGGACTCAACATTTGACTAAGTAATGGGATTTCTTATTCTACTTTAAGGCACGGCCTAGAAATTTAAATATTTAGTAAAATATGTCATAGGTTACAACAAAATAAAATATAAATTATTTATAATAATTAAGGGAAATTAATACTTTTCTAATATTACCTCGATATGTCAAAGTCAAAATCGTTTATTCAAGTTTGGCTCAATAAAGCTCTTATGAATGTCAACTTAAAAACTAACACGCTGATATGATAACATCCATTGAATATCAAAAGTATTTTTCAATATTCAATTAATACTAGGTTTGACTGAATGCTCTGAATATTGATAAGTTTACAAGATTTTAAAAAGGTTTTATTTACGTTAACTGGAAACTGGCGGTCGGAAACGATCATTGAAGTTAAGCAGAGATCATATAGATCAGTTTTTAAATGGGTGTCCGGTTGTGTGGCGTTTGATACTAAGCGCTTTCATGCTTCGGAAAGCACGCTAATCTCTATTCGTGGTAATCGTTTAGCCAAGTTAGAAGCCCTATTCTAATAGCAGACCGCCACACACCTGCCTCCTCTTAACCGCACTGGGTCTGAGTAAGCCCGAATTTCATCACACCTTGATATGTCAGAGGCAACATGAGCCGAGTAGCGGGATACTGATTAGCTGAGATGATGATATTCTATGTCAATAGCTACCATAAGATTGCAGGCGCCTTATGACTGCGTATTAATGCGGGCGTTAGAAAAGGGTTTTTAGTTTTCACTTGTTCCAACTAGGTATTAAATCTAGTGCCGTAATGGTTTGCGGTGTTCCGGCAATAAAAAGTAAAAGAGCTATTTCAGCTGGGCCCCAACCTTTCCAACCACGGGCATACAGACACAATTGAGATTTTACTGTTTCCTGTCTCCCAGGACGCGACCGCCACCTCGCTGTTTGAGGTGCCTTATGTATCTGTCATAGTACGATCGTTAAGTTGTCTACTCAGTAAGATATGCCTTATATAGGCAAATCAGCTTATTCTACTTATTTAAGCCACATAAAGTCTACTGCTGAACGTTGGCATTCCCAATAGCTTATTATATTGGGGATATTTGCCCATAGTCACCACACTGGGCAGGCGGGTTGTTGATCGCAGATTAGGACAGTACACAGAATGCGCTGCTGTCCATCCGGTAGGGGATCTCCTCGTCTCCTTCTGCGAAGTGGTGATGTCGCAGAAGGAGGCCGCGGAGCGGGAGAGGGAGCGGGACCCGCTCTCTCTCCGGCTACGCCGTTGGCGCAGCGGGCGGGCAAGGAGGGCCCGTCCAGCCGCGCCTGGAGGGTCTTAGGTGGCTGGGGCAGGGGGCCCCTTCCGTCTAGCTATAGACCCTCCCAGAAGTCGGCCAGTTACGCCATGGCCGCACAAGGAGGTAGGAGGGGCGCGACATACTGCGCTCCTCTGAGGAGGTCCTCCCGGTTCTGATCCGGGGGACGTTGGCTGCGGGCGGGGTGCCAGAAGCTACAAACCCAGGCACTGGCCCCCTGCCCCTTTTTTAACAGCGGTGGGCGTCGTCGGAAGATTTTTAGTGGGTAGGACTGCGGTGGTCGCGTCTGCCGCAGTGAGCCCCACACTCCCCTCCCGGCCCCCCCATTGGCCGGGAGACAGTGCGTAAACAGCATTTTTTTACCGACGATAAAAAAAAAAAAAGGGGATCTCCTCGTCGACTTTTACGACTCCCCGTGAGATGACCAGTCGGAACCGATTTTAGGTTCAAAGTATTTTTTATGTTAACCCATAATATATGGGTTTTAAATTGCCTTATGCTCTAAATTATCTATCAAGATTATAAAGTGAAAAAGTTTTTGTTTGTATTCAAATTTGGCTCCATAAAGCTCTTATTTTCTCTGGGCAGGAGCTTGATCAGAGAATATAGTTAGTTATCAAAATTAGAAAGAAACACATCAAGTTTTGTTCTTTTGCCATTTCTAAAATTTAATTAATAATAAACATACACACATAATATGACGGCTGTTTCCCCGAAGGAGTAGGCAGAGGCACATTATACGACTACATTTCGCTATAATGTTTATCCCACATAAAAGGTGGCGAGCCTGCCACCTACCGGTAACTCTTATGTTCGCCAGAGCCTCGTCTGCTGTTCGGCAGGTGCACCACTTTCAGGTGAGTTTGGCTTGGGCTCCTCAGATCTTAGTTGGAGCTCTGTACACCTTTAATAATAAAACACCATAAAGATTTGAAACTTGTGTTCTGCAGCCACTAGATTTTATAAAAAAAAGTGAAGATAAGAAGCCTTTAAATAAAATTGATCATGGTCTCCCTGATTTCATGATTAAGCCTGATTGCCTGACATATCAATGATTAGACGTACCGTACCTCAAGTAGAGGTACCTCAGAAGAAAACACTTTAAATACTGCTTACTCCTAGTGGGCTAACATTTATCCTGTCTGTCTACTTCAGGGAAAATAAAAATGCGCAGCGATATCTGTCATTTTAATTTGTATTACGTGTTAGATAAGTAAGCGGCTTCCCGAGCGGAATTTATAAATTTTGAATTTATTTAGGTAATTGGGACAATTTGTACTAACTTGCCTCTATTATAATATCTAAACCAGAACTAAAATGAAGTCATATATTAGGTCGGGGAAAAAGTCTTTTCGCATAACGTAGGTATAAACTTATTATAAAATTTTTTTGACTGTACTATTTGTGTCTGGCTGGTTTTGGTAACATTTAAAAGGTTCCATTATAAAGATAAGAAAAAAATAAAAAAAAGTTGTTTCCCGCTATTTTTCATTTGTTTTTCTCTCCGTAAAAATGAGTGAATCTAATGAAGAAATTCGATACATTTTAAAATTTTATTATAAAAAAGGCAAAAATGCAACTCAAGCAGTGAAAAAAATTTGTCATGTTTATGGACCTGATGCAGTGTCAGTAAGAGTAGCACAAATTTGGTTCAAACGTTTTCAGTCCGGAAATTTTGATGTTAAAGATGCACCTCGCTCTGGTCGCCCTGTTACGAATAAAATGGACGCCATTTTTGAAAGAGTGGAGCAAGATCGGCATATTAGTAGTTACGATGTAGCTGAAGAACTGGGAATTGACCACAAAACAGTTTTGACCCATTTGAAGAAAGCTGGTTATACAAAAAAGCTCGATATTTGGGTGCCACACGAGCTCACTCAAAGAAACTTAATGAACCGTGTACTCATTTGCGATTCATTATTGAGACGTAATGAAACCGAGCCGTTTTTGAAGAGATTGATAACTGGCGATGAAAAGTGGATCACGTACGACAAGAACGTGCGAAAAAGGTCGTGGTCGAAAGTTGGCCAGGCTTCACAGACTGTGGCCAAACCTGGCCTAACACGAAATATGGTGATGCTGTGTGTATGGTGGGATTGGAAGGGCATTGTTTATTATGAGCTTTTACCGCCCGGCAAAACCATCTATTCTGATCTTTACTGCCAGCAACTGATGAGATTAAAGGAAGCAGTCGAGAGAAAACGGCCGGAATTGATTAACAGGAAGGCTGTGGTCTTTCATCACGATAACGCTAGACCACACACATCTTTAGCCACTCAGCAAAAATTAAGAGAGTTCGACTGGAAGGTCCTAGTGCATCCACCATATAGCCCTGACCTTGCGCCTTCAGATTTTCACCTGTTTCGGTCTCTGCAGAATTCTTTAGGTTCTGTAAGGTTGACCTCAAGAGAGGACTGCCAAAACTATTTGTCCCGGTTTTTTGATCAGAAGTCCCAAAGTTTCTACAGTAACGGGATAATGTCTCTGCCCACAAAATGGCAGAAAGTTATTCAACAAAACGGTACATATATATTGTAAATAAATGTAAATAAACTTTGAAAAAAATGTCTTGGCTTTTCATACAAAAATACGAAAAGACTTTTTCCCCAACCTATTATATTTTTATTAAAAATAGCGCATGAGGATTTCAATATAGAGCGGCGATAGCCTAATGGCGAGACCCATAGCCTTCAAACTCAGAGGGTCTCGGGTTCAATCCCTGGTGAAGCACCTATGACTTTTTGAAGTTATGCGCTTGCTCCGTGCCTTGGAAAGCACGTTCAGCCGTTGGTCCCGGCTGTCATGAACATCTGTGGCAGTCGTTATTAGGAAGTCAGTGCCTTCTAACACCCTGACGCTGTTAGCAACGCTCCATGTAACAATCGAAATTCAGCCCAATCTGGTTAAACCAGTAAGCAGACCCTGGGAAAAAGTGCTAACTAAGTGCCAAATCTGACAAGTAATGATCACTCAGTTTACTTTTGAACGACACAACTGATGGACTCTCACGTATGTGAGAGCAAAGACTGTTCCACATTCGTACAGCACGGGCCGAGGAGTTACGAAAAACATTCGTGTTAGAAGGAGGGGTCTCAAGTCAAACAAAGGTAGCACAGGATCATTTTGGACGGGATGCAGAAATATACTACTTTTTGTTTTTATTATTATTACTCACTGATAAAAAAATCGTTTAAATTTATTTTAAAAGTATTATAAAAATCCAAATATTACTTCGCATGCTTAGTCGCGGACAGACCGTAATACCAACAAGGCGAAATTTGACTACCAAAAATATCTAAGTCTCTTAATTAAGATCTAAATTCCTTTCCCTTGCAAAGACGCAAGTCTACCCTACAAACTTGTAAGGGCTGTTAATTAAGTCAAGAACTCAGTAAAAAGAAATCTAATCAAATAATAAAATACTGGGCGTGACTTCGTTTTCGTAGCAACAGTTCTCTTTTTACTCTTAACTAAAAACTTAGTTAAATCAAAATCTAATAGAATTAGGAAACGATTACCGAATTCAAGCAGACTTTTCATACAGTTCAGTAGTATGGGTGTTGTTTATAGACTACCAGCACATGGCAAAATTTGCCCTCTGAGATGAACCGATGTGAATAACGCTCAGAAGGCTGTTACTACACCAGAAAATAACTCTCAGCACTATGCCGTTACTTTTGAGCGGTACAAGTGTGTAAATGAAATCTCCCAGGTACAAAGGAGGAATTACGACTCATTACTTATGTATTTTTTTTGCCATGAGCTTGTTTGGAAGGCACGTGCTATCAGCTGATAGTCTCGGTTATCACTGGCACTTCTTCAGCCAATTTTGAACTATAGGGGGACTGGAATAAATCTAACAACCGTACACCTATGCCAGGAGATTGGTTTAGCACAATTACATACTCAATATCATTCTACTGCCTTATGATTACCACCAACCAAGGATTATTATTTATTCACACGTAACAATGCCCTAACAAAAGAACGTCTTTACCTCATTGGAGTAGACCGTAGCCTCTTTCGCAGGTCTAGTATTTCTTTTGACAGAATTCAATCTGGAAAGGGATTTGATAGGAACTAGAGAGACCCAAATACGCAATATGAGTGCAATGTAACGTAATAAGAACCACAATAATTATTACTTCCACCAGAATCAACGCCCTGAACGAGACGCATATTGCAGTTTAAGCTTTCTGAAACTACATAACGAGGTATTTTAGTACTTAATAAGCTCATTTAAAATTGATTATGTAATTTGTGAAGTTGTAAGTACTAGATTCGGGTGAAACTAAAGTTTCTTACAGTCTGAGGCACTTTGACTGCCAGTTACTAGCTTTATAATTAAGAGTTATTTTGGCTTAGGTTAGAGCTAGCTAGGGCATGTTTGCTATTGTTCAATGCCGTCACGAAACTCGTTTATGGAATGAACCACCTTAAATTTTCATAGAACGTCCGTACCTTTAGTTAATTATAGATTTAAAACATAACACGACAGAAATATTTACACCCCGAGTACCCACAGCAGAACCAATATTCATGTATATGCACACAAAGATTTGTCCTGCGTGGGAATCGAAACCACGACTTCAAGAGCAGACTGCGGGTATGTTAGCCACCATGCCATATCGGTGGTCAAACATATTACATTACATTTATAAGTAAATGGTGCAAAATCTCAAAATTTTGTTTGACAGGCAATTACCTACAGAGTACCTACCTACAATATAGAGGTTTGTTTTCGTGACGGAAGTTGCGTATATTGATCAAATAATTTCGATAAAATTAAAACAAAGTCTTCTAAGCTGCTATTAAAGTTAGGTAACGTGAAACTTATCTAAAAAACATTATACTTAAATTTTAAGCAATGTCATACCTAACAAAATATGTCCTGTTTTAAAAAAAAATATTATTAATAATAGCCCACCTGCTATTCCGCTAGGGTTCCTTATATCACCCTTATTCTGTGAACTGAATGTACATTGACTTTAATATATTTTTTTGCTGAAACACAGCTATTACGGCGACGTAAGTATGAGAATTGTGGTTCAATTGTCGGACTCAAAATACTTCGTCATATACCTCAGACAAAAAGACATTTTATTGGCTTAAATCAATAGCCAATTTACAGCAGGTCTAAATGAAAAAACATATGAATATAAACCTTATATTATACATTGGATGGAGGCTGATAAACTGTGGAGCCCGCGAGCAATGTGAAGAGTGAAAGCAAGTAAGTTCTTAAATTACGCACAAAATATTAAAATTACTAGTTCTTTAACACAAAATTTTAATATCTGCATAACTTCTTTATTAGCACCATATCACCCAATTAACGTCCGATTATTTATTTATATAACAATTTATGCACATAACGAACATACAAAAAGACAGAAGTTATGAAAGACACGTACAACGGCACTGCTTATTCCTAAACTGCTTACTGCTTACTACTCCACGCGTACCCATTGAGAATGGGCAGGTGTATGGTGTCGTACTGTTATAATGTTTTAAGCCGCCCAATGAGACCTTTAACGTTGCTAACGACTACAATATTTACTTATAAGACAACCGAAACCAACGGCTCAACGTGCCTTCTGAAGCAGGGAAGCGTTCGATATTAAATGTCACCCATCCAAAGACTGACCTCAGCGAACTAAGCTTTATATTGGTGATCGTTTCCAACCACCCAGCACCGCCGACCTACGAGCGCTTTTACCTACCTTTGCCTACGAGACCTATATAAGCTATATTATGAACTAGCGGCCCACTCTACATATACCCCTGCCTCTTGATCTATCA
The DNA here is from genome assembly GCA_949126915.1 of Musotima nitidalis. Classification (NCBI taxonomy): domain Eukaryota; kingdom Metazoa; phylum Arthropoda; class Insecta; order Lepidoptera; family Crambidae; genus Musotima; species Musotima nitidalis. The sequence goes on from OX421417.1 coordinate 10,239,231, forward strand.
AAAAAACCGCATCATAATCCGTGGCGTCGTGTCAAAGATCTAAGTATACATAGGAACAGACAGAGGAAAGCGACTCTCTTTTATACTATGTAGTGATAGTCATAACCTAACCCACTGACCTAAAGTAAACCAGGAAACGATGTATCCAGTCATAAATTACGCATTAAGATTTTTCTCCATACTTCGTCTCCATAATTGGTTCCTGATTAAAGCCTGACCATAAAGCCCACGATGCATACACGCAGCTGTAGCCCGCCGATATATCGCCCCATAAATCTGACGTCACCGCCATAATGCGTCTCCTTAAAACCGATAGGCACCTAGGATACTCCATTTGACTGAAAACACTATTTTCACACAGTAAAAGTGTCATTTAATCGCTTTAAAAAATGGAAATGCACAGAGTAACAGCGACTTACGGGCGTTACAATTCGGCCTGAATATTTTGTTACAACTTTAATTGCAATAAACGATTTAATTTGAGTAGACTATTTTACAGAGACTCTCTTGATGTAATGTGAAAGTTAAAATAGTTTATTCAAGGGAGGCTCAATACGGCTCTTTTAAAGGCAACATAGGGGGTTGCCATATATTTGTTTATGTGATTGTACCATATATTTGTTTATGTGATTTTATTAATTTTTATTATTTTATTTTTAGCGTACAATAAAGTGTTCATTAATTAATTCATTAATAGGAGTAATGCGGCCAATTATTATGTGCAGGAGTTTCCCTTGAGAACAATGTGGTAGAAAACGTCCTTTTTTTTTTACCCGCTTTTATATACATGAAAATATTAAACACGTTCATCAGTTAATTATTAACTTATCGTTAAATCATTTTTAAAAAACTTTGGAATACACATAAATCAATCCTTGGAGAAGGGCACAGCATACATCTTGTATCTAGTGAAAACGTATACCGGATCCACAAGAAAAAAAAAAAATGCCCTATAAAAAATGTTTTATACAGAAATGGAAGTGTTCGCTACATCACTTTTATATACATACATTAACGCCTGTTTCGCCGAAGGGGTAGGCAGAGGCACATTATACGCCCATACTTCGCCAATTACATTGTCGGTCCCACGTAATAGGTGACAAGCCTATTGCCGCTCGTCCGTTAATCGGCAGGTGCACCACTTGCTGGTGAGTTTGGTTTGGGCTCCTTAGATGTTAGTAGGATCCCTATACACCCTACATCACATCACATAGCTTTGTCAACATAGCAGCAGACAAAGCATTAAGACAAGCTTTTTCATAAATCCAACCAACCTTTTTGGTTGACATTTAAAATAGCACTTAAAGGAGTTATTCATAACGAAGCGATCTTTTCGACTCCATAAGTTTAAACCCTATGCTGTTTACAACCGCTAGTAAAATTAAATTTAAATAGGTAGTAAGCGAAAGAACAATGCAAACTATATTTTCATCCGCCCAGCACTTTCGAGATTAGCGTGATCAAACAAACAGCCGACGGAGAAATTAAAAAAAGTTGATTATTTTATCATGTTGTTTTTACCTAGAATGCGAGGTAAAAACAACAGAGGAGAAAATAAACTTCTCGTTATTTACAACTTCTTCCCTTCATTAAATATATTTTATATTAATTTTTTTACAGATCTTACATATTCATAACATATTAAAAAACACCCAAATCTTCTAAAATTGTGATTGCGGTATATAATTGACTTGTGTTTTAGAAAAGAAAGGAATATTAATTTTCTTATATCACAACACAATCATTGAGCTAATTCAATTCATGAAGATAGTCTTATCCTAAAATAATATTTATTTAAATTTCTTCGATACTGACGTACTTGAAAATGACTGTTTACTAAGAATTTAGCTTGGTTAATGGTTTTTTAGCTTAGACATTTAAATTCCGGTCAAAAACTCCGAATTGTGTTTTTTATGAACACGATTATCATAAACGCTATTATACGATCGGTAAAGATATATTAAAGTACTGCGAGTAATGCAGTACGCGTAATATAACACGACCGCGTACTGTAACAGTACGTATTACCCGGCAAAATTTGGTATGGCACAGGACACTAAACATGGCATGACGCCATAGGCCGCTCGCTCGATGCCTGCCGACATGATTCGGGTACTGCTCTGTGACGACAGAGACAGAATATCTGCCTATGACGGTTACGTCGGTACTGCGTTAAACGCTATTTGGTTAACATAAGGCTTAAATTTCTTTGACACTTATCCCGTACGTCGTTAATATCATAACATTCGCGCGCTTTCTTTCATCTATTTGAATTCATTCATAGTTTTGTTTGAAAACAGTTTCTATATGTCTTTTTGATTTGAAGTTCAATAAATAAATACTTTGTCTTATTATATCGAACTGTCTTTAATGATGAGTAAATTAATAAGTTATTCACGTTTATTTATGGTTTCTTGTATTTTATAAATGATAATTTTAATAAAGAGTTGTGTGATTTCTCGTAGTGAAAATTTAGGTTTAGGTACTTGTATATTCCATTCAATTTAACGCTGTCAACATTTTTTTACGGTGGAGAAATAATTACTTGGGAAGTGTTTGTGTTTATGTTGAATATTGCAAGAGTAAATAAATTTATTTTGGTAAACTGGTATTTGTTAAGTATGGTAAGTAAGGTATTATCTAATAAGTATGGCGTTTAAACGAAACTCATATTTATAACAAAAAAAAATATAATAATCACATGCTGTAAAAAGACAAAACATAAATAAAAAAAAAATCGTGTACTTAATTATAAAAACTCTTATTATTGTGTAAATAAGTGTAATAAATAATAAAATAATAATAACGCTATCTATTGCATTACACCCGAACATTCAGTACAATAACACATGACATGACATAAGTAATAGCAGGCTCTGATGACATAACGCGGCATCTATATCAGGTAAGCCATGTTTAGAGTACTGTGTACTGTTCTAATGCCATATTACGCGGTACGAAATGTCATGTCATATGGCAGTACTTCACGGAGTACTGTTTTGCGCATGTCTAATTAGTGAATTAAACCGCTATTAAAGGATTTAAATGCAAACATCATCATCATCATCATCACAGCCCATTAACGTCCCACTACTGAGCACGAGCCTCCTCTCACATACCAAGGTGCGAGGGTATTGGGTCATACTCCACCACGCTGACCCAGTGCGGATTGGCGGAGGCAGGTGTATGGCGTCCTGCTGTTAGAATTTATCAAGCCGCCGATTAGGCCTCTAACATGGCTTAACGACTACCACATTTAGTGATGACCGAGACCAACGGTTTAACGTACCTTTCGAAGCACGGAAGCGCTCGATATCAAATGCCACACAAACGGTCACCCATCCAATGACTGACCTCTGTAAACTGTGCTGTACTTTGGTGATCGTTTTCGACCACCGAGACCGCAGAGCTACGAGCGCTTCATAGCATACATTGTACATATTATTACGCTTCGTTCCCATTGTGCATGGGTCGAAGGCAGATTTACATAATGCAGCATTTTACAAAACGACAAAGCAAATTGTGAATGTTTGGGAAACGCAACTTATTATGACACCTAACTTGGAAGGGGTTTGTATTATGGCGCAAGGTAACCTAACACACCCTTGATTTGCTTTGGGAGCCACTTGCTTTCAGTCAACTTAAAAAAATGTTCACCATCTTCACAATATGCCTTGTCGTTTTGTAAAATGCTGCATTACTTCTATCTGCATTCGATATATGCAATGCAAAAAAAACCGAGGTTATAATAATTATTTTATACCTTTATATTACCACAAAATAATTAATTACCTGCACAACACGATTCGACATTGTTACTCTCTGTGTAATGTTGCGGGAATTAGTAAATTTTGATTAAACAGTTTATAATTGAAAGCCGCCGTTCACTTGTTTGTCGGAGCATTTCGGTACCTCTCGAAAATCAAATTTGTTGTGACATAAAACGTACTTCATGTTCCTTTGATATTCAGCGGGTGTGAGTTGAGGTTGAAGCGGTTTGATGCCATACCTACTACGTCGAATTACGTTATATATGAACATATTAACGATAACAATTGGGTCCTTTCCACGGTAATTTATTATTTTAAAGTACCTTGGTTATTTCGTCCTTTTCAACGGATGGAATATAATTAAATGACATCCTGCCGCTGTGGGTGAAAGTTATACTTTTACTAACTAATAATCAAACATGGAACATATTTTTTACGTGGTATATCTTTTCGAAACATACTTCAAATATAATCTATTATGACAAATAAATCATGAAACGACTTCTTGGCGGGAAAGTGAAGCGTCATTTTTGAAGTTTTGTTTTCTAAAATTTCTATAACTTGACACTGGCTAAAAGTGCTAAACGCACGAAGCCATTATTTAAAATAAAAGAAAAAAAATGGAAATTTTTTGATTTTTGAGTTTTTAACTTCATAGTAATCACCCAGACAGTAACTAGTATCAAAAGAGAGAGAGAGAGAGTTTGTCAAAAGTTTGTTTGGAGGATGTGACGCCACTGTCCTATGTGAAAATCGAGACCACTGCCTAAGGAGCGAGTGCAGGTTTATACTGATCCTAATGCCATATTGAACGTCAATGACACTTAATCTGTCTGGGCGTCGCATCGCGAACACAATGCATGCAGTCAATCAAGATTTGCTTTAATTCACTGCACTGATTGCTAAGCCGAAAGCGCTTGTGTTACGAGTGAGTTCATTTTCGTAGTATAGTTTGAAATAGGTTCCTATACAGGATTGTCACTAATCATCACTTTTCTTTTCATTTACTTATTATAAACAGAAAATCATTAAGGTTCTGTTTTACAGTATCCAAATCAATTCTCATAATGTTTCTTTCTTTCTTTCTTTCTACCTTCTACCTAAGGACCATCAAGGATTTTGATGTTAAGATCACTACAAACTCTAGTCTCTATTTAAACGAGTTACTTATACGTTTTCGAAACATATATCAAAAATAATTTATTTATGACAAATAAATCTATTCATTTCAGTTCATTCTATACATTGCGGTTACATGCAGATCCGACATAGTATGGGCTTGTATAACTATGACATAGTATTAATGACATTATATTAATATAAGCGATAAATATTTTGCAAAGGTAAATTAGTATTCAAGAGTTTCATCATCTTTTTCCGAAATAAACGGCCTAATTCAAAAAAACTAATTGTAGCTTTGCAAATTAAAGTTTTATCAACAACCATTATCTAATCTAGATCGACTTACTATTGCTAAGGCCGCCAAGCATACAAATAAAACATACCTAGTCAAAATATGTAGCATGTATTTTCGGTCAGAATAATATTTTACGGTAGGTATTCTACCAGTATTTCCTTACAAACTAAATTATGTCAAGCGACGTCCAAAATGTTAGCTTATCACTATAATCTGTGGCCATGCCTGGGGCTCATAAGATTATCCTCCCCCGTGATCCAGGTTAGGCCTCCCGTACTCCGGCATTAGGTAAGCTTCTGAAAGTTCCCTACGACGAATATTTTCAGCAACTCAATTATTAGGTATCGCGTCGAGTGTGGCCGTGTGACTAATAAATTTGAGGTAGGTCAGGCGATTCGGTCTAATTAACCTAATCTCATGATAGCTAGAAAATCATGAAAACGTTTTAATTTTTTTGTTTAATTGTTCCTATACATATTAAAATAGGATTTATCAACAAGAACTTTGTTTTGTAAGTCAAAATAAAATAAAAAATTTAGATGGCAATTATTGAAAAAACTAAATTACATTTACGTTACGTTTCACTTTCCCGCTGAGAAGTCTAATATGTACTTTTTAGAGTAATATTTGGTAATTTTTTAATACCAAACATTTCTTGGATTTAGATCGACAAAGAGTGATATCGCAGATGTCTATAAACCATAGATAACGCAAATGCAAATGTTCGCGTGTCCGAACCCCGACCAATCGTCAAGGTTGCCGCTACTTTTAGTCCGCACGCGTCGTTAGTGTTTTTTAAATATTGTACATACATACATTCACGCCTGTTTCCCCGAAGGGGTAGGCAGAGGCATATTATACTCCCACACTTCGCCAATTATATAGTTGGTCCCAGGTAATAGGTGGCGAGCCTATGGCCGCTTACCGGGCACTGTTATATTCACCAGAGCCTCGTCCGTTGGTAGCAAGCACCACTGGCAGTTGAGGTTGGCTTGGGCTCCTTAGGTCTTGGTAGGATCCGTATAAATATTGGAACATAAACGATTTTACACTATAAAATATTTTTCATCTGCGATAACAGTGCTGACAAATCAGTTTAGATTTCTCTTCAGTGAATATCGGTAGTGACGTCACATTAGATGTTCAAAAGTCGGCACGCTTGGTTTCCATACAACTCGTGATCTTGCGTTGTCTGTGGTATATCCTAATAAAAAGTATATCTAGGCTATATAAAGACCTGATGACGATATAGCCTAAGTATTTTTAAACTTAGATGCCTGTATAAGCCCTCATTACTGGGGAGTACTTATAGTCCCAATGTTCCTCGACTTCTATTTTTCATTTAATATATGAATGCTTTAAGTTACAGTTTAAAGTTTCAATACAACTGTCACAGTTTACATGTTAATATCAGTTTTGGGCCAACGAATGTGTTTAAAATAATAATTTTATCCAACTTTAACTGGACTGAACTTTACTGGTAAGTTCGTTAAATTCCTAATTCTCCTATGGAAATACATTACCGGTTTTAAATTGTCTTTTAATTGGATTTCCAATACTACATATAATTACCGTTTTGTAAATTGTACAGCTGAGGAGGGCGCAAGTAATACGCTCTTTATTTTGTAGTGGCTAATCTCGGATATATAACTAACATTATAAGTAGGAAAGATATGCCTATTATTAATATCCAAAGATAAATGTTAAAAACATTTTCATTCAACATTTATGTAATTTATATATAAATGTTATTATTATTTTATCTAATGTATATACATATATATTTCAATTGTAGAAAATTTCTTAATAACTTTCTTCTAGACGAGCTTTCGCTCATATGAGTTTATGAGGCATTATGTTTCCAATATTTTCAACAATATTGTATATTAATATTTTTTATTTGGTTCAACAAAACTTGTACATAATGAGCTTACTGTTACAATAAAAAGTAAATGCTTATATTATAACTGAAGTACGGCACATACAAAAACAGTAAGATTAGCTGAACTCCACACTAGGATAATTTTTTAACTGTTTAACCAATTTACAAAGTTTATATCATTTGTTAGAAATTTTATATGATCTTCACCATCATCAGCCCTAGGATATCCACTGCCGAATATAGGGCTCCTTCATATACCAATGTAGACGATTGCAGGCGCATGACATCTATTAAATGTTCATTTAATTTTCTTTTAACAATAAGTATTCTATATTGACGACCAATATGGCGTGGTGGCTATACTAGCCAGCACTCCGCTCCTAAAGTCGTGGGTTCGATAACGACACAGGTAGGTATGTAATTAAAAAAAAAAAAAGATTTTTGTGTGTTTATCCGTTATATTTAGGTATGTTACAGGCGTGAATCTATGTATGTTATCCGTTATATTATATCCATAACACAAGTTTTTTAAAATACTTATCTTGAAACTAAATAATTGGTGTAATTGCCTAAAAATATTTACTTATTCATTAATGAAACATATTTGAATGAAAATTTGTCATTTCATTTTCTTCCAAAAATAAGTGTTTTGTTTATATTCATTCGAGATTAATTATGACGTCAATTTTTAACTGTTAACGGTTAACAGGTAGAGAATACTTTGTAGCATTAAGTTCGCCTTTTGTAATTTTTTGATTTGTGCGATATCGGTTGAAGAAATACATCGAAATGTGCTTTGAGAATTCGATTAAAAGACATATGTTCGTTCTTTGTGTTTGTAATTTGTACCGTAAATCCTCAAGGTGGTGTGATTAGAATTAAATGACGCCTTACAAGTATCTAAGGATGAAATAATATAAAGGCTAAGGCAATTTTTCCAAAAAAATATTTCATGGAAGACTAACGGCTTCTGTTGTCTTCTATACGCAGGTTGTCTATAAATAGTTAAACAATAAGATCCTCGATAAACAATAGCGATTAGACCCTACCAACGAGTTCTCATTTATCTACGGGGTAGTTATAGTATAAATCAATAAATTTGATTTATTGTGGCTGAGTATACGCTATAAATCAAGACACCCCTGCGATACACTTCGCTACCCATTTGATAACTAAATGAAATATTCAATACCTTCTGAGAATAATTATTATTTTAATGACAGTTGGCTTGAAATATAGATCGTGGGGTACAGATGTGCAGTAACAGTTCTAAAGACAAGAAATAAAAAAATTTCACTATCAAATCTTATCTCTCCGATAATCTGAAATTACATATGTACGTAGGTGTGTATGACGTCACCAATTTCCCTTGCAACTCTTTTATATTTTTATGTTTGACGTTCGTTTGTTTGGCATTTTTGGCTTGTTCCACAGATTTGAATAAGGTGTTATGTGTGTGTCTTTAAATGTAATCACAGATTAAATTGTACTTATATATTTCATAGTTATTAATTTAATAATATCACTAAACTTCACAATCATTTTTTAAAGTATTTTTTATTTTTATTTTCTGGCAACCATAAGTCTGTACGCAAATAGTTTTCAGACTTAATACAAAAAAAGTATCTCAGCATAGTAACATCCCACGAGAACTTCTTGGAGGAAAAGCGAAGCGCCTTGTCTACAGTTCTGTATTTTTTTCTAAAATTTGTGATATTTCAAACACTAATGTGTAATAACAGTGGATTATTAAGTCCCACATCTTTACTGAGGACTAAAGGGGTTTAGGGGAGGGCATCTCATTTATCATCTTTGTTACCACTCATTCTCATTTACTATGTATGAAATATTTTAATATATCTATAACCTGAAACTGGTTAAATGTCCTTACCGCATAAAGCCTTTATTTAGAAGAAAAATAAAAGCCCCTACTCTCCATTTTTGGGCAGTCCTGTGGTTGGTAATACGTAAATGCCATATATCTGTCTATGCCTCTTTGTCTTTTAAGTTTTAAAATTATGAATCCTAGCCTTATGTAACTTCCAAATTAAAACACTGAATAGTAAAATCAATCCAGAAGCTTTTAAATATACTTTTGGTGCTCGCGAAATATTATTTGTGTTTTTACGAAAATATTTAATCTCTGCTATTAAGGTTTCATGTAATGAAAATTGAAAGGTATTTATTCGGTTATTGATTGAACGACTGACCTACATTTGAAATAAATGGAGCAGGTAGTCTATATCAAAATACAGAAGTAATATTTTATGTAACGTTCTTAAATTGTAGTTTTCATATCAATCACTTACGGTCTAATATGAGCTCGGACATTTTTAATGTCATGGCCTAATCAATTCTAATTTTAAATATGACTGCTTGTAGACGATTTATTGGACATGTTTTGGAGGACTGCATAGCTTAACTGATAGAATATGGTATACTACTTTACAGTAAAAAAATGTTGTTTGCAGCACATTTCATTCATTCTTGTAATATTAATGTAATTTTTATTAAAATTGTTTCATCCTGTAGCTGCGTAGTCTGCAGTAGTGGCGTTAGTTATCCAATAAGTTTATGCTACTCCAAAGTTTCTCTGAGTAAGTGATTATACCGGCGCTATTACAGCTAGGAAGGATTGTTCACATTTTATATCTGGTTGCGACATATCTATACTAATATTAATTTATTTTTGGATCAACGTCGGTAACAAAATGCCTTTACGCACTGCCTCCCGGCCAAAGGGGGGGTCGGGAGTGTGGGGCTTAACTGCGGCTGACGCGACCGCCAGCAGTCCTACCCACTAAAATCTTCCGACGACGCCCACTGCTGTTGAAAAAGGGGCGGGGGCCAGTTTAAAGCTTCTCACAACCCGCCCGACCAATATTGATCTTCAGCCAACTTTGAATAACTATAAACTTCAAAACACAATATTATATACGTACTCAACTCAGTTAAAACTTATTGTAAGTTGTTATGCGGAGCCCCTATGTTACACGTGGAGAAAACTAAACTTGAAGACGCTGAATAAACTGATTTTACGAGTATAATTTACTTTTGTTATATATCACATCACGTCTGTTTCCCCGTATGGATAGGCAGAGGCATATTATAATAATAAATAAATATTCTCTAACAGTCACACCAATTATTTAGTTCCAAAATAAGTATCATTAAGAACTTGTGTTTTGGATACTAAAGAACGGATAAACATACTTACATACTTTATTTTCATATAGGAAAACACCCAGACCAGAAAAAATAGTCATGTTCATGCACACAAAGATTTGTCCTGTGTGGGAATAGAAACCACGACCTCTGGAATGAAGTGCGGGTATACTGACCTCCACGCCATATCGGTCGTCAAAAATATAAAATAAGCCTACATTTCGCCAATTTTATTGTTTTGGTCTAACGTACAACATTGCACCACTTGCAGGTGAGGTTAGTTTGGGCTCCTCAGATCTTGGTAGGATCCTTATACGCTTCGGTTACCATTTTACACAAATATAAGAAATTATAACTTATTTTAATAGAGTTATGGAAACACTTTCATTTTTATTCAAATTGAGCCGTTGAGGTAAATTATTTATTGAAAATATGTGATACGTTTTTTATATATACTTGCCTCCGTCTATCAGCACTAGGTTCGTTTGGAGGACCCAATACCCTCTCACTTTTTTATTGAACTCGTCAAAATGATAGTAATTTTTACGAGCAGTTACTAAAGTGTCTTCTCGCCTAGCACACTCACCATGATATGCTGTGTAAATTACTTTAAGAAAAACAGCAGTACCTACTCATATTCTTAATAAACATAATATCGTAGTTTGGAGAGAAAGCTAGGCAATGATTTCGAATAGCGTACTTACCTTTCATATTAGAAAGAATCAAGATGAAAGAGATTCAAGTCATACTCTAAAGAGTGGACCTAGTGCGGATTGGTGGAGTTAGGATGGGGTGCTGCAAAAAAATTTTTCAAGCCGCCAAATTTGGCCTCAAAGGCCGATCTCTGATCACTGCGGCCGACGCGACCACCGCAGTCCTACCCACTAAAAAACTTCAGACGATGCCCACCGCTGTTGAAAAGGGGCGAGGCACCAGTGCCCGGGTTTGTAGCTTCTAGTACCCCGCCCGCGGCCAACGTCCCCCCGATCGGAACCGGGGAGACCTCCTCAGGAAGACGCAATTTGCAGCGCCCGCCCTACCTCTATGTGCGGCCATGGCGTAACGGGCCGTCTTCGGGGGGGGTCTATGGCGAGACGGAAGGGGCCCCCTGCCCCCGCCGCCTAAGACCCCCCGGGCGATGCCTGACGGGCCCTCCTGGCCCGCCCGCTGCGCCAACGGCGTAGCCGGAGAGAGAGCGGATCCCGCTCCCTCTCCCGCTCCGCGGCCTCCTTCTGCGACATCACCACTTCGCTGAAGGAGGCCGCCGCCTAGATGCTCTCTCCTTTTTTTTTTTTGTTTTACGTCGGTAACAAAATGCATTTACGCACTGCCTTCCGGCCAAAGGGGGACCGAAAGGGGGTGTGGGACTCACCACCGGCAGACACGACCGCCAGCAGTAATACCCACTAAAAATCTTCCGACGACGCCCGCCGCTTATTGAGAAAGAGTCGGGGGCCAGTACCTGGGTTGCAGCTTCTGACACCCCGCCTGCGGCCAACGTCCCCCGGACCAAAACCGGGAGGACCTCCTCAGAGAGGCGCAGTGGACGCGCCCCTCTTACCTCCCCGAGCGACCATAGCGTGTGTGGCCGACTTCCCGGAGGGTCCATGATGAGACAGCAGGGGCCCCCTGCCCCCACTGCCTTAGACCCTCCTGGCGCTACTTGACGGGCCCTTCTGGCCCGGCCGCTGCGCCCTCCACAGGTCCCTCTTAGTTTCCCCCCCGGTAGTCAGTACTAAGGGCACCCAGAGTCGCCAATCTCTGGGTGTAACCTTTTCCCTAGCGCCTCCTGCGCCCTACCGGAAGGTACTCAGCCCCCCCACCACGACAAGGTGGAGACCAGTCGGGGGGGTAGATGCTCTCTCCTAAACCAAGAGGACTCAAGCCTCAATAAATATGTGGGACTATACTGATATCTTTCATGGACTTCTTCAGAGAATTTGATAAGTTATGTTGCACTGTTTTGTTTGATTTAGCAACACTCATGTACGTTCACAAACATTTAACGGTTAATAATCCACCGTTATTTTAAATTATTGTTCAAAATATTAAAAAAATTTAGAAAATGAAACAAAACTGCGGACATGACGCCTCACTTTCCCGCCAAGAAGTCACAATCAACATCTTAACATACCTCAAGCAAGAAGGTTTTGTTTATTTATAGCTGTTTCTAAAGAGTTTGTCATACTCAATGTTCCTTAAGTCCCATCTGTAAATGTAGTAATTGTTTCTAAATTAATTTAAAATGCAACAGGAAGTGAGACGCACGTCATACAGGCGCGCCGGGTGATTTATGAGCGGGTGTTCAAACACGATAAATCAGCTCTATTGATTTATACTACTCTATTTCCTGTAGATAGAACAAATTATTGTTGTTTAGAAATGGATTAACTTTCATTTTTAACGCACTATTTTTATTTCCCTGCCTTCGATTGGCATAATTATAAATAGTTACAAAGGGATACTTTTCTTTAAATTATACTAGAAGACAAAAAAAATTAGGTTATAAGGATAAGGTAGTAGTAGTTAGAAGCTGAAACTCTTGTGGTTTTGTTTATTGTTATTCAATTTAAGCTATTGTTAATTTAGTAAAAAAGAAAAAAAAAGTTCAGTGCATTATTGTTTTGACTTTTATTCTCATCGCGCCATTTTTATTTGCCTTTCTTCTATTGGTAAACCAACTACATAGTTATGAAGACGCCATAGGGCTTGCGATTCTGTCAGAATACTTTTATTGGATTATGTGAGAAGAGAAAAGTTTATGTATAATCTCTTAAATCAGGTTTAAGATATATAGGGATCCTACCAAAACCTTAGGAGCCTAGCCGAACCTCACCTGCAAGTGGTGCACCTGCCGATCAATGGACGAGGCTCTGGCGAACATAGAAGTTCAGAAAGCGGCCATCTATTACGTGGGACCAACAATATAACTGCCGAAATGTGGGCGTATAATATGGCTCTGCCTACCCCTTCGAGGAAATAGGCATGATATTATGTATGTATTTTGTTCCCGGATCGGTTGTCAAATGATAATAAAGGTTTAGTAACAAATATTCAATGATGTAGGTAGACATATATCTATAAGAAAACATTAAAAGATAAAATATTAATAGATATTAAAGCATTACTTATTACAAAGGATGCCTAAGTAGGTACCGTAACAAGATATCATAGAAGAGCTTTAGGCAGTACCGTGTAACAGTTTCGGATAACGAAAATATTGAGCATATGAAACATATCCATTAGACTCTTACTAACACACTTTTGCTTTTAAAACTAAATGTGAGAGTAGTCCCAAGACTTCAAAAGTCTGATCAAAAAGATATATAGGAAGATGTTTGGTGATATTTAGCACGGTTGACATTGCCATACATTATCGTATCGAAAATGATTTTAAAGGTTGGTGTTTTAAAAAATTGCGCGCAGCAGACCGCATTTCAATGTAGCCTAAGAATTATTTTAAGAAAAAAAACTCAACAACTTAAAATTTGTTGTAAATGAAAATCGTGAAAAAAAATTAATGAATTTGACTCATAAGAGGCTATTGCATTCCTAGGTATAGTCTCAAAGAACCAAATCCTGATGCTGGGCAGATTACGTAGCTCTCGGCTGTGATCAGAGTCTTTTTACATTCTGTATAATATGTATGTTAAAACAAATGCTTGAATAACACTTTTCATCAACTAGCAGCGCACCGCGGTCACTCCCGCGTTGTTCACGTTCCCGTCGGAACACCGGGATAAAAAGTATCGCATGACTGCAGCTAAACACATACCAAGTTTCATCACAATCGGTCCAGTAGTTTTTGCGTGAAGAACTAACAAACATACACACTCACAAACTTTCGCATTTATAATATTAGTAGGATTTATTTTTGCAAAATAAATACAACAAAATGTATATTTCCTAGCACTGTTGCGTAAAAGTTGGCCGTAAAACATGATTGTCCTGACGAACAATTTATTTGATATGGTTATGCAAAATTATCTAGATGTTTTTCATTACGTCTCACAGGAGCGGACGCGTCCCTGTCAGGCGGCAAAGTGGGAGTTTCTGTTGTGGGCATATCTCATGCTCCATTGCGGGCTTTTTTGAAAAGGTTTCACGTTTAAATATAAACTAGCATTGTAATGTAACGCTGTAGATGTTTATTTCTTTAAAAAATATTTGTTCTGTTTTTTATTAGTCACGCTGTTGTGCGAGTGCTATTGTAAAGAAGACGAAGGACGAAAATCGTAAAAAAGAAATTGTCTCCTCAAATACACAATGATTCTATTTTAACTATGACTTAATCAAATTCTGTTTTTGCATAATACCTGTACCAAAAAATACGCATTTTCTGTAGCATGTATTGACATAAAATGAAGAGGTTAAAAGCAATGGTGGCTGCGGCTTCAATAAGCCAACATTAGAAGTCATCTTTGTTGGGACTTTACGAGCCTGGAGACCGCATTCCCTTATTTAATTTTACAATGTGTATTTTTGGCATTGGCGCCAATATTCTATGGTTTTGTTTAAAGCACGGTTACCATTGACATACTGGTCCCTAAATTTGAAAATGAAAAGTTTTAAAAACAAATGAAGTACAGTTATTATATAATCACTAACGTATCTAGTAGTATTTAGTAGTCTTTGCAAAGCAAATACAATAAAATAAGTTTTCGCCTCCACTTCGCACGGTCTGTATGTTTTAGATTCGTCTTAAATTGACGACTCGTAAGGCACATATGAAAACATCAATTTAGTATAGATCCTTATACCCACTCAAAAGATTTAGCAACTTGGCAATGTTACTTTATTGATTGTAGAGTAATTAAGCTGAAATCAATAATTTGACACACGAAGAGTGTACTGTAAATATAGTGGGTTCATATAACCGCACAGCTAAGTGTCAGCTCGAGCTCATTATTTTATATATTAATATTGTTTCGTTAAGCTTTAAACTTATTAAGGCTATATAAATACAATTTACGGATTTCTTCGCAGATTGTTAAACATATCATTGTCTCCGTTATTAAGTATGACCTGAATCATTATTAAATTGGCCCTAAACTTGTCCCAGACTTCTATTAACGCCCTAGTCCAGGACTTTATTAAGCAGAAATGATGTTTATGTTAAGTTGTGTCTTAATAAATTTTCTCTATCAAATATTGGATCGAATCTCATCAGATAAATTGTTTTTCCGTTCACGGCTTTTGATATTTCACAGAATATTTATATGACTTGTATAACACGCACGCTACGATATTGCTTCAAGTATAAATGTTTTAATTTTTTAGGACCATAAGGATTGTTTACAATCATGTTATCGGTACCCGCATGCAAGCAACGTGCTATCACAAACATAGAATACGAATTAGTGTGGGTCAAAGGAATCAGTTCATAGCCGTTGTAGCATATTCATATGTTATTATAGCAAATGGGAATCCAATCTGGCCGAGCCCATTGCCGTTTTTGGCTCACGTTCGTGGCTTGGACGTATTGGTGTTTTTTTTAACTTGGCTCTGGAATACAGAGCGTATCTACGTACAGATTAAGGGCTGCTTGCATAACAGTTATTAATTTGATTTAAGCTAAATTTTGATTTAAAAACCATTGCATTTCAGTTATTTATTTGAAGTAGAGAGGGACAGAACGATGTTTTTAATAGATTTAGCACTAAACAGGCTTAGTGACTGTTGTGCAAGATTCTAAAGAACATTTTAAGCACATGCTTTGTGATTAAGCGTAATTGTTAGTATATGCATTCGTATAAAACTGCATGGGTTATGAAGTTCTCATCGTAGTAATATTTTTTATATTAGTATGTTTTTGTAGTATACAAAAGTGCCAGGATATTTTACCGCTAAATATAAACTCTTTATGAAATTAATTGAAAAGGTTCGATTGATAGTGAAGGCAGAAGGGCTATAGTAAATTAACAGACATATGAAACATTACAACGTATAACGTATCACTTACCATTTAGGTAACTATCTGACAAGAGCCTGAACATCTTAAAAAAAATATAGATTTTTTAAATTTACTATAGGCATATAAATTTACTATAGGTTCTTTTTTTTTGCAAAATGGAAATAATAAATAAACAATGAGAAGAGTAGGATACAATATTAAAACATCATCATCATCATCATCATCATCACAGCCCATTAACGTCCCACTATTGAGCACGAGCCTCCTCTCACATACCAAGGTGCGAGGGTATTGGGTCATACTCCACCACGCTGACCCAGTGCGGATTGGCGGAGGCAGGTGTGTGGCGTCCTGCTGTTAGAAATTTTCAAGCCGCCCATTAGGCCTCTAACATGGCTTAACGACTACCACATTTAGTGATAACCGGGACCAACGGCTTAACGTGCCTTCCGAAGCACGGAAGCGCTCGATATCAAATGCCACACAAACGGTCACCCATCCAATGACTGACCTCTGTAAACTCTGCTGTACTTCGGCGATCGTTTCCGACCACCGAGCACCGCAGAGCTACGAGCGCTTCTTTATTAAAACATACAAGTTTATAATTAATATTGAAGTTTATAAGCAATGTCATATTTTTTGAAACTATTCCAATTTAATGTTTAAATAAAATAGCTTAGAAGTTTTCCATGTAGACTCATGTCTTGGAGTGAATATTTTGCATTTGGAAGGACAGCAAAAGTTGTCAAGTTTCTTAACTCTTTACCAGGCAGTGGTCAATATATGACCATCATAAATTGAACCTTATGCGGTTAACTTAAGGTGGAAAACCAATGAATATTTTTAACGTGCTCTGCCTGTTAAAGGGCTAAATGAACATGTTAGTGTCAGATTGACGTTGCTAACAGCTCTGTTGAGGCAAACTTCAATAACTATTTTGACTTCGGCTTGCGGTGGATGCATTGAGGTGTGTGTCATCAAACATAACATACATCGACGTGAATCATATTTTAGGGAACAATTACAACAATCATCGTTTTGTGTGTTGTATAAGATTTTGAAATATAGTCCAATAAATAAAGATCGCGTAGAGCGAGGATAGCCCAGTGGCGGGACCCATAGACTTCTAATTCAGAGGGTCTAGGGTTCAAACTCTGGTGACTACGACTTTTCGAAGTTATGTGCGTAATTATCGCTTGCTTTGTGCCTCGAGCAGCACGTTAAGCCGTTTATCCCGGCTGTCATGAATATCTATGGCAGTCTATCTTAGGAAGTCCGTGCCTTCTAATATTCTGACATCTGGTTTAACCATAGAGTGATGTTTCCCCTTGGGTTCTGGAGGTAAATATGGCTATCGCTCTATTTAATAAATGAAGTTCAGTCAAATCTGATAATATCAGTGAGCAGACCCTGGGCCCTGGGCAACAGGGATAATGCTAGGATGTGATGGAAATTAAGATAGAATTAGAATGTACAAGCAATTTATTCATTATTTCTTTAATAAAATCGCATTGGTCGAGCAGTCGTCAAGTAGATATTACGACTAAACGAAGCATCGTCGAACAACGGTTTTACGACTGAAGCTATAACGAATCTTATACAAATAAAAATTAAGGTAAAAATCGATTTGAATTAAGTACCACAGAAACGGCAACGCCGCCTTCAAATAGGATTGTAAAAAAATTGTTAGACATTTTTGCGAGAAAACATTTCACTTGTAAATTTAATTAAACATATTTTACGTAATTAAATCGTGGTCTATTACACTTCCGGGGTTTTGAAGGTGGTGGATGCTATGGGGCGGGCTGAGTACCTCCCGGTAGGGCCCTAGCTAGGGAAAAGGTAACACCCAGAGATTGGCGACTCTGGGTGCCCTTAGTACTGAATACCGGGGGGAAACTAAGAGAGACCTGTGGAGGGCGCAGCGGATGGGCCAGAAGGGCCCTTCATCAGCGCCAGGAGGGTCTTAGGCAGCGGGGGCAGGGGGCCCCTGCTGTCTAACCATGGACCCTCCGAGAAGTCGGCCACACACTTTATGGTCGCACAAGGAGGTAGGAGGGGTGCGTCCACTGAGGAGGGCCTCCCAATTTTGGTCCGGGGGACGTTGGTCGCGGGCGAGGTGTCAGAGCTGCAACCCAGGTACTGGCACCCCGCCCCTTCTCAACAAGCGGCGGGCGTAGTCGGAAGATTTTTAGTGGGTATTACTGCTGGCGGTCGTGTCTGTCGGTGGTGAGTCCCACACACCTCTCTCGGTCCCCCATTGGCCGGGAGACAGTGCGTAAATGCATTTTGCTACCGACGTAAATCAAAAAAAAAAAGGGTTGTTACCGTGAGTATCCCACTGTAGTTCTAGTCAGGAGTTTAGCATGACGACCGTCTCAAATAAGTATAATACTCGGTCTATGGCCACTGGCAGATATATGATTCCCATGATACACAATTAACCTCTGCAAGAGGACATTACCGTTATAGATGGTAAGCCTTAATTGGAGAGAAAAATAAAATAATATTATATAGATTTACTGTAAGTGTGAGAGCTTACGTAATTTTATTAATGTATGGGCTATCTCACATCTAAAAAAATTGTATATAAACGAAAAATGTACGGAGAATCAGACCCCGCAGTTAACCGTACTTACGGTTTTGTGGGACTATGTTATAATTAAGTTGTTATAACCTGCACTTACTGAATAAATCAATAATAATAATAATGGAGCGAGCTTATTTATAGGACTGTATTGACTACAGTACTATCAGGCTCTATTATACTAATACTATTTTTGTCAAACAAAAATGAAAAACTTTAATCCTGACGAACATTTCGAATATTTTACATTGATTCCAGGTCATGAGGATATAGACAAGGTTAAAAACTTCAAACTACTTGACTTATAATATTAATTAAATCCATTTAAAATGTTAGGTCGTATTATATTTTACAGCGATTCATAGTTCAATGATATTACATTTTACTGAGTTGTATGTATGTGTAGTTTTCTGCAAAAAAATGCCATTAACCGCCAACATCTCAGGTTGAGAGGTAAATTTTCCGCTGAGCTGTATTTTTTACGTGGTTTGAAAGAAGCTTACAAAGGGCTTTCGAGCATATTGTATGTAGATATTATGACAAGAGGTTAGAATGTAAACGGCTGCAAGAGCATAAAAAATAACTTGCAAGATGGAAATGGCGGTTATAGTGTGTATAATAATTTCACAAAAGAAAAGCGACGTGAAGCATACACAACAAGCGCAGCTGTTTGCGCAACTTTTCCTTAAAACCGATCTTTCAAAGAGATTTTTGACAGAAGCTTGGATTCTGCAGTTTTTACTGTTTGGTTTCCGTCTTTTCTCACATTAACTATTCAACTGTGTTTTCTATCTAAATGTAAATATTCATTTACAAAATAAAGTAAGTAAACGAACGGATAAACATCAATAGCATATATAGGAAGCATATATAGAAATATATAGGAAGAGCTTTTTAGATTACTTAGTTCTATAAAACGCTGTGTAAGATGTCCAACCATATACAGATAACATTAAACAAAATTTTTGTTCGGAATAAGAAAAATCTTCTGTATTAACTCTGTGTCCGTTGGTCGGCAGGTGCTCCACTTGCAAGGAACTAGGTTTGGGCTCCTTAGATCTTGGTAGGCACCCCGTAAAACTCTTTTTCGATTATTAATAAAATGCTAACAAAAAAGACTACAGAAATTTTGAGAGTATTCTAGGAATGTTCAGTTTGTGACGCTTTTGTTTGCTTCCATATTGTCTGATAGGTCTATCTTCTCACTTATTCATTACTCAGATGAATGAGTGATAAGACAGACCTATCAGACAAAACAGAAAAGGTAGTCTAAGAAAATTAATATATAATATAACGAGTGTGTGCAGACAGTGTGTGTGTGTGTGTAACAGACTCGTTAGAATATACGACATACAACGCACGTACAGACAAATTATTTGCCTAAAGTCAACCATGATAGAGTTATGTTGTCATATAAATTTATTGCAGTCTTATGGTATTACAAAAGGTGTTAATTAAGATAAAGTGCAAACAAGAGATACCCTGCAAGAGAACTTGCAATGGTCAAGGGAAGCAATGGCTAGTTTATGCGTCATACTAATAGACACATGTAGACCTACCTTGTTTAACCATCAATGTAATGTGACAAGCAAGAAACTATTTGATTTGATTTACTCCTAAAGAGGTATTGCCGATAGGTATGGTCCTCTCATGTATACGTTGCTTTATATTAATAAAAAGGAACTTCCCCCAAAAAGTAAAGTAAAAGTATTACTACGAGGATTAACACAGAGGCAGCTACCATCTTATTATTAATTACAAGTGGTCCATTTATTTTTAGATTAGGACGGTAAAAGTTGACCAATTTATTGATACTCGTGTATCTGTCTATAGACATTACCATAATATTTTAAGGTGACGTCTTGATCAAAAAATCTTCGCTAAAGGTCAATAAAATCCCTTTAGCTATTTAAACATTGTCAGGTCGTTAGACTAAGTGGTCGATGAATGAATAAAATAAAAATAAAAATTTGTTTTTTTGCCATAAAGTTTACAAAATAGAGGTTACAGTGGCCCCACACTAGGCAAGCCTGTCCTGTGGGTACCCGATACGTTTTATAATTGTCCACATACAATGCTCGACAAAATAGGATTAAAAATTAAAATAAACAAAAAAAGTAAAAATCAAAAATCTTAAGTCTAAAGTATGAACACAATATTCATATTTGGAATGTGAGCATGACTAAATGAATTTTATGATTAATATAAACTCATAAGTATAACAAGCTTTCAAAAGTTTTATGTTGCGCCATACGACAATGATCTAGGCAACTGTCATGAAAAAACTCGATACGCACAGAACTTTCTCGATATAACGAATGCTAAAGTATTTTATATCGACAAATGGTAAGCCAACAAAAACTCTGGAAATAAACCTTTTTGTTGTTACTTCCAATAGGCTTTCTCGGATTCCGGGGATAATATGTTATTTCAGTTTGTTATACTGAATAAACCAGCAGCATTGTTCTGCCTTATAAAAACTCTGATATAACACTATCACTGCGTATTAAATAAGTCTATGGACATAAATCCATAATGCTGCGACCATCACTCACTTTATCTCAAATCGACAAATTATTTTGAAAACGACTTGTTTAAGGTAAACCTTTTGAAGATAAATAGGAGAGCTTCCATCCGATAAAGACGAGAAAAGCTCGTTGGATTAATCTATGAGTAATGGGCACACTTAACTTCTCAGTTTTAAGACGAAAATTTTCCTGGATTATCCGTAAAAATTCTGAATTTCAAAAATGACAAATTTTATATTTGGTTTAAATTTTGATAATGGCCCATGATGCTCATCTCATCATTATCAGACGGCCTCGGTCTACTAAGAGGATTTGGTGATGGTTAGTGATACCCTGTTCGGTCGCAGTTCCATTTAGGTTTCTTGCATTTTGAGCTAAATTTTATTTTGATTAATTTAGGACAACAAACACAATACAGTGGACCCCCGATAAACCAGCCCCTGTCTAATCCGCCGCCCCCTGCAATCCGACATGCTTATCATTGTTGTCTGTATCTTAAAAACTTCATTCCATATTAATTACCATACTGCCTAACTATGCATTTTCAAGCCAGCACCGTTATCCACAAATTAACTTAATTTTCGGTAATCAGTTACAGTAATTTAAGCTTACCACTTGGATAACAAAAAAATACAGAAAAAGATATGCTATATATAATAATATGATCTTCCAACAAATGTTTGATGAATTGGTAGATAGTATAAAATATGGAACAGTAATCATTAGTTAAGGTTGTAACAGCCACCTTTTCCTCGCCTCGGGTGTAAGGAGGCCAACCCAACCTTACCTGCAAGTGGTGCCGCCGATCCTGCCGATCAACGGACGAAACTCTGGCGAACATAACAGTGCCCGGTAAGCGGCAATAGGTTTCGCCACCTATTACATGGGACCAACTATATAATTGGTGAAGTGTGGGCGTATAATATGCCTCTACCTAACAGGTGAATGTATGTATGTATGTAAATAAAAAAAGGCAATTCCCGAATCAAGAGTCGTCAAAAGAGAAAGGATACGATCTCCGACAACCCCGATGAGAATAGGGTGTGTCGTTATTATGTGTATAAATGTAAGATAGGTGAAATAGGCTTCCAATTTGCAATTTGAATTACTAACGGGTACCTAAAAATGGAGTTAATCACAGTATTGTAACAACTGTACAGATATTTCGTTGAAACGACAATCATAAAACATGTCAGCCTAAATTAGACGATTGTAATGGAGCATAACAATAAGCTCGGCACCTTCAGGTGACTCGTTTCGTATTCCAGTTGTTTAATTCGTTTGCGAAACTGCCGTTGGCGTGTTATTTTCGCCATTAATTTTTCCGACGAAAGCCATTTAATTCTTCACCTTGATGTCATAATCGTTGATCTTGAAATGAAGGGGACTTAAGAGATCAGCCGTTTATACCGTTTGATAAATGAGTGCAACGTTATTGCTTTATCTATGAATATAATTCACGTCGTACACTTTACAGCAAGAGGTTACCGTGGAAGCGATGTTTGCAAATACGTAATGTGCAATGAGTTTATTGATCACTTCAATGTATTTTGTTAAACATATACTTTTATAAAATACTAAGTACAGATTACTATACATGTATTTATGTACGAGTACATATTAATTTAGAATAATACTATTAGATGACTTATACTAGACCTACATAATCTGTCAAAAATACTTGCAGCTGAAGAATCAATACAAAACAAATGTTTTAAACATATATACATACATACATACATACATACACGCATGTTTACTCGAAGGGGTAGACAGAGGCATATTATACGCCCACATTTAGCCAGGTATATTGTTGGTCCCACGTAATTGGTGGCAAGCCTATTGCCGCTTACCGGGCACTGTTATGTTCGCCAGAGCCTCGTCCGATGATCGGCAGGTGAACGGCACTTGCAGGTGAGGTTGGCTTGGGCTCCTTAGGTCTTGGTAGGATCCCTATACATACACCCTGCTGCACATTTTGTAGAAAATTTCAGAAAGTTAGCAAATGTTATAACAACATAAATTTTATAGTTTTTCCGTGATGTGCAAGTAGAAAGTTAAATATAAAACATATTGTGCGAATTGTTATCTCGGTTTATTTAATTATTTTTATCCAGACGCAAGACGGTTTAAATCTTTTACGTCGTCGTCTCGAAGACTCAAAGGTTAAAATAGTTACTGAATACCTCGATGTTACTGACTTTTATTATTCTACTATTATCATTAGATGTCGCAAAGTAATTAAGCGATGTGCGCTACATACCTTAATATGAGCACGTTAACACACTGCGTAGTATGATGATGGTCCTAAGATCAGCACGTTTATATCTAAAAGTTCTTCGTGTAGCTATAATATCTTAAACACATCACTTACACCACTAAATTACTTAAAGCCTAGTTGAAATATACCTCAATTAATTCAACTATAGGTAAATTAATTCCATAAAATTTTATGCGGTTTCAAATCACAAAACGTTTAACGGCGTCCTCAAAATTTCGTTCGGGAAAGTGGAATTGTTATGGTTCACTTCAATTTTGTAATTTGTTTTGGTAGCTCATCTGTCACAAACTCAAATATGCCTTGATTTGGAATAAACCCGAATAAGAAAATAATTTAGTTTGAAAGTCAAATGTTCTTTACTTTAGTTTCAAAAGGTTTTATTACATTTTAATGAAATTATATGATTAGTATACATTATTAGCGTATAATAAATAATAATATAGTTTATAGAACCGTCACATGGTTTTTAGTTTTCGATTGTTCATCTTTTTTTAACGAAGACGCGACCCGGGATATAAGTCGCTATTTTGTCAAAGTTATATTTATATTATTTTTCTTTTCTATAAATCGCCTATAACTAAACGCTTTACTGCATAGCAAAATAAGCGAAGATTAGTCTCTACATAACCATATGTTTATACGGTTTGACAATCTTGTTGCTACTTTAACAGCTTATAGGGTAATGTCGTATACGATAGGAACACCTACGCAATGCGCTAACACGTAACACTCGTGCTTTTAATAAACGCACCAAGTCCTATCTTCTTGTTCTTTTGTTATAATTTCAATGCTACTAGAAATTGCGTAGGGGCGATCTGGTAGGCCTATTTGTGGATGGAAGCGGACACGACGGTAGGCCCACAATGTTCGCGTTCTCAATGCAAAACAAAAGACTGCCAGTAAATGTTTCCCGCATTTATCGCACAGCTCAAGTGACGCGCTAATAGCACAATAAAATAGGAACAGATAGCTCACTTAATGCTATCAAAGTTATTTTTATAAAATTTATTAAAGTAAGTCATCATGACAGGTGGAATACATGTTCTTAATATGCTGCCACACTTTACGCTCTACCGTTTGTTGGAAATCGAACTAAAAGCACAGTTATTAAAAATAAAATCTGTACAACATTCATAAAATCACGCGTGTATCTCCGAAGGTGTAAGCAGAGGCATATTTAATGCCCACTTGTTTGCCAACACTCAAGTTTGTCCCACGTAAAAGGTGGCGAGCCTACTGCCGCTTACCGGGAACTATTATATTCGCCAGAGCCTCGTCCTTTAATCGGCATGTGCACCTCTTGCAGGTTAGGTTAGATCGGGCTCCTGAGATGTTAGTAGGATCCCTATACACCCTATGAAATAACCTATAATCTTAGCAATAGATTATATGCAGAAATGAGATAAGCATCGAGATGGAGGAGAAAACAATCTGTCAGACCTTTACAAAAAAATGCAGTCATCTTCACATTTTTCTTTGTAGTTAAAAGTTGTAGTAGTAATAGAAAATTTTCTAGGATTCTAGCTTGCTTCTTATTTACCGTACTGTACCATCGAGAGAGTTTTTGGTGTAAAAGTCTGGCAAACAATTTTGTATTTTTACTTGAATTGCTTCCGCACGTGGCTTCGCATGCGTGATATCGCGAACTATCCAAATTTTGGAATGAAAAGTAGCCAAACTTTATCAAATTGAGAATAAGATAATTACACCCTTATACCCTCTTTTTCGTAAATTCGTACACATTTACAAACACTAATGTCCATGTCGTGTTATCGTAATGTCAGGATTTTATTTATAGTGTTAGTATTTTATTTATTATCCCTCTGCCTATTAATGCAAAACGATTCAATACTGCGTCCAAAGGCGTCCTGTCACAAACTAAGCAGAGAGGTTAGTTTCAGTGTTATCTCAGCCATTAGAAGCTCACTTCTTAACATTAGCCTTCCCTGCTATTTTCGACTCAGCAGTTCCATCCCAGCAGTTTTAGTACACCTACTAATAAATATGGTGTATAGGACTCCTACCAAAATCTGAGGAGCCCAAGCCAACCTTACCTGCAAGTGGTGCCGATTAACGGACGAGGCTCTGGCAAGCATAACAGGAGGAGGGGAACAGGCATGATATTATGTATGTTATACTAGTAAATATGTTCAATAACGGAACAAGTGAACTGGCCTTTCTAAACGGATGTGACGTAGGGTCACCGGTTATCCCGCGGTGGCTATGTTGCTGGTACATATCTATCAGGCTCCGCTGTGTAATATTACCGTTGTATCATTTGCAATATGAAAAGGCGGCCAAGTGCGTGTAGGCCACGTGTATTGTACGATTCGTGAGTGTTGCTTTAATTAGTATTTTGCAAAGGTATGCGAATTTTATTCGATTTCATTCCTGTCGTAGGTTAGGTTTCAAAAATAAATTAGACTTTTGCAGTTGATATTTAAGTATACGCGAAACCAGCTGATAGAAGTTTAATAGTAAAAAGAAGAGAACATTCAGTTTTGGCCTTTATTATTTCTAAAATTATATACCTACTTGAAACGATAATATCACTTTTAACTATGAAAATGAATAAATTTTTTGAACAATTGGTTTATGTACAGTTTCATTCTTCATAGTCTCCTTGAAGAAAGAGTTCCAGATGAAACTAAACAAACCTACAAACATTGAAATCGTGTAACTATTTGAAAATATATAACTTGACTATGTATGTCTCCATCAAAATACAACGAGTCAAATTTAGAACATCATTTCTGAACTCGGTCTGTTGAAACCACTCCATGTCGCATATTTTTCCGGAACCGTTTCTAAAAATGCTAAAAGTCATAATTCGTAATACGAATTTGCAATTTCATTAAAACACTTTATACACAGTGAAATTGAAAATGTTTGCGGCTTTGAAGTATTCCATTCAAAATAATATCGCACACACTAAATCCATATTCATGTCGTCACTTTGTCAAAAATATTTTATAGTGTGTCCTGTGGACGAATGCATTGATAATAAACACTATTGTACGTTGTTATATGCCGGTTCACAATCAATATCATGTGCACGTTTTTCAAAGCTAGTGAAATCACGTGGCATATCATCACAGTCATCATCACCCCAGCCACCAGAAGCTGCTGAACATAGGCCTCCCCAACTAACATATTAAAGGAAATTTCCTTATTTGCCGTGCTGGGCAAGCGGGCTGGTGATCGCAGATCGGGACATACATGGCATGACACGATAAGGCACATCTTAATAATTGATAAGTAATGTCTCGTAGTTACTAAAACCCTACTAACAACAGCCAATGTCACTGTACTATAAGATACAAAAAAAAAATCCCACATTCTTATTTTCCTAAGTATTAAAGTTAAAGTTGGTTAAAGCGAAAACTTATTTTTAAATAAAAACTACGAAATTAATTGTAATTCACATCAATTACATTGCATACAAATGAAGCAATAATTGTCCACCGCGACACGCAACAAGTTGGCGGGGTGTCGCGCGACAGGCGCCTGTCAACGAGCTATCTAAAATCACAAAATTATACTAATGCGAGCCGCGGTTTGAACATCGCCGTCATTACACGGTACCCGGGGGCTCTAATCCGCACTTTTACCCATCTTTTCCTAACAGATACTATAGAATTACCATAGAAATCACGCTGCGGTGAAACAACCACGTTAATACTTAATGACGTATGAATTGTTAAATCGTTTGCATTATAGAGTTGTTGCTGTTAGGACATCAATTTAAATCGATCGTACTGATTTTATGATATTGGTCCATGAAGTAAAAATAATAATAGGTACATTTTTATTTCACTATTCAAAATACATATATTCACGTCTGTTTCCCCGAAGGGATAGGCAGAGGCATATTATACGCCCACACTTCGTCAATTATTTTTTTGGTCCCACGTATTAGGGGGCGAGCCTATTACCGCTTGCCGGGATCAGTTAAGTTCGCCAGAGCCTCGTCTGTTGATCAGCAGGTGCACTACTTGCAGGTGAGGTTGGCATGAGCTCCTTGGATATTAGTAGAATCCCTATACATCCAGTAGGATCCCTATACACCCTATACACTTTACAAAATACAGTGTTAGAATTTGGAATGCTTAGTACATTTTATTTCAAGAAATTATTTTGTAAATTCACACACTAAATAGATTTCAATGATGCTGATGTCAATCAGGGTTCCACGACCGTACAGCAAGAAATTTATTTCATATCTTCACACACAAGACAGTATAAAGCTTATAAGCTCACAAGCGGTCTGACCTGATTTAGCCGAATAAAACACGTTTCTGTTTTTTTATTAAATGTTACCAGTACTCTTTGTTATTGCAGTCTTATAAATACACAATTTGTGAAAATTCTAATTGTCTACCTATTTATTAACCTTTGATATGACTCAGCATATCCGCACCTGTCAACTTAACAAAGCAAGGGCAGTACTCGTGCGCTCTTAGAAATTGTTAAAAATCGGCTTGTATCATTTAGTATTGTTTGAATAAAACTACTATTTCTAAAGGAATAATAACTAAGTAATATATAGCAGTGTTTTTATTAGTAAATATAATAAGTTTATATTCCACAATATAGGATGACGATGTAAAAGTCATTATTGAGAGCTAAAACTTAAAAAAAGCTTAGTATACAGAGATTTGACAATACGAATAATTACGGAAAATACGTCGTTTTTATAAGGCGTGATAAACTAGGCTATGCGGGCTGTAGGCAGAAGGTAGATGAATAATGACAGTGAGTTTATTTGCTAAGCCTATGGGTCGATTTTTATGAAATTTAGTACTAAGAAAGCTAGATCCCTAGCGATGGATATAGGCCTAATTTGCAAACGTCAAATCTGTAAGCGGAAGCTGGTCTTCCATACATTTGTTTTCTTTTATTTAACGGCTTCGTGTGTTTAGCACATTTAGCCAGTGTCAAGTAAGATATATATTAATAAAATATAAATCATAGTAAATGAGAATGAGTGGTGATAAAGATGATAAATGGTAAATGAGATTCCTTCCCCAATAATCCCTTGAGTCCTCAGTAAAGATGTGGGGCTATTTATACTGAGATCTAACATGGACTACTTGAGAGAATTTGAAAAGTGATTTCGCACTGCTTTGTTTGATTTACCAACACTCATATACGTTCACAAACACTCAACGGTTAATATTCCACCGTTATTACACATTAATGTTCGAAATGTCACAAATTTTAGAAAATAAAACAAAACTGCTGACATGACGCTTCACTTTCTCGCCAAGAAGTCCTTCAATAAATTTACAAGTAACACAGTCAATTGTTTTTGGTAAAATTAAAGTGCCTTCTGGGGTGAAGTCCATTAATCCTTAGTGTTGCATCATCACCACTCTCCTATCAATCTTATTTCATTAGTGGATGTTACCTAATACGTAGATCTGATTTTCACTTTATCAATTGGTTTTGTTGGAGGGCCTTAGAATATCAATGTGAGAAACGCCATTAATATAGCAAATCATGATGATGCTTGAACTAGGGAAATGGTAAATATTTATATACTTGTATTTTTACTGCATAATGGTGGCACATATCAAGTAGTCATTGAATACTTATGTGTGTTAAGCTATAACTTTAATTAAATTTGAGATTAGGTATTGCGTTCTAATGAAAGTAATTTATTATTTTACTTTACTTTACGACTTTTTATTTTACGGCAGGCCAGTGTCGCGGTGCTATTGTGACATGTCGGCATAATTTTGATGCTAAGCGGCTTGCTTTTATTTTACAATGTAATAAGATACAAAAGTTTAGCCTAGTGTGAGATCGTACTCGCAGTCGAAACTGTATTAGGTTTTGCGATACTATTTATATTACTTATAATGCATACTCACAGTAAATTACAATAAAATTTAAAAAAGGCCATTTCGGTGACACGGCTTACTGTTAATTTAATGTGTCAAAGAGTAAATTGTTTTCTTTCTTTCTCTAAATAATGTGTACATAAAACATGGCCGTAACATTTATTTGTTTAAAAATATACACATCACATAAGAACCGATTACAGTCGGACACAATATTGTAGATACAGAGCACAAAATAATTTACACAAACTAAAAGAAATAACAGAATTAATTAAATAAATTGAGATGAGAGGAATATGTAAATAATAATTCAACGGAATTGATTATATTTAAACAAAACATAAAGAAAAAAAGAGTTACTTACTTTTATTTAATTAACATGTTAAAGGAATCGCAACAAGTTCTCTTAATCGTCCACACCACTAGGCTGATAAAACATGATAATTGGAATTGCTCTGAATCAAAATATGACTATGATTAATGATACGGTAAGATGGGACTTTGATTGCAGAACCAACTTGCGCAGTTTTAATTTCCCGGTAGGTATATAAACGAGCTTAAGTCCCAGTAGGGTTCAAACTTTCTTCTTGATACGAAGATTTTCCATCAAAATTATTTCTAATGTATAGTCCTGGAAATGTTACAGACAGAGCAACTCTTTTTTTACCTACGTTTGATAATATGACTGGAAACTATGCGATGTAGGTAAATAATAAATATTTCCATAAGAGTATCATTAAAAACTGTGCTTTGTGTCTAAATATATTTGTTTTGTAAATTGTATATAGTTAATGTCCACAAAAATATTTTGTAGCTTGTGATAAGGCTTGTTTAAAAAATTAAAAGTATATAATCTTTGAATATAAAAATAAAATAAAATAAAACATATTTTATTGTCTTTAAGATCAATAAGATCATTTAGATTACTCTAATTTTCACAAACAAAATGGAAATACAATATTTTTTGAACAAAAATGAAAAAATATAGGCGGCACCAAAATTTAAGAAAAAGAGAGAAACTAAAAGCATAAATATTAATTGCATCTATTAAATAAGAGCAATAGAAATCTATTTGTTGGTAAGTGCATTACTAGAGAACTGTAACGTTGAACCGAAAAAAAATATAAAAATTGGATCAAAAGCAATGGACTTAGAAGTTTTTTTTTTTAAGTATTGGCTTGGTACGTTTAGCACATTTAGCCAGCGTCAAGTAAGAGACATATTAATAACATATAAATTATAGTAAATGAGAATAAATGGTGACAAAGATGACAAATGGTACACGGAATGCCCTCTCCTAAACACCTTGAGTCCAAAAAGTCGAACAGATAAGTTATGTTACTATGAGTAAATTGTATTTTTAAAATTCTGATATTAGAGTAGCAGTGAGTCACGCGAATGTTGTCTCTGGCAGCCGTCATCATTAAAATATATTAACATTTATAAAATGTGTATAAATTAAGCCACCGATTCATAGCAGAATCGACCGAATTGAAATTCAATTGTTTCTTGTCTTTTAACATCAAAATCAAACATGATAAACTAATAAAAAGAAAAGCTTGGAAATGAAATGACTGTTTTTTAAACCATTTACAATCGCGCACAGGCACATTTCTGCCAAAGAGAAATACGACCTTAGTAAATAAGTTTGTTTGAAGGACTTCTATTACTAAAATAGTTCTATCCCTTACCACGGTCTTGTCTGCACGGTTCTAAACACGTGACGTTAGGGCTGCATCCACCTGCTTTGTGTCCCGTAGTCAGTGCCTCCTTCTAATAGTATTGTTTTCTATGGGTTATTAAGTTTAGATGTCATGGCGACCACATAATACGCGAGTGCTGAAAGTATAACATGATATTTATTTTCACAGACATAGACGAAATTGATAGTTATAAAAATAAAGGCGTAGTAATGGTTTATTTCTATTAACGCGTTAACTTTTGCATTGTAAATAAAACTCAATTTACCGATACAATCTCAATTTATAACTAATTGTTATCCCGATGTATCGAATACGATACAGTGAATACTGGTCACGGGGAAACTGATATGACAGGTGTCTTCATAGATAAAGTTACACATTTGAAACTACCGTCACTAAAACATTAATTATTACAAACGTTTATAAACAGTGGTCGGTGGGTGACAGTTTGTGTGGCATTTGATATCGAGCGCTTCCGTGTTTCGGAAGGCACGTTATGCCGTTGGTCCCGGTTATCAACTAAGGTGGTAGTCGTTAAGCCATGTTAAAGACCTACTTGGGCGGCTTGAAAAAGTTCTAAAAAGTCTTTAAAGGGATACTATTCTATTAAAGACTATATAGCTGATAAAAATGCTTGGGATTAAACCGCCGTTTCATACAGGCTATTCTAATATGAATGACTTAAAGCATGAATATTGTTATATTATGTTGCATTGTATAGCGTCACAGACAAATGAAGATTGTAACTAACCAATCGATAATTTAAAAAGAGCATAGCCTGTGAGTATCTTGCCAGTTCTTCTTACAGAGCGGTGGCTCGGAACTGGCACTTAGATTCACTTACACTTAAATATATTTTTTTTTTTAAATTGTTTGGTTGCAAGTGAATCTAAGCTTCGTGATTTTAGTATAGTTATATTTTATTTGTTTTTGTTATTTTTTTATAATTTTGACGTTTTTTAAGTACTATGTAATAGTTATGACATAAAGTATTTTTGACTTTTTGACTTTCTAACAGCAGTAGACCTGCCGTTGCAAATTCGCACAGGGTCCGCGTGGTAATTCGAATAACAATTTAAAATTATTGTACCTCAGATTCAGATGCAGATTTTGACTGGAACTTAAATCAATAAGTCTTCTTATAACCTCTGGAAAGTTGTGCATAATTACTGATTAAGCAGAAAGCGGGTATCTTGGGAGCTAACTTCGTATTTTTGATAAATAAATAAATTTTTATATGGCATAGAAAGTATCTTTATTTAGCATATTCGATGAGTATTTTAGATGTGTGATAAAGCCATTTTAGGTAGGCAGTTTATAATTTTTTTTAACACGCAAACTACAACCCAATTACAATTTTGTTCTGATAGTATTCTGAAGTCTTTAAACGCCAATAGATTTTCTATTGCGGACTGCTGTCATTCAACGTGTTAATAATTGTTTTTGTTGATTTATTACTAAATTCATTTGCAAAATACTAAAACAATATAAATCTGTTTATACCTAAACATATAAAATAAGTATTAATCTATAGTCTGCATATTCTTTGCTACTATTTGTGTTAGGTTATCTAAAGTTTAAAAGAAATAAAAATCTCTGAATACTTATTTATAAAATAGTCTTTGCTTGAGACTAATACCCTTACTATTTATCATTTTGTATGAAGTTAGCTAAAGTCGAATGAAATCGCTGGCTTCTTCGCGGCATAACCTGCGGCCCTAAGGGAAATCTCAGTACTATAAAGTTAGGAAGCCTGCTCACGTGTCTCTATATTACTTATTGTGTTATTTCTGGCGGGACAATAAAAACTGATGAGTTTCTTGTATAATTCTTCTATGATAAATTCTGCCCGCATTGAATTGGGCGTTTGTTTTTAAGTTAAGGTTTATAGGAACTTGTAAAGGGGTGTATAGGTATCCTACCAAGATCTGAGGAACCCAAGCCAACCCCACCTGCAAGTGGTGCACCTGCCGAACAAGGGAAGAGACTCTGGCAAAATCAAAGTTCTAGAAATGCGGCAATAGGCTCGCCACCTTTTACGTGGGACCAACAACATAGCTGGCGAAATGTGGGCGTATAATATGCCTCTGCCATTCCATTTGGGGAAAAAGACGTGATTTTATGTATGTATAGTATAGGAACTTATTAAGACATACTGGATTTCAACAAATACATAAAGCATATATAATATTTTTATACACACACAGATATGTTTATATGTAATTTACCGTTGGCGTTAGTTTTTAAAGTGGCTTTATTGAGCCAAATTGGGTCAGAGCCCATTCGTCCCCTAAGATTCGCACCCTGTGCCCACTCGACCCCTGGAACTTTTAAGGGGCCCATTCGTCCTCTGATGAATATTTATTTTTATTCATTCTTCTAATATAAGTACATGTATATGTGTATACTGCAGCTTAGTAGTCCTGGTACAGTCGCGCAGAAAAGGCTATAATAAAAAATATAGTAATTCCGTAGATATCATGTTTATTTCAAATAAGATTAACACATACAAAATCACAATGTCCTAGAAACTAACAAAATACAACTCTTTTACAAAAATCAGCCTTGATTGACCATCATATAAATCAACATTAAGTTATTACGATTTTGTATGTAGTTGGTTAATATACAAAAAAAAAATATGTTGATTTATCTAGTCTTCAATAATTACTGTGATTTTAGTATTTTTTTGTACTGTTATATTTTTAGAGATTTAAGTTATTATGATTTTGCATGTAGTTGGTAAATATACAAAAAATACGGTGATTTTAGCCAATTTTTATGTAGGTTTTATGTACTTCTAGTTACAATTTATTAGATTTAAGTTATTACGATTTTGCATGTAGTTGGTTAATATACAAAAAAAATATATATGTTGATTTATCTAGTCTTCAATAATTACTGTGATTTTTGTATTTTTATTGTACTGTTATAATTTTTTAGATTTAAGTTATTATGATTTTGCATGTATGTAGTTGTTAAATATACAAAAAAATAAGAAGTGAGTATTTACTGTTGATATGACATATATATATGTATATATAAAATATAACACATTGTGTTCTATTTTTTTGCATATTTTATCTTTTACAAAAATCAGCCTTGATTGACCATCATATAAATCAACATTAAATATAAAAAAAATCAAAAAAATACTAAAATCACAGTAATTATTGAAGACTAGATAAATCAACATATTTTTTTTTTGTATATTAACCAACTACATGCAAAATCGTAATAACTTAAATCTAATAAATTGTAACTAGAAGTACCTACATAAAAATTGGCTAAAATCACCGTATTTTTTGTATATTTACCAACTACATGCAAAATCATAATAACTTAAATCTAACAAACTATAACTACTATAACAAAAAATGACTAAAATCACAATAATTATTGAATAAACTGTTCACAAGTGTACTATGTTAACCGTTTCTTATGTAAAATATAGCTAATTTTATCTCAGGGGACCAATAGGCACCTGAATAGGTGCCGAATCTTTAACCTATAATGTATATATATTAGAGGGGACGAATGGGTACCTTAAAAATAATATTTTTTATTAAAATATTAATTGGTCCCCTACCAGGAGACCAATGGGCACCTATATAGGGGCCGAATCTACAACTTTAATGCTGGGGGACGAATTTTAGGGGACGAATGGGCTCTGACCCGCCAAATTTGATTAAATAATGTTGACTTCGACTTTTTCTTTCCTATCACGAGTTAACAACAGGCCCAATCAAATATTAAATAAACATTCTTAAGCAACGCTTTGAGTTCAAACTAAGTATATATTGTCCTAAGGGTACAAGTCAATTTTTGTTTTAAAAATTGAGTACAGGCCTAATATTTCTTCCTATGTGGGAATCTAATATTTAACTACCTCAGAGCGGACGCGCAAGCCTTATCGTGTCTCTGGGCAGTACATACATAAATTCACGCCTTTTTCCCTGAAGGGGTAGGCAGAGGCATATTATACGCCCACACTTCGCCGATTATAAAGTTGGTCCCACGTAATAGGTGGCGAGCCTATTGCCGCTTTCGGGCACTGTTATATTCGCTAGAACCTCGTCCGTTGATCAGCAGGTGCACCACTTGCAGGTGAGGTTGGCTGGGGCTCCTTAGGTCTTGATAGGATCTCTATATCCCTATCTCCGGACAGTCGTCAGCATATATTAAATAATTCAATCCCTATACATTTAATCGTAACACATTTGCAAGATGTTGCATAGTTTACATACATTAGAAATAAACACACCAATACGTTTAATATAGCCAGTATTTCGGTTCGTTGAGTTGATATAGATCCACTATGATAACATTGACACACTGCCCTCAATCCCCTTGATGAACTGCTTTGGTCTATAGTGTGTTAACAATATTATACTTAGCACTGATTACGGCTGACTTGGTTGACTTAGATTAATCAAGTTTAATTTGAGTGAAACTTAATGACCTTTGTTATTCAAGTTTAATATGCTAAGTAGTGGACAGAAAGTAATATGACTTCCATTGTGCTTAGATACAAATGATTTTGTATTTTAAAGTATATTTAAACATCTAAGTATATTCAAAAAGCTTTTTTTAAAACATTTGAAGAAGGAAACGAATGAGTATAAATTAAGGAAAGCTATTAAAGTCAAAGATAAGATAAACGTTTTTTAAACGACGATGGGATGATTGTCATAAGGTAGTACTGACTTTTAGTTCATACATATCAACATAATATCACGGATGTTTCCACGAAAAGGCAGAGGCCACATTATACGCCAAGATTTCGCCAATTATATTTTTCGCCTACATTATAGGTGGTGAACCTATTGCCGTTTACCGGGAGCTTTTATGTTTACCAGGGCCTTGTTCGTTGTTCGGCAAGTGCACCACTTGCAGGTGAGGTTGGCTTGGGCTCCAAGCCAAGCTCAAGTCTTGGTAGGATCCATATACACCCTTTAGTACTTTTAGTTCGCATTAGTATATTGTCTTAGCAACAAATATATATGTAATTAAAAAAATTGTGAACAATAATACAGTGAGATCTTTTAATTACCCTGTAATCATTTAACCCTAATTTATTTAAGCTGAAGGGGGCTTATTACAAAACGAAATCTAAAGTTATACTAAGTTTAAAACTAATGCTGTCACTTTCATTTGATCAGATAAAGACAGTGAAAACACTAGTTTTAAACCTGGTCTAACTTTAGATCTCGTTTTGTAATAAACCCCATGGACTTTAATATATAAACACAGGTAGTATTTATATTTTTCTTGTCGGTAGTTCGTTATAGGTTTGCGAATGATTATATCAATTAGAACTTGTTTTTAATAGGTAGGGGAAGCGTAGGCGCCGGAAACCCGTTTAGTGCTAAATCTATTCAAAACATCGTTCTATCAAATTCAAACAAATGTCTAAAGAGCAATTACATTTTATTTAAAATTTTGCTGAAATCAAATTAAGAGCTCATCCTCAATGTGATACCATAGAGATTCTACTACTAAATTTCGTTTAAATAAAAGCTTTCTTTCAATGAAATTTCTAAAAAGCTATTTAATTTTGACCCCTAAGAACGCTTGTGTAGGCAGAGATTACCACCACATTATGAATATCAATTTATACTTACAAAAAGGACAGTTAATCCAGGTGGTTTAAATAAGATTTTAATTATACACGGCGCCAACCTTGAACTCTTGTGACAGCAGTGTTTTTCTCCACATGGAATTAAAATGAATATCTACATACAAACCTTTTGTTAAGTACACTCAAGTACTCCAAGATGTTAACATAGGATTTTTATTTCAAAAAACACGACGTATCTCAGAGAGCACATTCAATACAACGTGATTGGAAAGTCGATGTTATTAAAAAACGTCAATCCGACTTGGAGTTTTCACAATAAAATCTCAGCCAACGAAATAGCATTGACTAATAATAATTAATCTTGGAAGAGGATTCCCCTCGATTACACAGCAGTAGAAGAAATCGATTCGTGAGATGAAAAGGTAAAGAATTTTATTTGTTACGAAGTTCGCTCTGCCAAGTGCACTCCTTTCCCAACTGGTTCATTAAAGTTCCAACTTGCTGAACGAATCGCTTCGGGGTGATTAATCGACTATTAATTGCGATATCGTTTAGTTCATTAAGATACCTCCCTTGTTCATTAAGCAAAGGTATTATAATATTTCAATTGACCCGCTCAGACGGTTGAAATTGTATTGCTCAAGTCGATTATTGGAATAACAACCGCTAAGTCAAATGGCCAATTTTGTTTAAACGGAGTTGGAAATAAAGTGCGTTGTATTTGAGTTAGTTTGTAATAAACGATATAATTGAACACCTTCTAATATTGAAGGTAAATACGGTAAACAAAAGCAGGTGTTAAAAAAAATAAAAATAAAAAACTATTAAATTTTCATAAATTTACGAATATATCTTTCATTATCCGTTTTATACGTACACGAATTGGGATTAGTATAGTTATTAATTGTTTTTAATTTGAGATTCGAAATTTTAATTGCTTTTGTATTAGGTATCTGTTTACAACACATATACTGTAATCCAGCATTAGTTTTGTTACTCAAGCCCGCAACTTACATCAATTCTTCGACGATCTTTGACGACCGATATGGCGTGGAGGTCAGCATACCTACACTGCACTCCAGAGGTCGTGGGTTCGATTCCCACACAGGATAAATCTTTGTGTGCATGAACATGAATATTTGTTCTGGTCTGGGTGTTTTTCTATGTAGGTATATTAAGTATGTATTTACAAAAAAAAAAGTATTTAGGTATGTTTATCCGTTCTTTAGTATCCATAACACAAGTTATAAATGATACTTATCTTGGAACTAAATAATTGGTGTAATTGTCAGGAAATATTTATTATTTATAAAAAATAAAAATAAATCTTATTCTAAGCTAATCACATGCATATAGATTGAAAATGTCAATATAACTTCAGAGTGATGATGCCAGTACAGACGGATCGTGGGCGATGAAATTAACTTACCGCCACACCCTCGGAGCCACTTCTCACCATTAAGTGGCCAATTAATAACTAAGTACTGCTACCCTGTCTTGCCATATTCTCAAGAGGAGAGATCTAAAATTGATAAGACAAGATAAGTAATCAGCTAATATCATTTCACATATCAAATTTATACCTAGGACATCTAACGGCATCTAGTATTAAACTATTAGGGGCTTATTACAAAACAAAATCTAGTGTTGTCACTTTTATTTTATCAAATAAAGACAGTGACAGCACTAGTTTTAAAACCTGGCTTAACTTTAGATCCTGTTTTGTAATAAGCACCTTAAGGATCTGGTAAGAAGAGTCAACTATCTGAATAAACTGTTATATGCTTTTATCCATCACATATACATATGTTGATGAACATCGCACAACGCTTAAAGCTCGAAACTATGCAAATACACATTTTCATGTATGTTAAATACATCACACTATAATACACATTTGTTTTCATACGTATTGTTTTCTTCTTTCTACGTGATTGTATGAATGTAAGCCACGGTTTATTCAATAAATCAAATCAAAAGTCATTTATTCAAGTTTCTCTTAGTAGAGGTCTTATGAATGTAATACTTATAAACTAACGCGCTCATTCACTCCGGCTGAGCTTGATCGTAAAAAAACGGGCAAGAAAATCGTCAAGGTTAGTTTTTTCTCCCGCCAGTTACAAGAAAATGTACTTAGTAGTAAAACAATTTGACAAGTTTACAAAAACCTATATTCTGCCTTCACAAGATTTAAAATAAAAGAAGAAAATAACTCTTTTTTAAGTTATACGAGCATGATTACGAATAAACATAGTAGAGATGTGCAGACCAGTCCCCACTGGCGGCACCCGTTTACGAGTATGACGCATGAACCAGCCATCGTTTCGCTCAACCATAGTTGAGGGAACGTGACAACCCGACGCATGACATTAAACCAGACTTTTCGATCTCTTTACTGTTATTCGAAGCCACTGAGTGACTAGGCTGGCGATTGTATAAAGTTAAAAATTTCTAAATAAATACTTATTGCACACGTTCGGATTTACGCATAAATAATGAATATGCATTGTGCAAAACCCAAAGAACCTAGCTTTTTTAAGATTTTATGAACCTCAAATTCTCGCAAAGGAAACTCTGTTCCTAGAATCATTCGCAAAGTTTTTGAATTCAAAAGACACTCCTATCTAGACGACTCCTGTCTTATACAGATGATCTGGTAAAAAGTTAATTATAAATATATCCTTTCATGTTTATCTTCATACTTTTGATGACGTTTATTTACCGTGCTACGGTCGACTACTACGAAGCTCTTACGCTAGGATTAACCGTAGCCGTATTATGTCGTAGCACAGACGAATGCATGTTAATCCTTACCCAAGTTTCATTTTTACTAATAAAATAACTGCAAAAGTCAGTTTGTACGTTGTATTTTGATGAAATTTGTTAAAAATAACCTTAAACTTTAGGGAAGGACATCGGCTACCTTTTATCCCGAGAAATACATGGTTCCTGTGGGACTCGACAGACATTTTGCCATGCGTATCGCTAGGTAAAGACGAAGGCTTTTAGCTTAAGGGATTTTGCTATATGGATACGGAAACTATTTTATTGACACTTAAGTAATTGTGTTAGGATGAAGTTATGACAAATAAAAAAAATGCTATATAAACGCTGACCCATCCAAGAATTAACCCCTGTGCTCTGCTTAACTTTACTTAGTGACAACGAACTGCTTAAAGTGCCTTTTAAAGCACGAAAGCAGCGCTCAATGCTAAATGCCCCATAAGCGGTCACCCAAGGAGTGCCGTTTGATACCGGCCTGAAATAGTGCCACCCCCTCTCATCTCATGGGGAGTCGTAAAAGTCGACGAAGAGAAATCCTATTGGATGATGGGCAGCAGCGTCAATCTGCGTACTGGCTTGAACTGTCACCTCCAACCCGCCTGCCCAGCGTGGTGATTATAGGAAATACCTCCGATAATAATGAGGAAATCTGTGGGAGGACTGAAGTGACCGACATAGCGAGGCGAGTTTGCAGGCTGAAGTGGCAATGGGCGGGGCACATAGCTCGAAGAACCGACGGCCGATGGGGAGTTAAGGTTCTTCAATGGCGACCGCGAACCGGCAAACGTAGTAGAAGACGGCCTCCCACGCAATGGACCGATGATCTGGTCAATGCGGCGGGAAGCCGATGAATGCAGGCGACTGAGGATCGCTCAATGTTAAAATCTATTGGGGACGCTTATGTTCAGCAGTGGACGTCAGATGGTTGAGATGATGATGAGTTTGTTATCTATTGGGGAGGCCTAAGTTATAGCAGTGGATTTTATAAGGCTGATATGATGATCCCAGGATTGACCCCTATATTCTGCTTAAATACATACATTCACACAGAGATAGCCGAGACCACCTGCTTAACAATTCTTAAAGCACGAAAGCTTCTTCTTAATGTAAAATGCCATGAACGTTCACCCAACTATGACATGTACTCTGCTTTAACTTCATTGCCGACCATATATTAACACATAACAACGAGATTCGCACAATAAATACGATCAAATGTCAGGCAGGCGGTCAAATTGCAAGGATAAATGGCAATTATATAAAGCTCGGCTAATTGATGTCACATCAAAGGCTCTGTCAACAACCCCGGCCCGGTCGGCTCCATCAGCCTGTAGATATTGTAACAGTTTAATTATACCATTTATTTAATTATAGTACTTTTTAATTTAAGTAATTGTTATTAAATTACCTTTATTAAGACTCGTTAAGGAATTGGAAACTTTGAACTAATTTGTACACATAAATATTGACAGACCTGTGAATAGTGAATGAAATAAATGAACGAAAGAGTGAATATTAAGGGCGTTAAATTTTAAGATTTCTTTCAAATACCAAATTCGAATTTCTTTTGAACATAGAGGTCGAACGCAAAGTTTGCATATCCTGCGCTCTTACTCTACAGTACTAAACAGTTTTCTTATAAATTTATATTATATATCTACATACATAGAGCCCTACCACGTAGGTCTTATACCACATGGAGGTTCTACTATAATCATAACTATATAAAAGGGTAACTTTTCAGTTGTAAAAAAGGTTCACTTTAAACAGAATCAATTATATTAAAATAAAGAGATCTTAAGGTAATACGTGTCAAACCATAAGAGGAGTCTAATATAGCTCTACCATATTTCTCAATTTGCTATAAATTATTTTCTTAGTATTATCGTGCTTATCAATCAATTAATATTCATGTATATGAATGCCGTTACATTGGTCCTATTAAAAACAGGGGAGTTAAATTCAGCCGGTCGGTCATCTGTTACCGTACCCTTTGCAGAAATATTACTATAGACACTATCATTGACAATCTGCCCGAATGCAGCATTTTAATAAATCAATTGCAGCCTTAATACTTATTATTCTTGAAGTAGTCACTTGATTAACGAAGTAGACCCACCATCTTGCCAAAAAGTGATTAGTAAGTTGTATGAAGGAATTGACATTTGTAATCGTGGTGAACATTAATCAGTTATTCATTCATAATTATTTCATATTCATATTCGAACCTTACTTTTTTGAATAGACTAAGAACTTAAATCATTGTCATCACAATTAATTTGTTTCAGTTTAATTTACGAAACAAAGTTCTTGTTGAATCCTATATGTAAGGTCCTATTGTTTCCCCTTTTAACAGTCATCTACTACTTCACCGACTACCCACGTAAAACTGATAACAAAGACTTTTTAGAAGAGACATAAAAATGAATTCACTTTATGGTAATTTCGAAAACATGTTATAATGTAATTCAAACTTTACTTATTAAAACTTTGTTTGGTAAATTGCAAAATTCAGGGTTATGTGTTTTAACCACAGTTACAAAAAGAAGAGGTTATTATAAATACAGTCTGTGGCATTAAAGCTCTCAAGGTGCTGACTTTTGCTATAGATTTTTTTAGTAGACATATTTAACTTTGTGTTTTTCTGTAAGGTTTAGCAAATATCTCTTTAAAGTTTCGTGAGCACGTTTTTTTAAATAATCGGACTATTATTAAAAAGACAATAATAAAAGTTTACTATAAAGTTCTAAACTCAACCTGATTTAAGTGATATAATTGACTACATAGGCTAGTATTTATTCATTTGAGGATCAATCACCAAAGGCTTCTTTAAGTAAAAACTTAGAATTTTATTTTCAACTCTCAAACTCATCCAAACCAATTTTAAAGAAAAAGCGCTAACACCACAAAAAGCTAAATAAAAGTTACGATAATATGAAGATTCCAACCTGAATGAGTATCAGAGGGTACGTAACTACCAACTGCTAAAAATTAAGTAACTATTTTTCTAAAAACTTTTCCTATTTATTTTTACGTTGTAATCTGCTAAAGTTAGTAATATAATTTACAAAAGTTTGTTGCGTATTTTTTTGGCTGTATTGTACGATTTGGCGGTCATTATTTTACACGTCACTATATCAACATGGTAGTCTTCTTTGAGTCCTTGTTGTTGGCAAATAATTTGTGGTACAGTCAGCGTCTGTATTGTCTTGACATCCTGGACCGTTAGGGCGTATTTCGATATATATGGCGCTTTGGGTGCTGCTAACTATTTGACACTGAACTGTACATGAGCGCTTAAAGCGTCAACGCGACGCGCTCCGAAAATGACGAACCGTAGCTGTACTATTTGTTCTTTGTTGTCGCGTAAATCAGAAACGACAACGTCCCATAAATTGGCATGGTGTCCAGCTGCCGCTACGTGAGACGCTACGAAAATGTCCACCTGTAGCCGTGATACGCAGTCGCGCAAATCAAAAGCGAAGTCTCATGAAGTGACATAATATCGCATCCAGCAAGCCTACTATTATAAAAATTCCAACCGTAGCTATGATACGCTGTCGCGTAAATCAATAGTGAATTCTCATCAAGTGATATAGTATCGCATCCAGCAAGCCTACTATAATGAACATGCCAAACCGTAGCTGCGATACGTAGTCGCATAAATCAATAGCGAAATCTCATCAAATGACATAGTAACGCATCCAGCAAGCCTACTATTATAAAAATGCCAACCGTAGCTGTGATACGCTGTCGCGTAAATTAAACGCGAAGTCTCATCAAGACACATAGCTAGGTTACGCGATGCGAGGCGTTAGGATAATGTCAAATCGTTACTAAATCTTCACTTGTCATACGTTGTCGCATAAATAAGAGGCGCTGCCTTAAAGATAACATTGCGACACGGGGTTAGTGTTACCTTATTATCGTAGAGTATTCTGTTTTCAGTGGCCAGTGCTGATTAGAATACATACATACATTGACACCTGGTTCCCCGAAGGGGTAGGCAGAGGCACATTATACGCCAACACTTTGCCAATTATATTATTGGTCCCACGTAATAGGTGGCGAGCCTATTGCCGCTTACCGGGATCTGTTACGTTCGCCAGAGCCTCGTCTGTTGATGAGCAGGTGTACCACTTGCAGGTAAGGTTGGCGTGGGCACCTTAGATGCTGGTAGGATCCATATACACCCTGATTAGTAGCTGATAGAATCGTTTCATTATAAACTATTCAACCACGGGTTACCAAGCACAATTGTAATTGTATTGTATTCTGCCTCGCGACAATCGTCCGTCACCTTACAGCTGTGGGAATCATAGAGTTAAAATAATGATAATAATTACTTTATTGACTGTATTGTATGCTTACAATTTTCCTATTAAGATTTGCACCCGGTATATAAAACTTAAAGCAAAATCATAAACACTAATGAAGAACACTACTGAATGCTGCATTTCAATGAAACTAATTAAAATAGTACTCAGATACGTAGGATAAGATGCTGTTTGCTTGTGGCGAGGAAGGCAAACAAATATGCATGAAGTAAATAATAAAAAATGAGGTTCTATTGCGTCGCTGTTTTAGAGTTCTGTATGACAATAAAAACTCCATGTTATGAATAAATGTGATGGTGCAATTTTTATTAAGTACTGTTG
Source organism: Musotima nitidalis (assembly GCA_949126915.1). Classification (NCBI taxonomy): domain Eukaryota; kingdom Metazoa; phylum Arthropoda; class Insecta; order Lepidoptera; family Crambidae; genus Musotima; species Musotima nitidalis. Next base: position 10,283,347 of record OX421417.1, read on the forward strand.
TGTTTCTTATAAACTTAAACACAGTTTTTTGTATTGTAATTTTGTTATTGTATATATATACTATAGTTAAAGCAGACTCATTTAAGTACGTATATTTGGGTATGCTCAGATTATAGCCTCCCTTGAGTACCTCCAGCTACGTAGGGATTTGCTCCCTAAATCTTCTAGAGATTTTTAAACAGTGAGATTCTAGAGATTAGTATTCTTCTATTGAGATTATATATATCATCGATCACTATTCTAACTGGAATTTATTGTTCTTTCTAATTACTTATAGGCATTTTATTAACATCTCGTTGCGGAACTGTTGGAAAGGGTTACCTTGGCCTCAGGACATAGCAGGTTAAAGAAGGAACATGCATGGTTTTTAGACAGTAAAAGTCTGACATACCGGGCGTCCGGCGCGACCTATAGCAGGAGACGGTCATTTGTTACTTTCCCTCCAAAAAAAAGGAAAATAAAGGTTATGAACATACCACTACTGAACTACTCTACAGGGTCCCTATTTCTACACCTAAAATAAATATACGGAATTTCAAGCTTTCTCGATTCTTTTGTTACCCAGCAGGCTGCAAGACGGCTGGCGAAACCGTTGTTGTTGACGACATCTGTCAGATTGTGAATATCCTTGCCGTTTTTACATCCTCGCCCTTTTATTTAAATTGCCTCACGTTGCTTACGGAAATTCAATTTTTCTTCTCTTTAAAAGTTATATTATGCTCTTTTACTTTACTAATTACATATCATACTTTTGTCTGTCACCGTAATTTGAATGAAGTTGTGAGAAAGCAATCATTTTGGAAGTCATTTTTAGTTAGGAAATATTTAAATATCTATAAGACATAATACATACACTTCAATCTTTTCAAATTCATGGACAATGGCTGTACAGTCAGAGTCAAATAGTTGGTAGCATCCAAACCGCCGTAAAGAACGATACAGGTCTCTATTGCCTAGAGTTAGGGCGTGTACCGTATATATATGGTGTATATATGGAGCTATTGGTGCCACCAACTATTTGAGGCTGACTGTACATAATATTTTTATCCTACCTAGTGGTTCTATGATGAAAACGTGAGAATTAAAATTACGTTTTCATTTATAATATGGATTTAAGATATTATGTTTTTGGATGTTTAGGCTTTTTTATTCCAGTTTTAGCGTTTATATTTGATCTGAGGTTTGAAGTCTTCTTTTACCTCAGAATGTCCAGTGTAGGGGCAAAAGAAGTGTGGTGTCGTGTTTTTTCTCTTTAAAGTAATTAAAACCTTTCAATGTAGCAAATTAAAATACAATAGCATCAATAAGCCATAGTGTACATACTGAAATATTAATATTTTACAGAGAACCGTCAGCGATTGTTCTTTCTCAAAACAAGCACGTACTGCCTCAAATTAATCCGCAATCAAATCGTATTACATAGATTATTGGGACGTAATTAAATGATCTCCGCTGTAGCAATTGAATCGTTTCGATTCGATTTACATAACAAACCAGGTTATCAAGACCATTCTGGATCTAGTTTAGGAATTCTACAATAATACAATAGTAGGTATAATAAAGTAGGAAGGTTGGTATATTTCACCACAACATAACGACCGATATGGCTTGGAGGTCAGTATACCTGCACTTCACTCCAGAAGTCGTTGTTTCGATTCCCACACAGTACAAATCTTTGTGTGCGTGAACATGAATATTTTTTCTTGTCTGGGTGGTTTCCTATGTATGTAGTTATTTTTATTTATAAATATATTTAATAGTAATAGCTTAAGGTTATTTTGAGCAGTATTGTATTTTTATGATGAAAGAGCAGTATCTCCTGACATAGGAAAATACAATCTTAAAAGAGGACACTGATCAATAAAAAATATTTTTATTAATTAATGTATAGGGATACTACCAAGATCTGAGGAGCCCAAGCCAACCTCACCTGCAAGTGATGCATCTGCCGAACAACGGACGAGGCTCTGGCGAACATAAAAGTTCCCGGTAGGCGTCAATAGGCTCGCCACCTATTACGTGGGACCAACAATATACTTGGCGAAATGTGGGCGAATAATATGCCTCTGCCTACCCCTTCGGAGAAACGGGCGTGATGTTATGTCTAAGTCGGATGTTGTAAATGTTGGATATACCAAAACCATCTGGATTAGGTTATGAAAGGTTTTAAGCGGTTTGTCCCTCACAACATTTCCATACGCGACACAGTATAAGGTACATTATAGTTTTCAGACTGATATGCAAAGAAATTAACGTATTGACGTTAATCAATGACCAGTGCTGATTAGAATACATACATACATACATTGACGCCTGGTTCCCCGAAGGGGTAGGCAGAGGCACATTATACGCCAACACTTTGTCAATTATATTATTGATCCCACGTAATAGGTGGCGAGCCTATTACCACTTACCGAGATCTGTTACGTTCGCCAGAGCCTCGTCCGTTGATGAGCAGGTGTACCACTTGCAGGTGAGGTTGGCGTTGGTTGGTGCGTTGATGTAGTGACATAGTATAAAACAAGTTCGCTTTCCGTTGTGTGTCCCTAAGCATGCTTTGATTTTAAAAGAACACAACGTATTTTGATGTGGTTTTTTTTAATAGATAGAGTGATCCAAGAGAAAGCTTTTTAAGTAGGTCACGCGGACGAAGTCGCGGGCGGCCTCTAGTAAATAATAATATGACCTTTTCACATTAACTTGTTCCCTTGCACAAAATCACTTATGCATACACTTACCTATAGACAACCGCCTCTCGATAAATTCGATCTCGCTACCATAAAAGTTTACCTTCTCTCAGTCAATTCCCGAGTTAGGAACCACTTTTAAAACAGTTTGTAAACTTACATACAATCTAACTTGAAAAAGAAATTGATAAATAATGTTTGTTCATGAACAGAAGGCCTACTCTACTCTAATGCAACAAAAACGAAACTTCGTTCTACCTATCCCTTTAACCCTCTAGGTATATAGTTACCAATTAATATAGCTAAACTATTTTTTAAATAACATAGTCCTCATTGCTGTTACACTATGACACTTTTCAACAAACTTTGTAGTTAACAAAAATTGCATTGTAATTATTTTAGTAGCTTCCTGACAATTAGTATTTATTGACCCTACGTAGGATAGTGGGCTTTCTGGACACCGCCTACTTTTAGTAAACTGCTAATTCTATTTATTAACTCTTAATGTCACAGTTGTGACCATTCGGTCAGTATCTATATTCTTCCACAAACCAGTGTCCGTATTCCTAATTCCAAGCCTATTGTAGCTGTAAGTAAGAAAATATAAGAATGTTTCCGTTGAATAAAACTTACTGGAACTTCGTAGTTAGAATTGATATCATTAGGACGACTTATTCAAACGACCTATTGATGGGACATAGCTATTGCAGCGTATCGAAGTCGTCGAAAAGTACGTCGGCGTCGTCTCTTCTTTGACGCCTGATAGGGTCCGCCGTTAGACTGTTTTCCCTAGCGCGTTTCTCTGCCTCCTTCTCGCGCATCACCGCCTTGCAGAAACTGCGTACTGCCTTCCATGATCTTTCACTGCTATGGCCCTGTACATTGTCGGCAGTGCGTTGCCACTAGTACAGCCTTCAACGACGCCCACCTTGCGCACTCTTTAACGGTGTGCTGCACCGAGTCTTCTGGCTGATGACATTTTGGTGTCAGGTCTCTCATCGCCGCGTTGCAAAGATACCTACCAAAACAACCGTATCCCGAAATAGCTTGCAAGTGGCGATAAGTGAGCACACATCCCCGACGACCTAACCACTCGAAAAATACCGGCCTTATAGCCTCAATCGTTTGATGACCCTCACTTTGCTCAATAAGCTTGTCCTCCCACTTAGTGCGTGCTTATCGCCTCACGACCGACATGAAATATCCGTATGTCTTTTGGCAGTGGTGTATAGCCGCGGCTCTTCGCCTCAGCGGTTTTCATATACACCACATCGGGGTTTCAGCTAGAAGACACGCCACCTCATACTATACTGTATGCTCTAGCAATTATGAGTGCCATAGTTCACAGTTCGCGATGTTAGAGTGCCCTGTTATGAGCATTTAGGGAGTCTGGCCATATAGGTGCACTATATAAAGCAACAGAACGCACTTCATCAGAAAACAGTTGTTCATGTCCTGCTTTGTGCTCCCCCAAATTTGGCATAAGCCTACATAGGGCCGATGATATTCTAGTTAAATTCGAAGTTGTCAGACTGGAAACTAGCCAAACCCTCACTCCACTTAAATTTTGAAACTACCATTAAAAATTATACCTTTCCACAAACGGTGTGCGATAATTGGCACTTACACGCCAAGTAGCCAACACTCCACGCTCAAGCCAATTACGCGTGGAGTGCGCGGCTTTAATTCTGTAGGTCAATCGACCACTTTGCGATTATTCTGGTAATCACAGATGACAAGTCATCATGACGGTCTAATTGGTCCTTGTTCATCAGAGTTCGAGAACATTCACATAGATTTATCTCGAAGACGGGTAATGGCTAATGTCGACAAATTTTATTCCAAATTTAGGGTTTTGTATTTCAGCCTTAAAAAGTTCAGGGCAATTATTTTTTTTAGCTAAAAGTCAAATTAGATTCAATCATTTACTGTCAGTCACACGTAATAAAGTTACAGGTCGATGGAAGAAGGAAGTCGGATTAGAAACGATGATGGATGGATGGTTAAGCGTGTTTACGGGGTTAGTAATCGTAAAAGTATGCGTCCAATGGGTGACCGACAATGTGTCATTAAAAGTCAAGCAGTTCGATTAGTGGCAAAGCACGTTATCATTGAATGTTGTAGTCATAAAATCACGTCAAGAAAAGAACTAACAGCAGGAATGCTCTCACTAGATCTGCGTGGTGGTAAATGATGTACCATAAGACAGTCTTTTTTACCTTGGCTAAAGAGGTTGGCACCTTCTGCTACTATTCGTAGGGAGGCGTAAGTGCACTCATAACCTTAATGGTAGTAGCCACGAATCAATTACAATTAAAAAATTACAAATTCATATGTTCAAGTTTTGTTTTATTCCGCTTCACTTGTGATCGTCACATAAATTTAGGAGCGCCACTTTATTAGAACGGGACCCTTCAAACACTATTTTCAAACACTATCACTTTATAACGTATTGAGATTATACAGTATTGTGTAAAGTTTTGTCAATCGAAGGTTTTCTTAACTATAAGTTACACTACACTTACGTGAACGTCGTTTCGAGAATACTATTTTTATTTTATTTAACTCTGAAAAAAGTATGTGTAATAGATATCCCTTGAATTTTATTGGTATTTGATAGAACCAACAAAATTTTTATAAATACAGACTTCAAAAATGTCTGCTATCAAAAATCGCGATCTTCACTTCAATTAATTGATTGGAATAAGCTCTCAATTTAAAAGATAGCGCCGTCAATGCCTCTTTATTTGACTTCTAATTTCAGTGCATTTGTCATATCTTTACATAATTTAATTGGTATCATAGCTAAAATAATTATGTTCTTTTAAATAAAAAATAATGACCCAACAATAAACCAACTTTAAAGACGCTATGATTAAATGATAACGTAATATGTATACTGGAGTCCGCAAATATTTTGAAACACACAACAACAGATACAAAAACTCGTAGACATATAAATTTATTGATATTTATCCGTTAGTTCAGTGTGGGCGTATAATATGCCTCTGCCTACCTTTTTACTTCAGGGAAATAGGCGTGATATTATGTATGTACATACTAAAATATTCTCGGAACTCAAGTTAAAAGAATTTGTTAAACATCTACCTCTTCCAAGGAGTTCGCAACGTCAAACTATGTTCAGCTCCAGTTAAATTATAACTAACAAATGACTTCAGTTATTTCGGCAATGTTGGTTAACTTTAAGTTTACCTTCTGTTGGTCGCAAGATATAAAGTGGAACATATGTAAAGGTTATTTAGTTCAAGGCCTTACGTATTACGTATAAAGAAATAGCTGCTCCAACTAAATCGGTAAGGACAATGTTTGCATCCAGAAAATTCACTAAGCGTGCAAGTTACTTGTATAAAAAAATTAACAAAGTCTTAATCATTTATCAGCTGACACTCTATGATTATAAGAATACACTTGTTAAATGACTAAAATCACACACCATAAAAGATACTGAGAACCTTCTAAAATAAATAAAATGAAATGATATTTAAGTTCGAATTTGCTCTGGCAAGTTTGGTCTCAAACTATTTGTACCGATTTTGTCCTACACATCAACACTCACACAACTTTACTTACATATGTACACCATATAAATTAACCTTACAAACCTTAACCTTACAACACTATTCATATATTAAATTTTTGATTGCTTTTCACCTTAATTTTTATTATCTTTATAACTTACCACAATGCTGCCTGATACTGGTATATTTTTAGTTGCTAAGAAATAAAGACTTTATTATTATTATTTATTATTTTGGAAAATTAAAACCTTATTTGCTATAATGATAACCGGTTACTAAAATGGCGCAAAGGTCGGAATATCCGACATTCGCTCCAAAGGTCGTGAGTTCGATTTTCACATTAAACAAATATTTGTGTGCATGAAGGATATTTGGTTTGATCTGGATTATTCCTATGTATTTAAGGAAACAAAGTAATTGAATTTGTTAGTGATATTATCATTTTGCGCCCTTAGGTAAGATATTTAATTCAATAAATATTAAAAGAGAAAGTTCAATGAATAATCAAAAAAATGTCTTTTACTTAGAAAATACCTCGGCAAATAACGACGGCAACAGTGTGACGCCCTGCTGTTACAATTTTTCAAGTTACTTGTAACTTGGCATATCGAATATTTACTTACAGCGATATCAGACCAACAGCTCAATATTCGTACTGAAACATAAACGGTCACCAATCTTACTAAACGCTGCTTAATATCGCTGTCCCTTTTCACCTAGATTCGAACGCCACATTAGCTTTCCAATATCGATAATCAACCAACTTGAACTACATAAAAGCTTTGAACAAATCCATTGTACACAATCAGCGCCGGATGGTATCCCCACATAGCAATTGGGTCATGTCCATCATCTTCCTCATGCATGGACAGCCAATATCGCATTACCTGGCCGATACCCGAAACACTTAAACGCGCAGTCCCGTGTCATGTTCCAATACAGATTAATTAACGGCCAATTTACGTTTGTTAGGGTAGTAACGTAATTAACAAATTCCCGATGAGAATTGTGCGCTGATAGTGCGTTCCTGTGTCCTAGGGGACATACAAAGATACCTAACGCGGCGCTGTAGTATCTATGACATATTGCTTATAATTTATGTGACAAGATATAGCCGGAAAAACTGTGGAGCCGGTATTGATAATAGAGGTAATGAGACCTCCGCCAAGAATGGAAGACTATTATTTATTTATTTATTTGACGACCGACATGGCGTGGTGACGCATATACCCCCACTCCACTCCTAAGGTCGTGGGTTTGATTCCCACTCAGAACAATTCTTTGTGTGCAAGCATGAGTATTTGTTCTGGTCAGGGTGTTTTCCTATGTATATTAAGTATGAATTTACAAAAAAAAGTATTTATGTAAGTTTATCCTTTATTTAGTATTATCTTGGAACTAAATAATTGGTGTAATATTTGTGTGAGAAATACTTATTTATATTTATTATTATTATTATATTTCATTGTTCATGTCGGCTAACAGATAATTTCCAAAGCGCCGGATAAATTATAATTTATAACAAAACATAATACACATACTTACATAAAATAACTAGCCAATAAAAATACAAAGTTTAAGTTTAAGACTTATTTGAAAATAAAAATAGCAGGAAAAATGTCCAACAATTAAATATTAAAATAACAACGCAATATGTTGGAATCAATAGAAGAAATAAAAAAAATAAACATGTCAAACGAAAAAATAATAAGAGTTAGAGTAACAAACAATAGTAAAACGAATTAATTACTATAAACAAGGAATCGTATTTTATTAAGCAAATGTCCAATGCAGTTTGCAAAAATATCAAATTCATCGTGCAGACCCAGTACATCCCCTAACAGGCTAAATGCGTATGACCTAAAACCCTGTCACCTAGGTTAGTAAGATGAGACCCGTGCTAAGTAGAGGGACGTTAATGAGTTAAATCATCATCAATCATCATATCCTAGCATTATCCCGGTTGCCATAGACTTTAGCAAAAATTGTTTTAATACTGGTATCATTATCAATATACGGGTACAGAGCGAACCAGACTTGTAAACAGAGAAAACAAGGAAAAAAAGGACAAAGCGCAATTTGAACCCCTGTTGTAGCGATTGTTATGTTCCAATTTAGATCTTATTTCATCGTCTTAAAAACAAACTTACAAGTATAACCAACATGTATGATTAAAAATATTATTTATGCACATACAGACAATCACATTTGTTTACTTTTTCTTTGTAATAAAGATAAAATAGATAAATATGCAGTCCGGCACAGTCGAGAATTAGTTAAAAAGAGATTGCTCTGTAATACACAATTATTGCCAGAGCCGTGTTGTACCGGCCTAGAATTGTGCCACATCCTCTCGTCTCACGGGGAGTCTTAAGAGTCGACGAAGAGAAATCCTACCGGATGATGGGCAGCAGTGTCATCCTGAGTACTGGTTTGAACTGCGATCCCCAACCCGCCTGCCCAGCGTGGAGATAATGGGCAGATACCCCCAATCTATTGTAATCTACTAGGGAGGAGTTATTTGATGATGATAACGATGATGACATGACATGAATTATTAATTATATTGTTTTTGTTCCAGATCTAATTGGCTTTCAAAAGGATCCCCAATTACTCCTATTAACATGGTATGTATTTATTGCTTGTAATATTAATTAAGACTAATGTACTAGTAATACACTAAGTTGTATAGGGTTCCTACCAAGACCTAAGGAGCCCAAGCCAACCTCACCTGCAAGTGGTGCACCTGCCGACCAACGGAAGAGTCACTGGCGAACATAACAGTGCCCGGTAAGCGACAGTAGGCTCGCCACATATTACGTGGCGAAGTGTGGGCGTATAATATGCCTCTGCATACCCCTTCGGGGAAACAGGCGTGAATTTATGTATGTATGTTTGTATACAAAGTTGTAAAAATAAATACAGTTATATAAGAATAAGTAGCGGTACATAAAATAATACGACTAAGAATCTTATCTAAAATTGGGGCTTAAAACTTAAGACACAATGTGTTATTTAAATGCGAACACAACTGCTGCCGCTCTCAAATGATGGTGCGTCAAAAGACCACTACGATTCTGCCAAATGAAATTAACACTAAAATTCATAAACACCCGTTTACTATTATTAGGGTTAATATAATTTTATTAAAGCTATAATTCTATTTTACACGACCAATTTGTATGCAAAACAGTATTGTTTGTTTTTGTCTAGAGGTCTTCTGTGTATTGCATGTTTAGCCGTTTTCTAGTACCTATTACTGCTTAGTTTAGTGTTGCTTGAAATTTAAATGAATATTATTATATTTTTATTTATATTATTTAAATTTGTTCATCATAACAACCATTATGACGACCGATATTGCGTGAAAGTTAGTAACCTGCACTTCACTCCAGAGGTGGCTGGTTCGATTCCCACACAGGACAAATCTTTGTGTGCATAAACATGAATATTTGTTCTGGTCTGGGTGTTTTCCTATGTATATTAAGTATGTATTTACAAAAAAAAAGTATTTAAGTATGTTTTTTTATTCTTTAGTATCCATAACACAAGTTCTTAGAGAGACTTATCTTTGAACTAAATAATTGGTGTGATTGTAAAAAAATATTTATTTATAATTACGACAACTTACAAAACTCAAGACAAGGATCATACACAAAAGTTAATGGCTCAAACAATTGCAGTTTCCATTACATTATTTATTATTTATAAATTATAATGTATTATGGTGCAAAGCTTATGGTGTAAGGAACAAACAGGCTATGCCTTGTTTAATATCCTTTGTAGCCTGACTAATCGTGTAATTGAAGGAACGGGCGTATTATATTGCAGGTGTCGGGTATGACTGCTTGAAGATTTATGTATATGGATTTATTATTAGATAATATTTAGATGGATCGATGAAGCGTAAGGGTGTATGAGGATCCTACCAACGTCTTGAACTTGAAAGTACAAAACAACCTCACCTGCAAGTGGTGCACTTCAACAGACGACTGGCAAACATAAAGGTGTGGGACGGCCTAGAATAGTCCCACCATCTCTTATCTCATAGAGAGTCGTACGACGAAATGAAATTACCGGATGATGGGCAGCAGCGTCATTCTGCGTACTAGCTGGAACTGCGATCACCCACCTGCCTGCCCAAGGTGGTGATTATGAGCATATATCCCCAATATAATGCAATCTATTGGGAAGGCTAATCTTCAGCAGTGGACTTTATGAGGCTAATATGATGATGTTTGTTAGCGCTCGGAGCTTGTAGAGTAAAATCTCTAGGTAATCAGAAACGATCACTGAAATTAAGCAGAGGTTATATAGGTTCTGACATTCATTGACATTTTCTAAGAGAGATTCAATACGTGACCTTTAGTGTAGTTGATATTGACCGCTTTGACACTTTGAAAGGAACGTAAAGTCGTTAGTTCTGGTTAATGTTAGTCGTGGAGCCAGGTCAGAAGCCTTATAGGACGGCTGGAAAAAATCCAATACTAGGACGCCCTACACTTACCTCCGCCAATTCGCATTGTATGACCAAATGCTCTCTCACCTTTGTTTGTGCAAAGAGGCTTGAACCCATTAACGTCCTTCTTCTGAGCGAGCGCGTTCTCTCACAAACCAAGATTAGAATGATTCAGGGAGGACAACCAGAGCTAATAGGCAGGGGCAGATATGTGGCGTCCTGCTGTTAGTATTTTTTACTGACATTTGAGCCCAGTTGTGGAACAATATTAGGCTGGGTTGAGATTATTATGACATCAGATAAGTTGAAATATAGATCAAACTACTTGCATAATATAAGTACTGTAATAGGTTCCTTCCTTCATTGAGATCTTGCACTAGTTGATGTAGCTTTTTACTTCACTGCCAAAAGTAGAAAACAGTTAAGTCACAAGATGTACCAAAATATATCAATGCAAATCCGTATAGTGGATACTTACTCAGTTAAGATAAAAGGAATAATGAGACAATTACACAACAAGAAAATGAAAACGATACTGTCGTCTAAAAATAATTAAAAGCCTCCATAAGACAGGCTTTGATTGAATTTTATAACAGACAGAATACCTCGTTTCAGTGAACCTCTCATCTTGTTCGCGTGCCCGTCTCTTCGAACGTCATGGCATAATGAATGGTTTTGAAGGGTAATTACTTTTTATTGTTTACCCCCGGCTTAATATCCGACACCTGTGGAGACGCGTCTGACACAAAAAGGATTTAAAGTAGCGCTGAGTAGGTATTCTTTTGTATAAAATAGGAAAATGTTTGCGCAACGGGGAGTCGTAACATTTTAAAATGTTTATGAATTTTATTGCCCAAATGATTTGAAATTCTTTTTTTTTTCATTGAAGCTTCCCTCGTCGATCTTTGCTGGTACTATTTGGATATTATTTCTGGGATTTTAATGTAGGATAATAATTTCAAATTGTACTGTATTGCGTTCATGATTTCAAGCATAGACATCTCAATAATAAGACACTAGAAATGATTTGTGCCGCGTGAAACTATCGGAACGCATGTCGCCAATTTGAAAATGTGTCACTTATATAAGTGACGTACGTTTCTTACGCTAGCTAGTGCTAGGGCAATACCTGTTATTGGGAATAGATTATTTTAAGTTGACAAAACGGAACTAAAATAATGCTAATATTATAAGTATAAATATCTTTCTCTGAAGTTTTTAAGTAGTCTTGATGTAAATTAAACATTTTTAGCGATAGGGTCTAGTGTTCCATTGTTATCATTACATCTATAAGAAATAAAACAGTCTCCCTGTATACTTCGTTTACTCGAAATGACTATACAAATATTTGTTGGCACATCACATGTACCATTTACTGCGGCTGTACAAAAAAAATACGTTGGCATTCAGTTTACAGTGTGGGGTTGATTCAAATAAAACGAACACAAACGGCAATGTATTTAAAAGTTCTGCCGCTTAGTCCATGAGCCAAAACAATCGCTGGTGCCATATGATACATCAGAGCGCCAGAGATATTACGCGCACACAGCACTTCTATCGTTATATTATTAAGATTTCTATGGTTTCGAGATATCAGATGTTAAGTTTATTTGCATAATAAATTGGGCATAAGGTTTGCCGCTTGTCAGTGTTGCACTTGATGACAGATATGGCAGAGGTCTTCTTTTATAGTCGTGGTTTCGATTCCCAGTCAGATAAATACATTTGTTTGTACAAACAAACATACAACCACGCCTGTTTCCCCGAAGGAGTAGGCAGAGGCATAATATACGCCTACACTTCGCTATTTGTGTTACTGGTCCCACGTTATAGGTGGCGAGCCTATTGCCGCTAACCGGCGCCTTGCTCTAATTTTCACCAGAGCCTCGTCCGTGGATCGGCAGGTGCACCACTTGCCGGTAAGGTTGGCTTGGGCTCCTTAGGTCTTGATACGATCCCTTTACACTACTGTGTGAAGAAACGAATTACAAAGGTCTTTATTTTTCTATATCTGCCTCAAATATATACTTTCGTCACTTTCGTCTTTTAAATATCAGGCATATGACTATTAACCAATTTAAGAACAGTTTATCTACGTAAACATTTCGTATCGAAAATTGAATCAACCTACATTTCAGCGCGGAACATCTCTTAAGTCCCACTAATTCAAGTATGTGACATAAGAATTGTAAAGGCGAATGCGACAAGCGTCCGATCCAGACACGTCGATCCCCGCGCCGGACGTCCGTTCATACGAGCCGGACGGCCACCGTTTTCGCACGCCGTCTCTTTTCGTTTTTAAACTCAACGACAGGAAATATTCCTTTTGATCGAAACCCAAAAGCGTTGGCGAATTCTAGGAAATAATTTCGATTTATCTTTTGTTTGGTTTTATAGTGGGTAGTGTGTTGACTTCTACGTTGTTTTGGAGATATGTAACGTGTAATTTGCAACGCGTGTGGCGCCGCAATGTGTGGTCCGAAAGAATTACGAATCACAAATGCACGGTTCAAAATTTTGCAGCATTCATAAAGGTCTGTCATTTATGTGGTGTTTGGTGTAAAGCGTCTTTTTCAGAACGATGATTTTGGTTATACTTTACTAAACCAAACCTGTTAGGAAAATTTAAACAGTAGGAGGGTCCGAGTGGATGATGTCCTAATTCTCTTCTATGCACAGGATCAGACTTTTAATCAATCAATTAGCCAATTGCTGTCCACTGCTGAATGTAGGCTTCCCCCAAAGAGCGCCCAGACTTTAATTAATTTTAATAGTTTCACACTAATCTTTTGTATCCCTTTGTTATACTTAATGGGTAATCGTTATATAGTTATACCAGTTCTTCTTGGCTTTCTGTTCCTATATTTTGCATATTGTGTAGATATGCCTATATCTTGATAAGTAATTGATTAATACTCTCACAGAGCGCATTCTAACTGTATTAAACGGCTGTCGTGTCACAATGTTCCCGTCTGGTTTGTAACGATAATTATATCGTGTTATAATGTTGTTGAAGTCATCGTTTTTATGAAAAACACGATGAATGCTCCGCAGTAAGCTTTGCATTTTGTTTTAAAATTAATACTTTTCTTCTTAGATAAATGCAAGAGATTTTGATCAAGATACTTCCTCCGGCTTCCTTAGTACTAATATTCCTTAGTAACTTAGTACTATATTTTAATTAAACTTCGATAATGTTCTTCCTAAACCACGGCTGTGAGAGGCGTGCAGTTTGCGATTGGTGGTTTAATACGTATTGGTGGTTTAATACGTATTGCAGCACACTTGCCACTTGCTTTTATAGCCGTGGCTTATGTGTCGCACTTAGCTAGTGTAAGACGCAGACGTCGAATGTCGATTTCGAGTCAAGAAAATTTATAGAAGTGTCGCTCCACAAAACATATAGAAAATACAAGTCCTTTGTTTTTTTTATATGCTTTGCGTTTTCTGTGTGTCCAGCGCCTTAAATTTATCTTTTTTTTTTTTTTTTTATTTATTTATTAAACATAATAAGATTTTTACAAGGTTTTTAAACACACAATAAATCACGAAGATTTGTCTGGTGTGTTCGATATGAGGTTCATTGATATTTAAATTAAGTATACATACTTATAAACTAGTGACAAAAAAAAAAAAATATACCTAAATTCTACATTATATAAATCAACGAAAGCACATTCGGAGCAATCACCCAGGCAGTCGCATATCGCAAATCAGCTAACTTCACTATAATAACTATTATAAGATGGCATATAATTGCAATAGCACAGTTGAGCAAATACAACCGGCCGCTCATTTCGCGGTAAGCACCGCGGGTGTGAGGGAGACAGTTACTTAGGCATTGCAACTTATTAAAAAAGGTCACTACCAATGCTTGCGAATGAGTGATAACGGACCAGTGACGACACAAACTCCAACGTCACACCTAAGTGCTTTGGCCTTCATGCATTCTACAGAGTGTTTAGAAAGTACGTTTTAAGTTTTGTTTTTATGTTTTCCGGTGTAATTTTTTTTCGAGTTGTGAGATCCAATTCATTTAGTAAACGTGGTATCATGTACTGCGTGGTTCTTGTGCCAAAAGTATTGTTTTTCGCTGCTATTGTTATGAATTTTTGTTGAGTTATATGACGGGTATTAATTTCATGATCAAGTTTTTTTATAATATCTGTGTTGAAGAATTGTTCTTTTAACAGATTGTATTTAAATTTATAATTAATTGGTAACGTATTGCAATGCCGGAAAAGTTGTTGATCATCATTTCTATACTGTTGCTTAATTTTAGGAGATACAATTACTTTTAAAATTCTAATCTGCAAATTTTGTACTTTCTCTAGACTGGTTCTAAAAGTTCTACCGTAGCTAGTTAGGCCGTAGTTAATAATTGATTCAGCTAGTGCATTGTATAGCATTAGCAATATTTTATGAGGAATTCTTTTTTTAATAATTATTATGTTGGCCAGAAATGCTCTGAGCTTATCACAAACAGCACTAATATGGGGTTGCCAGTTAAAATGGCAGTCAACCAACAATCCTAGGTACATATGTGTATCTACTGTTTCTATGCCAGGGCATTCACATAAGTGTAAATTAAGATGTAAACAATTGTGCCTGTGCGCTTTTAGTTTGTTAGTTGTTTCCAAAAATGACTTTGTAAAAGGGGATCTAATATGCACTAATTTTGTTTTGGAAGCGTTGAGAACGAGACCGTTGTCATGGCACCATTTATTTAAGCTGTCGAAATCATGCTGGAGTTTTTCTAGTGCCTTTAACACATCTTTGTGTGCTACTAAGAGGCATGTGTCATCGGCGTACTGATACGACGAGCTATATGTAAAAACATTATTCATATCATTCACATATGCTAAAAAGTGAATCGGCCCAAGCACAGAACCCTGAGCCGTACCCTCAGTAACAGGTCTTACGTGGCTCTTTGTTTCACCTACTTTGACATAAAAGGACCTATTACGAAGATATTCTTCACACCACTTTAATGCTGGGCCTCTTATACCCGTATCGCTAAGCTTTTCTATCAAACACTCATGGTTCAGGGTATCAAATGCCCTTGAAAAGTCTATGAATAGAGCTAACACGTGTTTTCTATCATGCAAATGAACATTCACCTCATCAGTAAACTTAGACAGTAAGGATGTAGAACTTTTCATTGGCTGGAATCCGAACTGATTTGGGTTTAATATGTTATGTTGACGATAGAAAGTATATATCTGCTCACTAAAGAACTTCTCAACTACTTTATTTATGGAAGGTAAAAGGGAGATTGGTCGATAATTGCTCACATCATCCTGTTTACCTTTCTTATGGATAGGACGTACGCAGCTTAGTTTAAGTTCATCAGGGTATACACCTGTTTTGATACTAGCATTAATAAGTTGCGCAATTGGGCAAGATATCTTTTCGCTTATTTGTTTCATATCTGAGACTTTAATTCCATCATTACCCGGTGCTTTCCTGCTGTTGAGGTTTTTAATAATCTTTTCGATTTTTTTTGGGTTTGCTGTTTTTATACGCAAGCTAACGTCCGCAGGTAAACTATAATTACTTTTATTTAACAGTTTTAAGGAACACGTCGCTAGAATAGATTTGACGGCATTTTTAAATTCTGAGGCAAAATTGTTAACTATAACAGAGCAGCTTTGTCTTCGCGTCTTAAATGCCTTCATAATTACGTCATCTATTGAATTTGAAACCCTACCACACATCTTGTTTATCAATAGCCACAAGTTTCGTGGGTTTCTAACGTTTTTATTTATTTCGTTACGATAATATTTATTTTTATTATATTCCAATATTTTATGTACTTTATTCCGAATACGATTATACTCAAGTCGCAGGCAATTATTTGTAATATCTTTTTTCCACTTATTGTATAAATAATCTCGTTTATTACCTAATTTTAGCATAAATTCCTTAACCCAAGGCTGCTTTATCTGGTTTTTAAAGTGTTGATTTTTATTTTTTAACGATTTACTTAGTGCGGTTTCAAAATTTGATTTAATTGTTTCATAAATTTTTATAGGACACGTCAAGCTCCCTGTGCCCGCCCAGTCAATACCTTTTAATTCGTCATATAGAATATTTTTGTCGTGAGAAATAATTATTCGATTTTTTTGAGCACTCTGTATTCGTGAGAAACGCGTTCCTTCGCACATAACCAATATTATGCGGTGATCCGCCAGAACGGTGTCGATCACCGCAGTGCACGGGTTCATACAGGTTAAACGTGTAAAAATATGGTCAATACATGATTTGGTGACCTTATTTAGTCTCATCTCAATACGTGTGTAATCAGTTATGCCTGCTGTGAATCCGTGCCCAGAAAGCATGTCGATGTAGTTGTTATTTAGTATAGTGTTCGATTTCAGGTCTATATTAGCGTCACCCAGAATAATCGTATTATCTGTTACGAAATTAAAAAGGAGCTGCGAAAGTTCAGTAATAAATTCAATTTTACAGTTAGAAGGAGGTCTATAGATTGCACATAGTGTGACAGTGCTGTTATTTGCAGTTATAAGTGTACCTACAAGTGATTCAAAGTGTATTGTTTTGCATATAATTGGAGTAAATTTAAAATAATCCTTCACATAAATTATTATTTCGCCTCCCTTACGACGAGAGCGTAACTCTGTGTGCATTCTATAGCCAGGTATGTTATATAATGCGCTGATATTGCGAGAAACACTGGCCTCGGTGATTACAAGGACATCGATTGCAACCTTTGATGATTCTATGACAATAAGTAAGCTGTTAAAATTCTTAACTAGTGATCGGATATTTACGTGCATACAAAACAGTTCATTATTTTTTACGTTAAAGGGTACCTGATTTATAAATGTGTTTAATGTACGGCAGTCTAGTATTTCATTTGATTGGGGAAAATTACAAATATCATCTATATTCATTATGATAATTACTTAAAATTTACTAATAAACTAACAAGGTTAATATAGAAAAAAAAAAATAGGTTCTTACTATTACTTAGAGATGAGCGCTTCAATATCAGACATCGAGCGAATTATGAGTGGACGGGTGTTATCTTCGTTTTTCTTCACATAAACTACTCCTGATTTGCACCAGACGTACTTATAAGATTCCTTTAATTTTTGTTGAGCATTGTAAAGAAGGGTCTTCGTATGATAGGTGAGAGCTTCGCGTAAGTAGACTCTTTGATTCCTTTGATCGGGTGCTATCTGGGACATAAAACTTGTCGTTATTTCATGTTGCTTGGCAGCAGATATCCACTGATTCCTGAGCTCATTGGATTTAACTTCCACTAGAATGTGCCCCGGTTGTGATCTGCCTTTAGGTTTAGGCATACGGCGCGCGGTCATAACGTCACTGTGATCAACATTAAGATGATTAGCAATTTCTCCCAAAACTAGGGTCAGGCTTTGATTTGGATTTTCAGGGATTCCAGCTATTTCCATGGTACAAGATAGCATTTTTTGTTCCAGGCTATTGATGTGCTGTTCTGCCACTGACATTCTAAGTTCACAATTTTTATTCTTGTTAATTAATTCGACATTCCTGTTAACTAGTGATTTGATAGTGCTCTCTTGCTTTCTCACAACGTTTTCCAAGTCAGCTAATTGTCCATTCATGTGTTCCATAGCTGCCGCAAGTTCACCTAACTCATTCTTTATAACTTTTTTCATTTCTTGGGTAATTTTTGCGACTAGTTTATTTTGATCAAATGCATTGGAGGGCAGATCTTCGTCGTCGGAACTATCATCCGGGGGCCCAAGGAAAGGGGAACGTCTGGATACATTGTTGATACAATCCCCACAGCTCCACTCCAGTCCATCCGCATTCCGCAAAGCAGCCAGCTGTTTGGTGGTTAATTTAGCACAACTAGTAGTAGCGTGAGAGGACTTATTGCATCTACTGCATTCCAGTCCTGGGGATTTTTGGGTAATATTTCTATTGCAAGTAGTACATTTCTTTGGAGCCATCACTGAAACCGTTTGAGGGTAGTTGTAAATAATATAGGTAATCGGAACTCGTCCTATGCGTACGCTGTCACGATATGAACTGATACGCTGATACTGATACACGATATGATCTTAAAAGACGACTAAAGGAATGAGATCTCGTCTATCGTCAATGTGGGCAACGGCTACTCACCTTTCATCATTTGACACGTGTTGTCAAGAGATACCTGTGCTAAAAGTGAACATTAATAATAATAATAATAATAAATATTTTCTGACAATGAGACCAATTATTTAGTTCCAAGATAAGTTTCATTAAGAACTTGTGTTATATACTACTATACGATACTAAACAACAGATAAACATATTTAAATACTTTTTTTTTTGTAAATACATACTTAATACGACCGATATGGCGTGTAGGTCAGCATACCTACACTTCACTCCAGAGGTCGTGGGTTCGATTCCCACACAGGACAAATCTTTGTGTGCATGAACATGAATATTTGTTCTAGTCTGGGTGTTTTCCTATGTATATTAAGTATGTATTTACAAAAAAAAAGTATTTAAGTATGTTTATCCGTTGTTTAGTATCCATAACACAAGTTCTTAATGATACTTATCTTGGAACTGAATAATTGGTGTGATTGTCGGGAAATATGTTATGTTAATGTTATGTTAATATACATAGGAAAACACCCAGACCAGAACAGATAGTATAGAACCTCAACCTTTGGAGTGGAGTGCAGGTATACTGACCTCCACGCCATATCGGTCGTCATTGATTGCTACAACTTTAGTATATATTTCCATTCAAATAGTTGTAGCTAGCTTGCTGCCGCTCCGTATTGGGATATATAGGTGTGAGGTTATGTAGGTATGTATTCGTAACTTTTTCAAGAAATATTGTATATGTTTCGATACCTATACAGTCAAATTACTGGGATAAAAAAGACTTAAAAGACGCAACATTATGAGATATTACAGAATTTTCTGGCCATCTGGCAAGCCTAATCTTAAGTAAGTCGGGATGATAACTTCTCTGGCTGACTTTTCTTTAGCTATTATTATTCTTACTTTATACTAGTAGCAAAAAAACGCTTCATTAATTTTGAGTTGGTTCAAGAGAAACTACGAATATATCAATTTGATTAATTAAGAAGTATTATTTAAGTCTCTTTTGATGTTACAAGCCAACATTTAGAGAAAGTAGGCTGGTTTCATACTTTTCGAAACAACAAGTCGTGGTTGTAAGTTGGATTTTGTTTGTTACTGTTGCTGTTTGGTAAAAAGGAATGTCAAATAAAGTTATCCTTTTTCTGGAACTTTGTATATACTAATCAAGCTACGTTACGGGTTAGTAAGTATACGCTTTGAAAAATTCGAATTATCTATCTCTGTGATTGCCTACATAGTTATGGGATAAGGACTATTACCAGTAATGTTCCATCTTAAAAAAGGAGGATTGAGTAGATTAGCTAGCTTTTGTAAGATAGCTTTTGGAATAAGCAGCTCCGTTGTACGTTCTTGTACAATTCCCTTTTTTCCTTTATATGTTTTGTGTGTACATCAATTGTTAAATGAATAAAATAATACGTAATGTTATTATTGCGAAATTAAATCTGTATAATACTTTTTCACAGTTTAACCAATGATTTACCTAATTAAGATGAAATTTAGTTGATACTTTGAGACCCTTGAAAGAACTTAGGAAAGTTTTCAACGCGGGAAAACCCCTTGAAGATTGTTCAAGAAGTTTTTATAGGTAACCAATTTCTCTCTCAATAATCTCTTAAAATCCGTTGTTTCTGTGACCACGAAAAGCTATATATATATAGTTCACGCTGGCAAAGGTCATAAAAAATCACATAAAATGTTGTAATGCGCATGCCAAGTGCGCAACAAGTGTTCAATCTGGCAAATATTGACAGCAGACAGTGACCGGACGTCCGGGCCGGGCTCTCATCCGGACGGCCGGCTCCGGACGCTTTTCAACCGATCACAAAGTTCACGGATGCTTTGACACTACTCTTGATAGTGATGGATGTCGTTTTAAACATGCTGCTTTCACAAGCTATTGCTAATACTTAGCTGTTGTACTCGTTTATATACTTTTAAAAGTTGTCAGTATGCCTGCACAGCTTTCCTGAGGTCGTGGGTTTGATTTCCACACAGGACAAATCTCTTTGTCCTGTGTGGAAATCAATACATGAATATCTGTTCCGATCAGTTTTATTTTCCATCTCGATAGATTTTAATTCGGTAACAATTACATGTTACATGTTTATGTGTTTTTTTTCTATCATATTGATGGTAACAGTACACAAACAAACGTACAAATCAGCACATTAGCACAGTACAGTAAATGTGAACGGTGTTAGCAGATTTTGAGCGACATATTTAGATCCTACTTCCTCAGATCTACACACACGAGTGTCTTTTCTCAGAGGCAGGTGTGAGGCGTCTTGCTATCATAGGATCTCTGTCTAAGCAAAATGACTAGCAAATACCTTTAAAAGCTTGATAAAATAACACCTAAACGACTGACCATTTTAATGTAAATACATACATACATAATATCACGCCTATCGCTCCGAATTTTATCGCAGTTATATTGTTGGTCCCACTCCAGAGCCACGTCCGTTGATCGGCAGGTGCACCACTTGCAGGTGAGGTTAGATTGGGCTCCTCAGATCTTTGTAGGATCCCTATACATTAATTTTAATGTAATGTAGCTTAATTTCTTTAAACTATATTAGAAAGGTATTTACATAACAATCAATCATAAACTACACCTTCGTAGCTTGATAATAAGATATGTTGTTGATTGATCGATGATCGTTTGCATCTCGTGAGTAATATTCAAAGTAGTTTATTTAGGATGAAATATAAATTTTATCTTACATTTAATAGCACGCTTACAAAACTGAGTAAAGTCAAAGAGGTCTTTATTTCATATTACATAGTACATAGCACTTGAAACCGTCAAAATGATTTTTTTATCTGCAATCGCCCTTTTAAGCCATAATCAGAAGTTTAGTGATGCTCCTAAATAATTATCAGCTGACAGTCCATTAACTGACATCGCTGGATTGCGTTTATTTAGGAGATCTCTGGCCAGCTCATTTGAGTGTAGCCTTACACGCTTTTTTATATTTAGTGCAGTATCTTTGTACATCCTCTCTAATAGTTGATATATCAGTATATTCATATATTTCTGAATTGCGTGCAAACCATGGGGCATTAGTAATTGTTCTCAACGCCTTATTTTGTTATCTTTGTAGCACCTCGAGATTTGAATTACTCGCTGATCCCCATAATTCAATGACATAGATCCAGATTGGCTTAATAATGCAATTGTCTACTAGCAATTTGTTATGGAGAGACAGGACAGATTTTCGCCCAATGAGCCAGTATAGGCGTTTTATTGGGATGTAAATATAATTTTCAAAAAAACAAAATATTATACACTAAAATCACGAAGCTTAGATTCACTTACATAAAAATAATTATAATTATAGGTGTATGTAAATTCAGCCAGTTCCGAGCCATCGTTGTGTGAGAAGAACTGACAATAAACTCACAGGCTATGCTCTTTTGAATTATCAATCAAATATGACAACATAGAACACACACAGTGAATGTTTGACGATATTGAAAGGTTCCCCAGAAGCCGTAACCAATAAAGTAGCACTAAGGGAACCTTCCATCACAGTCAAGTAAGTATGTAATGTGAAACTGAGCTGTATTTGTTGAATATGGGATAGTCACCACAATCATATCATGATTATATCACACACAAACGTCAGTTTAACTTATTTTCAAAGCAGTGAAGAGTCAAGAATCATTTTTAAACTCGTATGTGTGTCTTTTATATGCTTATATTTTACAATGTACTGGTCATACGAACATTTAAATAGTTCAGACTTAAATTGCACGAGTTACACGTAGCAATTACGGGTACTAGTGCTAAACTAACGACACATTTAAGTTTGCTCCCGTCAAGTAAACAAGCATTCAATTTAAAGTGTCAAACAGACTCTGTATAAAGCGCTCTTGCAATTTAAATGCAACGTAGAGTCTTAAGTCGTTTTATTTAATTCTAATTAAAGTTTAATAAGTACCAAAAACTTTAAAAATATATCGGTCTTTACATGTAACATTATTCATAATATTAAATGAAAGGTGCTTTATTCAATTTGGGAAAATAATTTGAAATACTTAATCAATTATCACATTGGATAGGGAGCGGCGGTAGCCTGACGGGCGGCACCCATAGTCTTTAAACACAGAAGGTCTCGGGTTCAAACCCTAACGACTTTTCGAAGTCATGTGCGTAATTATCGCTAGCTCCGTGCCTCGAATGCACGTTTAGCCGTTGGTCACCCGGTTGGTCGCGGCTGTCATGAACAAATATGGCTGACGTTTCTAGGAAGTCAGTGCCTTCCAACATCCTGACAGCTGGTTTAACCACAGAATGATGTCAGATGGCATCCTGACAGCTGGTTTAACAATGGTCAGCGGAGGTCAGATGGCAGCCGCTCCATGTAATAAGTGAAATTCAGCCAAATCTGGTAACACCATATAGCAGACCCTGGGCTATAAGCTTAAGTCTAGGGCAACCGGAATAATGCTACGATATAATGAATACACTATGAAACCGATTATGCTTTGATGGGTTTTGATTTGAGTGTAATCAGACGTATTTCAAAATGACTTGAAAAATATTAGTCACCGTTTTTCCATCACACCCACCGCATAATTAATCTTTTGAAACTCTGCGTTGGTGTATCAGTCAGTCGGTCAAGATTTTCTTTTATATATTTAAAAGATTGCCTTTTGACTCGGTAGAGTTCTTTCTCCCACGGGATAAGTAATCGTCTCACTGGTTCACCAAAAGGATAATATTTTATCTAAGTGTTGAGAATTAAAAAAACCGTGGAGGCGTTAAAGCGTGACAAGTTAACTAAAATAATTCTAAACATATAATATTGTAGCTTTAAATGTACTGATATATGAAAGTGTCGACTGTCCCGACCTCCTTTCTACTATACACCTAAAGACGAGTACTCTCAGACTAAGAAAGAAACCTATACTAAGTATACAACCTGCTAAAACGAAATATCGCAAAAATACCTTTGCAATAAGAGCGTCCAACTCATTTAATCAATATTTCGAAGATATTGACATGTATTATTCAAGTACCGCTGCAGTAAGGCAGATTATAAGCAATAAGTTTTTTCCCAGTAGTAGGTAGTTAAATGAAGGGCTGCGGGACTGTCCGAAAGGGTTACCGCGGCCTCTGGAAGTAGCAGGCACAAGAAGGAATATGGATGGTTTTTTGTCAGTAAAAGTCTGACACACCCTCCCACTCCACCCACAGCGGGAGAAGGTCATTAGTAAACGTGTTAATAAACATTAATAATTGAATGTCTACAATATATATATTTTAAAATCATCCATATTTTAGTAGCACACATATAATTCATGACAGTAAATTAAGATATGGGGGTTACATTTTTTGTCGTTTTAATTAATTATAAATAAAAATTTAGTAAAAACTTTATGAAATTAGAAGATCATACTCGGTGAGCGAAAAATTTCTGGCAAACAGGAATATACTATAGAAGTTATTTTCGAGTTAAAGTAATCCAAGTGCCCGTGAAATCTTCCAAATGATACGTTGATAGACCAAGTACCCTCATCATCCACCCACCCTTCTTTTTTTTTGGGCATCCCTCACCTTTATTTTTACGACCAGATTTTTCGAGATGACCCCTAACTGACGACTTGTTACCTTAATCCTGCATAAGCCAATTAGTACGTGACTGATGTTAGCTTAAGTTATTTTTTTCCACAGAAAATGGTGTCGCTTAGGTAATGGAGGGAGAGAGATAATACTGACTTTTTTTTTGACTGACAAACATGATTGATTGTTTTCTATGTATTATAAAGTATGTATTTATAAAATAGGTTTTTTTCCGTAAAGTACACAGGTGTACAGGGATCCTACCATCATCTTTGGAACCCAAGCCAACCTCACCTGCACCTGCCGATCAATGGATGAGGCTCTGGCAATAGGCTTCTATTACGTGGGACCAACAATAAAATTGTATGTATTTATGTATGTATCCGATTATCCGTTATGAAGTATTATGGATAAGATTTCCTAATGACACTTATCTTGGAAAAGACAAATTATTATAAACTCTTTATGGTGTAGTAGAAAATAATCAATTACATTATTAATGGTAGGCTTATGTTACTCAATTTTATACGTAACCAAACCGCAAGTCTTGTCATGTTTGTATTAATTTGCTGATAAAACACCAAATGTGTTTTTAGAAAATGTGGCTCGAATTTTGCTGCGCCCTTTAAGTACACGCATTGCGCAAACGGTACAACAGTGAGTCTTGACACAGTGTCCGGCAATGAGTATGGCATATCGACCTTTAGTTTTATAAAAAAAAAAACGTATTTGTTTATTCGGAAGTTATATGTTGACCGATGTGCAATATTCACCCCCGGATGCTGTACCAAGCTAGATATCCCATTTTTGTGAAAGAATAATTCCACAAACTATTAAACGAAGAACGGGTATACCCATCTTTATAAAATGGTAATCATCATCAAAATCTATTCATATGACATATTCGTAATACTGTAGTTGCACTTTTATATCTATGTGGCAATTAATTAATATAGCTTATATGATAAACCCTTTACTTTAATTGCTATGACTACTCTGTATCACTTTTTGGGTTATGAATAAATGATTATTATTACTATTCATATGGCTATCTATTGCGTGTTTAGGGATTCTATCAAGATTTGAGGAAACCAAGCCCACCTCACCTGCAAGGGGTGCACCTGCCGAACAACAGACGAGGCTCTGGCGAATGTTAAAGTTCTCAGAAAGCGTCAATAGATGACTATTACGTGGGACCCAAATATAACTGCAGAAATGTGGGCATATAATATGCTTCTGCATATCTGTAGTGATATTATGTATCTTGACTATGAATTCCTCTATTGAATAACCCAAATTTCTACGCAGAGAAATTAGCGGAAAAAAGCTAGCCTTTGCAATACTTCTCCGCACCTTAAAAGCCTAAAGTTAAAGGTCTGCAAACATAATAAACCAGAGCCTGACACTCATTCGCAAGAATAATTAATGGTTTCTCTGAAGCTGTGTATTTAACAGGAGCTTGAAGAGGCAGAAGGCAGGTGGAGGGACTTAAACAATCGCTAAAGTGAAGGGCATCGCTACAATGACAAAGTCCTTTGTAAATACAACTGGTGTTTAGACTTGAAGGTCCAATGGACAAACATACTGTTAAGATAATTGTTACCTACTTAATTGCTATAGGAATCAGAGGTTCTTCTTTAATTCAACGGAAACGAAAATTCGTTATATCTATCTTTTTTACTCTCTAGGTATATCATTATCGAGTGAAAGGGATAAGTATAACGAAGTTTCGTTTCCGCTGAACTAGAGTAGGCCCTCAGATAGATTTCGTATTTTGCGTTGTAACAATTTATACAAATCAGCTCAGTCGTTTTGCTTGATGACATTTATCCATAAAAACATAATTGTGTTGATTTTTATGTCATAATTAAACATAGCCATTTGAAATGTCGGTCAACAATAAACATTCAAAGACTCAGACCTATGTGAACATACTTAGTTATATAGTTATAGTTATGTGATCTTAAGAACGTAGTATCTCGGTGACACAAACACGTTATGGGAAATAGCTGTCTTAACAAGAAAGGTTCTTTTTTAGTTTTACGAATGATATTATGTTTATCTTTACCAATCTCGGGCCAATGCTGACATGTGGAGTCCAAGCAAAACGTAGAGGCTCCTTAGACATTATCATATCCTAGTATTGTCCTTTACCATATATGTGGATAAGCACTGCATTAATCTGTCTCATCATATCCAAGCACTACAAATCTTTGTGTGCATTAACATGAATATATATAATTTTGTTCTATTATATTGTATTAAAATCAAGCTGTTTTCAATTAATTTTTGAACAAGTAATGTGACGTCATCGCCGATATTTACTGACGGTGGATCCAAACTGATTAATCGACACTGGAACCCGCTGATGACAAATATTGACAACCGATATGGCGTGGTGGCGAGTATACCCGCATTCCCCTTCTGAGGTCGTGGGTTCGATTCCCGCACAGAACAAATCTTTGTGAGTACAAATATGAATATTTGTTTTGGTCTGGGTGTTTTCCTATGTATATTAAGTATGTATTTGCAAAAAAAAAAGTATTTATATATGTTTGTCCGTTATTTAGTATCCATAACACAAGTTCTTTATGATACTTATCTTGGAACTAAATAATTGGTGTAAGTGTCAGAAATATTTATTTATGTGTTATTTTTTTATTAATTACATAATGGGAAATCGTTAATGTATTTAAATCATAACACCAGACGCGCGCGGACTGTAAATAGCGTAGCCAACCCCGACGATTGGCCGGGGTTCGGACACGCGAATCAAATGCATTTGCGTTTTCTA
This sequence comes from Musotima nitidalis, assembly GCA_949126915.1. Classification (NCBI taxonomy): domain Eukaryota; kingdom Metazoa; phylum Arthropoda; class Insecta; order Lepidoptera; family Crambidae; genus Musotima; species Musotima nitidalis. The sequence continues at coordinate 10,310,522 of OX421417.1, forward strand.
TTGTATATAAATATCTGTGGGTCACACATTCAAGAACTGACCTCCGTGAACTCTATTTCCTTCTTTTTCAACTACCTAGCATCGCGGATAAGATTGAGGACTTTAAAAATTCTAACAGCAGGATACGAAAGGGTTACCGCGGCCTCGGTACGTAGCAGGCTCAAAAGAAGGAACATGGATAGTTTTTAGTCAGTAGAAGTCTGACACACCCTCCTGCTTCACCCACAGCGGGGGAAGGTCTTCCAAGAAAAACGAGCACCAAGATGAGATAGTGACCAGTACTTAATACCTTCTTGGTTAGTGCTCAATAGTTGGCCTCAATAGTAAGTAAAAAAAACCAAGGTGCTGAAGTTGTTTATAAAAATTTGTCTCTTTTTGACCTGATTGGCATTGGTCTACGATTAGTATCGCAAATAATCGTTTATTTGCGATCTAATTCTAATCTTAATAACTTCGTTAATACCTACCACCTGTACGAGTCCCGCTGAGAGTTCGTATGTGTCAGGGTATAATAGATGGGGCCACATTTCTTCATCTCGATCTCATCCATAATGGTCTTATTAAGATTTTTTCTGTAACACCTCGACCTTATGCTGAGTGGATACCTTTTGCTGTGACACTCTTTGAGTAGGTATTTAAATATAATGTATATCTATATTATTTTCACATAATAAATTATATTTCTTTCTCTCTTACCTATTTTTAGATTAATAATAATTACTGTTTCTAATGTCTAAAAATAGAGCTAGAGCCAAAGAGATTTAATATAGTAATAGAGCGGCTATTAGAGACTATTCCATACAAAATGAGAAAATTTGAGCTGGCGCGGAAGTAGCGCTATCTAACGTTGAAAAGCAAAACAGCATATTAAAAAACAATTAGAATAAGTTTTACCTACTCCACGGGAAGCGTCGCTCTGCAGTAGGGATGTTCCGTTTAGAATTCGACGTATCGATAATTTTGAAGAAGGTTAACCAAAATCGGTATAAAAAACATATAACATGAATAAGCAAGTGACAATTAGAGTAGTATATAAAAATTCCAGTGTTTTCAATGATTCTTATTATTTATTTAGTAAAAGTGTTAAATTCAACACTACTAATTAAAAAAGACTATATCAATGACAAGACAATAAAAAAATAAGTATATTATACTAACTTAAAGTTAAAGTTATTACAAATTAATTTTAATATGTGATATGACAATTTTAAAAAAAATAATGTAAAAATATAAATAAACAAATAAAAAATAACCATCTGTGAAACGTTATGGAGTGCAATAAACATTGATTTGAAAGTTTTACTATTACAGTGTATAACAGTCCCCCAACGCAATGATTATTGAATCAGAATATTACTACTTATAATAAACTTATACTTACAATTTAAAAATATTATTTATTACATTAATCGATAAATAAAACGACATCACTTGAACATCACTAAATCATCTACTTCCGCATCGACAAGTGTGGCGAGATCCTAAAAGTAGTAATTTTGCTTTTCACCGCTAGAGGTCGGCAAAGGGCATAGGTAATGTTCTAGAATAAATTATTGAAAATTATTATATAGTCTGATTATTGAGTAAATATAAAAAATACTTACGAAAATAAACTGTAATTACGTTCAGCCTTTTTACCATAACGGGACTTGCAATATCGCAGTACGCAATTTGGCATATTTTCTATAAAATTAGTCAAATCTGTTCACGCACAAACACGACTACACTAGAGGGCGCATAAAATCATACTGAGCGACTTGTTACCACTTGGTAATAAGTTGTGGATTACAGTTTTGATCTCAATGTCCTGTCTATAGTAATAGTTAAATGTCTTTGGCTGGAGCACTCTAAATCAAAATTAAAATAGTTTATTAAAACGTCACTACAATTTTTATTTGCCCTTCGCTAATTAGCACAAAACTTTCTCTTATAATGGTAATGAATCGTGTTTGATAATGATTCGATAATTCGATATTTTGGGTTTTTATTTCACGTCTCACGGGAACTGTATAAAAAAGTATCTTATCTTATCTTATGTCCATCGCTATATCGCATCGCTATATATATAGGTATATATATATATATATATATAGCTAAATATTCATTCTCATCCTACTGCCCTGTTACCAGTTTCCCTGGAGTCAGTGTAACATTACATTTTCCTTAAGACGGCTTAAAATGCTGGAAACAAAACGAAACCAAAATATATGGCCAATAAATAAAAGTTAACTTAATAAAATCCAAAGTCTGCTCATTTGTTGCCTCTAAGGCGGAACAAAGTTCGCCGAATAAGCTAGTACTATATATTTTTTAAATTATAATTTTCACACTTAATCCACCATAAGTAGATGTTATAAATGATGTTACATGGTTATAACATCATTTATAAAAAGTATCAAATTCAATTATATAATAAAATTCGCGACAATTGTACTTTAACTGAAAAGTAAAGTAAAACTCCATGTACAAATATTCATTCCATCAACATAACTCACGTTTTAATGCAAATATGAATTACGTGTGTTCATAAACCAACACATTATCAAGGAGCGTGCTTGTACAAGATAAACAAAAGAATATTTGATTATATTAAAATATATCAAATTTTCGCGGATAATAAAGGTAACATGTGCTAGGTAAGCTAGCACATGTTTAATAAACACCAATAGTCGGTGAATAAATAGTGTATTTCATAAAATGGTATATTTTTCAAAACATTACATGAGTACGGTTTTGGAATGTCTAAATTAAATTAGGTTGTATGTTTAAATTTAATTTTCAGTAATTTTGCTGATGATGTGGTAGAAAATTACACGATTTTGGAATGAGGTGAAGGGATCCCATTCCCTGAGTCACCTTCTACGACACTCTCGGCTAGACGCGGATTGTTACAATTATTTAGAGGAGCCGCTATTACACGACTCTGACAAAATTATTTCTAAACTGTAACAAAATTATGTCGAATATGTAAACCTGAGACTTAATGGCATTTAAGCTTTTTTCTGTTGGCCAATATTTGAGTCTGTTTAGACTCAATTATCACTATCTTACCGATATACCACAAACGTAAACGTACTCACAAGATATGCGCTTTAAGTTTACTGGGACTAAGAAAAACGTGCATAAGGAAATATATAATCTGATTTAAATTAAGCTTCGAACGACTATCAGGAATTTCAATAAAGTTTCCTAAAAGAACTGGCGCCAAAACAGCGATTCGCAATTCGTATGAATCTCAACTCAAGAGTCCCATACAAAGGCTCACTCTCTCTATAAAACGGACAAAAATGCGCTTTGCACAGTTCCAACGACGTGTAGGTACTGGTGGTTTGTAAAAGGATTTCATGCTTTCAGTCCGGAGCCGGAGGAAAGACCAAATACCGTATAATCCGACGCCAGACGAATATCCGACGTGCTACATTCGGAAAGCCGATAAGTTTCTTATAAAATGAACACCTTTTAATGTATCAAATCGAAAAGTGAAATGTAAAGCCTTTGACATAAATGTTTTGTCTAATGAAAAGGTACTTTAATACGAATAGCACGACAAAATGTAGATACTTCATTGATTAAATAATTTTAAGTAAAATTTAATTATAAAATATGGTAATCATCCATCAATTTAGCACTATCCTGGCTGTGCCTTAGACCCAAGTTTAAGCCTGTTCTACTTACTAGTCCTACCAGATTTGTCTGAATTTCAGTTATAGTCAATTAAACTCTTGGAATAAGGTTCTAAATTTCTTTTTGTTAAGTCTGCAACATGCCAAATATATTATAGTTTTTATATACTGAAGTCACCACTTTTCATCAAGTGCGCTAGTAATATTAATATGAAAAAAATTTTCATATAGAGTATGTGTTATGTCTACCAACTTGAATAAAAACAAAACAACTTAAACAGATTACTTAGACCTTTTTTTGGACCTAGTCTAACTAAACAAGCACGAATTGTTTTATCATATTACTTACATTGCTTATGCTTATTGCAAACCAGCTCATATATAATATATTACATACAAGTATATATGTACCCTAAACAAACTAAGCATGGGCAAACAGTGACTACGTGGTGACAAGGGCGGGTACGTGATCTGAATAGGCAACATCTTTGAATATTTTTGATTTTTACACTTGTATCCAATGTGCACCTTGCTAGAGGACATTATAAAAGCTAAATTTAAATGTAATTTAGTTTTAAGTTTTTTTTTTTATACCACAAGGTTTCACTACGAAGCCTATTGCTGCTTGCAACACTAGGGCCAAACCAATAACAACCGTTTCACGCCCTTTTTAACCTCGAAGAAAACCTCGCCAGGGAGGTCATTCCACAGCGAAATAGTACGTAGCAGAGAGTCTTTTGAAACGCACCGTCCGCGCACCCGTAATTTGTAAGGTGTAAGGGTGAGGTCCCTGCGGATGGCGAGCTGTGCGATGATAAAAGGAGGCCGTTGGCATTATTTCAAACAGTTCCTCAGAACACACCCCATTATACAAGCGGTAGAACACACACAAGGAGGTAAAATCTCTCCTCAGACTTAATGGTTGAATACCGCCTGTAAGGCTTTAGTAAGTTCTTGAAACCCAAGCCAACCTCACCTGCAAGTGGTGCACTTGCCGGTCAACGGACGAGGCTCTGGCGAACGTAAAAGTTCCCGGTAAGCGGCAATAGGCTACCTATAACTTAGGACCAACAACACAATTGGCAAAGTGTGGGCGTATATTATGCCTATGCCACCCCATCAGAGAAACAGGCGTTATTGTTTATATGTATGTATGTAATTATTAAGTCATAAAAGTCTCAAATTAATTACAAAGTAAACGACTCGAAAACTCAACTTCAAAAATTCTCTTCGTACCGAGATAATAAATATGAAAATGGCTTTGTCCATTTGTTTTTGAAATATGTGCATTTCTTATATACTTTAACACGGTCTCTTGTCGGTCACGCAGATGAAAACGGCGGAAGTAACTAGATACATCACAACAGCCTTATAAAGGCCACTGATTCATATTAGCCTTCCTAAAATACTATATTCTGTTAGGGGTATTTCATATAATCACACCAATTATTTAGTTCCAAGATAAGTATCACTAAGAACTTGTGTTATGGATACTAAAGAATGGATAAACATATTTAAATACCTTTTTTTTGTAAATACGTACTTAATATTCATAGGAAAACACCCAGACCAGAACAAATATTTATGTTCATGCACACAAAGATTTGTCCTGTGTGGGAATCGAACCCACGACCTTTGGAGTGAAGTGCAGGTATACTGACCTCCACGCCATATCGATTGTCCAAATTCATTACACTGGGCAGGCGGGTTGATTATCGTCGTTAAAACCAGGACGCAGGATGACGCTGCTACCAATGATCCGGTAGGATTTTTATTCGTCGACTCTTACGACTACTTGTGAGATGAGAGGGGGTAGCACTATACAAAGCTAGTACCATACGGCACCGTAAATAGTACTGAATAAAAATCTTTGGTACCACTCAGAAGTAGGCCACAACTAAATTTCGTATCGATGTTTTAAAAATTCATGATGCATCTAGGCCGCGTTGAGATAGACGATCTTTGATTGAAAACGATTCTTTGTAGGTACAATACGGATTGGTCATGACTATTATATTGTTCCTTGTTTACTCGGAATCGACTTAACACCACTCGATTTATGATATGTTGAATCTTTTAGATTTTTATTCAATTATATTGCATCACCTACAGCCTTGCTGTAGTATCTATTATAGTAAGTTTCTTTTATCATAGAATCATTATGAAATTTTTAACTTATTACGGATCAAAGAGGTTTTTAATAGAGTCTAGTCGCCCTTAGGAGTAATTGACGATGAAGCCGAAACTTGTTGGAGTGGAGAATGCGTTTAAGAACTCGAAATAGATGGCTTATCGGATGGACGCGTTTTGCTGAATACCGGGATGGTTGATGCTCTTTAAGAAAAGCCTATGTTATTGGCATAATTTATAATCGGGTAAATATTAATTAAGTAATTTGCGAATACAAATCCGCCAAAGCACGAACATTGAGTCTACGTGGTGGCGTATAGCCTTAATTCATATGAGTCGAACCGAGACGTTCTAAGCTGAAATTGTGATATATTTATTTTATAAAACAACCAACAAGATAAACACTGGTACATAAGAAATACACTTACATAATCTTAAAGTTATGTCATGTTAATTTATGATGACATGACCATCAATTGTTAAAAAAATGGTGATGATGATACGTGATGAAGATCATATATAAATGTAAGTTTTCAAGTTCGACATGTGTGTATTGTCGTTTGATATCGGCCTAGAATAGTGTCACCCTATCTCACCTCACGGGGAGTCGTAAGAGTCAACGAAGAGAAATCATAGCGGATGATCCGCAGCAACGTCATTTTGAACTTGGCTTGAACTAAGATCACCAACCCTGCTTCGCGTAGTTGTTATGAGCAATTACCCCCAATAGAATTTAATCAATTGGTGAGGTTAATGTTCAGTAGTGGATTTGATAACACTGATATGATGATTTGTGTGTTGCAGATGTGGTGGGCGGTGCTATGCGCGGCGGTGGCGGCGGCGGTGGGTGCGGCAGCAGCGCCCGCGCCCGACTCCCTGGCGCCCCTTGACCTTCTGCAGATGGATTCTCCCGCACCTGATGACGTGAGTTGCATTCACTACAGTCAGTGGCGTGCTCACCATACATGTGAATAAGCACTGCATTCCTCTAAACTAATCTAAATCTGCCTCATTATATGCAAGATTTCAGTTATTACATGAAGCGACTGCCTTCCTCCGCAATACAGAGGGAAGCATAATTCTAAGTTTTACCAGCTGTCAGGATATTATAAGGCATTGACTTTCTAATAACGACTACCTTAGATATTATTTACAGCCGGGACCAACGGCTTAATATGCTTTCCAAATCACTGAGCAAGCGATAATGACGCTACTAATCTACATCCACGTTGCCCCATCAACGCTGTTCCACGCTGCCCTGGTGGGGCAAAGTAGACCGATTTAAAATTTCAAGTGGATTCTGTACCATTAAACTAATTAGTGGGACAGATTCCACTACTTGAAAATAATGTATATTCTGCCCCACCAGGGTTGGCCTTTAAGAATTTGTGTAGGTAGGCTTACTAATATTGTCAGATTTGAGTAGCAGACCCAATTTTACTCATTACAACTAGATTTAGATGGTAAGCTATTACTTGACTCTACTCAACGTAGGACCATACTTTGAGCTCTGATGTTAAGCTGAGGATATCTCTGCCTATTATACTTTTTACTGCTGAAACACGGCTTACTAATCTAACGATGGCATTAGGTATGAGGTGGCTGGCCATGTCAATTGCTGGTTGGATGCAAAAAAAATCGTATTACCAACCAGACCAGACATCATGAAATATGTCTACCCGTCAATTCGTCTTTAAAGGCCAAAGAAACAACAACGTCTTTGTATTGTATCTGAGAGCGATTACTTTCAAGTTATAAAGTATCAACGTACTTGATTTATAATAGTCGTCATAATTTTGTTCTTTATATCTGTTATTTGACTGTGATAAAATTTATTTACTTTTAAATAATAAATAAAACAAACAGGTACATTAATTTTATCAAAACAAATTTCTTCCGAAAATTGTAAATTATGTAAATAAAATCGCATATATGCGTATTTTTCTTACGTATCTCAAAATTGATACGTATTTGCTTTGAGTTTCCCCGGGTAAAGTTGTCGGAGGCCGGGGGCGAAACAAATAGTTTACCGAATATTTCATGGTTCAAACTCATGTCAGGCTCGTCATGTGGAAAATTGTGAATGCTGAGGACGCTGTGTACTGACTCGAAAGTATGTGGATAAAATGTCATACCTATGTCATTCTAAAAATTTATTTGATCTTATTATGTATTCGTTTAATACTTGGTGATCCCTAGACTGGATACACAAGTATCACAATAAGGTGACACAGTAAAGAGCGTAACATAAATAAGAATTGGGTTATTAAGGATAGCCTGTTTAGGGATTCTACCAAGACCTGAGGAGCCCAAACGAACCTCACCTGCAAGTGGTGCATCTGCCGGTCAATGGACGAGGCTCTGGCGATCAAAACAGTGCCCGGTAAGCGGCAATAGGCTCGCCACCTATTACGCCAGTGGGACCAACTATATAATTGGCGAGGTGTGGGCGTATAATATGCCTCTGTCTACCCCATCAGGGAAACAGGCGTGAATGTATGTACGTTGTTTAATAATTTTATTTGTTATTTCGCGTAATTTTTAGTCGCTATTCGTCCAACGGTGGTATTAAAACTTATGTAGATAATTAATTTAAAGACCATTATTTAACTAACAATTGCCGCTACTCAGCGCGGGCCTCGTTTCACAAACAAGGTGAGAGTGATACATACAAAGGGGGACCGAAAGGGGGTGGGGGACTCACCACCGGCAGACGCGACTGCCAGCAGTAATACCTACTAAAAATCTTCCGACGACGCCCTCAGCTCGTTAAGAAAGAGGCGGGGGCCAGTACCTGGGTTGCAGCGTCTGACACCCCGCTTGCGACCAACGTCCCCCGGACCAAAACCGGAAGGACCTCCTCAGAGAGGCGCAGTGGACGCAACACTCCTACCTCCCTGTGCGACCATAGCTTGTGTGGCCGACTTCCCGGAGGGTTAATGGTTAGTCAGCAGGGGCCCCCTGCCCCCGCTGCCTAAGACCCTCCTGGAGCTTATTGACGGGCCCTCCTGGCCCCCCCGGTAGTCAGTACTAAGGGCACCCAGAGTCGCCAATCTTTGGGTGTTACCTTTTCCCTAGCGCCTCCTGCGCCCTACCGGGAGGTACTCAGCCCCCCCACCACGTCTATTCCAACTTGACTCAACTACCAACACATAAAGTGATACCGTTCGTTAATTTTAGTGGTTATTCCAGGAAGGTGTGAGCTACGCGGTGCCCCCACCAATGGGAGGACGTTACGCCGGAGCTCCCTGGCTTTACCTGCTAGCAGACATGCCCCGCGACTCACAGGTACATTTCGTAGCTCGTAAAAAGAACGCTGCATGGTTCTGGAAGAACTTGCCATATCAAAGGCAGGCCTTTATAAGTGGGTGCATTTGTTACCGTGCTTGTTACTCGGTACGAAGCGCTCTTACTTTTCTGGGCTGCATCGCCTGCTTTCCATCAGGCACTATAACTAGTCACATTAAAAAAACCAAAGGAAATTATTTATTTGCATAAAAATGGTTGGTACAAAAAAATTATGACCCACATTCTTGCCCGGATTGTGTGAATAATAACTAATTGTGTGTGATGATAACTATTCTTTTTTTATTCCAGTCATAGAAACATGGTATATGTTTAATAAAACAAATTATTCAACCTCTACTTCTTATTACTACAAAATTATTATCAGCCTGTCTAACATTAATAACTAACTAACATTTAAAAGAAATTGATAATTGATTAAGTTAAATGATAATGAGAATGATTTTAGTCTACAGCGTTCTTTTTATTTGAAACGATAAATGCGATAAAATAACGATAAAAAAAGTATGTACGCATTATAGTTCGTGTGCTGTGATTATTTTAAATTGCGACATAATTTAGTATCGTCACTCATTGTAGAAAACATTATACGGTTCTGTAGACCCATCATAGAAAAATATGAGATGAGAATTTTATATTCTGCTATGGTTGATGTAGTTACATACCTTACAAATAAATATACGAATACAAACAATTCTCGTAGAGCTTATTTTGACGCAACAATTATACAGTTTCTAAATTTAGTAATACAAATGGTGAAGACAGTGTTAATTAAGCAGTTATAAGACATAAGCATTTTTCTTTATTAACGCATTTTAATGTTGGCAATCACTACGTAATGCCTTAATTATCGTGGCAATTTACGCGCTAAGTCGCAGGTGGGGGACATTAGCGTAAGACAGAACATTCAGACGAAGAAATATCACATTACTTACTCGAACCCTCTTTACCTCCATAAGCATATTTTATATAAGCATACAAATAATCGTTGTTTTTCATCAAATTTGTTTGTGAACATATTTGTCAGTCTGATCTGAGAAGACCTTTTTTTATCAATGCGATAGGTAACCAACATTAAAAATATAACAAGCACATGTACACGATATCAGATTCAAGAGATATATTTGACAAAAAGACATATATTCAAAGCATAATTAAATCATATGCGTAAGATTTATAAAAGAAAATTTATGTTACATTTACTTCCTCGTAAAAATAATACGCATTAATATACTTATTAAGGTAAGAAGCAAAAAAACACACAATATGTAAAAAATATTCAATTAAAATATCAGTTATTCAAAGTCATTCACAGAATACAATAAGTTGAAGGAATTTTTTTGGAAATGTTACGGGTGTAATAATGTTTCTTTCATAAAAAGTTCAAAGCAAAATATCGTTTTTCTTCATCTTTTGAAGTTTAAAAAGGCCTATGAATATTTTCGTCGGTATACGGTTTTTAATCGTAATAATTACATTAATAATAAATTACTTGGACACAACGACTGTATATTCTTTCTCATAATTATTAATGAGGAATTTAGCATAATTATAAAGGGAAATGTTTCGTTTTCATAACAGACCCGCAATTCGAGGTGGGTTTTTAAATTATAATTCTTTTTTAAGCACCACCAAATCTCACTTAAAGGCTTAGAGGCTTAGGTAGGTGTATATATATTTCATAGAGACTTGTAAACATACGGATTATTCAGTAACAAAAAAAAACTAAAACATAAGACATTAGAAATATCAAGTTGAATTTGTACATTGCTTATGCATTAAAAATAATTGCATCAAAAATTTACATATAAATCTATAAAACATTTTAAAAATAAATGTATGTACTTTATACACATTTGTGGACTACATTTTTTATTTATGTTCTAAAAATTTTTTGAAAAGAAATCATAATGCATTATTAAAACGCTTGAGATTTGATGCAAAGGTGGCGACTATGCGCGCTCGCCGCTCCTTCTCTGTGAACCCAGCAGTGGACTTGCTCCAACGCAGTGCTTACAACACCTTCATCGAGAAACTGGCCCAGAACAACAGAAGCTTCCTTGATCGCGTAGGGAAGAGAGGTAAGAAATAGTAAGGAAACTAAGGAACAAAGAAATTTTAAGGAAAAAAATAAAATGTTTTTCAGCAGGATAATTAATTTGCAATATTGTCTACGAAAACAAACACGAATTATGTGTAAGTCAATATTCCACTCAATAAGTAGTCTCGGTGTTTAGAAACAATGTTTGGATATCATAAATTGATGTTATATCATCCTTACGGTTTTGCTATCATAGTTTTAATGAGTATTGAAGCCTTCTTAGCAAGATTGTAGTAGAGCCTCGTAGATGAATTTGCTGTGATATCAATTTTATATGCATGTAGATTATGTAGTGGTAGATTTGGAATATAAGTAGTGTACTGTAGTTGTATCATAGTGTAGCAGAAATGGTTGAAAGGGTTATTTTGTTACTATTTCCATTTTTAGATCCGGACCACCTGATCAACTTCATGGGAATTTGAAGAACCAAAGAGAGCCAACACGTTAATGATAAGTAAAAAGTTTCCTAAACAATTATTGTTAAATGTTTAACGTATCGACGGACCGGAGACATTGTTGGATTTGTTTTTATAAATAAAAAGGTACTTTCGAATCGTCAACTATTTATTCAGAACCTTGTAACAGTTTTAAGTGGTCCATTTCCGTACTAAATTACCTTGTGGAGTTGGTAAGTGAAGCCGAATTGGTTTATTTAAACGATAGTTTGATAACCGTTGAACGAAATGCTGGCCCTCGAATGTTTTAACTCTATTTTAACAATCGCTTCTACTAATTCTCGTCAAGGACTTGAAATACTTTTAGTGTTTCAAAGGTCGAAAAGTATTTTTACTTACCATCACTCTGAGTGTATTCGAGAATAAACACTACCCATTTTTTATATTATGTTGTTAACAACAAAGTAGTAAGTAACAAATTAGTAACAAGACTTTTGCTCTCCGAGCAGCTCCAACTTGGAGGTGAAGTGGTTTTGGAAATACTTAAAGATTTCAAAGGCCAAAATGTATTTTTACCAAACCATCATTGATATTGTAGTGCTGAGAATAAATACTATATTTTTTTAATAAACGTTGATAACTATGTATATACTTTACTGATGTGCTGTGAAGAGGAATGCAATAGCAAATATATGAACACAATAGATAATTTTAATTTAAAAGCACTAAATGGAAGCTTAAGAAACATTCAATAACTTTTTTTTAAATGTTTTGGTTACTTTTGAATGAAAGGTAAAATAACAAACGCTGCACATAGCTGCCTTTAAGAAAGGTAGGTCTATGCTTAAAATGTACTGTTCTTGTTGTCTTGTTTTCAATAGTCCACACAGTTTGTGGAGCAACAATATGCGACAAAATTACATTCGGATGACTTTTGCGACATTCATGTCTTTAACAAAACAGTTAACAAGTGGTATCAATCCAATGGATGGATGGATGCGATGAGAAAATTTTGCACAAACGTAACGTTTTGTATAGCTTTGATAATCATGAGTAAAAATCAAGCACTGATGGTTATTAAGGCATGCTGTTGGAAATGGGTGTATCATAGGCGGGCTAAAGACACAGTTACAGAGATTATTAGATTAGAGAACACACGTTATAGAGATTTGCGCGTAACTTGTTGTATAGTTTTAAAGGTAATGGGTAACGTTCGTTTCAAGTTTTGCATAGATTTAAAGTTCGTGGGTAATTGTCAAGAACTGATAGTTACTTACGGTCACTGAAGATACTGTGGTTTCATAAGTGGACTAAACAAATAAGCACAGTACAACGATTCGCATAGTAAGAGTTTTGTGTAGGTTTAACGGAAAGGGTAATTCGAAGGTTGAGAACTATACGATGAGTTTTCAAGAACTGATGGTTATTTACATTCACTGATGATAATGAGGTGTGGTAGGCGGCACACACACTTGTTATAGAGATTTGCGCGTAAAGTTTTGTATAGTTTTACACAAGCAAACGTTATAGAGATGTAACGTTTTGATAGTTTTAGGCTGAGAACTATATGATAGTTATTAACGCTGACTGATGATAATGGGGTGTGGTAGGTGGGGCTTAAGGTACACAGGTACACGTTATAGATATTTTTTCGCGTCACGTTTTGCGTAGTTTTAAAGGTCATGGGTTATTTTGATGATGACTGATGATAATTTGTTATGGTTGGCGGCACTAACACTTAATTATAGAGATCGATTTGCGAATAACTTTTGGGTATAGTTTAAAAGGTCATGGGTAGAAAATAGAAAGATATATTTATTAACTGCACAATTAGGTAAGTGGCTTTTGTAAAGGTTTCTTAAGTCTGAATGACTGCACATCATATGACAATACAACATTGTTATGTGTTGCAACATTGTTATAGCTGCGTTGGTTTTCAAGCAACTCCTTATGATGCAGTGGCATTAATAAATCATAGACAAATAATGGTTTTATAAAGAATAAAAATAAAAACTACACACAAAGTACCTACTATTTTCAATATGAATTAACAAAGTTATAACAATAATACAAACTAATGTAAAAAGGATTTTGTAAGAACTAAGTTACGTACGCTCATTTTGTCTAGCTTTAAAAGGTTATGGGTAATTTTCAAGAACTGGTGGTTATTAAAATGATTATGGGTAATTTTCGAGAACTGATGGTAGTTTACGCTGATTGATGGTAATGGGGTGTGGTAGGCGGGCAGTGGGCGCGTGAAGAGACGCATGCCATCGCTGTCCATCGACCTGCCGATGTCGGTGCTGCGTCAGAAGCTCAGCCTGGAGAAGGAGCGCAAAGCCCACGCCCTGCGCGCCGCCGCCAATAGGAACTTCCTGAACGACATCGGCAAACGAGGTGAGCTTCCACGGTCTTTTGCGACAAATTTCAAAATAAAAATGCATTGTTTTTAAATAATTTAAGTCCCAACAGATTTTAAGCTCCTTTTCCAAAGTGAAAAATTTGGATATTATTATTTTTTAACTGAATTAAGTTATGGTCGAACAAAGCCTTTAACAATGTAAAAGTATGAGTAACGATTTAACCTTTAAACGAAAGTTGGCTAAAATTTGGCACACGTGTAGATATTGGCTCAACAAAATATTTACTGTACGATAGATATTAATTACCTATATGTGACATTATTCTAAAGTTTTTGCTCTTAAGTCTTGGGCTGATTAAAGTATATATTTTATCATGTTAGTTTTCGATTTACGTTTAAGTACATGTACACTAGTGATGGCGGCAGCATCGTTCGCGCAAAAAGTATTTTCTCACCTAAGCCGTATATTATCACTCGGATACGGCAATAAATAGAATGCTATGCTCTAAAACAGATCGATGGCAAATGTCAGCCAATTCCGTCAAAACCTTTAATAATATAAGTTTTTAAAACAAGATCTACACATTACAAATAATTTAAATACAATGCAAATACAGACAATAATGTACACGACAAAACACAATTTAACGATATTTAACATATTCTTTCAATAAATAAAGCCTCCTTCACTGAAACTTTTCCCAATGCGTGAAGGAACAAAGATAATGCTACATGATACGTTAGTAACAGGTCTATCTCAAATATGAATTGGTAATGTAATTTGTGAACAAGTCTGTCAAGATCTGTATTTTTTTGTTTAAATCATGAAGGTAACACAGACGGCAGAAATATCTTTTGGAAAATTGATATTACATTAACATACTTGAAACTCATCTAAAAAAATTTACTTAGTATTAAATTTATATTTGTACTCTATAAAGTTCTATTGTATATTAATTCACTTGTATATTAATGTATTGAAAAATGAATATTTTTTTTATTTTCTGAGAACCTGCCAGCTGTAGTAGCACGCAAAATACGCAGTGTTAGAGCTTATGTCGATCTCGAACCGAGTAAACTGTCCCAAGGTATTATTTAATACTGCTAAGTTATGAGACATCTGGAGAGACCTACCGCTGCCGCTACACAAAAAGCTAAGTTAGGGCTTAGACATTTGCAGCTTAAACTTATAAATCAATTATTTAATAAATTTTAGCAAAAGTAAGGCATCGGAAAAAGAATAGAAAAAAAAGCCGTTACACTAAAGGCCGCTGCATACATAACGGGTTTTTACGGGACGGGAAGTTATGGAAACATCGTTTCAAATAAAATGTATCCAAAAACGCATATGTCACGTGATTAGCTCGTTCAAAACGGGAACGTGGTGCAGATCCGAAGTATTTACTCGTCACGTATGCTGCGGCATTTAGAATTATCTCGGTTGAGGTATATTTTTTTTCCTATTATTAAAATTGATCATGGTAGGTATAGGCGACAACATTGTTTTTATATCATACGAACAATATACATTTATTAAAATCTAAAAAGCTGATAGTTAATTTGTTCTATTGCAAGAAACATTGAGTAATTGCTCCATCACACAAAAATAACTTAAAGGAGTTGAAAGAAAATTTACACATACTCACTGACCGTTACCCTACATGTATCATATATTAAGGCCCTGTTTAGACAATTTCCAAGTACGGCCCCCCGGTAATACGACGCTTGTCTAATTCGGCGCCCTCTATAATCCGACACATCTCTCACTGTTGAATGTACACAAACATTATTTTGGTACAATATTGAGCAGGAAGCAACTTGTACGCGCCACTTCATGTCAAATATTGTCATTTTGATCAGCAATATTTCGAATTACAAGGTTCTTTTGTTGAAATACTTAGGCGGTACTCTATAACACGAACAATTCGATGGTCCGACACTGCCCTGCAAAACGTTTGTCGAATTACTGGGGGTCCACTGTAAGAAGTTCCTATTAATATTTACTTGGCACATAGTCCATGCAACACTGACATTTTAACTGCCAAATAACTCTTAACCAGACATGGTGAAACAGGCCCTAATTTTCGAGAAATAATCTGAATTGAATAATAAACTACAAGAGAAAAAAAAACCCACTCAGCCATAGACCCTTGCATATAACTAATGCACTTTTTCTTTTACAGGTTTCCAATGGGTACCATCACTGGAAGCTGGAAGATTTTATTAATTCTGTAGTTTACATCTAATCTAAGAAGAAGCTCGACCTCTGAAACATCTAAGCAATTTTACCTAAAGGTGTTTTGTCCTTTTCTTTCGACATTGGATTAAAGTGCGTCAAAACATTATTTATTTAATTGTTTAGCTAAAGTTTATGTAAGGCGATAATCAAATGCTGAACATATGTTGATGTAGAAAAATTTAAGTGCATATTGTGATCTTAAAGTTATTATAATAATCTCATTATCAATTGTCTTCAATGTAGAAATTTCTAGAAATCGTTGATGAATGTAGATAGTTGATAAAATAGTGGTAACTTTAATAAGACTTTAAAGAAATATCTATTTTTTTTTATTGTCACTAACTTCACTCTCTTTATTAACTTACTTTACTAACTTTGTGTAAATAATTTTAAATCAAAATAACCTTTGAAAATATTTACGAATCAAATGTTAATTAAATATAATGTTTAATGATTACAGGCTTAATTGAAAACATTTATTAAACGGTACGGTTATATGAATGGACTACTGTAATTAATAAAAGTTTACATCTTTAAAGAAATCTTTTTCCAGGATTTTATATTTTTTTTGTAAAATCGATTTCGTATTGTAATATTTGTTAAGCAACATTTTTGTTGACAGGTCTTCTGACAGTAAATTTCTTCAATCTATCAATCAAACAAACATCTCATCCGTTACGTTTTAATTCTGTAACAGATCTACTTTTAAGAATTTCCAAAGACAAAATATGTATTAGCTATCGCTCCTTTATTTATTCGTTGTAAAACTTGATATCATGAACCTATGTAAATGTTACCTATATAATTATAATTAATCCCTCACTCAAACATTAGTTAGCGTGGTACATCGGGAAACATTAACTTTGAAATAAAGTTGTTTCAGCTATTTACTTGTTTTATTTGACTTTTCATGAAATTATTGCACTTGTGTTCCTAATATGGCTTAAATAACGTACAAGAGATAGTTCTTTCTTGTTTAATTATCATGATTAAATAAAAAAGACAAACAAAAAGCAATAAAGTCAATTATTGGTTCATCATATAATTTGTGTTAAAAAAAACTAAACACAAATTACAAATTAAATGTTCGAGA
The DNA here is from genome assembly GCA_949126915.1 of Musotima nitidalis. Lineage (NCBI taxonomy): Eukaryota > Metazoa > Arthropoda > Insecta > Lepidoptera > Crambidae > Musotima > Musotima nitidalis. The sequence goes on from OX421417.1 coordinate 10,327,771, forward strand.
ATTATCGGATATTTTTATTACAAAGGAATCAAAATATTGTCTTTATTAAGCCTACATATGTAAGTCTATCACGTCCCGTAAATGTGTCACGCACGGCACATATTGACGATCGCTTTTTCGCCACAAAATTATTGTGAATCTAAGAAAATTGCCCCCACTTCAGCTATTACGTTGAAAGAACGCATTAAGGCTCCATTCTAGGTTTTGAAATTGCCGAGTACTAAAAAGGTACCTATAGCTCTTGTCATTTTGTGTAATCATATGTCCAATAGAAGCCTAGGTACATTTGATTATACCATATGAATCCAAACTGTATTTAAAATATAAAAATTATGCTTAACGCATCATTAGTAGGCTACATTCATTTAATAATATTAGGCTCTTACATATGAAATTGGCGTTTTATTCAACTGTTTAAAAATTCATATCTCGATCTTAAAAATTCGGCGGTCGGTTAGGAATACCAAATTCAAAATTATTAACATATAAAATTTTGAAACACCTTGACCTCTGCACATTGTTCAATCTTTAAGATATCCCCAAAAGCATGACATTTGAAAAGTCTGCACTATACCAATAATATGTACTTAATTGCCTTACTTCTACTTCTTCTTATTAAAAACAATATCAAACGCCATTTAAAATAACACATATATCTGATCCTTTCTCTATATTTATTTAGAAATTTTCTAGGACAAACTTTTTAGAAAATATTTTCTTAACTATTTAAATGACGAGACAACAACCATGTTAATGATGAGAGTGTTTAACTTTGTACATACGGGTATATCCCACGACTCCAAAGAAGATAGCAGTGACGAATGTGGTTATAGATGATTATTGCAAGATATTGATAAATTTCTCGAATAAATTGAAAAAAACTCATGACTCTTAAACACGTGTATTAAACTAAACTTTTAGATGAAAATTTGATAAGACAATTACTGGATGAGAAATTAAAGTTGAACAAAAACCCTTTTAAAGATTTATAATTTACTAACCATCACATAACATTGTTTGACCAGGTAGCACGAAACACAAATAAACTGGAAAACAATATAATAAAGCATAAATCCGCAAATAACACAGTAAGCAGAATATTGAAAGTTTCGGAATTTGCTCTTTGTGCCACCACACGGAGTATAACTTTCGTGAAAGGATTTGAGTTTTCAGATATTTTCCGACTAAAAAAGGGGCTGTTGTTGAAATCATAACATTACATAATTTAAACTCAGATGCAATATGTTTTATTATCTTTTGAATGTTCTTTAACGCAATTTGAGTATGTTTAGCGAAGAATACGCGCTAACCGTTAGAATTCAAGTCATACAAAATAATACACATAGTCAATATAGTAATCAGATTCCATAATTCTGACGAAGTTAATCAAGAGTAGACTTCTACTTTGGCTACTTAGACATGGTAGACAGTTCTTATACCAGTTGACTTTAATACTTATGCAAGTGGAATAGCAAGTGTTAAAATTCAAAATCCAGTTCCTAACAGCACTAAATACTTCATCATTATCCAGTGTTTATCAAGTGGAGATCGACATTACAACTGCTAACCTAAAAAACAGGTTTCTGTTCAACAAACGCTTATTAATCGCGCTTATAAATCATGAGAAATGACAAGATGACGTTGAGAGATGTTGCAATGAAATTTATAGCCAGTATTTTATTATAGTTTCTAGTTGTACCGTGCTTAAAGCTCAATTCCACTAAATAGAGAGATTATGCTTTTTACTTTCCTTATCGGTTAAGCTATGAAGTCTTATCATAATTTTAGTGCAACTGTCTTTTAGCAGTCAGCCGCAGCAATATTGCTGCTCGTCATCTAATAATTTTGCATATCAAATCAAGACATTTGCGTTTTTGGTGTAAAGTATTTTTACTTCATTATTATTTTAATGACTTAGGGGCTTATTACAAAACAATATCTAAAGTGAAACCAGGTTTAAAACTAGTGCTGTTACTTTTATTTGATAAAATGAAGACAGTGACAGCACTAGTTTTACACCTGGTTTAACTTTGGATCTTGTTTTTTAATAAGCCTCTTAATTTCTATATTTAGTTTAAAAATAAACGTATTAAGGCATTTATTTTCCTATAATCAATAAGGTTGCTCCGGAAAAGACTGTGACTAGTAATCATAGCTTTTTTGGTAATACACTGCAACCCCTGGAACAAATTATCGGAATCAGTGATCCTTATCTCGTGATAACACAAATTGAATCAGACTTTGAATTGGACGTATAAGGATAACATCGTATCAACTAGCAATATACCTACATTGACATGGGGATCGGATTTGGCCTAACAAAGTATGCTTTCTGCTTTATGCAATCACATTTGATTTCCCATTTTTTATTTTTAGAAAAGCTCTACCTGGATTGCCAAAATGTCTGGTTTGTTTTCAACAGCTCTTTTTAAAATTCTGTTTTTCCTAAAGTATTGCAACTATAGCCTCTGAAGTCTCCTTAGGGTTCTTAGGTTTACCATTCGAGTGGGAAACAATCATAATACACGAGCGAAAATTATTAAAAAGACGTTTTATGCAGTTTGAAGACATTGCGATTATTTTTTTAGGAAAACGTGTACTTTTGGCTATCTAAATCCTATATACAGCTAGAACCTTCTGAACCACAGGATTTGGATGAGCTTTCAAGGAAAATTTCATCTAACCACAATCGTTTCGTTTGAGCGTTCAATTAAGTGCTAGTTGGCACCTAGTTCGAAACATGTTGAAGACGCGAATATACTCATAATCATTCCACTATCAATTCTAGGTTATCATTGTATATCATTGGTTCCTTTTAGTCCTGTTGGCCCGGTTAATGTTAGTATTGATTATTTCCTGAATGGCCAATTGCAGCTATTCAAGGGTCTTCTTAATTTTAGGACGGTACTAAAACTAAAGTTTTAAAACTGAACTTTAGTCCATATGTTGGATCATTATACGTGTTATATATTACTAGTATTATCATTATTAATAATCCTAGAGAAAATTGAATACTAGAACAGCTTGTCAATTCCTGAAGTACCTACACGCTTTTGAGGTACGTTATGATCGAAAGTATAAATAATTTTACTATTCTGCTTTGCCTTTAAATATCCTCAAACGTATACTTCAATATTAGCTTACAATAAATTAGTTTCTGCAATTCTCAGGGTAACCACTACTTAGAACCCCAAAAATATGCTATTATAAATTTCTAATAAACTACTAAACAGTAACGCTATTTCGACTTTAGCTTTACTCATATAGACACTAATAAAGCAGTCTATGAACTAAAACCACTACATGTAAGTCCAACCATTGAAACCCATCTGTTCTCAAATCCTACCTGTAAACGACTCAACAAAATAGACAAATGTTGAGTCCGTTCTTGTTTTACTTCAAAGAACGATAATTTGCTAGAAATACCAATCTACCTCAGCTAAGCTAATTCGTGCCAAACCTGTGCTGATTATGTAGCTGTAGATATTGTAATCCACGAGATATGCAATAGGTAATTTATAATCCATAATTGACCGCTTTAAAATATAATTGTATGATCGAAGAGTTGTTTCCTTGGTTTACTTGTCACTACTTGCACTAAAACAGTTTACTAGTATTGACTTATTCTTTTCATACAACATTAAAAAAACAGCACAAAAAGTATTGTGTTCAATAATTTATTCTCACCCTCTCAGCCAATTAAAGATCCTGATATCGGGTTTAGATCTCTTCTCACAAACCAATCTAATTGCTTGTAACATGTTATTTACAATTTTTTGCTAATCAACTATGTCTAAAACCCAATGATCAATTAGTATTCTTTCATAAGCACCCGTAATATTACAGCGGGCTTAAATTTTTCTCAACCCACTAATGAAAGTGTACAATGTTTATATAAACTTTGATAACTCAATGGATTGCAATATCTACTGCAATTTGTACATGACTACTTTTGTCAAGTATGTTTTTGCTCCAGAGGTTGGGAGAACTCCGAGATGGTCACGTGAGGTCGAAACGCAAGATGCCGTCGCTGTCCATCAACAACCCGATGGAGGTACTGAGGCAGAGGCTGTTACTGGAGGTGGCTCGCAAGCAGATGAGGGAGGCCAGCCAGCGGCAGGCCGTCGCAAACCGGCTCTTCCTTCAAAACGTCGGGAAACGAGGTATTTCATATTCCAATGGTGCAATGGCGAGCGGTAGCATCTCTTGAGGACCCTTAGCAGCGTAGAAAATAATAATAGCTTCGATTCTCTCAGTGTCTTCTACCAAAACGATTTTTTTTATCTAATTCCGCCCTCTCCTCTTAGAAAATGCTATTTGATACTATACATACTATTAGCACTCGAATCAAAAGGAATGGTAAGTCCTTCCTCTGTAATACTATTCAGCTTTGGAATCCTCTGCCCGGGAAATTCGTTCCCAGTTTCCGTTTGCCACTTCATACATCATAAAACGTCATTAATGCAAGAATTTTTTTTTAGAAGGTAGCCAAAAATATAGAATTATTCTAGACATATTGTAAACGCTTTTTATTTACAAGAAATCAACAGCTTACAATAAAAATACAAAAAAATTAATTTAATATAAGAAGCCTTACTTGTTTTTACATATAAACTAAAGTAAAAGACCTCACTGTGTGTAGTGAGGTCTAAACAGATAAAAATGACTCAAGTTATAAAAAATCATACCTTACTAAATTCAAAAACAGTTTTTAATGGATTAGGGCATTAACACGTGTGTGGCAAACCAGTGTCAAGAAACGTGCGTTTTGGTTTAGAATGTTTTCAACTCCGTGGTTTAGATCCAAAGCGATCAATATCCAGAAACTTATCCAATTTACTGATGCAAAGCACTGCTCTAACAAAAAAAGAGTTTCGCCTGTATCATCACATTCCAAAAATGTATCCCTAGAAGCTATTGAGATACTACTGTGCCACTTTGAAATTTAAACCAGAAGTTTACAAGTATTTGTGAAATGTGACAGAACGTAACAAACTAAAGTCGCTCAACTTGCAAGGTGCACCTCGTTACCCTGTTCGCTCAACCGTCAAATACGGAGTTCGGATTATATGTAATGAGCATATAAAGCTCTACATTTTTGGTGAAAAATCAAAATGTACAAAAAGTTTATAGGTAGACTTCTCTAAATAATTTCAAAAAGAATGCTTGCATTGAGATTTCTTGGTATTCATCATCTTATCCTATAAACGTCCCACTACTGGGCGTAAGGTCTCACAATCCAAGGCAGATTTAAGTCATCTAAGCGCGTCAGGCTAACTTAAAGACTACCAATTGTAGAGATTATTGGGACCCATGGCTTAGCGTAGCGGTTAGTAGTCAGTGCTGATATGGTCTTTCGTAATAAATGGAGAATTCCATATGAAGAATCAATCAAGGCTTAAAAAGAAAATTTAAAAAAAAATATTCGCATTAAAATTTATTTTTCATTTCGAAACATACAATTTTTCCCTAAGAGAGTAAATGGTCTTTAAAGACAGAGACGAAACTTATCTCCACGTTATTTAGTTTCATACAGTTGCGCATATTAAGTTACATTACAATATTATATTTTAATTAAAACGATAGCTCGCTATATCATATTATTACTGATGATGACTGATACTTAATCAGTTAAAATCACTTATATACATATATATATATTTACGCCGGTTTCGGCCGGGTAGGCAGAGGCATGTTAATACGCCCACACTTCGCCAATTGTAAAGCTGGTCCCACGTAATAGGTGGCGAGCCTATTGCCGCTTATCGGGCACTGTTTTGTTCGCCAGAGCCTCGTTCGTTGATCGGCAGGTGCACCACTTGCAGGTGAGATTGGCTTGGGCTCCTTAGGTCTTGTTAGGATCCCCATGCACCCATCATTAACATCACTCATTTTTAATAAAAGCACATGTCCCGGGCACACCCATTGGCTACTAGCGACGGCCGCTTTCATCGCTACCTGAAGCTTGACGCAACTTTAAGAGTAACTTCATCAAAGTCCATTATGATACTGCAAGCATGGGTTAAAAAAAACTACCAATCACAAGTGGTTTCTACCTACTTCTCGTTCGAATACTTTATTTCTGATAGTCGTCCCCTTGAAATTCTTTTGCTGTTTGTCGAGTTATACCCCTCCACCTTGTACTCTTTTCGGCTTCTATCAGGGCTTTTGTAACAGAGAGCCCAGTCTGCGAAATAACTTGGACGATCGCTCTGCCTCTTTCCTTCCAGTTTACCAACAACGACTAGCTTGTCGAGATTATCTGGTTGGCAGCAGGGAATGTTGCCAAAATACCCTGTTTTTTTTTTTTGGGATGGAAAATCATCAAATGACCTTATCCCGCTGTGGGTGGAGAGGGAGGGTGTGTCAGAGTTCTACTGACTAAAAACCATCCGTGTTCCTTCTTGAGCCTGTAACACCTAGGCCGCGGTAACCCTTTCGAACAATCCCGCAACCCCGGCAGGACCGCAACCCCGGCAGGTGCCAAAATACCCTAGAATACGTTGGTAACATACGATCGACAGTCTAATTCCCGCTTCTACTTTCTAGCTACAGGTGGCGGCAATTGTGGATAGCGGCCCGTGTGCGAGAAATAGATCTGGCAGCTCTTTGATGACATTAAATGCCTGCATTAGGCATACTGCAATCTAGCAGAAGGTGGGCGGCTGTCTCATCGGAGTATATGTACGCTCTGCACACTGTACTGTGCGTGACAACTAAATCCAACAGATTTAGAGATGCCCATTACGATACGATATATCGGAATATCGATACAGCACTATACGATATATCGATATTTGATGCGATATTTTGACCATACGATACGCTTCGATATATCGCATTCTTATAAAAATATCGCATTAAAGTATCGTTTCAAACTATGTCGGTGATTCATTTGTATAATTTAAAAGTTTCTACATATATCACTAAACGAAAAAAGACACTGCCATTGAATATATTGTTAAAGCCGGCTTTTGTTTAGACTTTGAGGTAGATTTAAATACATCTTTGGACTTTGTTGTACTGTCAAATATGATTAATAAATGATTACCTTGCATTACCTTGTGTTACAAAAAGCTATAGATGATACACGAGGATTGGAAACTCTTGTCATCATCATTTCAGCCATTTAACGTCCCACTACTGAGCACGAGCCTCCTCTCACATATCAAGGTGTGGGGGTATGGGTCATACTCCACCACGCTGACCCAGTGCGGATTGGCGGAGGCAGGTGTATGGCTGCTGTTAGAATTTATCAAGCCGCCCATTAGGCCTCTAACATGGGTTAACGAATACCATATTTAGTGATAAACGGGACCAACGGCTTAACATGCCTTCCGAAGCAAGGAAGCGCTCGATATCAAATGCCACACCCATCCAAGGACTGACCTCTGTAAACTCTGCTGTACTTCGGTGATCGTTTCCAACCACCGAACACCGCAGAGTTACAAGCGCTTGTTTCTTTTTTAAAAATTAAAAAATATAGTAAATCAACTAAAAAGATAACCCTTTGCACGATATATACTCATTATATCGCATATTAATAGAAAAGCATGCGATACGGTTACGATACGATATATCGATACGAAGGAAATCGATAATATCGCGTATCGATACAACCAGGTTCGATACAGTTACGATGCGATATATCGATACAATACACTTTTTTGGGCATCCCTAAACAGATTGTTATGAAAACTGCCCTTTTAAAATTTTACCGTATTCTGTTTGTTCAGATACTGCAGTCGATTTGTGAAAAAGCTAGCGTGTACGATGTAGGACACATTTAGAGTGAAAGGCAAGGGGATGCACAAAAGATCCGACTTAAGGGTCAAAGTGCCCTGCAGTCTCGCCTGTGACCCCCGATAAAATAAGATAAAAATTAAATGCAAACATCTCGGAAGACCGAACGTTAGTTGGTGTTTAACAGTCACGTGTTATTTTGAGGTTTTTTTGTATATCCCTACAAATTTATAACGTCACTCCTTTCAATAGTACACTCAAGACAGATTTTAGTCAGGCTAAAAGTTTTTTTTTTATCTATTCGTTCACTAAACAAAGAACAATATTATAGGGTCGTTCCCTTGAGAAAGTTGGAAATGGTATCCCTGTTTATCCAATAGGAAATTCAAAGAACCGACGTATTAGTTATTCTCGTACCTTTCATCGACCTCTATGTATCTTAAACCTGTTTGAATTTTATTATATCTGCACTAGATAAAATAATCCAGGTATGTTAATAAAAAATTCTCGCAGCCTGTGTACCTATTGTTTATTATTATTATTTGTTTGTTTGATACATTTTATGACGACCGATATGGCGTGGTGGCGAGTATACCCGCATTCCACTCCTGAGGTCGTGGGTTCGATTCCCACACAGGACTAATATTTGTGTGTATAAATATGAATATTTGTTCTGGTCTGGGTGTTTTTCTATGTAGATTAAGTATGTATTTAAAAAAAAAAAGTATTTATGTATGTTTATCTGATATTTAGTATCCATAACACAAGTTCTTAATCTTGGAACTAAATAATTGGTGTAAGTGTAATATTTATTTATTTTTATCATCAAATGAGTTTCTTACTGCGACGTGTGGTACCGGCCTAGATAAGTGCCTCCCCCACTCAACTTACGGGGAGTCGTAAGCGTTGACGAAGAGAATTCCTACCGGATGATGGGTAGCAGCGTCATCTTGTGTAAGAACCAGCCTGCCCAGCGGAAAATACCCAGCCAGCCCAGCGGAAAATACCCAGCCAGCCCAGCGTGGTGATTATAAGAAAAACCCCTAGTATAATGTGTTGGGGAGGTCAATGTTCAGCAGTGGATTTCAAGTCGCTGTACTGATGAGTAACTTTCTTTCTTTTCTTACTAATATTTATAATAATAATATAATATGTCTCTTATGATCACACAAATTATGAAATTCCAAGATAAGTATCATTAAGAACTTTTGATGTGGATAACAACGGATAAACATAATAATATATAAATACTTTTCTTGCACATACATACTTATTATATAGGAAACACCCAGACCAGAACAAATAGTCATGTTCATGAACACAATGAGTTGTCCTATGTGGGAATCGAACCCACGACAACAGGAGCGGAATGCAGGCATACTGAGCTCCACGCCATATCGGTCAATATCATTTCAACCATATAAAGTCCTCTGCTGAACGTCGGTCTGCCCAATAATTTATTATATTGGGGGTATTTGCCTATAATCACCCCGCTGGGCAGGCGAGATGGTGATCGCAGATTTTGCTAGTACGCAGGATGACGCTGCTGCCCATCATCCGGCAGTCGACTCTTACGACTCCCCGTGAGATGAAAAGGGGAATCGCAAAAGTACCTTTATATAAACAAAATAATTTTAGAAAGGCTTTCTTTTTGAACACATCAAGTAGGTATTCGTTTATATAACGCACGTGGGTTACATTATAAAGGATCCCGAGTCAATTTCATATTATATAGTATTTATGCAAACTCTGAACGTCCCTTCTAATTCAACCATAAATATTAATCTTAATCCTCTGCCCTGATTGTGTGGAGGTTTCAGGCACTTTAGATTTTAAATATATTTAGTTGTCATGTAGATTTTACAATACCACTAAAGGTCAAAGCATAAACAACGAAAAACTAATAGATTTACCATTTCATAAATATATTATTATAATCTATTTATTACATTACAAGCGCCCGTAGCTCTGCGGTGCTCGGTGGTCGGAAACGATCACCAAAGTACAGCAAAGTTTACAGAGGTCAGTCCTTGGATGGGTGACCGTTTGTGTGGCATTTGATATCGAGCGCTTCTGTGCTTCGGAAAGCACGTTAAGCCGTTGGTCCCGGTTATCACTAAATGTGGTAGTCGTTAAGCCATGTTAAAGGTCTAATGGGCGGCTTGAAAAATTCTAACAGCAGGACGCCATACGCCTGCCTCCGCCAATCCGCGTGGTGGAGTATGACCCAATACCCTCACACCTTGATATGTGTGAGGAGGCTCGTGCTCAGTAGTGGGACGTTAATGGGCTGTGATGATTTATTACATAAATTAAATTTATACAAAATTATATTGATGTATATGTATTAATTTAATTTTTCGTGCTAGATAATATCTAAGTTCGAAAGTTATTAAGGGTGATACGTTCAGTTAATAAAATTTTAAAAAACCGGCCACTTATTGTTGTTTGCAAATTTAAAAATTCGTACATAGTATTTGACTAACTATTACGGAAGTCAAAACGTTATATTTTAGAGATAGAACTAAGTTTGGAATGCCACACGAAATCGGGCTTAACCATAGAAATCTTAATATTATTGTCTTATTATATTGATATTTCAAAGAAATAATAATAGTAATTCTATTGGTTTTTTCTTCAGCGCAGATAATAAGAAGAATAAGCCATCATCATCTCAACCACAGAAAGGCTAGTGCTGGACAGAGGCCTCTCCTATTTTGCCGTTAGCGTCTACCGGCTTCCCGGCGCCTAAACCAGTTTTTGTGTCAACGGAGGGGAAGCCATCTACTATATATATTTATTATTTTTTTTGGAAAATTTTATTGCGATATTACATTTCTTAGTCCCCATTGAAAGACCTTTAGGCCCCGCCCCTTAGCTCGTCGATAAAATACCTAATACTGAATATTATTTCAGGTTTCTGGGTGACATCAGGCTCCAGACGCTACGACAACTAGAAAGCCCTGGTACAAGCCGCTCTTAGCTGTAAGCGAAATTTCTGCACAAAACACATTTAGGCATTTACCCATGCTGCTAATTTACTCAAAATTGAAGATAGGTGTTTAAAAAAACAGCATGTTAAAATCTATTTTTTTTACGGTTACATAAATTATGTTCAATTATTTTTTGTATACTTGTTACCATTATTGTTTCGTATTCATATTTATGTGCAATAGTAAGTGTTCCATAATTTTGGGTATTAAGTTTATAAGCGCCCTTTTAAAAAAATCCGTCGAGTTGCCAAAATAAATGTACGACCGTATTAAAGTTTTTTTTGCCAGTAAATATTGAATCGTAATTCAATTCAATTCAAAATCTTTTTATTTCATAAACTATTACATAGTACTTGAAAACGTCAAAATTAAATATAATAAACAATCGACATATGATTACACTGAAATTACGAAGCTTAGATTCACTTACATGCAACAAAACAATTAAAAAATATTTAAGTATAAGTGAATCTAAGTGCCAGTTCCGAGCCACTGTGTAAGAAGAACTAGCAAGAAACTCACAGGCTCTTTTAAATTTTCAATATATATATCTTGTAAAGAAGACATATTTACTGAAATTAATATTTTAATTCCATTTTATAGATTACACCTACACACACTTTACGGCAACCGGGCAATGCTAGGATAGGACCACACCTATGTGTGTAAATTAATGTGTAAAAATAATACTGACATCTGATTTATGTAAGGACGGTATTCAGAGAGATGTAACATTGCCTCGATTTATAAACATTTCTGGAAATAAAGTATTATCTTTATTATTGTTTCTAACTTGACGACCGATATGGCGTGGAGGTCAGTATACCTGCACTTCACTCCAGAGGTCGTGGGTTCGATTCCCACACAGGACAAATCTTTGTGTGCATGAACATGAATATTTGTTCTGGTCTGGGTGTTTTCCTATGTATATTAAGTATGTATTTACAAAAAAAGAAGTATTTAAGTATGTTTATCCGTTCTTTAGTATCCATAACACAAGTTCTTAGTGATACTTATCTTGGAACTGAAGAATTGGTGTGATTGTAGGAGAATATTATTATTATTATTAAGTACACATTGGGCTGCATATTTTGAAAATCATAAATTTTTATATGACTCAAAAGAAATCTCGTAATTAATTGCTGTACCTACTTAGAGCAAACTAGCATGTTTATTCGTAACATGCATGTTCGTTCGTACATTAGCTCTTTAAAATACACAATCATATCATCAATAATAAATCTGGGATACAATACTCAAAAATATCAATGTTACCCGTAAACTAAAAAAAAATTTACGAAAATAACAGATTTCTTTAAAAGGGCTCTCGATTAAAAATTGTTCCATCTTCATATGTTTTACTTATATACTAAATATTTGCTTAAATTATTTATTATTTTTAATACTGAAACATAAACAAGTAGTTAGATATTATTTATCTACAACAAATATAGCTAAATATATTTTATTAGCTATGTCTATACGAGTATATATTTACAAAATATTTTCATCAAACTTTATAAGGTTAATATATAAACTTACCGATTCAGTCAATATTAAATCCTTATTAAATACATATTGACTGAATAATCTCATTTCATTTCTAATGTAATGGAATCGTCCGTATGTACTGTTTGTTTTTAATGTCGCAAGTTTATGTAACACCATAAGTTAATATGGATATGGTATTTAAGTTTAAAATTTTATTATTATCTTATAAGTTTGAATTATTTGATATTAGATTTAATTTCTGACTCTACATATTATTTACAATTACAATATATCCACCATTGAAGTCCATAGATTTTATTTAAAACATTTTTAACGGCATTATAAAAATGTGATCATTCTTCATATGGGCTTAAAACCAACTGCAGACATGGTTAAAAGTAAGTACTTTGAGTCTAAATATATCAATGATGTATTAAAAACAGTACGTCTTTCATAAAAAAAAAAATATTTTTTTTGTAAATTTCTTTTGATATATTTATAAATATAACTATGGCAGACGAAGTCCATATAGATTCGCCCATGCCTTTACACTGTCCTTATTTATGCCCCTGTTCCTTACCCGTCATACTATTTTTTGTTAGATATAAGAGTTATTTACATATATTATATACTCTTTAAGACTTATTAAAAAGTATAGACTTCCGAGCATTGCGGCTAATTTCAGTTGCCTTTGAGAAATCGCATTATGAATTAGTATGGCATTGCTAAAGGATGCTGACGTGAGGTGCCGAAGATTATCATGCATGCATCATGATAATTGTCTACTATATTGCATCTTCATATAAACGGTCAAAACGCAAGTCATACCTCAAAGTTCGGTCAACACTCAGTACACAGCAGTTGACAAAGTTTTAGTCACAGAACTTTCTCTGCCCGACTTGCTAGCTTCCACTCTTAACCTCAAATTTATCGTCATAATAGATTGCTGTTGTCCGGTAGTAAAAAGTTTGGAAGATAGAAAATTTCATTGTAACATCACACTGTGACTTACCAGACGTTAGTTTATAAGGATGTGTCTTTGTAGTTCGTCCTTACCAATAAGCGCGGCATGTCTGTCAAATTCACGAACATAAGAAACCTTATGTAAAAGATTGCAAAAAAATTGCGGGACTGCGATCAAACACGATGCACGGAAGTCTACTATAAAGAGATGTAAAATTGTGTTAAATTCATAATAACTATTTTTATATGCTATAATAATACTCATTGCTAACTGCTTCAATGGCACTCTAAATGTACCTATGTGTTGTGCCAAAGTTTTGTATGTTTTATAACTTAATATTCAAACTGTCTATTTCAATTACCAATACTGGTTGCCAGCTACTGGCATTCATTATTATGGAATTCAAATTGAACAAGCTAACTTAAAACCTAAATACCCATATGACCTAAGAAAAGTGAGTATTTAGCAAAAGATTTTCATTTTAAATTTCCTTAATAAAAGTAAATGTTTTTATGAAATTCCCAATTCGGTAATTGATGTTAAAGCAAAAATACAGTCAACAGTAAAATCCAAATCCAATTATAACAAATTGGCCTAAAATACTTTTTACAAAATTGTTTTTTATTATGTGATAAATAAAATTTCATGTATGCAATTTGTTCTTATTATCTAGTATAAACTTATCAAAATAGAATTGCTAAAACAAAAACTTGCTTTTAATGTAGTTTAGTTTTTATGTACAGAGTAGATAATTATGAATAATCTAAATATTGTGAATATTATTTATGTTTCAAAATTGATCTCTTTAATTAGAGTTAAATGTAGAAAATGTAATAGTTATATGAATTACGTTCAATAAAACGTTAAACGATCTTATGCAGTTTTTTTCATCATTTACAGTTTATTTTATTACCCTTAATACAATAGAATATACCATAGTCCGTGTTTTTCCTAAATCGGGCTATGTTTCATGTCTATCACCATATTTAAGGATAATGAAGATTTATTAAAATAAAAGATATGAAACATTTTACGGATTCAAAATCGCTGTTTAATTAACGATTTTTGTTTCGACGTTTTGAATACTTTACAGTGATTCGTAGCATCGAAGACACTAAGACACAAGGTGTGAATAAAGTTACAAATTTAAAACTGTCGTCACTAAAACATAAATTATTACAAACGTTTCACACAAAATGTAACACGTCTCGAGATTTTGTACTATGTGGTTGGACATAATTTGAAAAAAGCCGAGATGAGTTACTTAAGGCATTCTTCTCAAACTCGTTGCCTCTTTAGAGTCACCGAATGACTGACGGACGATTCTCTGACTGACAAATCCCCCGATTAAAGTCACTGACAAATTTTGTGAAAAATCCATTTTGCTTTTATTTCTTGATTATGGTACAGCTCATATCTCTTTCATTGTTGTTAAAAATTATCGAATTTTTAATTTGTTTGTAATAATTTGACGAATCTACATGATCCTTTTGATCTCAAAGACAATAAAGTAAATTATTTATTTTGACTTCACTAATTCTTACTTATTCGGGGGCCTAAGCTAGTGGTACATTCCAACCATCTTCTCAATTGAAACTAGAATATTTTTTAATGTCACCAGCCTCACGGTTAATAAATTGCTATAGCTCACTGCTTTGCCCGTGTTAAGCGTGATATCGTGACGTTTCCTAAAATATGGTTGAACGAAACGATTTATGCGTGATACATAACGTGACTATACGTCCAGATTTGGGCGATTTTTCCCTCTTTCAGGGACTGTCCCGCCCAAATCGCAACCGCAGCCTGTCTCGCTAAGCTGACATAGGCCCGCTTTTACAAACAGGGGCCCTTTTTTTTTAATGGAAAATCATCAAATGATCTTCCCCCGCTGATTGTGTCAGACTTCTACTGACTAAAAAATCTTCCATGTTCCTTCTTTTGAGCCTGCTACGTACCGAGGCCGCGGTAACCCTTTCGAGCAGTCCTGCAACAACAGGGGCCCTACTGCCTTATTCGATGAATTTCAGCTATTTCATCTAGATCTAAATTTTCTGAGGTTCATCAATGAGGAATCTGCCGAATGCCATTATTCATGACCTTGGCAGACTACTAAAGCGACAAATTATTTAAATGATTATTATTTGGGTTTCGATGACACATTATTACCTACATAATAATATTTTGTAATATAATTTAAAATAACACAGACAGAGACTGTCAAATATTACGTCAATCCTTTAAACTTTGTGTCTAAATGGAGAACGCCATCTTGCTTCGAGTTCAATGTGTTTAGCAGTACGACAGAATCAATTCAAAATAGATTTTGCCTTATAATCGATTACCAGCAAGTTTGGCGGTAGGCCCCCTGATGAGTTCCACGTGTATCTAAAAACAAGATCCGTTGTTTTGAAACAAATATGTTCAGCCGATAAAAACAGTTAGCCAGTTAGTCATACACAATACAAAGTACAATTAGGAGTTCGCATATAAGATCTGCATTTATTTTTTAATATCACGTGCCCCTACATATACATATATTACAACCCGAACGAATAGTTCAATAGTTAGAACATGAAACGATATACATTCGTCATAAATTGATTGATGATGGTTTCTTTACGAAAAGTAAATAAAAATATTATATTCTGTATCTTGCTCATCTTAGGTCATTAAGTGGGATATTCATGGGCACAGGCCTTCTGCCACAAAGCAAGGTCAGAGGAAATAAGGTCAACTCCACACAGATGGCCGATGGACAGGCGGCTGCTCCTGCAGGCGGCAGGAGAGTGGTGTCGTACTGGTACTAGATTTTTATTAGCTTTCCGCAGCACAGAAACCCCTCGTATGAAATTCCTCTGGAGCAACCCAGATTTATTGATTCTATACTGCAATACTCAATGTCAATGTAATTTAAGATAGCTTTCACTTTGACATATATGAACAACTTGTTTTATCCAAGAACATTGCAAGTATATTCTTAGTTATGGTTCAACGGTTAAAGCGAATAAAATTGACTTTTATTTTATTTCTAAACCTTTCATTATAAAGGAAGGAAAGCCCTGATTCAGTTTCAATCGTGATTATTTCGATGGGTACTGATTTAAAAAAATGTGTGCATAGTGTGAATATCTACATTAAATTCTAGAATAGGTTTAAAGACATTAACGGCCGAATACTCAAACGCTACTCAAATCGTCCACTCAATTGAAATTCTCAATTCTCATAAAAACAATAAGTTCACTTATAATGAGATACATAATTATGGTATAATTCACTAACACTTACTAATTTATATCTATTTCCCCGAAGGGTAGGGGTAGGCGGAGGCATGTACATATAGGCATAATACGACTACATTTCGCCATTTTTAATGGAGTCAGACTACGTTGGTGCCCCACCTTGAGCACGTCTGCCATTCAAATGCCAAACAATAATATATCCCTCCAGCCTGTGCTTAGAGGACCGCATAATATGTATAAAGAAGTTAAGGGCTCGTTTCCGGTATACTGAAGAGAGCCGCGTCGTGATGTTGAGCTCTTTTATAATTATAATGGACTCGTCAGTACGCATCGCAGTCCAAGGCATACAATCCATTGTATGCCTTCGCCAATATAGTGGACCCCGGGTATTTCAACAAACGTGTTGCTGGGCAGTGTACTACCCCAAATCCCTTATAGTCCGGATTTTTTTCATAAAGAATACCTTGCAATTCGACAAATTACAGCTCAAAATTAAAAGATTATCATGAAGTGGCGCGTACAAGTTGCAATCTGTTTAATCATGCATTAGCTTTATTTGTGAAGATTTTCCAAAACAATATTTGTGTTCCTACATTCAACAGGGATAAGCATGTTGGATTACAGGGGGCGGCGGATTAGACAGAGGCCGTTTTAACGGGGGTCTATTGTACTTACATAATTTAGAGTTCAAAATATTCAAAATAAGTTTTAAACAAATATAGGATTAGTTCATTGGATAAAAGAAATGGAACTCTAAAAGTTTTTACTCAACCGAACCTACTTATACGTAGACTTTGCAATATCTCGTCTCGTGTACAAAAAAGGTTTTAACAAACTTTTTCAAGATTTGACAAGTCACAACACAAAACTAATTCCCGCGGTCTGGGAGCGCATTACTTGAAACGAGTTTGCATCTATTCAGAATTTAGACACAAGGTTCGATCGAGTCTGTATTCGATTTGTAGAAAGGTTTACACAAAAGGCCGTGTAAGACGTCGTTTCATTTTATAGCACGGTCGCTCATTGTTTTGTGTGTTTCTTTACATATATGTAGAATGAAATGTGGAATGGAAATCTTTTCGTTTACAATGTTTATGTATGTCGTTGCCGACTGCTAAATTAGCCAAAACATGATAAATCTGGGCGTTATTGAAAACGCAAAAAACTCGCTTTTTATAGATTAATTCTCGACAGATTCAAATCCATTTTTCTTTGTTTTAATTTTTGCATTTACTATACTATGTATAACTAGTTTTTAGACGTATTTTTTGCGAGTAGATTAATTCGTCGGTGGGGGTACGAGAAGGAAACGAACCCAAGACCTTGAAAAATACTAGTTGCCATCATTTTATTAGACATATTGTACGATCAGAGCTATTTGACGAAGGGGCAACGACATATATACGACGATTTACAAATGAAAAATAAATTAACATTTATTTTCAAACTATTTCGATGATTCCTTTTGTTTTGTTTTCAAAAAAGGAGCTGATTTCAAATAATATAAAAGGAATAGGGATCCTACCGTCATTTCTGGAGCCCGAGCCAACCTCACCTACAATTGGTGCACCTCCGATTAAAGAGGCTCTTGCAAACACAGAAGTTCCCGGTAAGCGGCAATAGGCTCGCCACCTATTACGTGGCAACACAAATGGCGAAGTGTGGGCGAACATTATGCCTCTGCCTACCTCTACGGGAAACAGGCGTGATTGTATGTATTCATGAAAGCAATACGATTAATATCAAAAAATATATATTAGGATAAGGATAATTTTCGAAACAAGAGATTTTCACTGGCAGATTGCTAATGTAATGTAATATATTGCTAAGCTTATACTTAACTCCAAAAAAAAGGAAATTACGAAATCGCAGGCCTCTACTCTTATATTAAATTGCGTTTTTAGTGTTCATATAAAGATTCTTTGTTTAAAATCTATAAAGACTCAACTAGATATTGCTAATTAAATAACAAGCTAAGTTACATAAAAATAGTCTTAACTTAACAGATTCTCAATGTCGCGGATATTGTGTTACAGTAAATTGTTTTTGGAAACTATGTGGTATTCAGGTATGCCTTTGATATTGTATGATCTGGCTGCTCCCGTCGACGATGGAATCCATTATTAAATTTGCATAGTCACTCACTTTGAGGAATATGTGCCGCCTACCAATGCCACTCGAAGATCTGTTAAAATCTATTAAATTTTCATGTACAATTACAAATATTAAAAATAGGTCACTTAATTACCTAAAACTTCAATCAATAATTATCAAGCTAGCAATTTTTTTTTATTATCTACCAAAGTAGTCTCTTTTGTAAATACTAATAATATCTTTTGTACCAATTATTTAGTTAAAACTTAATAAGTGTCATTAAAACCTTGTGTTACGATTACTAAATAACAAATACACATAGAACACCCAGAGCTTAACAAATATTATGAGCCCACAATAAAGAAACTTGGTGGGAATGACACGATCCTACGACCTCAGAAAAGAGGTGCAGATAATACCGACCTCCACGCTAGTCGTAAATCTCATTACAGTATATACTCATTCTAATTTAATATGATTTATATATTGTTGGCTAAATGTGCTCAATGCACGAAGACATTATTAAAAAAAATATTTAATTGTGATTCATTTTGAAATGCGACCTATTTTATTGGTTTTCTTAATGAAACCTGCTTCTTTGTCGAGTTGTAACTAGGGAATGATAATGAAAAGTAGGTACATAATATATCTAGTATATCAAACATATCATAGCTTATAACAATCAAACAGGAGAAAACATCAGGTAATTTTAAATGTCGGAAAACAGGCGTGAATCGCCATGAATCGATCCCACGACCTCAGGAGAGAGGTGCAGATAACACCGACCTCCGCTAGTATTAAAACTGATAAAATTGATATTATATGCGTTTAGCACATTTAGCCAGTATCAACTTATAGATATATTAATAACATTTAATTCAGAGTAAATTAGAATGACTGGTGATAAAAGTTAAAGATATATTAGTAACATTTAATTCAGAGGAAAAATAATGATAAAGATGATAAAGGGTAAACTCGATGCCCTCCCCCTGATCCCCTTGAGTTCTCAGTAAAGATGTGAAACTGTACTGAGAACACACATGTACTTTTTGAGATAATTTGAAAAGTGATGTTGCACTGTTTTGTTTTATTTACTAACACTTAACGGTTAATAATCCACTGTTATAACATATAAACGTTCAAAATATAACCAATTTTAGAAAAAAAAAATTCGTTGCCTGTAAAGTCGGTATACGGGCGAAAGTTTTACGTGACAACGAATTTGAGTGGTAAAATAATTTTAATGTGAATATTCATTCGTATAGTAGGAAAAAGGATGAAATAATAGTAACAGTTTAAAACATTTATTTATACAAAGAATTATATTTGAGAATTATAACCATGCCCGAGTGGAAGGGACGCGTGCCTCTCACTCGCTCTCATTGTGAGCGCATAACGCGAGCGGAGCGTAACGCAGTTTCTTGAAGTGTCACCCGGCAAACCAATTTATAAGACGTTGTCACGTCAATAAAACAAAACAACAGACGTGACACTTCACTTTCCCGCCAAGAAGCCAACACGATGGTTGAACACAATTGTATAGACGTACTTTTTTTTATTCTAAGAGAAAACTCAAGTCAACATAAATAGAATAAAATGGGCTGAATGCATTGACACACATTTCCTCGATTATAAGGCTTCTATTCAGTCGAAAAGAAACGGCGGCAGATCAGAAGACACTGTGATTAGAAAAAGAATATTAAAGGGTCTGTATGTCGAATCACCATAAAAAAACATATTATATAAATAACCTCGGCTTCTTCACATAGGATATAAAAATAGACTTGTATATTTACGTGGGCGAATGGTTTTCATACAAAAGATAGCCTGACTGATGTATAAAGAAAGTAAGTTGAGTAAAATATAAATATAATAAGATAAGTAAACTAACCATGCTTAATTGCAGAAAAAACACAAGGATATAGCTGGGAGAGAAGCTAAATTTTAAATAATGGGTCTAAAGAGTTTTCAGTTATTTAAATTGTATACATAGAAAGTCTATAGTCTATAGTATATACTCTATCCTTTTACCGATTAACTTATTGAAAAGTCGTTAGGATATGAATTTTTAATTAAATTTTGAACATGTGTCTTATATATGACGCGAAGTACTTGAAACGTTTTATTAATTATTTATTTCCGCCCTCTTCTAGTTTAATTATTTAAATCGGAAATTTCTTTTTGATTACTAAAGTATACACATACAGATAGATAGATAGATAGAAAATTCTTTATTGTACACCAAATTAAAATAAAACAAGAAAACAATTGCATAAGCAAAGTGATACAATTGGCGGCCTTATCGCTTACAGCGATTTCTTCCAGGTAACCTTAACTAGTCTCAAAATAAGTAGGTCTCATTCTCTCTGTATATACGTGTATGCACTATAATTTCAATGTTAGATTAACTTCGTACTGAAGTGACCAACACTATCATGAAGTACATATTTGCAAACTAAGGGAGCAGTGGTCGAGGTACACACTCTATTAACCAACATCTCATGACCGCGAATCAGTAAACGAAGTAGAGGATGGCCCGACGAAGCAAGCAACCCATTTACTTCCCACTACTGAGCACGAGCCTTCTTTGACCAACAAAGGTAAGAGATATTCAGGTCATACTTCACCACGCGGACCCAGCGCGGATTGGCGAAGGCAGGTGTGTGGCGTCTTACCTCCTATTAGATTTTTCGAAGCCGCCCCATAAAGGCTATGTTGCATTATAGCTAATTAAATGAGTCCTCGTCGGTTTAAGTCTTCCTACTATCATGTTGCTTGTATTATGTATATGTAGTGTACCTCATTAGTATTTTCATAAGTGTCTTAATCAATTTAAGTTTATTAAAATCTATTTTCTCACCGCCTTTAACCCTCTTTGCTAATCCTAAGGGATCTGGTAGAGAATGCCTTTGGCATTAAGCTCGCAAATTTGTCGTTAACAAATTTATGTGTGCAATAAATATGAAATAAATAAACTTGGCTTAACAATTACCGCATATACCTAGTGATGACCGGGACCAACGACTTACCGTGGCATTCGAAGCAGGGTAGCTCTTAATATTAAATGACAAACAAACGGTCACCCATTACAAAGTGGTTATTTACAAGAAGTTCTGTTGTAAAATCGACCGGTGGAATAATTAATTCTGTTTGCCCCATTACTCATTTTACCGATGTTCGTTAGTCCGCCGGTCGGTTCGTTTCTTCGCAAATTGATTCTTTGATAAATTAGCTACATGTAGACCTCCTTCATGTAGCAAACACAGTATGTGAAAGGAGGTCCTTGCTCGATAGTGACGTTAATGGGCGTAAAAATATGAAGGTGATGAACATTGTTTCGACCTGACCTAAGTATTCAGAAAACCATATTTGCTTGTAAATTGATGAAGCTTGCACGAAATATACAGTTTTTTTTATACTAATAGCAAATATAATAAAAATAAAAAATCACTTCTTCCGAAAAGGTTAAAAACCTATTCCTAAGAAGTGATTTTATTATATTTTATTGTCTTTAAGATCATTTAGATTCGTTTAATTTTAAAAAATAAAATTGAAAATACAAAAAAATATGCAATGCAATGCAAAAGATATGGGCGGTACCATAATCAAGCAAGACAGAGAAATAAAATAAAATATACAATAAAGGATAATAAGCAATGTATGGATAAGAAATATAAATAATTTATTGTTGTTTGTCAATAATGCTGATTTATGGTGCCGTTTGGTAGCGGCACCAAACGACTGATATGGCGTAGTGGCGAGTATAATCGCACTGCGCTCCTAAGGTCGTGGGTTCGATCCCCACTCAGGATAAATCTTTGTATGCATGAATATGAATATTTGATCTTGTCTAGGTGTTTACCTATGTAAAAAAAATATTTTTATACGTTTATCAGTTATTTAGTATCCGTAACACAAGTTCTTAATGATACTTATCTTGGAACTCTTGGAATAATTTGAATATATATCAGAAAATACTTATTTAATTATTTATTGCGCCACCTCATGCCTTGCCCGAGGGCTTCGTAGAAAGGGATTTAAAAAATGAGATCTTGCCAGTATTCATGTTGGCAAAGGGCTAGCCACATATTATTATCATTTGACACGTTTCATCTAGAGATCTTTAAACTAAATTTTATGCTAGAACTTTCCACATCCCTTTTAAATAGTTGTAGCAGGGTTTCCGCTTACCCTAAGGTGAGTGAGATTATGTATGCGTGATGTTTGGTAGTACTATGTTTTTTGGTACCAATCACAAGCCGTTTGTCCATTGAGTCCCATCATCATATCCTAGCATTATCCCGGTTGCCCCAGACTTAAGCCCAGGGTCTGCTTACTGGTCTAACCAGATTTGGCTGAACTTCAGTTATTACATGGAGCGACTGCCATCTGACCTCCACACCTCAAAGAAGCGAAACATCATTCCATGCTTATACTAGTTGTCAGAATATAAGAAGGTACTGATTTGCTAGTTACGACTGCCATAGATGTTCATGACAGCCGGGACTAACGGCTTTCCGAGGCACAGAGCAAGCGACATTTACGCACATAATTTCGAATAGTCACAAGCACCAGGGCTTGAACACTGGAATTTCTGAATTAAAAGTCTGGGTCTCGCCACTGGCTCGAATGCTGTCCAATGAGTTCATATAAAAGATTTAAAAAAATTAAACTCTTTCTTTTTCTCTTTCCTGAAATTGGTTGAAAAATAATATTAACATAATTAAATTTTTAACGTACAATCTTTATAGATCTACAATTTCCGGCGGTCAAAGAGACACGGAATCAATTATAAACTGGTAAACTGACCCTTGCTCAACAACTCTGCGATCAAATAATTGCTCACAAACCCTAAACTCTAATTAAGTTTCTTCAAAGAATAAGAAAAGGGCCGTAAATTACTGAAACTTAACACCTGTAGAGATAATTAAAATTACAAGATCTTTTTTTTCCATTTATTTTCAAATATCTAAAATGGTATCGGCGCTCATTGACGTCCCACTAGACTTCATGGCGGGAAAAAGAAGCGAATTAACTGCAGCTTTGCTATATTTTAAGTGTTATTTGGACGTACACAAGTGTTAATAAATAAAACAAAACAGTGCAACACAACTTTTCAAATTCGCTCAAGAAGTCCATTTGAAATCTCTATATAGTCCCATCCCATCCCATATAGTCCCACATCTCTACTTGGAACTCAAGGGGTTTGGGGGAGGGCATCTCATTTACCATTTATCATCTTTATCACTTATTCTAATCTACTATGAGTTAAATATTATTAATATATCTACAAATTGACACTGGCTAAATATGCTTAACGCACGAAGCCATTATTTAAAATAAGAAAAAAATGCCCCACTACTGAACACGGGCCTCATTAAGCTTAGCCCAGAGTCTGCTTCTATCACAAATCAATGTTAGAGTGATTCAGGTCAGAAATGGATTATGCCTGATTTCACTTATGTATAAAATTTCTTAAACTAACCTAGTATAAGTTAGTTATAAGATACAGAAGTTACTGTTCTACGAAAAAAAAAATTAATACTATAAGAAAAAGGGTCTGCTTACGGTTATAACCAATTTTTTACGGATTATGCCTGATTATAGTTATAATTTGAGTGAAGCATATTATTAAATACTTTTTAGTACTTATAATTACGCCTTTGAAGTCGATTTTCCTTTTTTTCTCAAAATTTTATTTTCTGTTCATTTTGTTATTTTTTTCATCAATATCTGATTTTTTTCTTAATTATCGAGGGTCAAAGCGAAACAGTCTTTCATCTGTGATATGTAATACAACGGTCCATATTCCATACGAATACTGTGTCATTAAAATAATCCTTATTGGCACTGTAGCAAAACAGTTAACAAGCTATAAAAATAAGTGTTATAAAAAAAACGAACATGGACTTTTAACAGTGATAAGTTAACCTTGGGATTAGGGGCAATTGTGGATAGTGTAGGCACTAGGCTCAGACTTTCCTAAATGTGTTATCAGTCACTCTGTCTGTCTGCCAGTGGTTAAGTCTTATGGGATCTGATCTGATTAAAGGTATTGTATAGAATTTAGCAGTGGATTGCTTGCTAACACTGCTGTGATATTTAACTCTGCATCCTCTGCTCCAAAAAGGTGTAGCCCTAGCCCAGTGGAGCGACCCATAGACTTTTAATTCAGAGGGTCTAGAGTTCAAACCCTAAAACTAAACTTCGAAAAATCATTGGTGCGGTATGATTTTTCGTAGTTATGTTTTTATCGCTTGCTCCGTGCTTCGGAAAGCACGCTAAGCCGTTAGTCCCGGCTGTCATGAACATCTATGGCAGTCGTAACTAGCAAGTCAGTGCCTTCTAATATTCTGACAACTGGTTTAACCAAATAATAATGTTTCCCTTTGGGTTGTGGATGTCAGATGGCAATCGCTCCATGACATAACTGAAGTTCAGCCAAAACTGGTTAGACTAGTGAGCAGACCCTGGCCCCTGGTTTTAAGTTTAGGGCTGCCGGGATTGTGCTAGGATTTTTTTTCTATTTATTTGGAATAGCAAACAACTACATAGTACAATGTTTTATAAAATGATGTTGATTTATATAATATAAGGTAAATATATAGTCAAACACACTATCCACATAATAACAATTTTGTACTTAACATAAACTATCGGACGCGCTTGTACCCTAAGCAACAATAGCTGATCAATAAAAGTACAAGATTTGACACAGACATCAGCAACAGCGTTATTTTATTTACATTACAGTTTATATTTGAATGAACATTCAGACACCTGGCTGTGCTAGCGACTGTAAGCAACACTAAACATTAAATCACTATTCTAACTACCTGCAAAAGAAGAACATATACAAAAGTCGCTAATTTGTTTTTTTTTAACTGTACATTTCATTATGTCCCTGCTTTAAATAGTATATCATAATATATATGACATGAAGATGATCCTCTGCTCCAAAGAGATTTACTTACCACATAGAGAATAACAATTTAAATAGGTATATTCCAGCTTTCGAATGCATATTAATAATAAAGGTTGTACAAACGAAGTTAAATTACCTAATAATTATCCTATATCGCGCAATACGCTGTTTAGAATGCGCCCAAGTTAAGGTGATACCTGACCTAAAAATATCTTGACTTGATTTGTATAATAAAATCTTCTTAACCCAATAACGAAACACTACATACACACATAATGTCACGCCTCTTTCCCGTAGGGGTAGGCAGGCAGAGATCACATCCTTCCACTTGTTACGATCTTGGCACACACTTTTAGCTTCATTCACACTCATTAACCTTCTCATATATGCCCATCGGTGTAGGGTACTTTTGACCTGCCCTTTTTCTACTAAGTGGAATATTATATATAATATTGTTGTACTAGAAATATACACTTAACACACATTCGATAAACATTACCACTTTACCATATACATATTACAACTATGTCAAAGGGTGTATAGGGGTGTATAAGGCTACTACCAAGATCTGAGGAGCTCAAGCCAACCTCACCTGCAAGTGGTGCACCTGCCGATCAACGGCTCTGGCGAACATAAAATTACCCGATAAGCGGCAATCGGCTCGCCACCTATTACGTGGGACCAACAATATAACTGGCGAAATGTGGGCGTATAATATGCCTCTGCCTACCCCTTTTGGGAAACAGGCGTGTTTGTAAGTATGTATGTAAAAGGGCTCTACATACTTAGTTGTAGCACAGTTATGTGTGACAAATAAAGTCGGTTGTCACTACGTGGGTAACGTACACACTTTATAAAGCGGAGTTACACTGAAGAAAATCTCAAGTTTACTGGGGCAGTAGCTGCGACTATAATAATTAAAGTGATTTGATTGGGAGCGAGATGCCAGAGTGCCACCTGATTTCATTATAACCTCTCCGACGCGTTTCCGCAGTTTAAATATGGCCGCGCCGTCGAGATCCCGCCAAAATTTTTAACATCGCAATATTCATGCTAGCAATTTAAAAAATAATAGAAGCGAATACTCCTCTTTGTGAAACTTTTCTCATCGAGTCTATGGCAAGGCTAGCTGTGATAAAGTAACAAACAAACTTTGTTATTTAAAAGGATTCGTTACACCCTTTACATCTCAGAAAATATAAATGAGTTGAGATCGCTTTTGCAAATACTTTTCGAGGGCATCTTAGTTTAACGTAATAATTTTATTAAAGTTAAAGATATATGTTTATTAAAAGCTTTAAGTTACTTCAATAATACCTACGTAAAATTTAAAATCGTTCAAAACAATATCTAAAGTATGAGTAGGTACGAAAGCAAAACAATGTAGAAAAAAAACAGATGAATACAGAAATGCCTTAACTTTAATATTATAGCCATGTAGTGGTGCGGTCGTGAGTGTATGCGACTTCCGCCCCTGAGGTAATGGGTTCATTGCTATATAGAACAAATTTTGTCTGCATGAATTTACATTTAAGTACCTTTTTTTTGGTCTGGGTGTTATCTTTTTGTTATAATGTGTGCAGTTTCAAGCCAAGCAGCCTAATATGCAGTCTTGTGTTAGTGTTTTATAGATTACCGTGTAGTTGAAGTTGTAGTGGTGGAAGTTACCGTGTGGAACCGGCCTAGAATAGTGCCACCCTCTCTTATCTCATGCGGACTAGTAAGAGACGAAGAGAAACACTACCGGATGATGGGCAGCAACGTCATCCTGCGTACTGGCTAGAACTGCGATCATCAACCCACCTTCCCAGTGTGGTGATTATTAGAAAATACCCCAAAGAGAATCTATTTGGAAGGCCAATGTTCAGCAGTCGACCTTATTAGGCTGTTATGATGATGATTATAGGTAGGAGAAGTACCCCCCCGAACAGGTCTTTGGCGTGGTGGGGGGGCTGAGTACCTCCCGGATGCCGGGAAAAGGTAACACCCAGAGACCGACGACTCTGGGTGCCCTTAGTACTGACTACCGGGGGGGGAAACTAAGAGGGATCTGTGGAGGGCGCAGCGGGCGGGCCAGGAGGGCCCTCTCAGCAGCGCCAGGAGGGTCTGGGCAGTGGGGGCAGGGGGCCCCAGCTGTCTAACCATGGACCCTCCGGGAAGTCGGCCACACTGGCTATAGTCGCACGTGGAGGTAGGAGGGGCGCGTCCACTGCGCCTCTCTGAGGAGGTCCTCCCGGTTTTGGCAGGCGGGGTGTCAGAAGCTGCAACCCAGGTACTGGACCCCGCCTCTTTCTCAACAAGCGGCGGGCGTCGTCGGAAGATTTTTAATGGGTATTACCGCTGGCAGTCGTGTCTGCCGGTAGTGAGTCCCACACTCACTTTCGGTCCCCCTTTGGCCGGAAGGCAGTGCGTAAATGCATTTTGTTACCGACGTAAAACAAAAAAAAAAGGTAGAAGAGGTAGAGCAAAGAAAAACATATTGCCTCAAAGTCCTACCCACAAATATTTCTACCATCTTTCGGACCATATTTATTACAGGTTACTTTTAACGTATAAGCAGTTCGAAACTAAAATGCTATGTACACACTATACAAGATGACTGCTTTTCAAGTGTCAAAAATAAACAGATTAAAACAAAACACGGTCCGTTTCATTAACGTTATTTTTTTCAACCGTTAATGAGTCAAATAAAGAATAAACTCCCCAGTTACTTTAGCAGTTTTGTGTTAGAGCGTTATAATGTTTAAGAAAAGTTTTCAGCTTGTCTCAAATATCTACTCAAAAAAGTATATCACCTCTCGTAAGCACAAGAGCGTATTCCTACAGGTGCCAATGATTGGAAACACATAACAGTTCTCAATTTCGTATAAGAGGCACGGATGTCGATAATAGGTGTACCTTGTAATTTCTCATCCGTTCCCTTTTGCTCTCGAATAAAACTACGAATTATTCGTTGTGGATAACATTTTCATAAGAATTTTCTCAAGTCATTTATTTCAAGTTTTATTAAGTAGTGTTTATATATACTTACTTACTAAAATTTGGTTCTACAACAATAATTTATAAGGCCCCTATCTAGCTTTAGCTACCAAAAGGAAGCTGATATTTAACATTTGGTGCAAAAGGCCCTGCTTACCCACCGACCGTTTCAAATCGACCAAACATAAAAGTTACTAAGGTTACCCAGTTGTTAGCGGATCCATGGAAATGTCAAGTGCATAGAGAACTCCAGGTGTGGTTGGGGACACTTTGCTGTAAACACCTATAATTTAACAAGTAAGTCCTATGGTATTTAATTGTTACATTCATCATATCTTAGCATTATCCCGGTTGCCCTAGACTTGAGCATAGGGCTCAGGGTCTGCTCGCTGGCGTAACCAGATTTGACTGAATTTCAGTTATCAAAAGGAGCGACTGTCATTTGACCTCCGCAACCCAGAGGAATCATCATTCTATGGTTAAACCAGCTGTCAGGATGTTAGAAACACTGACTTCTTAATAACGACTGCAATAGATGTTCATGACAGCCGGGACCAACGGCTTAACGTGCTTTCCGAGGCACGGAGCAACATTGTTACATTTTTTACTAAAAATAGAAAAGGACTATAGTTATTCCATTTACGGACAGAAATTTCATCGGAAGATTTTACTATTTCGGAATCGGCCCTTGCGAGATTAATTCTTTAATATATAATATTAGAAGTTATAAACAACTCATTTGGAATCAATCACCAAACTCAAGCGGAGTTAGTGAGGTTAGTTCATGGATAAGTTCGGGACTAATTTGATATCTTGCACTTCTGTAGAGGAAGTGAAGAGGACTTTTGTACACAAAAACATACCTTCACTTCTCCATAAAATTAAACACAACTTATAAATCCAAAAAGTAACCAAAAAGTAGGTTAGATAAAATTCAATTTTAGTTTTAATTTATAAGTTTATATTTTGGTATATATTAAATTTTAAATTGTAATGGAAAAGTGTAGAAATTTAAAAGATTTATAAAAATGACTGTTGGTGTGACATTTAAAGACACTTTACTGTAATGATCAGTTTTTGGATTTACTTCAGTCCTAAACCTTATTTAAAACATTGGGGTACATGTTTCTCAAATAAAGAACAATAAAATACATTATGTCCATGTACTTGTACCGACAGAAACCGTTGCACACTCATCATTTTTCATAAAACGAAATTTTCAAATTGATATTATGACGAATGTGAATTTCCCAACGGGGCGTGTAGGGATGCTTCGTGGTTCGTTAACACCATTCTTTTTGTCGACCGCAGCCGTAAATTTTATACATTTCCTTTTGCCTGTGTGTGAAAAAGTATGACGTCATTTCTGAGTAAACATTACCTGTATAGTAAGAGTAACGTTATTGCAATTCTCATACCTAGTTGGTTTTAAATCAGTAAATGGTAGCTTCTGACCACTGCTTTGCCCGCGTGACCCGTATACATTGGTTACTTTATTAGATTTTTCTTAGGGAATTTAATTCCATTAAAATATAACCTGCCTTACGCAAGAGGAATGTCTTATTTCTAAGTCGTTCGCACGAAGATAATATTTAGTTGTTTAATATGCAATGCTTTCTAAATTATTTCAAGGATAATTGGACATCGTATTTTTTTTTCAATGAAAATAAATAAATATTATCTTACAATCACACCAATTCTTTAGTTCCAAGATAAGTCTCACTAAGAACTTGTGTTATGGATACTAAAGAACGGATAAACATACTTGAATACTTTTTTTTTGTAAATACATACTTAATATACATAGGAAAACACCCAGACCAGACCAAATAGTCATGTTCATGCACACAAATATTTGTCCTGTGTGGGAATCGAACCCACGACCTCTGGAGTGAACTGCAACCTCCAAACCATATCGGTCGTCTTTATTATCATATTAGATATTTAACTGTTCCTCTTACCTTGGTTTGTGAAAGGAAGCCTATGCTCAGTAGTGTGACGTTCAAGGGCTGACATGATGACCAAAAAGTCTTATATTCCTAAAAAAGTTTAAATAATTGGGGTGTTTTGGCTGTGTTTGTCCGTAATTATGTTAGTATTGCTAGAGAGAGTTTTGTCTTCTGTTCTTTTGGATCTTGTGACTGCAGAACACAATTGTTTTAATATTAGGTAATTTTATTGTAACTGGCGGGAGAAAAAACCAAACTTGACGATTTTCTTGACCTGTCTTTTACGATCAAGCAGTGAATGGGCGCGTTTAGTTTATAAGTATGACATTCATAAGAGCTCTATTGAGCCAAACTTGAATAACTGACCTTTGAATTTGAATTTTGAATTCGGTGCCAACCGATTCCTTAACCGAACACTCATAGAAGGCTATGCCTTGAAATATATTTCTCATATTCATTATCCTGCAATATTTCTAGGAGTCTAGTATGACGTCACTTCATCTCAGAGATCAATACATCTTTGTAACTTTTGATTTATTGAAGGAGGTACTTAATCTAAAGTTTGAGTACATTGCTAACAAAGGTCTAGAGCGGTGAGAGTGGGAGATTTAGATTGGAAAACGACCGCTATGAAGCAATCAGTTTCTAAATACTATTCATATAAGTAGGTACTATTGTTTATTTATCCCTAGCTATTATCATACGCCACCTTATACTAGTCACCTACCATTTAAATGGCAATGGTTACCAATCATGAATGTAAGATAATGGAGTTAAAAGTTTTGGTGCGGCGATAGCCCAGTGGCGAGACCCCTTGCCTTTAAGTTCAGACGGTCTCGGGTTCAAACCCTGGTGGCGCACCTATGACTTTTCGAAGTTATGTGCGTATTTATCGCTTGCTTTGTGCCTCGAAAAGCACGTTAAACCGTTGATTGACCGGCTATCATGAACATCTATGGCAGTCGTTATTAGAGAGTTAGTGCCTTCAAATTTTCTGATAACTGGCTTAACCATAGAATTATGAACAAAATGTATCTGTAGTAGTTTTGGAAGAGTGGAATCTCCTGTCACAGGCATTTTGTGCTTAAAAGGTGACTTCGGTCACTGTTCACAGAATGTAAACCAAAGTTTTATTATTATTATTATGTTGCCCGCTGGGCTGTGGAGTTCAGACAGCAGTCGCTCTATGTAATAACTGAAGTTCAGCCAAAACCTGGTTAGACCAGTGAGCAGACCCTGGCCCTAGGCGTAGGTCTGGGGCAACCGGAATAATGCATATGATGGTAAATTTATGTAAATCAAAGTTAGTATAAAAACTTAGTAACTATATCAGTATCTTAATGTTAAACGCGTGCACACGTAGATGCGTTCATGGTCGGGCTACGATGAACAACACCCTAGGAAGCACCAACAGAATAAAACTCTGGCTAAATGTGAAAGAAACGTTTACTTGTAGAAAAGAAAAAACGGACCAAAACAGGGTCCGTCGTTAAGGTGACCGTATCATTTCCTTGATTGTTAGGCTGGGACATTTCCCCACAAAACATCGTGTCCGACGATGCCCACGCGTGTCGTGCAGGAAAATGTTGGCCAAATAAAATATATAAAATTACTTATTATTTGGTACATTTTTACCATATTTTCTACCTAGTGTTGTTACTATTATCTTTTATTTCTTGATACATAAAACGATATTTATTTTAAAGTATAGTATTTTCTCCGGCTATAAGTAATACCTACATTTGAATGCAAGAAAGTTTTATATTATTTTTTAAATTGTTAAATATTATGTCTCGAGAAAAATACTACATGTGCTTGTTAATCTTATTCGCAAGATAAACACATAATTATAATGTGTCTTACCATAAAAAGACATCAATTTTCATTGGCAAGCCCGGTACAAGTAGATAAAACATAACGCCACGCAAGCGAATCCGTAGGCTAAAGCTGGTTATAAATTAGTTCATTAAATGCTCACTAGAGATAACATAATGGACAAAATTGACAATTTCGCTTCTTATAGCTTGGCTATGCTGAAGCATCGCCCTTTGTCTGGGCAAATAAGTGTGAAATTACTAGTAATAAAAGATACTTGTATTTGCAGCCAATAAGTATTCATCTTTATTTCCAATAAAATGAAAAATATATTGGTTTTTTTTGTCAAACAAATTTTAGTTTTGTCTACTTTTTTGCTAAGATGAATTCAATACAATAGATGCCAACAGCTTTTGTGGTGTTGTCAACTTAATTTATTTTTATCGAGTAGCTACATTCCGAAACTCTCGTGCGGCCCATATAACGCAACAAAAGAAAACTACCCGCCGATATTACCTACGCCAATTTTCCTATCACCACAGCTTTCCGAGTTGCGGTTCACTAACGAACTCCCGGGTCTATTGTTAACCGGAACAAATTGACAACCGGGTAAATACATCACTACACGAGACCGGCGGCGGCGATCGGATGTTGTTCTATAAGCAGGCCTATTATAGGCAGTGGGTAAACAAAAAACCGGTATTAGTAGTCGGTTTATAAGTTCGCTCATTACACTGTGCTAAAACAATGAAAGGTTTATGGGGGAATAAAGTAAGGTGAAAAATTACTCGATTGTTTTTTTAGTCTTTTCATACTTATATCATACTTATTTGTAAAAATTGTTTACTGTAATGTTTTCTGTTCTTATGGATTAATGTCCAAATATATTTTTTTTCATTTCAATTGGTTTTTAATAAATCCATATGTATAATCCATACTGATATCAAAAATTTTGTAGCATACAATTATGTTATCTATAAGACATTAAAAGAACCTAAATTACAAAATTAAATATTAAAACAAGGCTTGATGTTATAGCACATAAATTTATTCCCGACTTCTTGGCGGGAAAGTGAAGCGTCATGTCTGCAGTTTTGTTTTATTTTCTATAATTTGTGATATTTCTAACGTTAATGTTTAATAACGGTGGATTATTAACTGTTAAGTGTTTGTGAACGTACATGAGTGTTGGTAAATGAAATAAAACAGTGCAACATAATTTTTCAGATTCTCTCAAGAAGTCCATCTGAAATCTCAGTATAGTCCCACATCTTTACTGAGGACTCAAGGGGCTTAGGGGGAGGGGATCTCATTTATCATCTTTATCACCACTCATTCTCATTTACTATATTTTATATGATATTAATATATATTTAACTTGACACTGGCTAAATGTGCAAGCCGCACGAAGCTATCATTTAAAAGAAGAAGAAGAAATTTATTCCCCTAAGCATAATTCGCGAATGTTCTACTAGTTTTCTGCTGTTTGATCCGTAATAATCGCTTAAATTAACTTAATCTTATTAGTAGTCTAACTAGCCTATAAGTTGGTTAAGGACTGCCAACTAAGACCACCTAAGGACCCCAATAGAAATTTAATAACAAAAGACAACTGCTGCTCAAACCACGAAGAAATCTCGTGACTCATTATCGATAAAAAGTTCTGGTCGAGATCTAAAATTACGAGGTAATGTAGGTTGCATAGTTGTCAACAGGCCCTTTTGTCTAGCTTTTCAACCTCACTTCAACTTCACTCCAACTTCACAACTATGCGAGTATTTGGTCTATGGGCCTCAAGGACACAGAACATTAGAATTCTAATAGTTTCTAGAAATTGATTCCTCAATCCAAAGTGTTACCAAATTTCAACATAAAAAATGTATAGGTACTTATTGCACACGCTTTCATTTTTATCTCCATGACAGCGAATAATTCACAGCTTCAAAGAGAAATAAATTTCTTTTAACGTAATGTAAAAAGGTGTAAGGGGACCAACGTCCAAGGAGCCCAAGCCAAACTCACCTGCAAGTGGTGCACCTACCGATCAACGGACGAGGCTCTGGCAAACATGAAAAATACCCAATAAGCGGCAATAGGCTCGCCACCTATTACGTGGGACCAACAGTAAAATCGGCGGCATGTGGGCGTCTAACATGCCTCAGTGATTGTATGTATGTAATGTAAAAATAAATACCTGAAACATTTACATTGTCAGAGAGTATTTTTATGCTACGCTTTATTCCTATGTACTATGTACATACCAACATTGCCGGCAGTTGTAAAAGTCTAATAAAATCCAGTGTATTCTTTCAGGGATCCAATAAAATGGACGCATTACTGTTCGCCCTGGCTATGGAAGTGGTTCTATTGCAAACACGGATACTCGGTAAGTTGCCGGGTAATCTGATTGATCCGGGCCGACTGGGACTACGACCAATATCAGGACAATCCGGTAATACTGTTTCTCACTGCCGACTATTGTGTTTTGAAACATTCCCGTCATATAAAACTTTTGGCCTAGAAATCACTAATACGCGAAATAACCAACTTACGACATCGACTATAATCGACTTGAAACTTATTAGATTTAAGAATTTTTTGTTTCCCTTCTTCTCCGTCAGTCTCAATTTACCAAACAAAAGATTGGCTTATTACCAAAAAAACGACTCCAAATAGATATGTGTTAGTATTTTATTCCTTACTGCTGTTGCAGTGACTTATTGTCTCCTCCAATATGTATTAATTTTCGGAATTCCATTGTAAGCAGTTGAGACTTTAAAGCCACTTTCATAACAATTCCCAAGCAACCGAAATCTTCTAATACGTGTAGTTTTGAGTTGTTTCTCGTTTTTTTCGAGAGATACACGGGAATTGTCACAAAGTTGCACCTTCAATTGCTGACAGTTATTACTATACGAATGTAAGTAGGTATACAAGCTTTGGGTTTAGTTGTTACATCGAGCGAGTCCCAAAAGTTCAATCGCCGCGTATGGCAATTGAGTCTGCAGACAAACAAATATAACCATTGGACGAGCAAAAGACGGCATCCTCTTTTTGCAATCTCTACAATTAAACCAAAATCGCGCACAATTTATTTAGCGTCTGCGTTGGTTTGTGTAGAAGTGGCTTCCTCTGCGTATTCACACAAAGTAATGAATTATAGAATTTACTAGCATTCTGAAAGCAGAAAAGCTGCATTATCAACATGACAGTCGTGCAATCGAGGAACTAAGTAGCGGCTTAATCGCCGTGATTGACATTTGACCTTCCAGAAAAGTAGTTTAAAAGACTATCGCCGATGCTAAAAGGTTCATGACATAAATATACTAATACAATATATAGTACATACATAATTTCTAATGTAAAAGCAACAAAGAATTTGAAATACTTTGTTTTCATCTATCTCTAATATTTACATTTATTAATTAATGCTTTGGATTCTTCAAACTATGATAGACGGTTTTTCTTTAGTTAGTTCATAGCAATTGTTCGCCAGAGGCTCGCCCGTTGATCAATAGATGCACCACTTGCATGGCTTGGGTTCCTCAGATCTTGGTAGGATCCTTATACATTAATATAACCAATTACCTTTTATTTCAATGCTAGTCTGTTCGTTCTTATTTTGCTGTACGGTAATCTACTATCAATATAAAAGACCCTCATGATACCATCGAATTGCTCAGTTTTTTTCTTCTAACATAATTACTAATGTATGTAATTATTGTCAGAAACATTTAAAAAAAATTTTAAATACTCCATTGTTGTCAGAAATTTCAATACTTCGATATGATGTAAGTTGTATAGGTCCGTCAAACTTAATCTATTAGGTTGCAAGTATTCAAAGCCAACATTACAATAACCCTGCTCTTAATCATAAGGGCAGGGTCAGGGGGTGGAATCATCCAATATAGTTATTACTTAAAATAAAAAGAGACAGCAACCGCCCTCTATTATGCCTAGTAATACTAACATATTACAATTATTCTCCTTAGAGGGCACTAAATTGGCGAGGAAGAAGCAATCTGAAAGCAAGCTTAAGAAAGCACAGCGGCACAAACTCGAGAGAGATCGGTAAGTTGAGTACTATGAAATAGCATAGATGGCGCTGTTAGCTTAAAAAATTGCGAAATTTTGATTAAAATGCTGAAGAGGCCAGGTAGGATATGAAAAATATGTATACTTTTTGTGAATCGATCAGTCAATTGCCGTCCACTGCTGAACATAGGCCTCCCCAAAAAGCGCCATTTGTCCCGGTCCTCTGCAAAACGTATCCATTTATTCCTAATGACAGTAAAATTTTAACTTTACCCTAAAAATTAAGCAGTCTAATTTTAGTTAAATACAACATAGCTATTGTACAATATATTTTAGCGCAACCATGACCCCATATTACTCAAATACTCTTTCAGGTAATATACAATGCCTCAAAATACTTACAATATACTTTTTGTTTTACTTACTTAACGCTTTATGTAAAAAAAACATAAACTAACATCCCTTAAATTTGGGACAGGTATGGTTTACGCGATTAGTTTTTAATTTACGAATTTGTGTCGTGACGAAGTTACCTTGATTAACCACAATTGGCACAAATCATTCATTTAGTTGTTGAAATTCTGTTGACAGTTAGACTTGTGAAGTGTTATTGAAACAGTTTAAAAATATTAAAATCACGCCATCATTATATACATAATATCCGATAAATACATTTATCCCTAGAATGATATTCTCTTGATTCTCCATCTTCGTCATCTCTGAGAGTCGCCAATCTCTGGGTTTTAGCTTTTCCTACTTAGCGACGACAAGGTAGAGAGCAGTCGGGGGAGGGCACTTGTAAGGCCTGACTTTATACCAATAACAACTATACTGTTTTGGTTAGTTAAATCAATATTTACTCTTCTATAAAATGTAGAACTCAATAGGAATTTACCTGAATTTTTGGTTAGTTACTTATTTTTATTTATTATTCAAAAAGTAAAATGCCTACAAGTTTCAACCCTATGAAAACTTTGAGAATGATTGAATCGAGTGATGTTTTTTCATGTTTTAATATTCCAAAACATTGTCGTAACTTTAAGACGATTGTTACCACCCTTTTTCAAAATAGTAAACCTACTAGTTAGAAACTAATCGCGAAGTTTTTAAAAAGGGCGGAAACAAAATATTTTGTAACATGTCGACATAGGTACAACATGGCTTATCTAAAACTAATAATACTAACATTGTTACTACATGTGTGACTATAACTCTACAGTTGCAATGTGTCGTATCAGTTACGAGAAAAATGTGCCACCTAGGATCTAAAACTTTGTCTTATTAACTTGGAACAAATTGTAAACTGATTTCATATTTCAGAAATCAAATTAATTTTTATTTTGACTGTCAAAATTCATTGCTCGCATCACTATTGAAGCGACCGAATATAAACAATAATCCATGTGTTTTGGCACAGAAAATATTTCAAAGATGTTATTAGAAGAAACTTGGTGGAAATTGTGGAAGACTACGAATGGCCCACTTTACAACAAGCTACTGAAATATTGCATAAGAATGCTACATATCCTGTCAAATTGGCCATGGATCATGATCATCTAGGAAAGTAAGTTTACACCGAACTTCATCATCATCCTTTTAACATTATACCGGTTGCCCTAGACTTAAGCTTAGGACCCAGGGTCAGCTCACTAATCGAAGATTTGACTGGGTTCATTTGTTAATCGGAGCGACTGCCGTCTTACCTCCGCATCCCAAATGAAAACATCATTAAACCAGATGCATAGAGTTCCGCTGCCAGTTTATCTAGTTGTTCCTAGGGAGTTAGGGCATTTCACTAGGATTTAAAAGTGCTTAATTTCCAGATACTGAGTTTAATAATTTAAGAATAGCCATCCTCTCACAGCTCACGTCATACTACATCACTAAGACAGACACTATCAATGGGGGTAACAGTGGCGTCTTATTGTTAAATAGCTTACTTTTTTAAACCTGTAAGTGCCTCTAACTTGTCTAACCGTTGCTCTGCTGTAAGAAAGCGCTCGATATCAAATGTCAACAAAAACTTTCATTCAAGTGGGCCGCATGATTAAAAAGTCTCATATCATAATGCCAACTTCTCAAAATGAAAATGTTTAACTGAACGTTTTATGAGCGGTTGTCATTTTGAGAAGTTCGCATTATGAGATGAGGCCAATTGAAAGCCGGTAAAAATCATTTTATTTTCAGAACTCGTGCGGAAATTGTCAACAATTTGAATGCGAAAAGATTGCAATGGGCTGAGGAACTGCGGAATGCTGATAAGAGAGTGGCCGTCATTCGGGATAATATGAAGGTCGGTAAACATCAAATCGAATGGACCTAAAACTGATCACTGATAAAAATACTTGAGTGCCGACTGCTTATTATAAGGCATAGTGACGTTTGCTTAGTAGCTTAAAATATTAGAATTAGAAAGGATGGAGAAAACTTGCTCATAATGTTTTGAAGCAATTTTATTAATAGCATTCGTGCGTCCACATTACCCCAAGGGAGGAATTAGACATTTTACATGAAACATTTTTTCTGGTAATATGTTTCGAACTTAAACGACAGCTTGAGCTCATTTTTAAACAATAAATTTAGTGATGTTTTTAGTCAACTCCTATTTATTTCCCAATTAACAATAAGTAGCTTAATCTTTTAATAATCTGATGTTATTAAAATGTAAACAAGTGTCATTACTGAACATATTTTACTTTGAGCTCTTGAAGACTCTCTTGATATTTTCAGAATGATAGCCAGAACGCAAATGCCCGCTTAGTCTATGTGGAGAAGTGGTTGTTCGCTCGCCATGAGTCTTTACTTCTAAAGTTGGACTCGGAACCTCGTTCGCCTGCTCCGAGAGTCGACTACGAAGAACGCGTTCACGATGAGTTGGTGCGGGCCTTCGAGTTGCAAATACAGGTGTGTAGAACAAGACGAATAGGCTTAAATCTTTAGAAGTCTAACATTAAAACTACATACCTAGATAATCTCACCGCCCTTGTTCGCGCTCTCTCTCTCTTATTATTGCAAATAATTTGATAAGGACAGATGCTGGTGTTAAAGAAGATGTAGTGACAAGGACTGAGAAAGGTATGCTTAGATAGTTCGGTTACGTTGAGAGGATAAAGGAAAGTAGATTAATGAAAGCGATTTATGATGGACAAGTAAATGTGAATGTTGGGAGGGGAAGATTGCATGAGACCTTGTTCCATAACGAAATCCAGAAGCTTTCAGAGAAAGGGCAGGTCAAAAGAACCCTAAACCGACGAGAGAATATGAGTTGGTTCATGAGTGTGAATGTAACAAAGAGTGTGTGCCAGCATCATAGCAAGTGGAAGGATGAAATCTCTCCTGTGGGGGTACCCACGGGAAAAAGGCATGACAAAATGTTTGGATGTACAAGTCCTTACTTTTGAAGCTAGACTCGGAACCTCGTGTCCCCGCTCCGAGAAACGACCACTAAGAGCGCGTTTACTCGGAGTTCGTGCGGAACTTTAGATATCTTTAAAACTATGAGCTTAGAAAATTGCCTAAAAATCTTTAATTGCTTAATATGTGCACAAAAACCTCCTCTGATTGAGACTGATTGTTATCGCATAATTTTTTTAAACATGTATATATATAATCCGCCATTTGCTGTGAGTTTTTAAAAAAAATCTGTAATTTCTTTTAGAACTGTGGATTTTCAATAAATGATAAATAAAAAACTTTTGGGCGTCAATCATCACTTTTGCTTTTTTGGGGTGCTGAGAAAAAAAAATAAGACTTTAAATACCTATGGAATTGGTTTTCTTTTATCCATTTATCTCCTATCCTGTTTATAACTCGCAAACCATTTATTGTGCCTTCAAACCAATCACTTTTGGACGCGATTCGTAAGACGGCAGTCCGACAAGTTCGGTACTTATATAATTTTGTCATTATGACTACAATTTCCATAGTATAAGTATAGTACAAGTAAAAGATATTGATTCAAGCAACATTTTGCACAAATCGAATTGTGTATAAAATAGATAGATAGAATAAGAATATTTTTTATTGACAAAGTTACATTACATAAACAAATTAGATCAAACAGTTACAAAGAAAAAACGTACACAGAAAAAAACAAAAATATTAAAAAAAAAAATTACAATAATAAAAACAAAAACATAGGTAATGTTACCTGTCAAAAGGGCGATACATCAGCATAATGCTGCTGCATCTAATAATACAGTAGCGCTGGTGTTCCTGCACCGCCCTTTTGAAAGTAGAGTGGCGTAGAAGTAATAAAACAATTAATAAGACAAATATAAAAAACTAACATTAAAATGAAAACAAAAATTTTAAACATAACCTACAACATAATATTACAAACACGTTAGGTACATCTTAGCAAAAGACGAGCAGGCCATAACAAAAGAGAAAAAAAATGAGAACCAGAATAGATGAACCATGCTTATTCATAATTAAATCCCCATAACTGATAGTCTGAATTCAATAAACAAAACATTTCAAGCCACTGGTGCATTGCTTAAATTTAAACTTAATGGATCTTCGAATTTTTATTACCAATTATAGCTTGCACTGTTTTTTAGGAAAGAGAGAAGACTCTTGAATACTGGAGGCAGCGTTACTCTAAGGACACGAATAGAATAGGCGAGCGCCTGATTGAAATGTGCGAGAAATTACGCGTTGCTGTCACACGTCGTGAGGAGTTACAGAAGTTGGTATGTATTATTTATTAAGCCATAATTAGCTTTATATATTACTAGCAACCGCCCGCGACTTTGTCCACGTGATGAACAGGAACTTTTTTAAATCAAGTTTGAGTGAAACTTTGAATGCCATATTTATTTATATTTAACCAACAGCCTAACATATAAGTTTTATGCTTCTAGTTCTGAAAATTATAATACTGTCATACAACCATTTATCCCCGTTTTCAACTCTTTACAACTAAAATATCTGGCGCTTCTTCTCGGTGTAGGAAATTTCGTTTAAATTGGTTCAGTAGTTCTGGCGTTAAAGCGAGACAGACAGACAGAGTTACTGTCGCATTTATAATAGTATAGTATGGAAATTTTTCCTTTAATACATTAATAAACAATAAATAGTATGCAAACAAATAATGCAGTGCAGTTATCAAAGAAACTTCCTGTCAGTTTGAACTGAAATGTTACGTACACTACACGTGTCACAAAGCTGTCCCTTACGTATTGCTATATACCCCCCAACCTGGCTTAACATACATACATTCACGCCTGTTTTCCCGAAGGGGTAGGCAGAAGCATATTCTACTCCCACACTTCGCCAATTAAATAGTTGGTCCCACATAGGTGGCGAGCCTATTGCCGCTTACTGGGCACTATTATGTTCGCTTTGTCCGTTGATCGGCAGGTGCACCACATGCAGGTGAGGTTGGCTTGGGCTCTTTAGGTCTTTGTGGGATCCTCATACACCCCCTGGCTTAATTCTCTTGAAATAGGGAAATCGATAACTAATTAATATAAAACTTTCTCGAGTGCCACTATAAATGATAAAATGGAGTTGACGTGTTTATTGTATTTAGTAGGTGGTAGAGAGCTTTTAAAGCAGACATTTATAGACAAGACAAAAAATTTGGGTTACTTGAAAAATAAGCTCCACTTCTTACAAACTTCTAACATTTCCTTTAGATCCTAAGCATATACAATTATCTATTATAGTCCAGTCTATATATTTCTAGATAATTGCCTAAAGGGGCATTTCACGTGAAGCGGACAGGGAAAAAAAATGAGGTTCTGAAAATCGACCATATTCGACCCACTTGTACTTCTAGCAGGTATGAAAGGGTACACATATTTTTTTGTATAGTGTATATTTACCAAGTTATAGGTTTCTAAAGAATTTTTGTGATTTTAATTACAATTATTTTAAATAAATTTTTAAAATATTAAAAAATGGTTGCCTGTAAAGTCGTTTTTACGGGCGAAGATTTTACGTGACAACGTCTTTTTCTCGGTAGAATATTTATTGATATGAATATAATTAAATTGCACAATAGGAACAAGGAATTGAATGAAAATAAGAATTGCACAAATTTTAACTATAGAAATATATTTTGTTTACTAAAACTGCGCGCGCGGCAGACCGATCATAGTTGAGTGGGAGAGAGACGCAAGGCATTCGCCGGGCCTCTCTCTCGTTCGGTGACTCATCGTAACGTTACCGAGCGTTACACTTTTTCATAAGTGACTCCCAGCCGCAACCTAATTTAAGACGTTGTCACGTCAAAAAATGGTTGCCTGTAAAGTCGTTTTTACGGGCGAAGATTTTACGTGACAACGTCTTTTTCTCGGTAGAATATTTATTGATATGAATATAATTAAATTGCACAATAGGAACAAGGAATTGAATGAAAATAAGAATTGCACAAATTTTAACTATAGAAATATAATGCGCCTAATTCTCTAGTGCTGCGCGCGCGGCAGACCGATCATAGTTGAGTGGGAGAGAGACGCAAGGCATTCGCCGGGCCTCTCTCTCGTTCGGTGACTCATCGTAACGTTACCGAGCGTTACACTTTTTCATAAGTGACTCCCAGCCGCAACCTAATTTAAGACGTTGTCACGTCAAAATCTCATTAGGTATTTTATATAGCGATATGTATTGTTCTGATCTTTTTGATATGGAAATAAAATTTAAAAAGTATTATTTTTTTCACGGCGATAACCGGAAGTTAACTTTTTAAACCAGAATTACAGTCATTTCAACCAATTTCATTTTATTTTATTTTCTTTCAAATATAAATTAATTAAATATTATGAAGAGCAAAAAAGTTTTCAGAAAGCACAGTATTTAGACAAGTTTTATAATTTGCGAAACGTGACTACTAGCGCCATCTGTTAGTGATGTGAAGTACTTTTTTTGTCTCAGATAGAGTCAAATCTATATACAAGAAAGAGATGGAAATATGACGCCTAGCGGTTTCGTTCATTTACATTTAAACTTTAGTGCTGTTTAACCGATCAGCGAATTGTGCACTTTTAAGACCGTCGTTATTATAATGGCGCCGTATGGTGATCGATGTTTTAACCCCTTTCGCTTGGTACTTCATCGAAAATTTAAAAATTTAAGGAAGATATCTGGAAGTTTAGCTCAAAAGTGGGGGTTTTCACAAGATATTTACGTATGTGATTCCTGTAGGAAACGACTTTTAAATGAATCTCCCCCAGTAGCTAATGAAGACAGTGAACTTTCGCAAAACATCGAAGATGAACCGTTTACTCCCGAAGATAAGTTTAAACATATTTCCACCCAAACCGACACATCGATAGAAAACGAAGAGATTTTGAAGCAGCTAAAACAGAAATTCAATCATCCTTCTACTTCTACTTCTATGAAGACTATGATATTAACAATAGCACCCACGTCATGGAGTGAAAATAAACTTGCAGAAGAATTTGGAACGTCCAGGCGACAAGCAAGAAAAGCAAAACGACTTGTCAATCAGTTCGGTATCTTGTGCTCTCCGAACCCAAGCGGTTGGCCGTAAACTACCAGCCGAGACGGAGAACTTGGTTAAAGGTTTTTTATCTACAAGAAGACATTAGCCGCATAAGTATTATTATTATCTATTATCATTTATTTATCAAGTAACGTTGACTCATAGTGTTAGTAACAATATTCCTTATACCTATGTTAGTTTACATATCAGACACACATATAACAACAACAACACAATTCACTGCCACTACTTTAGCAAGGAAGTGGAGCGCAAGCAGCAATTATTCA
Source organism: Musotima nitidalis (assembly GCA_949126915.1). Lineage (NCBI taxonomy): Eukaryota > Metazoa > Arthropoda > Insecta > Lepidoptera > Crambidae > Musotima > Musotima nitidalis. The sequence goes on from OX421417.1 coordinate 10,371,738, forward strand.
AATACCCACAATCAAGTCTGCTTGTTATACATTTCAGGATGATGTTGGAACTGGCCCGCACTCGGCGCACCAGGGATGCGCTTCGTTTCCTCATTGTCGTAGAAAAACAATCCACACGCGCTTCAGCAAACATCCCTGATGAACTACAGTAACGGGGCAATCCCATCATCAAACTGAATACTTTATTATATTGAACGCAAAGGGCAAAGGGCCCACAGACTGCATATGTAGAAAGATGTGCAAAAGCACGAAACAAAGTTTTCTTTACACTGTGAGCAGCTTGCAAATCTGCGAGCTATCATATTTTCCCTAACGCACAGAGCCCTTCGCTCTCTCTCAATGTCGTCATTTTCTTTCATGTCAGCGGTCAATACGTGTCCTAAATATTAAATTGTATAAACCTTAGTTAGGGGTATTCCGTTTAATGTTACCGGTGGTATAGTTTCAGGACACTTTAAGCCGCTGGCACCAAAAACCATGACCTCGCTTTTTTTAACATTGTAAATCAAACCGTGGCGCTTAGCGTAATCCTCACATATTGCGACTAGCTTTCTAAGGCCGCAAACAGAAGCACTCAGCAGAGCCATATCATCGGCGTAACTAATGTTATTAACGCTAACTCCGTCTTTGTAACAGCCGACTCTTTTTCCGCTAAGCGCCTCTATTAGTTCTTTCATGTACAAGTTAAACAAAGCGGGTGAGGTTAACCCACCCTGTTTCACTCCACACTCCAGTCCAAACGTCATAATGCCGTCATAACATCAAAGATTTTATATGTCTTAAATTAGACGATGGAAAAAGAACGCACATCCAAAAACAGCTACTGCTTTGTAACATTGACGAACTTTATCAGAAGTTTAAAGACGAATATCTGAACATCAAGGTAGGCTTAACAAAGTTTATTACACTAAGACCCAAACAATGTATCCTCGCAGGCGACTCCGGAACACATATGGTATGCGTTTGTACTTACCATTAAAACGTAAAATTGATGTTGAATGAAGGAGACATTGCCAATCTTACAGCTGGAACTGCTATGAAACTTTTATCTTATAAGGATTGCCTTCGCAAGATGATGTGTCCCAAAACAACACTGTCGTGTCATTTAATGACTACTAAGACCCCGCCAAATGAACGCTGTAGTTCTTGTCCGGGCTTAAGTGCAATCCCGGGCATTTAAGAATCATATTTGATAACAATCAAGTTACAGACGTGCAGTATGAAAAATGGGATAGCACAGACCGCTACACGATATCTACTCATCTTTTATCTTCTGATCGTTTTGTAGATGAGTTACGCGACGCTTTGGAACGCTTTTGAAACCTCGCGCTTACATTGCAGAGGAACAGGCTGTTTATTTAAAAACTCTTAGGAGACTATCGATGAAGGTGAAATTCTCGTACAATGTGATTTTGCAGAAAATTATAGTTTTATTGTCCGTACGTCAGTTTAGTACTACAGAGACGGCAGTGAAATCGAGCACGGTAGCGTTGTTATGATTTCTGACGACTTAAAACATGACATAGCCACCTTCTATGCTTTCCAAAAGGCACTTTACACAAGCATCTTTTAGAAAAATCAGAAGTTGGATCAAAAATTATAAACATAACCGACGAGGCTTCCTAACATATAAAAAAAATTAACTTTGTGTATCAGTTTTATTATAAAGTAGATTTTAATGCAAATGCAGAGTTACATTTTCATGCAACATCTCACGGAAATGGGCCGTGTGATGGTCTAGGGGGGAATCTTAAGCGTTTAGCTTCGCGTGCAAGTTTACAGTTACCTCCAAGTAAAGCAATTGTAACACCAATACGATTATATGAATGGGCAAAATCATCGTTAACAGCCATTTATATCTATTCTAAAGATGATATACAACATCAGAGATTTTTTTGGAACCCCGGTTTGCGTCTTTAATCACCATTCCAGGAACCAGAAAGTTTCACAGCTTTATTCTACTAACAGCCAAAGGCCTTCTTGTAAAGAGGACCAGTTCTGCCATAGATTCCCATTGTAAACTTGTGAAAATTACAAAATAAACTAGTTCTTGTGTTTTTCAAATGTTGTTTTATTATGTTTTAATTATTTTATCACAGTAATTTACATAAGCTATGTTGTTTGACGCACACTAACTGATCTAAGCAAGCGCTTCAAGCGGTTTTGAGCAGAAAATAAATATATTTTTTAAAATTTTATTTTATTGTCAAAAATAACAGTATATTTTTAATATGTGCCGCTATGTAAAATATTTTATAATAAATATGTTATATTAGAAAAATTACATTAAAAAAATTGGAATTAAAATCACAACAATTCGTTAGAAACCAATAACTTGGTAAATATACACTATACAAAAAAATTGTCATGTACCCATTCATACCTGCTAGGCTAGAAGAACAATTGGGCCGAATACCTATGGTAGATTTTCAGAACCTCACTTTTTTTTCCCTGTCCGCTTTACGTGAAATGCCCCTAAAGTATCCTTACTTTAGGGTCATTTAACGTGTTGTTGATGTTCAATGTTGTTGTTGTGTGACCTATGAGACTCACTTGCTATCAGATTACCATATTTTCACAACTTTCCTAGTCGCGACAGAAATAACTACTAATATGCTTATAACATCTATTTTTTCTATATATGGAATAACCTGTGTGGATTTGTTCTTAACTGTCTGTTTATTATATAATTACCTAATTGTTATGTAACATATTTAAATTACGAATATTATATATTATATATATTTTTTTTCTGTGTTTTCTTCTAGTTCGATCTGCACGAAGGTGAGATGCGTGCATGGCTGACGTTCAAGCGCGAGAGGGCAGCACGACTAGCGCGCGAGGAACGACGGAACACCTCTGCCAGACTACTGCAGGCGTGGTGGCGCGGCATAATGGTGAGGCGGGCGCTAGGAGCCTTTAAATACCTCAAGAACATGAAGAAAACGCCTTCCAAGTCAAAGAAGAAGTAATTTTCGATGAAACGAGCGCCAAGAGACTTTAAATAAAAAAAGAGCCACACCGAATCGAAAAAAAAGAAATTACGCAATATTCCTTTCCCTTCCTATAATGAAAACGCTCTCCAAATCAAAGAAAATATATTAAAGCTAAATTAACGTGTATGCATATGACGAGCTTCCAGTGCGACTTTCACGAAGGTGAGAAGTTCAAGCGCGAGAGGGCAGCACATTACTATATGAATGACGTGCGCTCGAAGCCTTCAAATACCTAAAGAATATGAAGAAAAAGCCCTCAAAATCCAAAAAGAAGTATCTTAGATGATATGTAACGTGCAAAAATGTAAAATAAACTAACTGAGTCATTATCACGAAACGGGTTTGCGAGCTGAATGTTCTTAATGGTTTTCTCATGAGCAGGAGTCTAATAAACTTACATAAAAATTAAGGATTCTTTAGTTTTACATGACCTCACACCTTAATATTATTATCTTCGTTAAATAAATATCTAAGCACCTGCAGATATTAGGGTAGTCCGGGGTCCGTCCTGCAGGGAACTTTGAAAATGTCCGGCAGAAACCCGAACCCTATTGTCGTTAAGGGAAAACATTTTTTTGTTGATTGATTGATGATAACCCATCAAGAAATTATTAATTTTAACGATGAATGTATTTTGTTGCAAAAAATATTATTTAGCGGGGTCCGGGGAAATACCCATATTTCGCAGCGTTCGGGATTCTTGCCGTGTTTATCCGGAGACGTCGGCAATTTAAGTGATGGCAACCCTAGTCATATTCTTCAAAGTCATGCCCCAGTAAAGTAGTGGAAACTTTACTTTACAGTATTCAGATCAACACAAGGAAAATCACAATTCACTGCAATATATATCACTTTCCTATATTTGTGTTTATTACCAAAAAGGACCTATTGTCAAAAAATCCACTATTATTACACACAAAAACTCGAATGTTGGTACGCTATTTTTGGAAAATGAAATACAGTCTTAAGTATTCCGCGATAGCGCCGCTATATATAATGGCTTAGTGCTGTTAGCAAATTTAGCCTGTGTCAAGTAAATTCTTATACACATAGTAATATTACGTTATTCATAGTAAATAAGAAAGATAATAAATGTTAAATGAGATGCTCTCCCCTAAACTCCTTGAGCACTCATTTATTATACAGTATTATATAGAATTATTATATTATATGATATGGGACTATACTGAGATATCACATGGAATTCTTGAGACAATTTTTAAAATGTACGTGTACGTTCACAAACACTTAACGGTTAATAATCCACCGTAATTGCACGTTAATGTTAGAAATATCAGAAATTGAAGAAAATTAAACAAAACATTATGCTCCACTTTTCCGCTAAGAAGCCGACGCGACGCTGGAAGGTAAATTTATTTAACTACAAATTAACTTTTCAGCTTAAATTTTAAAGAAAATCCTTAAATCTTACACGTTATGAAATGCCGCATCGACAGTTTTAAACACATTGAAATATGATTTTAAGTACATATCAATTCAGATGTGACTTTTAATCGCCTCTGAAATTTGTCTGCAAGTTTTTAAATCTTTGTATTTTTACTTATGGGATATTTTATAGAAGGCCTTTAAGTGTGAGCATAAGAAGCCAGAATAACATAACATCAATAATTACTTTTTATATTTAATTTTGATAAGTAACTGTCATAAAGACTACATTTCGCCTAATGGTAAACAGTGAATACTGAAATACATTTGAATCTAAAATTGTGCTACAATCGACTGTTTGTAGCACAATGTTAGATTCTGTGACTACAGCAGATCATACTGCCGGATCCAAACGTGGAGTTGGAGTAATATTTGTACTTGTTGCTTGATAATATACTAAACTATTATATACATAAGAACTTTTTTCGTATGCATGAATGATGATGTGCAAACGAGTCTCAGTCACTGTCATACTTGTCAGTCTTGTTTCTGACAGACTGATTTTATTGCCTTGAGTTGAATTGAATAGCGAAGTGGTAATAATGAACCGCGTGGGTGCCTCCACAGGTGCCGACCGCTTCAGATGTCGCATTCACAGTAGAAATACTAAAAGTTATTACAGGGAGAGGTTTAGTCGGTTCAAGTCCGACATAACCGCACACACCGGGTGTGTGGTATGCTGGGGCATTATCTCCCTCCACATCGTGAGGGGGTAGTTCCAAGTAGGGTTGTTCTTGTTTTTTCTGAAACGCAAAAAAAAAGTAATAATGAAATAAATACACATACAAAATTCGTGTAGAAAAAAATATCAAAATCTCACGGATATAAGTTACATCAGTTAAATCATTACAACACGTCATACTTAAAAGCATTTATTATTATTTATATTTTTCACACCCTATGTATTTAATTTTCTGATTAATATTTGTCCCTTACCAGTAAAAACTATATAATAAAATTAGCCATCAAACCAATATTAAATATGGAAGGGATACTGAAGAATGCAGTTACTAATATTTATAGATGGTAGCTTGTAGTAATTCTGTTATGAACACAAGCTGGCAATACTACTGACTATCTCTTTTTCTCACATAGCTCGCTCTCATTCTGCTGCGCGCCAGATTCGTTCTCTCGACCATTCGCCACTCGCGTCAAACAAACGTCAGGCAATGCTATGAATGAAAAAAGGTGAAAAATCAGTAGCTCGCTGTCATTCCCACGCGGTGTCGGGTTATTGTGAGTGCGCGCGTAAAGAAATTTTTATAAATTTCTGACATATAACTGAACTACCAATGTATTTATAGTTTCATTTAATTAAATATACTTTTTAGACATAACTTAATAAGTGCTGTGTCACATAATGCCCTGGAACAATAAGTGAAAAATACTGATTGTTGTTTCAAATTCTCGGAACTTGGATTTTCATTTTTGTCGGTGAGTAAGTCATTCTTTCCTTATTTTGAAAAATCATCAAACATAACAAGAAGTATGTAAGTACCTAATAATAATCATAGTGTGTTTTGTAAAATATTTGTTTAGTGCATAACTATTCTGCTCTGATTATACTTTTTACGATCACGCGTGTAAGAAAAAGTTTCGCACGAAGAAGTTTGAAATTCAGTTGACTAGTTGTTGTATTTGTTACATATTTACTACTTAAATTAACTGTTATCCTTCTGTTGAGTTTATAGGCATAAAATTTTTTTGTTTTCCGAATTCACATATGATATCATTAAAATTATTTGATTTTTTATGATTGAAATTAATCACCAATATCATCATCATCATTTCAGCCCATTAACGTCCCACTACTGAGCACGAGCCTCCTCTCACATACCAAGGTGTGAGGGTATTGGGTCATACTCCACCACGCTGACCCAGTGCGGATTGGTGGAGGCAGGTGTATGGCGTCCTGCTGTTAGAATTTATCAAGCCGCCCATTAGGCCTCTAACATGGCTTAACGACTACCATATTTAGTGATAACCGGGACCAACGGCTTAACGTGCCTTCCGAAGCACGGAAGCGCTCGATATCAAATGCCACACAAAACGGTCACCCATCCAAGGACTGACCTCTGTAAACTCTGCTGTACTTCGGTGATCGTTTCCGACCACCTAACACCGCAGAGCTACGAGCGCTTACCGATTGCGCGAATCACCAATATATTATATAAAAATTAAGTACCTACAATCTGAAGTACTAAATAACTTCAAAACTTTTTGATATCTACTGTGTCGTCTTTTCTAAACTTACAATTACTATGTATTGTTTCTTTGATGAACGTCAAGAGCGACAATACACCTATTAGTCAGTTGTGCATTATAGCATTCCCTTTTAATAGGACCAAAAAAAAATTTAAAATAAACTTTTGTTCCCAAACCACTAAAAAGTTATTTCTATTAATAAAACTTGTGCACTTAAAATATTTATAAAGTAGCTCAGCTTTCGCACGCGGCTTTATAAAATATAAAATAAATCGTATTACACTTTTGTGGAAAATCACTATGATATTTTACCTATTCTGAACATCACTCTAATATTTTCCAAGAATACAAAATAAAAACAAAACATTTTTTTTGCTGTTTCATGTAATTAAACCAATCATGTATTTTTCAATCATAACTATTAAAAGCATTGGGTGAGAATTGCTAATATATTGTATTGATTGGATGTATTGTATTGTATGATTTATATTATTTGTTGTGTAAAATATTGTATGGAATATCATTTTTCTTTTCTTTCTAAGAATCATTTTAATAAGAAAAACATTTCGAATTATAGGTAACATATATAATTTGTATAACTTGAAAGTTAATTGATTACCTATATAAAAATGTATATGCATATAGTATAGCACAAAATTATTTTGTATTCCAGTCGAAATATAACGCGCGTCCGCCCGCGCCTTTGTCCGCGTGTCTCTCAGGTACTTTGCTATAAATATTTTTGCTTAAAAAGAAGCCTCATTTATCTCACTCATCTAGTAAAATTCCGGTCGAAATTGGTCCAAATGTTTCGTAGATCGCCACAACGAACAGAATTTCGAATCATAAATTGCTCATCAAAAGATTGCCGCCACCAATTATTAATTAAAGAAACCTATTACGTGCAGTTTAATGATAATCAAAATAGCTTTGGGAATACTGTTTTGGTAATTTAAACAAATTAAAAAAAAAACAACTAATTGCTCTACTTTATTACAAAATATTTATTGACTACTATAAACACAATAAAATAACCAAATACGTCATTGTTAGTGATTAGGATAGTTAGTAGGGTAAATAATAATAATTATTATTATTTATTTCTGAGTAATAACTAGCCTAATTACATTATTTTATGAACATAAGTTGACTGAACCATATCATTTATAACACATAGATAATAAAAAACCTTTAACTGAAATTAAACTTTTACACATGTTAATAGCCACGTCCTACTTTGGCGCTTTGTTACTGTCTGTGTACTCGAGAAGTTTAAACTCAGTACTCTACCTACCGGCTATAAACCTACCCAAAAAGCTACGATCGTCTTAAAAAGTTTTACCTAAATATAGCTGACCTAGTTCGCGTGCATTTTAGTATTAAGTTGAACGCAGAGTGTTGAACGAAACGAATTTTATAAGAATAAAACATTGGGATTATTTATTAGGGTTTAATATCGCGCGGATGACATGCTGGATTCATGATACCCGCAAGTGTCCTTTTAATATATTATTCAGCAGCGTCTTCATCCTAGCATTATCCCGGAGCCTTACCTTACGGAGCTGTGCCTTAGACTTACGCTGAGGACCCAGGGTATGCTCACTGTTTTGAACAGGTTTTGGCTGGTATTTGATATGTCGAATAATAAATTACGTATTAAAGTAAATTATCATCATAACTGTGTTATAAGTCTGCTGAACATTGGCCTCCTCAATATATTTTATTACGGGGTTTAACCCCGTAATCACCAGGCTCGGCTGGCGGGTTGGTGATCGCAGTTCAAGCCAGTACGCAGGATGGCGCTGCGGGATCGAAGGGGTTACCGCGGCCTTGGTGTTACAGGCTCAAGAAGGAACACGGATGGTTTTTAGTCAGTAGAAGTCTGACACACCCTCCCGCTCCACCCACAGCGGGAGAAGGTCATTTGATGATTTTCCATCCCAAAAAAAAAAAAAGGATGGCGCTGCTGCCTCTGGTAGAGTTTCACTTTATCGTGTCTTACGACTCCCGTGAAATCAGAGGGGGTGGCACTATTCTAGGCTCATACCACACAATCAAGAAATACTTCTATGAAAAGTATTAAAAGATTACTTGTGGGTGTCACGCATGTAGATCATTCCCGCGTGAGTGATGAAATCCGCCCAAAATTAAAAATCTCCCTATACGGCAGATGCGCGAGGTTTTACAGGATTTCATAAAATATTAAAATTGGTTTCGTTCAATTATTTTGACGTGTTCTGATCGGATTAGTGTGCGTTCACCTTTACAGTGAGTCATACAATAATCTGACCTACTAATAATAGGTATGAGATAACGGGGTATTTTTTAAAATATCAGTCCTCTATTTTACTTTATTGAGTAATAAATATTGTGAAACATGATAGCATGACTAGTGGATCTATTATGATTTCCCCTCATCACTACAACTACTTTAATCACAAACCTAATGTGTCTGTCTACTTTTCTATTTAGTTAATTTCTTTAAAAGGAAACAAGGGAATTTGTACGCAATATTTTCCCTCATCACTTTGGCTCATACCAATGTTAGTTATTAACATTAAAAGAATATAAACAAATATCTTATTAAAGCAGTTTTAGTATCTAAATCCAAGTTATCTTTAAATTGAAGTATTGTTTTTATGATATTTCAAAAAACTTTAAATTTAAGTAATTTTTTGTATCGGATCGAGGTAAACATTTGACGAGTGTCTTGTCTTGCCCAATTCTTTTCTAAAGCTCCTGCCCGTAATGAAGGGGGCTTACGTTTTTAAGTTGACGTTGACCTTAATTAGTTAGACATATTGAATAAACTTATTTTACTTAAGCATATTCGCATGTTCCATCGGTGGGCAGAAGACACTCCATTCTTAAGAAAAAGTACTTAAATACTATTTGTAGTATGTGTACCAACTAAAAATAGATAAGTTACTCTCTAACGCGGTCAGAAAACTGCCGTGAAAATGTGTTGCACACATAAACAGTATTTCCTTTTTCACTAAGTAGGTAGCACAATGCTTGCTTGCTTTTGGATATAAAAAATGGTAGCGCGATTATCACAATAGAAACAATAGAGTCAACGACATCTATTGACGGTAACAGATAAAAGTACTTCTACTTATTTCGTAGACCAAAGTTACCTATTAAAAGTCGATTTTTATCCAATGCTTTTTAGTACCCTAAATCGCATTTACATCAGTAAGTAAAAACTTGCGACCGCCTGCAATTTCTTGGTACGAAGGCATTCTGTGGATAAAAAGTAGCTTATGTTCTTAGTTCTTGCCTAAAGATCAAGGTTTCCCTTTTCTTCGGGAGAATGGTTTAAAATATTTCTGGATATCATTAGGATAATACTAACTGTCAAATATAAAAGCAATTAGTTATCTTTGTTATGATTTCACAAATTGCTAATTTCACGCCTAAAGCGCTTTACCAATTTTGGTTCAGATGATTAATTATACCTTTGGGAAGAACGTGGGATTTTGTTATCCACTTGTGCACTGCTCCTATGAGGTATTACGTTATTTGTCGTACATAAAAAAGTATTCCATTAAAACTTGAATTCAATAGTAACAATGGTAAAATTAAGCATTGTCCTTACGGCTATTATATTTATACTTGTGATGTTGAGTTAATGAATTGTATTCCGACACTATTCCAGTTTACCGGTTTTGAAAGATATCGTTAACAAACTAACAAATAATATAAAAATTAAACCTATCAAAAAGCCGCGCACTTTTCTTTACATACATTTACACTGAAAAGTTACTTTGACATAAAAACCTAGAATTACAGGAATATCTTTACAAACGCTACAAGATCACAAAATCCCTTATTTATCTCAAAACAATGTAAGACTTGTTTTATGGTTAGCATAGGTACCTGCTTATAATCCCTTTTAAAATCGATTGTAGCATTTACTCGTTACAAAATAACCCAGGTATGACAAACAATGGCTCACACTTAATGAGTTAGTTACCGTTAAAAAAAACGTTAAACAAATTAACAAAAGAAAGTTATTCCTATGTTATTGACTGTGATGTCCACTGTCAGTTACCTTTAGTAGCGGCTCATTAATTTAAGTACTGTGATAAACGCATTGTTCTATGGTTGAAATCCCGTGCCATAAACCGCTTGGGAACCTTCTTTCAGAAGCACTTTAAGTCCACTGATTTTAGTAACAGTTAGACGGACTATAAGGAAGTTTTTCCTAAGCTTTGAAGTACTTTGTACCACGCCGCCCACTGCTATAAAGATGAACCTCTTGGTTTTAGACTTTTTAGTCCTTGTACAAGATGACCAATATTGCCTGCACTCAAAGTCCCAATGAAATAGTTGGACAAGAAACTTACTTCATGCCCCGAAGGGGTCAGCAGAGGCATATTATACTCCCACACTTCGCCAATTATATAGTTGGTCCCACGTAATAGGTGGCGAGCCTATTGCCACTTACTGTGCACTGTTATGTTCGCCAGAGCCTCGTCCGTTGACCGGCAGGTGCACCACCTGTAGTTTAGGGTTAGCTTGGGCTCCTTAGGGCTTGGTAGCGCATCCCTATACACCAGTATTTTCTCCCGTCTTCACAGAAATGATTGAGTGTTAAACTCTTTCTATTTATTCTTTCATTAATAATATGTAAAAAAATATTAATTTGAAAATATGTATATAGTAAACAACCATTATAAGAATTATGTTCCACTTGTTTAACAATGGCCCACTCGTACACGCTAGAATCTCAATCTTTCAATGCTAAATTACACAATAAAAGTATTTCAATACAGTTAGCTTATATATAACATGGTGGATTGAATTTCCAGTGTTTCCAGCTCATTTTTAAAGAGAATCTATTTTAGCATCTACGCATTATAACATCGACTTTTATCAAGTAAAGTTAACGGCCAGGTATAATTATGTCTTCTAAGAAAACTTATTTTTGTATTTGAATAAACATTTTACAGGAGATAAAAATACACTATTATTAAATTTCATTTTAAAAATAAAGCACAATTACGCCGGCAATCGGCAATAGTAAAGTTCTAATTGACATATACCAGTTTTTCAATCTTCATATGAAAATTTGTGACTAAATCCAGTTTTTTGCACCTGTAAATTATTCTTTAGACCGTGTACTTCTTAGCAACATCCAGGGCGGTCTCTTTGAACACAGCGACTGTGGCAGCCGAGTAAGCATACGCAGTAATTAGTGCGTTAATCACGCCAGAAGCAGTTCTTTGCAGCCGTGTTCTGAGAAACCGATCATCGCCCGTGAAGGGGCAGCAAATTGCACGCAGATATGCCTTGTCGGTAATGACAAAAATCACTCAACGTAAGCGAAACTCCGGTTGCTTATAACTACTGATGACGCTTTCGAATGTGCACACCTGCGTTTTGTATTATTTATGTGCTATTGCAATGCATACATCGCTTAATATATATTTATAGTTTGTGTTATCTTCGAGAATCTTTTACTGCGTGTACACACGCGACGAAGACGAACGCTGAAAATTGTTTATGTTAAAAATGTGCGTTGCCATTGTTTCGTTGTTCTGTATGGTCGGTGTAGGAGTAAATTTGATGCAACTTTGTATGTGACAAACTAGGTGGATATAACCATAATGTATTTGCATGTGGTTGATCTCGACCCGTAGTTGACTCACGAGAGAACTACGAACCTACGAGAGTAGAACGTGTACTAACAAGAATTTTATGGACTTTCGCTTGTTATTTTTGTTCGCAACACACAGCTGCCAAAGTTCAGTCAAGCGTAACACCGTACGCACCTTTATGATTTTCAAGAAGAGACAATTTATAGTTTGTGTTGTACTTTTGCGCCCGTCACGAGCCAATATAATAATACGCCAAATTTTTTTCAGACTCAGTCGCATTATGTACTTTTCGCAAAATGCATCCCATATGGCAAACTGCGATTCTCAAAATGCATCATGATCGTGTTATGATATCCTTCAATAGTACGTTGCTGCAGCATTTTTGACAATATTTACGAGTTTAAATTTATTAATGAAAAAGTAGTGTTTAAGTCTATTAATGTCTTGTTGTGTCCGCTTATCTTAAGGTAAAAACCATCCCCATAATTCTGCCGTATTTTGTCACAATAGCTTTTTATTTACCATAAACAAATTTTAATTGTTTTTATATAAAAACAACAGTAAAATATGTTACTGTATCTTAGAAAATGCAATGAAAACAATAAATCCAATCTTCTTTCTTCTCACCTTGAAAACCTTCTTTGTAAACAACACGAACAGTAATCAATACCGAGGTATGAAAAAAATTAAAAGAAAATTTTATAAATTATTCTTAAAGATCTTCTATAGGAAAGTGCTTTATGAAAACCCTACATTAAAATGTATAGTAACTTTTAATACGTAAGTTAAAATAGTTCTTGAGTTTGAATTGTTACGTGATGTGATGTTCTTTTATTAATTTATTGAATGTTTCAACTTGTTACTTACACATTGAAACAGTTTAATTACATCTAAAAAAAATACGTTTAGAGCTGTACTAATATTCTAAGCGTGAATGCTCAGAAAGATAAAAGAAGTTATTAAAATTACGACATAATCAAACAGTATAATTCATTCAGTAAACCCAAAGTAGAATCACGTGACAACTCAAGTGCGCGTCTACAATTGAGTGCAGTTTATTTACAATGGCCTAATTTTATCTTATAGTATACGCCGACCTTTATTTTTTCATAGGCGTCATCGTTCCTGCAATTGTATCTAAAATACCTATGTTTAGTTTTTATCAATAAAGATACTTCAATTTTTATAATAGTTATCTATCGCCTAACTATGACTAACAATTATGTTGCAAGTCCGTTGTTTGCTGTTGGTGAAATTTTATAACAGTGACGTAATATAAAAATATATGATTTATTGGTTTCAAACGATTTCGACAACTGTAAATATAAAATTATTGGTGTAATTTAGGGGATGTTTAAGATAATATTGAAGTCCGTTATTATCAGAGGTCGGAATTAGGTAGAGTTATTTATGTACTTGCATCGAAATGTTGATATTAATGTGGACCTTCCCGGGATTTCAAATGGATTTCAAATGGGAGTGCTCCGCATTTTCGCTATTGTATTCTTTTGTTGTCACAAGCTATGTAGTGCGAACAATAAACGTGGCAACATCGCGCGTGTGCGTATTGGAATTTTGCAACTTCGGTCATCCAATATCATTGATGTAAGTTTGGCAACGTCACGCGTGCAGTAGTCTAAATTAAAAAAGTAAAAGTAAATAACTTTTTATTAAAAAGTAACGGGATTTTTTCTATTCTTTAAAATTAATCCCGGGATTTGAGGCATATCCACTATATTCTTTCGCTGTGTGAAATCAGTGTAAGTACATGAATAACTCTACCTAATTCCGACCTCTGGTTATTATTAATGAAAACAGCAAAATTATAAATTATATTCATAACAAATAAATAAATAGAAATATTTCAACCTTAATACCTTTGGCATTGGGTTCGCCTTTCCTATGTGAGCAAAAGATTAAGTAAAAAATAAATCAAAGTATTATTATATGATGCCCGATATGGCGTGGTGGCGAGTATACTCGCACTTCGCTCCTTAGGTCGTGGGTTCGATTCCTACTCAGCACAAACCTTTGTGTGCGTAAACATAAATAATAAGTATTCTGGTTTGGGTGTTTTCCTATCTATATTAGGTATGTATTTACAAATAAAGTATTTATGTATGTTTATCCATAGCACAAGTTCTTAATGAACAAGTTCTCGGAACTAAATAATTGGTGTAATTGTCAATTTTTTTTAATATTTTAAATTAATCGTTAAAGAGGATAGTTTTGCCAACAGCAGCTCATGGCGTAATAAGCGCCCTCTATATTTATAGCGACAAATATTAAAAAGGACATGTGTTAAAAATTCCTTTACGTACATTATGTTCACATACATTGAGTTAATGTCATTTTCTAATGAGAAAAGCTATTCAATTAAGGAAATTCATGAAGCTATTTGGTCTAATTTTACCTTTGTGGTGGACCAACGTTGTTAAAACCACAAGCGTCATAACCAGAGGTCGGAATTAGGTAGAGTTATTCATGTACTTACACTGATTTCACACAGCGAAAGAATATAGTGGATATGCCTCAAATCCCGGGATTAATTTTAAAGAATAGAAAAAATCCCGTTACTTTTTAATAAAAAGTTATTTACTTTTACTTTTTTAATTTAGACTACTGCACGCGCGACGTTGCCAAACTTACATCAATGATATTGGATGACCGAAATTGTTGGCCACACGGGATTGTCCATTTGAAATCCCGGGAAGGTCCACATTAATATCAACATTTCGATGCAAGTACATAAATAACTCTACCTAATTCCGACCTCTGGTCATAACCATTAGAATATAACGTATTACCTAATAGGTTTTCTTAGCTTTACATCCGCTTTAACCGAATCATCGCAATAATTGGGGTAATAATTTTAACCACAGCTCTTATTGTTAACATCATTGTATACGATAGGGTTTTAAAGATACTGCAGTAACAAGTTATTTAAAATTCTACGGACAGTAAGACCTTATTTTACATACAATTTAATAATTAGTCATTATTCATTCAAAAAAGTATTTGAAGAATCAGATATAAGTCTTTACTGTGTACATTTGTGTTATTGAAGAAATAAGCTTTCTATCTTTTTTTAATACATCTATACTAATAATCTGACAATTCAACTTTGTTGGTACTTACTGATTCTTTCGGAATTTTACTGGTATAAAAAGTAAAAGTAGTAAGAATATAAAGTCACTAATTTAGTTTTTATTAAAACAAATTACTAAGAGTAAAGCCGACAAAGTTTCACTAGAGTAATACGTAGGTACAATCTCGAATTTTGAATGCAAATTTTCTTCCAACAATAAACTCCAATTAAATTCTTCTAAAATTAAAGGACAGATTCTGTAACTTTCCTATAATGCATTTGACTTAAAAATACATTTGATTTACTCATAAAACTGTTAATAGCGAACAAACTAATACTTCAACATAAAACGTACCAAAAAATACTCGGTGCATTACTATTAAACAGTTAATTCGTTCCAAGAAGTTATGGCCTAGTCACTCGTTTGCCTCACTGCCATATTCGTAGAATTATAGGTCATTCGTTAGTCAGTATTTCGTCCAGGGCAACGAATCAATGTATTTCATAGGTAAATTAATATAATTAATTGGGGTCACTTTGGAAGTATGCGATTATAGTTTGTTGTAGTCTTTTTGTGGTCCCTTTAAATAGAAATTGAAAAATGTACAACAGTCATTACATTAATATCTTATAGTCATCACAGTAAAATGTATTAAGTTATGTTTAACCCGTGAATCCTGAAATCTCATGACTATGTATTTATTACGAAAGCATATAAGGTTTTAATAAAAAGTCACTAACAAGTTATACACAATAGATTATCTCTGAACATTAAGAAATTTTGACGTTATACATGAATTTTCACTTGAAATTTTGAATGAATCAACTTTCTCCCCATTTCAAAAACAACCAGACAATGCACTACTATTATATTTTAAAAAATGTTTTAAATGCTTAGTTTCCATAAGCTACTACTACTAAAACTTTTAGTTTAGTAAGGAAATGTGAATTTTAAATTGTGCTCTAAAAAGTTTTGAACACTAACTTAATTTTACATCTATGAATAAATTCTTATTGCAGTCGATTTCACATCACTAGCAACTTCATTGTGTAGGTTCAATAAAATAATAGACGCCGCTATGTATATCTTTTAACTAGAATTTTACGATTACCTCCTCGTTGGTAATGTAGGCACAGACAATAGAATGGCAACAAACCGTAGGCTATAACTACAATATAGACAGCAATGAAAAGGTTCGCTATACATACTAAGAATCGTTTGGGTTAAACCCCTTTTATCATAATCCTTGTCCCTTTCTCAAGTTGTTATTTCTATTGTTTTTTGAAATAGATTAGCAAGGTAGTCCTGGAAGTGTTCAAAGTCGTTAATTACTTAAAGCCCTTTCCAGTTATACTGGAATATCAAAATGAACCGCTATCAAATGGATCGCTATTCTTGATAAAGCATAATATTTTCTATAGCGCTCTTAACCATTGTTTATAATCGGGTTTTCACGTTAGATTATTATGAACAAGATGACCGACATTGTTCTGTCGTCGACTTTATTGTTTTAGTACATTTTCCAGCAGTTACGAGCAAGATATCCGAGTATATGATTCATGCGCGGTTTTCTCGGGATTGTAATGAAAGGTATTTTTATTTGTCCTTCCATTTTTACGGAGCACAACGTTGAGTTAAGACTTCAGAGTATTATGCTCGGCTTGGTTATCATATTATACTTATAGTAAGGACACGGCGAAGCAAAAATTAAATTGTATTTCGCAGCCTTTGTTCTGAAGTTTTTGCTCGTGTTGCTTTTTTGGATGAACATGTTTTTAAGTTTTTTTTTTTAAGAATATTAAATGTAGGTGTTTTGATTTTGGTTTCTAATTCTTTTATTTTGTATAATAAATCCAAATCTTGTTGATAGCGTGTGATAAATATATATTGGAAGATTTCAGATGTTATTATTCTTAACTCCCGCATTAATTACTTTTTTTCCTACATAAATACATACTTTAATATTTAATAAGCTCATAAACTCACTTAAAACGCAAGAGCTTTAAACTTACGACGAGGTTAAGGAAATTTCTGTTCGGTATTTTGTTTAATTTGACAGTAGTGGTACAACTAACATTATTTATCTTCTCTGTCTCTTTATATTGGCAATCCGTGTAGGTAGAACAATGAAAATGTATGGAAATGACATTTACTTTCAATGTCATCAAAATGGCTTTAGGGGTTGGTGTCAGCATATAGCTGAATCCGTTTTAAGTGTTATGTTACTAATTACGGCACTACGTGGCCCTTAAGTATTATGGGTTTGATCTAAAATCATAACGAAGGGCGCCATCAAATTAGGCAGCTGTTAATCAACTGCTAATACTATAATTTATAATTTATAGTATAATATAATTTAATTATTCTTATTATACTATTAGGTGTATAGGAATCCTACATATATCCCATGAGCCCAAGCTAACCTCACCTGCAATGGTGCACCTGCCTATCAACGGATGAGACTCTGGCAATCATAACAGTTCTCGGTAAGCGGCAGCAGGCTCGCGCCACTTATTTGGGAACTAGCGATATCTGGGCGTATAATTTGCCTCTGCCTACACCCTTGGGGAAACAGGCGTGTTTATATTATGTAAGTCATTATATTAACCTCTACATTTTATCTTCAGATGATGTGGTCTCTATTGGGGCTGATACTAACGGTGGCCACCTACACCACAGCCGCCGGTTACTGCTCCATCAACACACTCGCCTCCAATTCCTCATGGATGCAATTCACCAAGGAGCCAGTACCACTGGAATTCGGCTTTGAAGACAAGTTCAAAAGTATTCATTGCTGTGTCAAAGGCTACAGAAGCATAGAATGGTAAGTCAAGATATTCATAGTCGACCATCGTTCATAGTCGTTCTCAGAAATAGCCGAACATTTTAGTAACTACAAGGCTAATTCAGTACATTAAAACCTTTCTACTTAGAGCAACAAAATTTTATAGCGTCAAGCTACATCTGAGACCACACGTGTCTGAGAATTGGTAGACACTTGGGTCTGCTACTCAAATGATTTGATTCATTCTGCAGTATGCATTAGCCTTCCCTTTTACGTCAGCTGGAGTTATATTCTTTATTCTTAAATCTTAAATTATATATTCAAACACTCGTCATGCTCATATAGATAAAAAAATATTTTTAATAAATCGGTTTTCAATCGCGGTTCAATGTAATATTCGTATATCGAGTTTCCGAATACTTCACAGGGATTCGTCGTCACAAACATAAAACTACCGTCAATTTATTATTGCAAATATTCGGAACCACCTACACGGATATATTAAAAATATTTTCCTTTCTGCGCTTGTGTGACAGCTTATTAGAATTTATCCTATTAGCCTATTTTCTTTTACAAGGTTATTATTTGTGTAAATCTCTATAGCAAAAATTCATCTAACACCAACTCAGACACTTAGATATTTTCATATTAAATACTGGTAGCATGACCTCGCTTCGGTAGCTATTTATTAAAGAAAAGCTTTCGTTCGAATCACTTTGACTTCGCCAATTTAATTCGCTTAATGATACAGTCTATGTTATTCATAAATAATGTAGTTTTCTAAAAATGAAAGATTTTTTAAATCGGTCCAATAGTATCGGAGCTTTTTCAATGCAAACAAATAAATAATATTTCCTATAATTATCAAACTAGTATCATAATAATATTGGTATGATATCGGTAGAGATAAAATCTGAGGATGATCATTAACAACAAACTAAATTTGAACAGTCGACAAGTACATTTCCTAATAAGAACTCTGAACAAGTTTTTCGCTATCGCCATAAGTTGTAAGTGTTGCATCCTTATTTTTTACATCTTGAATACATTCTCAAAATGATTCCCTTTCTTGTCAACTTAAAGAGCAACGATTATTGTACTTTCAACACCGCAAATGTCAATCTAGTTTTTTGTACCACCATAATCATTACTTAAAATATAAATACTCGCTTTTACTAACAAAACCAGATCGTAATTCACTCATGTACTGAAAAGCTCTTAGCTAATTGGACGCACAGAAGATTTGAGATTCCTCCAACCTTAAAAAAATTATGTACTCTATGAGCAACTTTAATATGGTGATACTAATCAATATTTCAAGCACGGCATGCCAACCATAAGGGTAGAAAAACTCGATGAGCAACGCACAGGTGTGTGAAGCGTTGAGCTCAAAATTTCCAAGAAATCGCGCCCACTGTATTGCGAAAAGGTACGTTGATTGTTTATGCCAGCGTCGGGCTGTCGAATCGTATCTGTGTAAAAGTAAGGCATTCCTATTCATATGATTATTAAAAGGAAGAGTTGTGTCAATAAGAAGTGTTGGAGTATTTATTTTTGGAGCGTGGACTCCACGCTTTAATTAATGTTCAACACGGTTGTAGATTTTAGTCAAATTTATTTACTGAATTTCAGAAACGATTCCCAAAAGTGTTTGCATTTCTTTATGTGGTTTTTTTCGTCATAACTAGTTTGTGTCTTGTTTATTTCAATTTCTAATTAACTTATATCTCTATGGTAGTCTGTGAAGAGGTAAGACGTCTGCTGGGAAACAGGAAACCATAGAAATTCACTTTTGTCTAAACCCATGGCCAGATTGGTACATATCATACTACTTACATAACACGTAACTACATACTTACATTACGTAAGCTTTTAATACATTTAAAACAAATGAACTTCAGATTCGTTATGATATCACTGTCATCAATTCAACCGAAAAGAATCAGTTCTGTAAAATATCCAAAACTACACTTTCATATGTAAGATATTAATAATAATAAATGATGAGAACATTTAATACCGAATGTTTCTCTACAAGTGACTTACAGCACTTATTCATAAAAACAGAGAACATAATAGGTGAGCCTGTAATTTCAATCCTTTGAAAACCTACAAGTTAAACTTTTTCAACTTTTCAATTCCAGCGACCCGTGCCATTGTAGTGAAACGTTTATTTTTGCATCGCTTTCAGTCTACTACATTACAATGAGATTAATACCCTCTTGCCTGTTATATTATGATACTATATGTGGATTTCCAGAATAAATGTTAAATATATATATTGTAGGTACATGTACCACACGGAGCAAAGGGCTTCTCACAAACTAAGGTGAAAGATTTTCGTACCATACTTCACCACGCGAAATAGGGGAGTCAGGTTTGTGGCGTCCTAATTGTTAGATTTTTTCAAGCGACCGATAGGGCCAGTAGCATAGCTTAATGACAATTATAGATAGTGCTAACTGGGACTCACATCTTAACGTGCCTCGAAGCATAGCACTGCGACACCTGTGGCCACACTAGCGGTCTCCCATCAAAAGACTGACTCTGTGAACTCTGCTTTACCTCGGTGATCTTTTTTCGACCTAGTATAATACCCCGATTCTTTGAGTGCACATAATACACGGATGTAATTATAAGACTACTAGAACATTAAACACGTGACACAAGATTTAGTTGTAGGGTAGGTTTGTACCAAATCAGTAGGCTTTTGACTTCAAAACCTCTACACTTTAGTTAGACGTAAAGCCACTCGTAACACGAGCGCTTTAAGCTTATAGATTAATGATAAAAAATATATGATTCATCATCATCATCTTACCCATATGAAGTCCACTGCTGAACAACTGCCTGCCCAATAGATTTCCTCATTGCGGGATCCTCATCGCCTGCATCCATTGGCTTCCCGCCGCCTTGACCAGATCATCGGGCCATCGCGTGGGAGGCCGTAAGATAACAATATGTTTTAAAAAGTTAAAATTATGTAACCTAGTTTTTTTTATTAATTCACAAAACAAAAAAAAATTAGTATAATTAATGTACCTAAGTATCTAAAATGTTTTAGACAAGTTTTACACTTTAAATAATTTGATTTTCTTTTTAAGTGTTTTATGTTATGTTAACACAATATTTTGATTTAAACAGAATTGTGGTGTTTAATTAACCGTAACCATAAAGAAACGACAATATCCTTAAACACATTAATAATGCACATGAATTGTGTTAATTTATAAGATTAAGTAAAGGAATTAATTGGAAATTGAGTCATTTTATAACTACGCTCCGTAACGAGAATGTAAGAATGTTTATTTTGTAAAAAACGCCGTATCGTAATTATTGTAGTTCTTACTATTTCTGTATCGATAATGAAAAACGGTTCTACAAAACCCAGTTGCATTGTTAACGCATTCCATCCAAAAGTTTCCCATTAAAATACACTAGACTGTTAATAATTCCCTTTACAAGTTGGCGTTGATATCCTGAAAAAGTTAATTGACATTAATTGGTTAAATTCAATTATGGCTGTTGACTCTCGCTCCTGTTACCCCCTATGTAGTTTTTTGCAGTAATCGGGAGCTCACTCAAAGGTTTTGTAAGTATAATGCATATCGATATACGTGGCATGATAGCACCTGGTGAGAAAACAAGTGCGGTTCTCGGAATCGGTGATTGCCAGTCGTTCGCCTCTCCCGCCTCTGCCCCCATCTCAACAAAACTTGACACTGCAAAAAAAAATTACCTATCTAGACTTATGGGCACTGAATATAGCTAGCATCTCGTTTATCGAATAATGAACTGAATTTACCCATCTACAGCAAGACATACCATCTATTATTGTAATTTATTGTAACCTTTAAAGATAAAAATGCGAGATCTTTTCAAGATACAACCCGATTTAATTGGTTATTGAATTCGTAATGATGCTTTGAACATGGCGTTTGGTACGAGCGTGTTTAAAAATATCTTTTATTTACATTGTTTTTTGAGAAGTACTAAGAGTAATTGTCGGCGAATGGATTCGTGCTACGCATAAGCTGTTTAGATTGGCTAAATACGTTTGCGTTAATCAAACTGACTATTGGATTTGTAAAGACGTTAGTCTTAAGATTTATTATCAACTAGCTTTTGCCTGCGTTTTCTTCTTTGTAGGGTTCATAACATAAAATTAATATGTATGCCACGGGGTCTAAATCGGAATAAAAAATATCATGCTGTGCTGAAGCAAGTCCATTTTTAGTCGCCAAAATTAAAAGTTTACTATAATAATAAAATGAAATTTTATATAAAATTTTTATTAATCACAATTCATTATTAGTATGGAAGAAATATTATTTATTCAATTAAGACACTGTTGAAGCATTTATAAATGTAACTAACTAAATACTATCGCAAATAATTAAAACAATAGTATTAATAACTTTACGTATACATACAACTTGAGTCAATGAACTTCGATGGCGCTTCCGTAACTAATCAAGTTTGCGCATAGCTTAAGATACAATGTGCTTACTAACTAACTGACGGTTGATCGTCAGCTTTGTGTAATTCTTCGCGCTTTGTATCATAATTTCGGGGATCCCCGCCCGTAAGGTCGCATCCGGGATAACACTTCGGTGTTCAGTTGGTTAATTAATTAAATTAAATTAAAAAATTAAAATGGTAATTAATGGTAATTATTAAATACGCGATATGTATGTTAAAAGTACGCCTTGTAGATTCATGTCCACCTACGTAGAGTAACTTAAAATAACCTAGCATATTACTGTGAAACGTGTCGCTGAGCGAACGTCATTATTTCGCCATAACGACACGACTACACTCGTGATAGCTTACTTACCGGAGACAATTCTTAGAAGTCTGTTCATTATTTCCTGCGTTTAGTTTCCTTTGGCATTATTCAAAGCTAAAATCCAATATTATTTAATAGCCGTTATTTTTCTGTTCAACAATTACTTCGCATCATATTTTCTTTCATGATATCATATTACTTTGAGTCGTTTTTGTTTGTGAAAAATCTGGGGCTATTGGATTAAAAGGACGCCTCGTGCAATTCTATGCTTATGAGTTATTATTACCTATGACCTACTAACTAGAAAATGGTAAATAGCTTATCAAGTTTTGATATGACGCAGTATCTTTTATTTTAATCTTTATTCAATTATCATGCATACAATTTATGGACATTCGCATTATATTCATATTATTATAAGTTAGAATTGATTTTGTGTCAGCAACAACAGATTGAAGTGGATCTCTATACAATAGAAACATATTTCAATTCAATATGTCATTTTAGATGAATTGATGATTATGATTGTTATGTGGCCTTCTAGATTCTCTGAATGTATCTGTTTTGTTGTGATTAATATGCTTAGATTGATAGCTGATTTGTCGTAATTATTGGTCGGGGAAGCCGGTGCGAGAGTGGGTTCCAGTCTCGGGGCAGTCAATAAATCCATCGCCGCCAGCGGAGCACACGCCGTAACGGGTTGTTGTTAGCTCGCCCTGAGAATTCTATTTTATTACCCCACTTTTACTTTTATACTACATCGTAACATCGCTTCCCAACCGCTAAGCAGTTGTTTCTAACCATCTTTCTTTGTTTACGATTTCAGATGCCTCACTCAAAGCTTTATCGTGTAAAGTCAAAGCTTTTTGTAGTGGTATTTTTAGGACATTGTCCTTCCTGGTTATATCGCGTTGTTATTCTTTGAGCATAGTGATTCACTCTTTTTGTGACAGGAAGTCATGGCAAATTTCATTGATGCTCAATTTAGCAATTAAATGTTTTTTTTTAAATTCTTATATGAGTTCAGAATGGTTCATTTTGATGTTGATATAACTCTCCTGAAATCGTAATTAGCATCAAACAGTATGAACCTATGAACAGTGATTAAGAGTTAGAGTATCCACTTTGAGTTGCGACTGTTGCGAGCGTACCTGACCGTTGGGGGCCGGTATCTGCGAGAGTATCGCACGTCGCCGCAAACCTGTATTATGGCGGTTCCCGGAAGGCTCTTTGTAGCGAGCCGCTGCCCCTGTTCCTCCTCCCTCTCCCTCTTACCCCCTTCGCCGTCCTTGTTGCATCGCGGCCAGTCGGCTCGTTCCATGCTGCTGTGGGAACCGAGTCTCCTGCTCTTTCTGGGTTGCCCTGATTGTCATCGCGTCGCGATTGCCTTTCATGACCATGTCTCGAATGCCACTCGATGTTGTTGGAAGTGTTTACAACATAATTACGGAGCAATTCGTTTAAGTAACTGTTCATGACTAATTAATTAGGTAGGTCTTCAAAGTAATTTTCTTTATAGTTTTATTGGTGACTTGGTATATTTAGGCGCATTATGTACTAGTACTTACCACACTTTAACGGACACGTTTAATATTGTTGTTATCGGGCCATTGAACTTTTTCGGAATTGACATTGTGTTATCATTTGCCAATCTCTTATCATACAACATTCAATGATCACTTTGTATTCAGGACCATGGAAACATTTGTCACCTGCTCTAGTTGAAATAAAATTTTCGTTGTATTTATTTCTATGTTCCTGTTTCTGACAACAAATTATTAAATTCTTTATATTAACATTTGTATAAAATGCACCTGCCGACATTAATTCTGAATATGTAGCATTTGTTAGGTCAGTCTGTTTTATACATTTCATGTAAAATTACTGCCATCATTGCTGTCGTTCGTTCCTGACGCCTCAGTGACATGTATGTCTGAGCACGTCTCGTTACGTCCCATCACACATGATTAACTCTACTACCCTATTTCTTTAATAGCTTGTTTTGTTAAGAACATATCAATTTGTTTCAACGTTTTCAATGCCCAAAACAATGCTATTTAAATATTATCTAAATAGTTAATGTTTCACACTTCTCGTTGAATGTTTGATGTGTCAATAAAGGACGCAGTGACCGTTCAACGGATCCTTTAATGAAGTGGCCATAAAAATCACAAAACAACTGTGGACATCCCACAGAGTTCTCTAATAAAACCGACAGCTTGTCCCGACACGTCCAAACGGCTCTTTATAACGAACCGATTATGTTTAAAGCTCGACCCTAAAACTCAGGTAGGAAGTTCATTTTGTTTTACTAATCGTTTGATTTACTTATCGGTGCGATCTGAATTCGCTCTTCACATAGCTGATGGTTTAGGTGCTCTACGTAGAGACTTGTTACAAAACCGACTCAAGTATAATCAACGAACGATTCAACCTATTTTCTGCTGTAATTAATGTTCAACAAAGGAAAACTAATACCGAGTACTTTCAATTAGCGAAACGAACATTGAAATACAATTATACGCAAATCTCTCAGAAGTTTTAATAGAAACTAGCGGAGCGATTGCACTGATTATTGCTGTATAATTAATGGTTACCTGGAACGAATTTAAAGTAGAATTCGTCGAAATACCAAATAATGATAACTGATATATTATTACTGTGTTATTTTATGGGATAGATACTATAGAGAATATCATTAACCTGTTAATTAGTTTTCATTATTCAAAAGCCAGGATCTGACTCTCCTCATCATTTTAATGTTCAAATTTGTTCGATATTTAAGTTTAGATAAAATTTTATTTTTTATGGGTATATAGTTTTTAAGGTTAAATAAACTCTTTATTTAATTTAGAAGTGAAATAGTTCGTGGAAAGCTTTACACTGACATTATCTAAACATTTTGTTTGCTCAGTCTGGTAAAGTTAATATGTATCTCATATTATTGCTAACAATATTTATAATAAAAAGTTAGACTAGAAGATCACATCAGAAGTGTGTGACGGCGTGGCTACTCACTCACTGCGACGTGGAGGTCGGGTGCTGGCATATGATGCGCAGGCGCAGCTTTCACAATAGCCCGTTTTATTTATCTACCGTATTGATCTTCCTTCGCGGCTTACTATTCTTTCTTTTTTTCGACGAATACAATTCTTTTGTAAACATTTTTTGTTCACATATTTCATTGTAACTGTTATGGGACAAGGAGGTGTTCCGCGTGAATAGAACCCTCAATTATATTGTATTGTGCCAACATAAGTGCTTCCCTCGACGACCGGTACTCGTATCGTGTCACGGTTCGTTATTTCCCTCTTGACTATTTAATAGTTTAACGCGAATTCGATTAACGGATCATTCACATTTAAAATTTACTTTTATTCGAAAAGATATACTAGATGTTTTTGTATCTCAAAATGGCGTACTTTAAAAATAATTTACATTTAATACTCAGAAATAGTTTTACAAATATTATAATAGTATTTTTATATCCTTCTCACCTATGTTCATCAAAGGAGACCTTTGCTCAGTAGTGGATCGTAATTAGGCTGCGATGGTAATTTTTAAAAAACAATTGTAAAAAAATATTCATATCTTAAAAAAATTGTCAACGCAAATGACACACGGGAGAGTTAGTTTTTTTAATCGTCGCAAGACTGTTTTTTAGGATACACGTAAGTAGCTATATATATAGCTAAGCTAAGCTATCCGTCAGAAACAAATCGAACAAAAAAATACAGATAATAAGGGATACATTTAAATAAAAATCGCTATTGTCATTGCACTACGCCCATCACATCCTAAAACATCAGGGGGCTTATTACAAAATAAGATCCAAATTTAAACCAGGTTTAAAACTAGTGCTGTCACTGTCTTCTTTTTATCAAATAAAAGGTGCAGCATAAGTTTATGTATAAGACTCATGTGTTTTGTAAAAAATATTTCAATGTACTCGAAATCCGCAAAATCGACATGCAATTTCCAAATTAGTTTAGGTAATTTGATCTGTGTGGTTCATTCATAATTTTACCTTGTTAAGGGCAAGCCCGGAGCATAGGCGTGCCCGAATTCCGAGACGAAGGCACGAATGCCACACAAATTAGCCTCCGCAGCTATTCGTCTACCTGGCGTGCAGCATAGACTATAGTGTCGCATTATTTCTATATCTCACGATCATTATCAAATAATGGTATGTCGTCTTACTTCTTTATGTCACTTTTATATTAAACGCATTATTATTCCTCAGGTTGATTTTTATCTTAATTTACAACTTTATGAATAACTAAAGGGCCTATATTATTAAATATTGGTATTTCGTCCTACTTCTCCATGTCAATTTTATAATAGTTGTATAATTTTTCCTAAGGTACAATATTATCTTGAGTTTCAATTTCAAGAATGGCTAAATGACATTTATTATCAAATATTGGTACGTCGTCCTACTTTTTTATGTCTACTTCTTTTGTTAGGTACAGTTTTATCTTAGTTTCATGAATTACTAAACGGCCTATTTTATGTTATATTGGAGTGTCGTTTTACTTCTTCATGTCACCTTTATTTACCTTACTTTTCTTAGGTACAGTTACAACTTCTGGAAGACTTAAAGGCCTTTATTATCAAATATTCTTAATTTCACCTTAAATTAGTGGTTGTTTAAATGCATAATTCTTTCTTAGATACAGTTTCATCTTAAGTTACAACTTTACGAATGACTAAGGGGCCAAATCAACAAATATTGGTATGTCGCAACTTCTTTATGTCATTCATGTATATGTTATGCATCATTCATTTTTAGGTACAGTTTCATCGTAAGTTACAACTTCATGAATGACCAAAGGGCCTATATTATGATTAGAGCATTTTGTTTAGTCGGAACAAATATTGAGGTATATCGTTGCCACGATTGTGTGAAGAGAGACGCGTGACTGCACCGGTGCTGTGCACATTGAGTCGTTTCGAAAGTTGGTGAGCGGTGAAGATTTCAAACGGAAATGTCAGTTTGTTGAGATCGGGTGCTTACTGCTTTCTGTCCATCTCGATACTCGGCCAGTTCACACGCCTATGCCCTTACCTCGACAAACTTTATGGAGGCTTTAATATTACCTCGAGATATTTACTAATATTTTAAATACAACTGTTTGGTACACTTTTATTACTGACTGGGTTGATTATCATTAAATTTTAAATAAATCAGATGTAAAAGAATGTAAACTTACATTTACTCCGGAAAATAACAAGGTTTCCATGTGTCACACCAACCGCAAAATGTAAATAATCCCTAAAGAAAGGTGATTACATTTACCGTAAGCATAACTTCCGTTACCCTTCTTACGTGGTTGGTTAGAATATCAGTTACAATTATAACTCTTTTTCGTTTACCTAATAACAAAAACGTTCCTTATAAAGTATACAAAAAAGTGATGTTAGAGAAAAACAACTTGCTTCGCTGCAAGTCCATAATATTGCTGGTGATATGAAGGAGCCCAAGACAAAATCAACAAGCGATAGTGTCCATTCAAGTTAATCAAAATTCATGTATTCATTATTAGTTTACAGACCACCCATCACGATCACCGTTGGTCATGGTTGACGATGTATGTAATATAGACGAGACAACGACATTCGGAAGCCACACAGCCTTTCGTAGACGCCACTGTGTGGCAATCATATAAAAACGCATTCGCAAATTAGTTTCTCCTGTTTGTATTAATAAACAATTGAATTTGTTAGGAATGTACATTCGATATGTTACAACACGCGTGTGGAATTGCTGAGTCGTCTTAAAGCAATTGTCGACGCCCGGCCAAGGCAAAAACATCTAATAATTCATGCAGCAATGGTGATATTGCACGGGCGTCGATTCGTATAGATTTCGAGAAACGCGTTGCGGGCTCGTTAGGTCGTCGCCGCACGTATTATGAATGGCTTCATCGTGAAATTATCATTCGGGTAGCATCCAAACCAGCGCGCCGCCAGCCACCCGACTCCGCGCCCACATAAAGCAAATATTAGACGTGGCCTGTCAGACCTCCTCTGTAGTGTTTGTTGCATTCTCTCACCATATTCTCGAGTAAATAGCTCGCCTTTTTATACGTTTCTTTGGAAAAGAGGTCGTGATCAGTATTAATTCTTAAAGCTTTTTATTTTAAAGAGTGATGAAGCGAATAAAGTAAACACTTTATTCGCTTCAGTTAACAACAGGCAAACACCTGTAACATGCACTTATAATATGTATATGTTTTTATAATATGGCATTTTTAGAAAATAACACTCACAACTGACACGTTGAAGTGTGCTCATCATCCCGACACATCAGTTGGAAAAATATTGTATATAATAGGGTATAGAGAACTTTCTCGTTGAAAACGCTTAATATTAAGTTATCACCGTTATCATTATCATCACCATCAACAATGTTTTTAAAGAAATCCAATTTATGTATATTTTTTGCACATGTAAAATTTTATTACAACATTATACAATGTTTGAATTTAAAACTCAATTTTGCGGCTTGTGCACTTCGCATAGCTACGTCCCCTTGAATATTTCAGCAATTTTTATGGCAACAAAATACCTGACATAGTTGCGATCATCCCCTATCATGGAAACCACCTGTTTATATTAATTAAAATTCTCTCGATACTAATTAAAAGAATTCGGCTTTATTATGTAACGTAGCGTATCGTATGCTACTGTATGCATATACAACACAAACATGACACTCGTAAATTTAAACCCGCTAATTAAAATTTGTGGACAACAGCGACGTGTTATTTGATAGCTAGTTAATTAGCCGACCACATGCGATGTACCACAATCAGCTCTCAAGTTAGTGCTAAATACACAATAGTTTGCATACCAGGACAAATAATGTTACGAGGACGGTATTTGCTTACCTGAAGAGGTCATTGACGACCGATATTTCGGTGAGGTCAATATACCTGCTCTAGCTCTAAGGTTTTCACACAAGACATTTTCTGAAAATAAATTCGAACTTTGTCTCGGTCAACGTGTTTCCTATATCGCCAGTCTTATTTTCAAACTGCTAAACTCCAAAAAATACTATAAAATATAAAATAATATAAGAAATAAATATACATGAGCAGTTTGAAAAATAGGCTGACGATATTATGTATATTGCAATTTTGTATTTACAAAAAAAGGATTGAGGAGAAAGCAAGTTATATTTATCCATTGTCTAGTCCATATACAACTTTGCTTAGCTTGGGGCTATAAGCGTTGCATGATACACCCAATATTTATTTAATTATTTATTGATAACGGTTGGCATGACATATAAAATGGTATGTCGATTCTGAGCCGAGACAAACTATAACTGCTTATCTATTCTCAGCTTTAAGAACAATAATTGTGGTCTCAATTTGCAATCGGATACCTAGTCAGGTAAATTGCTAATTTATATAGAGAGTGAGCGTGCGATTGGGAAGTGGCCCATGACTCACTGTTCATGAGTTCATGACGTTGAAGAATGCTGACATTTATCCCTTTGACTTTATTCTTTGTCCACATCTCGCTTAATCCTTTTTAAATACTAGCGATTTAAAAAAGCGCGGCCAAGTGCGAGTCGGTCTCATATCGAGGGCGTAAATAGTTATTTTTGTGGTTGCAAAACTATTGTCCCTAATCATTGGCATAGGTGGCGATTAGTTTATTAAATGCAAATATTTTTTTTATTTAAACCTCTACGCGTACCCCAGAAGAAGGTCTTGACAAAGAGAGAGGCGGACTACAAAGTGATAAAGATACCGTTCGTGACTTTTACGGTTACGGATCCCTTAAAATAATTGTTTTATGCAGCGTTTCACTTTTCCATCTCGGTAACGGGGCGCATTCTTAAATCATTTGACCATTTTCTTAAACGTCGTTAAAACTAACCTAACAGTTATAAATATAGTGCTGGAACATATTTAAACTATTGAAATTGATAAAAAATTGTTAAATTATATTTCTTTCCTTTATTTTAGAAAGTATATATTTAGTCATTCTAAATACCACTTCGGATTTGTCAGTGTTATTAAGACTGTCATTAATGAACTCAGAGGAAAAGCCTTGATCCCAGCGCACTCAAAGGGAATTTACTACAAGTATTTAATTGGGGCTCATCTCATACAAAAACATTGTAGCAAAAAACGTACAGACAGACACCACATAATAACCTCGCTGAAAGACCCCGCCGCTGCAATACTTCAAATTACTAAGTGAACGATACTAACAATTTAAAAACCTGTTCCCTCTGTATCCTCCCATTTAAAATTCTTTAAGGCTCCAACATTACATTTTTACATTTTATTTTATGTTTGGCATATAGGTACATTACACTCATCAGTAAAAACCTTTTTAATGACACAAAGGTAGGGCATACAGTTTGCTAAATAGTTATATTTTGAAGTCTAATTTTTAACTACCGGTATGGTGGGAGATCTGTAAACTTAGGTATATGATGTTTCTATGTTCGTCGATTCGATTACCGCACATGACAAATATTCACATGTTGCATGATTTCGAATTTTTGTCTTTGTCTGGGTGTTGGCTTTATTTATATATACAAAAAATATAAATATATTATCAGTTGTATTGTATCCAAAGTACACACTTTGATAAGGTTTGTCCTAGAAGTGCTGTGTCTGAGAATATTTAGTTATCTTCATGGTAGCCAACTACTAACCTTAAAAGTAAGAGAGCTCACAGTAACGGTTTGCAAAAATGCAGATACAAAATCAGTTTTTGATATGCAATATTTTGGAATTTCGATAGTGACAACCTCCCAATTGTCCCCGTTTACGAAAACAAAATTTAATACGTGCATTTGTTTCTCTTACGACAAATGAGTAATGAGACCTGACGGTTGCCAGGACGAAACCCTTATTACTTAGCTATTTCAATAATTACCGTGTCATGCTCGCAATTTACATAAGCATTTTTTCAGAGTTATCATTGTTCATTATAATAAGTGAATGCAACGCGAACCGACTCACGAGAATTATCCTAATTCAAGGTTAGCGGCTACATTACATGCAAGCCCAGCGCCCAGTCTTAGCTCGATGCCTCACTGCGTTGGTCACTCTGAATTCCTTGTAATCTATACAAAGTAATAAAATGTCTGTGTCCTTTAAGAGATTTTAATTGATGTTATATAAAAGTAGTACGGTAACTATAAAATATTTCCAAAATGGTTTTGTCTTTTTTTTATAGCCCAACTCCGATTTTGACAGGATTTTCACTGGGAGCTAACTGATGTACTTTTGCAGATAGCTTTTTTTTTTTTATCGTCGGTAAAAAAATGCTGTTTACGCACTGTCTCCCGGCCAATGGGGGGACCGAGAGGGGAGTGTGGGGCTCACTGCTTCAGACACGACCACCGCAGTCCTACCCACTAAAAAACTTCCGACGACGCCCACCGCTGTTGAAAAAGGGGCAGGGGGCCAGTGCCTGGGTTTGTAGCTTCTGGCACCCCGCCCGCGGCCAACGTCCCCCGGATCAGAACCGGGAGGACCTCCTCAAAGAAGCGCAGTGTGTCGCGCCCCCCCTACCTCCTTGTGCGGCCATGGCGTAACTGGCCGACTTCTGGGAGGGTCTATAGCTAGACGGAAGGGGCCCCCTGCCCCTGCCGCCTAAGACCCCCCAGGCGCGGCTGGACGGGCCCTCTTTGCCCGCCCGCTGCGCCAACGGCGTAGCCGGAGAGAGAGCGGATCCCGCTCCCTCTCCCGCTCCGCGGCCTCCTTCTGCGACATCACCATTTCGCAGAAGGAGGCCATCGCCTCCCACGCCGTCTCGCTGTCAACCATCATTCGTATGATGGTCGGCATCGAGACTTTTGCAGATAGCTACTTTTTGACCCAAAAAAACACGGGTAAAAGTCGCGGGCGGCTGTTAGTTTTAAAGCAATAGATCAAATGAAATATGGTTATGAAGGGTCGATTATTTTATGCAGTCGAACGGAATTGATTTATTCATTTGTTTCATTGTGAGCAATTAAAGATTGTAAAGTTGTTTGAATTATTACCTATTTCTTTGAATTGAAATTTCAAACTTATATTAATTATTTATGGATGATAAATGGTTAAAATGTATTTGTTTTGATCTTTATAATTACTGAACTGAAAGCTTTTCCTTACTGATAGCTTACATTATCCCTAGTATAAAACATTTCTTCAACAGATTTCCAGTTTTTACTATGAATTCGAATTAGCCTGATTGTAATGAACTGTGTCCTTAAATCGCAGATTTAATGATTGCACCATCCATCCATTGCACAATCCATTGCACTCCGCATTACAACTTCAATCACACAGGTGCCTTATAAATAAGTCGTTGTGGGAGAGAGAGATTAGTATGTACTATTTACTACCAAGAAGCCTAATTGCACCAGTGAGTCTGCCGATACATGTAGCGATTAGCAAGAATACGTTTGCGTGCATGTAAGATGGTCCGCCGACATCAGCGGCTAGCCTCCGGGCGTGGGCGCAGGCTCGCCTGACCGCTGCATTCAATCACGCACGTGAGCTTCCAGCAATGAAACACCGAGGCGCGTTCACCACCCAGCATCTGCAAATAATAATCTTATAGATTACCTACCGATGGAACATGAATTCGCTAACAAAGGAATTGTATTGTAAATCGGCTAGCACTATCGCACGTGGATCTTGGCACCGCTGTGCCCGACGACTTATTATGCTGTCGCCGTGTGCCGCGCGTCCGTCAGATTCTCCCGCGGTGGCCAACATACATTACGCAGCACTCACATTATGCTTGAATATCTTACTAGTGTTGTTTTTATTCACATTTCGCTTTCACCTGCCTGTTATATATCTAATTGATTCAATGTTTCTCAGACGGTAAATAATATTGAGTGAAGACTCACTGTTTCGGAAAATTTCACAACGTCTATGGAACCGTTCAGTTTAGTGTTAAAAACGATGTTTATCGCCCAGTTATGAGAAAAAAGGGTGGCGTGTGGACTTCGTGCCATCCAAATCGATCACTTCACGCACCCGCCGTGCATAATGAAACAGTCATTTCCGGCCGTTTCAAGGAATCGAATATTTAATATTTCGCACAATTGGTTGGACGTCGACGTCGTCCGTGCAACAGCCTACCTTCTTAGTATTCTTATAGTGACATAAAGCTATAATAAATTCTTGTGCACTTGCAGTTTCACGTAGTGCCAAGAAACCACGAGCGGCTCCCGAATGTAAAACGACTATTGTTTAACTCCTCGTATCTTACGATCATCGTTCTGCGGTTGGGTGAATAAAAATTACATTATTTCAGTTTGCTACCAATAGGCAGTTTATATATATTAACGCCCATTGCGACTGTGGAATTCTTAGAAGTTACCTACGCTCATCCATAATTGGTAGGGTTCCGGTTTCCGGTTACTCGATTAAAACAGTCCATTCATATCAATTTAAATACAAAGCGCCTTCAAGTGATTCAATACCGGTAGTAACGTGCTTTGTTTAAATTGGCTTGTCTGAAACATAGTGAAGTTTGGTGAATTCCACTTTTTGGACTCTCCTCATTTAGAGAGTTTAAAGGTCTTGTGTAGGCTGTTGCTTGCTTTAATAGCACCAACGGCAGAACCGAAATCAATATGTCGTTTTATATTGATGTGAGTCTATTAAAATTGACCGTATAAAGTGCAGTTATTTTCCGGCCGGTCCCTACAGTGATGATTACTTGTATTTTGCCGGGAAAACAGTAATCACATAGCAGAACAGTTGTACCGATGTCGCGATGTTGCGATCGTGTTCCCAGGCGGACGGCGACATTCCTTGACCATACTCAGTGACCACTCGCCTGTTCCGGGAGTCAGGGACCCATCATTAGCCTGTGCTCATTCTCCAACTAATATAAAGGATTTTCTAACTAACACTAAGGACTGATGCAACATTATTCATTAAAGAAGGTTCAGCGGAAATGGGCTAGCAACCTGCTACGCCTTAACCACTGTCTGCAGAATTATTGCTTGTACAATCTTTTTTGTATTTGTCTCTGATATTCTCTCCTGGGTGTCGTGAGTGTATTATGTTTAATAACATTACTATTCACATTACTATCTATAAGCGTCCACCCCTTAACTTATAGTCTAGGTACTACGTGTCGAAGCTGTATTGTATTAATTTATTTGAAGTGTCATCAAACATTCTCGAAAAAGATTTCACAGTCATCCTAACCAGTTCTCGAATTTATAATATATGTAATGTGGTAAATATATTATTATGATTAATTACTTCGCTTTTCTTGTAAATATTTGTAAACGAAGATTTTTTTGTTTGAATTTTTTTACTATTACCGTTTATTTTCCGTGTAGTTATTATTCGAAATCCTTTTATAGCGTTCGATTACATTTTACCCACGACCAGAAAAGTTTTTGGCCTTATATGACCTCAATCACGTTCCAAGTTTTCCGAAGTGTCGGCACTTGGGTCCAAATTGATTAAATCCGCAATTACTGCAATTTTTCGCATTATTTTGGAAACACTTCTGTGGAAATGACCTTGAAGCCAATTATCAATGGTCAATTACGTTCTTATGAACATAATTTTGTTATACCGTTACGATAATGAAAATTAAAGCGCTTTTCGTATATTTCTACCGTTACTTCCCGCAGCTGCATATCTTAGTAGGGTCGCATTACCAATATACACTTAAATTAAATGATTGTATTCCTGATTACTTAACGCTCGAATATCCTATCATAACATCGCTGCGGTATTTTTAATGGGCTTAAAAAAGATGATGAGTATATATAGGTTCTAATTACTCTAATAGCTTCGTCATAATATCACTTCACCTCGTTAATTATTATTATCAATCGACCATGCCTACGGTTAAATTTATTACTTAATTACAAATGTAATTTGGAGTTAAACTATTATGTAGTTAGATCAGAAGGGGATACCGGATACAGTTCTAATTAGTTTTAATGTAAAACTAAACTTATATTCAATGCTTTTGAATTGTTCAACTTTGGTAGTTTTATATCAAACGTATTTAAAATAAGGACCCTGAATCTCTTAACGCTCTTGTAATTATAGAACAGAGGGCCTACTCTAATTCAACGAAAACGAAACTTCGTTGCATCTATCTCTGTCACTCGTTGGGTATATCATTATCGAGTGAAAGGAATGGATATATACGAAGTTTCGTTTTCGTTGAATTAGAGTAGGCCCTCAGATTCGACTTTCGTATGTAGTGAAACGATCCACTTCATCGGATATCTAGACGTGTACTATTAGGACCGATCCGTTTATCGTATTTATTGAAACGTTCCCCGCTATCGGATGTCTAGACGTCTACTATTAAGACAGATCCGTATTCCTTTGCTATTCAATATTCACGTTATATATCTCAAACACAATAGAAAGTCTATTGTTCTTTAGATCAGTGTCGTTCAAAGGCTAGCATTAAAGAAGTATTAAAGAATACGAAGCGCATACAACAAGATAAAATTCATGTTCGCAGTGAAACTTTCAATTTTATACGAAATGAAATAGTTCATAGGAAAAACGCATTCGTGTCTTGCGTCCATCAATTGTTTTCTTCATATATTTTTTCAAATGAAACGCAGGTGAGCGCTTTAAAAGTTTTTGTCGCCCGTCAAAAACCAAGTTTGTCTGATCTCGTGACAGTTGTATAAAGAGCACGTGCGATCCCAATAAAAAACAAATTGACATATGAAGTCTTCTGTTACCTAGCAAATGCAATATTCACATCAGCAACAGTACTCATTAAATTTACCCACTATAGTTATTAGACACTATAGGACACAGGCATTATAAACAACGGCAGTAATCAGTTCATCATCATTATAATTTCAGCCATTTGAAGTCTACTGCAGAAAATGGGCTGGGAAGGCGGAACTGTTTTCACGTTGATCGATCGAACAGCTTGACTAAGCAATTTTTAACCATGATTAAAATTCATCATATCCTACCATTATCCCTGTTGCCCTAGACTGAAGCTTAGGGCCCAGGGTCTGCTTACTGGTTTAAACAGATTTGGATAAATTTTAGTTATTACATGGAGCGACTGCTGTCTAACCTCCGCTATCCAGAGAGAAACATCATTCTATGGTTAAACCAGCTGTTATGAAGGCACTCATTTCCTAATAACAACTGCAATAGTTCATGACAGCCCGTACCAACGGCTTAATGTGCTTTCCGAGCCATGATAACGCACAGAACTTCGAAAACTCATAGGCGCGCCCTCAGGGTTTGAACCCGAGACCCTCTGAATTTGAAGTCTATATATACTGTTTTATTATGGAACATTTCCGAAACGATTGCCGTAAGTTTGAGGATAATTTCTGTCTGATTGATGTATAGAAGAATAACCGGTATACTGGTTTCATATATTAAAGTTGCTTACAGATATTGTGTTGTCTAAATCAAAATTTAAACTAGACGAGAGAAATAAGAATATAGTATGCATTAAAAAACGTCTTAAAGAATATTTCCGTATTATTTATTATGAATCATAAGATCATGCATGACCTAAATTCCTTAGTTACGTTTACTTCGTACAAATCTGCTTCAATAACCGACTTGAATCACCGAACTTCTTGAATTCTAGTCAGTAAAATTAAGGATCCTTCAGTTAAGTAAAATTAAAAATAGAAAGTTATGTCCATTTATTAAAGCGAATTAAAGAGTACTATGTGGAATTTTTATGTAAGGCATCTCTTATCCGCTAAAATTTTTTAATCTTTGTCTTTATTTGAGATATAATGAAAACATCTAGACAAGCTTTAATGGCAATCTATTACATCGTTGTCTCATGATGCCGTAAAGTTAACAGATTACTATTTTATAAACAAAGCACGCACTCGTTTGGTAACAAACTTTGGCGCAGTAAATGTGCGTGTGTCATGCCAATCAAGATTTTCCTTAAACAGCAACTATGCGCAAGAGTATCATTTACTATCAGTGAATCACCAAGTAAAAGGTATCGGTTGCATTACGGAACGAAAATTATTGAAATATAAACTCATTATATCCAAGCGTTCTGCGTCTGTTCACTGGTCTGACCAGATTTTGTTTGAATTTCAGTAAATATTGAAATGTATACTACTTATTTTCTGAACCAATATAACGTATTGAATGTAGTCGTAACATCATTCGCATAAAAAAAAACATTGTGTAAAAACTAATTAATGTATTCTACACATGTCTATGACACATTCGTTTGAAAATAAATTGATGTGCTCTTTCAAAGTGCACTTAGTCATTGCTACTGGCAGAGATTTTAATGTATCTAAGAAACGGTGCATTATTTTTATGACAGTGTATTTTTATTTTAATGAATACCATTACTTTAGTCATGAAAATAAAATATGAAACTACAGGCACTGCCAAAGCGAAATTGGGTCATTTATTCGACGATTTAGGGTTTACCCATTCAGTGATAAAAAGAATTGACATTTATCATTATATCGTTTTCCGTATGAAATATATGGCACAGTCAAATTAACCAGGTAAAACCACTAATGTCAGATAACTTTGTTTTATACGATCGGTCGGGGCGCATGCGACTTCATCCTACCGTTACTTTGAATTTTTTGGGTTAAAATTACTACTTAAAGCATCAGCTATCTGTCCGAAAAAATTGCTCCGGAATCCGTCCAACGACAAACAGACAGATAAAAAGTTATGGTACATATAACAAATTGCTTTTTTCTTTTATATACTGTATTACTTTTATAAATGGCTTTGACAGTTGGTTGACTGAAATAATATCATTTACATCAGTTTACAAGTTCATTTCTCTGAAAGTAATTAACTCAATCTCAACATATTTTTACAAGATACAAAATTATAATTATTTTCATGCTTTGGACACAGATAAATCTTTTTTAATCAATTAGTTGGTTGCATATAAATATGTAAGGTCAAGTAAGAATTTCTATAGAGATTTAATTACGATTTGAAGTCTACAAACTGGCACTCACTCAGCGCTTCCATGTAAGTTATGGATCGTATATTTTATGGTATCGTTAAAGCTTGCTCGATGCGGCCTGACTTAGACTAGTCTTTACAGTTGTAACTTGTCAGGAGCATCTTGTGCTTGTATGTTTCGAGGCGCATCGGATGCTTGCGGTCACAATTTTCCCGTCCAACTTTTTCAGAGAAGTTTTTGTATTACCAGACCCGGCAATCTGCGGTTATTCTAAGTCGGTTGTGGAGAGTAACCGCTCCTAGCGAGCATCCTTTAACCGCAACTTTATGTAAACTCGTGGCATCTACTTGTTTTAGTTCACTTCACCACATCAACGTTCTCCTATTATTATGTACAGGAACTCAAACGCTTCCCTACAACATGTGGTTATTCTTTACATGCTGATAATCACTCAACTGGCAATAACGAGTAACGGTTACCATGCCTTGTATCCTGTTCGATATTAATAATGGTTTTATACGACGAACAGCGCTTTAGATGAAATCGCAATAAATTTGATTATCGCAGTCAGTGCTCATTCACGTTGAGTCGGAGATTGCGTGCTTACAATCCTTCGGCGATGTCTCAGCCCGGATGAGCGATCGGAGAGGTTGGAAAGGCCCGTTATTAGGAAAGGTGATACCAAAGCGATGAATGCTTTTAGCTTTTAATTTCGACTACAGAGATTTCGTCGCACAAAATAAATTCATGATTCATTATTAGATTTATGATGAAATGGAAGAAAAAAAAATGTCAGAGTATTTGATATCTTTAAAAGTGTATTTTCTCTAGATATTCAATCGTATTTCGTAAGTACTATAGTCAGTTATCTATAAATCAACAGTACCTTACTCCCAACCAACTTACCAACTTAGTGCGTTTTAGTACCAGTCATTAATACTCTAGTTACTGTTTTTAAATACCACTTAACTTAAGTATGGAATAAATTAAAATTTATCACTAAACTTTAACTTTTATAAATTCCCTTGTTGGCTTAAATTGTTAGTGGTTCTAGTGACTCTTAAGACTGTATGTAAATTGTATTCCATTATATTACACTGCAGCGTTCTTTGTGCCGCGTTTGCTTGTAAATCATACATATTTGCCATGTTTCTGAAACAACGTTTATATTGCAGTCATACATATTCAGTTTACCGATTCCCACAACAGATAGTTATTATTATTGTCATCGGTGCGTGACCGGCGAACATGTGATTATAGAGTAATGTTGGGCTCTTGTGATTATGATGCGTGTGTGTGCGAGTGCGACAGTCCGTTCAGGTAATTGCCGTAGTGAATAGTGCCCGTAGTTCCAGAGAAACATTCAACAGTCGCAGTGGACTGGACTTCCACAAAAGTGTCCGCCGGCGGTGTCATTTGGTCCCGTGTCCCTTAACTCCGGCTAAATGACTTCGCTAGCCCTAATTACTTTTTCGACGAACGGAATACTTAACACGAATCGCTCAGTTCCACTTGCACTCTTCGTACTTTTTGTCTGTTAGGCTTTTATTGATTGCCATATATTTTACACTGTATTATTTATTTATTACACATGACTGCATGAACGTAATTGCCCATATACATTTTTGTCTACATTCGCAGCAAACTAATAATTAGTCCATGTTCAATATAAATTAATGTTTATCTTGTTATTATCATTACCAAAGAAAATTGCAAAGTTTATTAAAACATCTGTGACCTTTCTCAAACAATTACATTAAAGGGCATCGTGCTTATGTTGCAATCATAATTATACAATTACAAATATTATCTACAATCTTGTAATGAATCTGTATTATGTAAGTCAATTCTCTGTATAGTACATTTTTAAGATTCTTTTTTCTGTTTATTTTTCTATATTACCTTAAATAAACCAATACGAGTGATTCTGATAAAATATTCTTAAAGCAAAGTGAGTCCATTAACATTATTTACATGTTTATGTAAACAGTGAAGTCTACGCAAGTTAAAAGGCTTTTACAAAAAAAACGCGGAAGTGACATCATAACAAACTAGATTTATTCGCATTCATTAAACTTTGCTGGGTTTTCCGAATGCATTTCGCATAGGGGTTTTCCAGACGAATTTTTAAATATCTAAATGACTTAGTGTCTAGACTTTCGTAACAAAAAGGGATTTTTATTTCAACGATTGTCTATAAAATCAATTTAATTATTTGGACGAGAAACTTTTATGTGACAATCTTTTAAAAATTAAAAATATCTTGAAGTATTCAGAACAAGAGTAAGTGTTAGAAATTTATAGAATGCTCTCGAGCATTTAGTACGATGTTTGGTGTGTTTGGGTTTCATTATAATTAAATTCTTATCACCATAATTATTTCTGATAACAATTAATTCGCACTTCGGATAACATCTTAAACCATTGGTTCCGGTTAAGCGATAGGAGCATATTAAAATTATTAGGTGGTTTTATTAATCTGTACACCATTATTGCGTACTTCGGTAAATACGATAAGCCATATGTGGCAATCGGTAAGCTAAGTTCGGCGGCTTAAAAATCTAACCACTCGACGCTACACACCTGACTCCCCAATCTGCACTGGG
Organism: Musotima nitidalis; assembly: GCA_949126915.1. NCBI lineage: Eukaryota > Metazoa > Arthropoda > Insecta > Lepidoptera > Crambidae > Musotima > Musotima nitidalis. Next base: position 10,413,175 of record OX421417.1, read on the forward strand.
TCCGCGACTGCACCACGCAGATTTGAATACCCCACACCAAATCCGTGCCCAATAGTGGGGCAATAATGGGCTTAGGTGATACTATTATTGGTTACTAGTGGATTTCCAGAAAAACCATCGAATTATGTGCTTCCAATCTGCGAAACAGTCTTTATTTTCCTAGTTGTCTACGAGACAATACAAACCATTGTGTAAGTTTTAAAGAAAAATGTTGCGATTCAGAAGAAAGCTTTCGTCAAAATTGACACAATAAGTGTTGTTTCGTGATAGCATGCGAACAAAGAAAGCTACTTCTGGTTGTGTTATTACGGTTTGACTTAGCCGGGAATGTTGTTAGTACTCTCCCTGCTCACTGAAGCACGCATCCGTCCTCCACCTCACTCGGGCTCAGCGAAATGAGTTGATTAACTTCCCATAGGGGAATAAACAAATCACAATGTACGAATAAAAATATCCTCTGACGTCACCTACAATATTATACATATAAACATAATTGAATATATTTTCAGTAAATATAAGTTGGTTATTACCCCGCGTCGCGCATATCAGTCGACCCATTATAATCTACACAATATAAAATAAAAATTCTTGACAAACTGATCTGCTTCGTCATTGCCTACTTAATTATAAATTTAGTGCCTAGTATTTTTTGTGGAAAATATATAATTGTTTATTAATGAGGTAATTACTAATTTGGGTGAAGCAGACGCGAGTTATTTTATGTATGCGAAAATATAAATGCGACCATTCAATATCTTTTTAAAAGTATTAACAACCGCTCATTATACAGAATCCGTTTTAACTTTCAATACTGACAAAGCTTTCGAGGAAATACGCCATCATTTCATTTATGTATACGAGTTCTTAAGAAATTTGAATGGTCTGTTATATTCGAAGTTGCAAACCCAATGTCTGTTGAGCACGCGAAGTTTTTGAAGTCGGAAAATAGATTCAGACATATTTAATTCATCAACAATTCAGGTATTAGATAATGTAGGACGTCAAACGATGTCTATACCTGTGTCTAAATTAAGGCAACAGCTTACTGTTCGTGCGTGATGTTATCGCATGCGGTGGGCTATACCATTTGTTATCCGCTTAGACAGGGCTATTTAGCAAAATGAAACTGGTTTCATCTTCATTCATACATGCTCGTTTGGCTTTTGTTTTATGGTAGGTATATGTCCGCGATATTATGTTTAGCTACAGTTTTATTTTTAACTTCTTAAACTTTGTTTCTAAGTTATTAATGTAATGTTTTAGTTATAAAATTATATATTCTCTAACGGTTAGATTTCTCAATTTATTTTAGAGTCTAACCTATCCAAAATAAAGGAGGCTTAAAATCTTGCAAGAAAATATTGGATACAAAATTACGATACCCTATAATTTTTTGAAATTGGCCAAAAATCACGTGTCCCGATATGTTGTCTGACAACCTTATGAAGTATGGGAGTGCAACCCAAAGCGGTCAAGGACCGGTCCGGCGATTTGGGAAATATTCGCTGGAAGGGCGGCGAGGGGCTCGCGGGGGGCGGGAGGGACGGTGACCTCATCTCATCGGCTTTTTGTTTGCCCCTGTCTGCTGCACACATTAATTGGTATTGATGACATAGCTATACGTAATAATAGAATATTTGATAAAGAATATTAAGATATTCAATGTCATATCGAATATTGATACTCTATATCACTCTATCTACATAGCTCCAAGATTAGTCATATTATGTACAATGATTGCACTACTATTACCAAATCAGAAAAACATTAAATACATTATAGTATGGCAGTTAACGTTATAAGGGAATGTTTCTAAAATAATGTTGACCATTTACATAAATAAGAGAAAATAAATACTAAACAGAAATAAGAAACAATAACGATCTCAAATTGCAAAAGGTCCGTAATTATGTATCTGGCCTATATATGGCGATACCGGGCAATAAAGGTACTCAACGTGGGTTTTGTTTATAAATAGTAAGGGATCATTATCGCTCTAATTGTTTATTGCTTGTGCAAATACAACAGAGAAAGAATTCCGAATCGTCATAGTTTATAAAAAGGGCCGTGCAGAAAATTACTGTGTGTCCATCAACATTCTATTATGTGTATCCGAGAAACATCTTAATAAATCGAACGAACGTATAATAAACCAACAACTCATACTACTTAAACTACTAATAATTACATGGAAACGATATCGAAAATAGGCTATCACTGTTTGTCTTATTCGTAGAATATTTAATTAAACCACCCAATTGTTGATTCAATATCTTACGTATTTTCCGCTTTTTGATATCACGGATAAAAAAAGTTCTTGATTTCTTAAATTGACAATAGTTCAAGTGCTACTCGCAGATATATGTTATGATTAATATGTAAGACCAGTCCTTATTGGTTGAACCAATCTGTAAAAATAATCAAAAGTGTTCTCCCAGGAATCAGAGATATATGTACAAGTAATGTTTCCACAAATACCAAATTTACACGCGCAATTTTTCCTAGAATTTATCGAACGAATAGCCGCAAGAGTATGAATAGAATTATTACTGTTTACAAAATATTTTTTAAAGACGCAGTACACAATAATTCTACATACCTAGATTGTTAGTCATATATTCAAGGTAATGTTACGTTTCGAATCTATCTAGGTATCTGAGAATCTTTTCAAAATACTATTATATGGCGTAAGTTCATCGGTTAATATTGTCTTTCCTTGCGAATGTAATATTAGTGGCGCCAAAAGGGAGTTTCTTAATGCCAAGTGTTGTTTATCTGAACTAGGACAGAACAGGTACAGAGCGTGCAATTTGTATCCACCTCTTTGTGAAGCTAATAGCAACATCATCGCGGCGGCCAATCGTGTAGATCTCTTAGAGATTCGAACGTACGCTCCGCCCTGTTCTCAGAAACAATCCCGTTCGACCTTGCGATCAAACTTTGCCCAAGCCTCAACTGTTTGTTTTCATTTCCAACGAATCAAAAACGGCTCCCGCAAAATTTTACTGTTCCATGGAATTTAGTTTGCGCAAGCGTGTTCTGGTGAACGACTTACATCTGTCTGGTTCACCGAAGCGTTTATGCGAATCCAGTATGATTTGGTCGATGCAATCTTATTTCGATCAGCGCACGATGCGATCAGATCGGAGGAGGTAACGTAATCCCGTTTCTCGGAAGCTGCGCTGTCGCCGCTGTGGCAGCTGCTATTGCGTTGCGGCGTCGAGCGAGGGCCGGAATGACGGGCCATTAGTCGCTACTGCGAATTATTTCCTGCACATAGAGCAACCCGCAGCCGCGAAGTGGATTTCACCGGGAAATGACAATGCGCCGCGGATGTGCCCGCGTGCCTGTGGCAATATCTAAATTGCAGCTCCGCACCGTTACTCTCGTTTCAGGTAGGTCTTAGCATTGCAGCTGCGGAATTTGACAGCGCGATATAATTGAATGTCTGGCGAAACTCCCCTCTCGTGTGTCGCATGCACCAACTGTCGCACTCGACTGCGCAAATTGCATTACATCACGATTCCCTCGAGAGAAGGTAACATAAGACGAGATCACTATTGATTGGAACGTGACTCATGCTAATAACTGCACACCATCAAAGCTGTCATTCACATATACGCAATGGCCTTTTAAACGTTCTGTAAAAATGCGAACTTAAGCTGTATACAATTGATATATATATATATATATATGATATGATATGATATATATGGTATCAAATAAAAATACATATTATTTATAGCACACAAAAACTTGTATCTCCTCGTCTGTACAGATTCGTAAACATGACATATATAATAATGTCAATGTCATATTTCTGTGTTAATCAGCATTTAAAAAATTACGTAAGGTGTTCATATTTTATTTTACTTATTCTGCAGTATTATATGTAATGTATGATTGTAACAGGTAACAAGTATACAATTTTATTTATGCAATTGTTGACAGTTGAGCAACTTGATAACAACCGGCCACATTAAAGTGGAGGTATTGATTAGTATATACGAAGCAATTATTGTAGCAATTACGTACAATTCACAGAATTCAATGTACAACATTATTTTATAATATGTATTGGTACATGATAGCTCAGGTGCCCCCTATTGCCAACGAAACTAAGAATATAGATGTCCTGGCTTTTTTAATTTGATTTATATGTGATGTTATTTGGAATAAAAGTATTGTTATTCACTATTTAATTTATTAATCTCATCTGAGTTACACATTACACCTTCATAGCGGTTTAACAAGAATGCATCCAGAAGTAGTAAGAGATAGGGGCGGGAGACTAAACTATGTCGTTTTGCTATACAGCCTAGTTTAAATATAATAAACATTGTCATATTAATAACAATATGAATTTGCAATATAACGTTGCCAATCCATACAAAGTATTTACAAATAATTCCAGTACAGTAAGAAACGCAAATATTTGTTAAATAATTTTTATGTTATTGTGCACAATTATTTGGTTTTTCATAAGGTGAAATAAAAATAATATACAAAAAAACTAACCAGGTGCGTAGCGGAGATATCTTTACAAACTGTCAATATCTCATACGCTAACAAAGGTACTTCAAAGGTGTCTGTGAATCTGTGGTAAAAAAGATTATTGTCCCGTATTAGAAAAAAAGTAAAGCCTTCACCTAATTCTCCCTGTTGCTTGGTACAATTTAGCAAACTAAGCAGTTATATTCGATTATCTTTTATATCTCTATCTATCATACAGGTAAATGAGATAGGTTGCAAACTGAGTCGTAAATTCGTGGAGTTGGCAATATAATTTCAGTTTCGCCGAATCCGTGTGTCATGCTTCTGATAAGCGAGCCTTTCTCATAATTTCGCTGTGTTAAGTAAGTAATCTGTATTTTGAACCATATTGTTATGAGAATGGCTACGGGTATTAGCCTAAGGTAAATGAGTAGCTTACCCGTTGCGTAGATAAATATACCAACAATGTTGTTACAATCAATTTGATGTAATTATTAATGCTTGATTACGTGTATATATCGGCTCAAAGTTCATAAATAATACACTAAATTTAGAAATAGTATCGACAGCTGTTATGAATGTCAAGATTACGAAATTGTAATTTTAAATACTGGCCCTATGTTTACCGAAGAAGAAAGTAAGGTGCACAAATTTCATCAAGAAACTGGTAAAGGTTTTTTCTCGCCAAACACAAGGTTTACAATTCTTCCATATAGATTCTAAATGTAAAACTATACTAATCAATCTGAATAATAATGAGTTTTCGGTCTTTAGATCTGGATAATTAATACCTTTCTCGATCTGGAGAAAAGCAGTAACAAATGGTTACGAGATTTCGAAAGCTTATATTGACAGACATTAACAATTTACGGTGCAGTCATAAAGCCATTGAAGTGCCCTAAATACGCGACCGACTTTCCTGAGCTCATGTATTTGCGTCTGGTTCGGAAGTGCCTTTTAGGAAACTATTTTCTGTAGCTACTGAATACAGAATCAGAATCACTATAATATCAGTTCATTTATGAACTTTTGGGGTGTTTTATGGGGATGAATATTTTCTGTAAACAGAACTATGTATGCCTTCACTGTTTAAAAAACGGCATTTATGCAATAGGCCTTAATAAGTGGTATTTGCGTCAGATTTGAAAGTGCCTTTCAGGAAACTATTTTCTGTAACTACTACATAAAGAATGAGAATCACCATCATTTCAGCCCATTTATGAACTGTTGGGCTGTTTTAACTGGGGATCACTATTTCCTTTAAAAAAACTGTGTAAGACATCACCATCTCGTTGTCTCACTGCTGGACTAAATGGGCGTCATGAGTGGGTGCGGTGGATACCGTGCTTATTCCGGAGTATGGAGCGCTCTAATTTTGAACTGCATCGATTGCTTACCATCAAGCAGGATGTCTAGAAAGACGACCTCGTCTATCTCGTTTACACCTGTAAAAAATGGTCATCGAGATGAGAAAGATTCAGCTCGAACTCTACACCATGTAAACCCAAAAGGTGGTTAGTCGAGTAGGATAGAGTATCAATAGCCGTCGACTAGCACATACAGGAAAACAGAGACAGAAGCATTCAATGCCAAACTCCAGACAAGTGGTTATCTTCCCAAGGGTTGATTGATTATTGCTCGTTAAAAAACCAATTCGGTCTTCAATAGTGGCTGTCCCGTAGCCATTGTCACATAACGAGCTTATAATATAAACTACCTAGTTAAAGTTTTCGTTTTATACTCCATATAGATAAAGTTCGAAAACATTATCTAAGTCAGATACCCGCACTAAAGGTCTAAAGAAAATATTTTAATTTCAAGTATTTAATTATATTACTTTTAAGTACTCGTAGTAAGCCAATAATAATAATAATGGCAGATTACGTTACTAGAGAGCTTAGCGCCCGCCCTAAGGCATGCGACAGCTACTATATATCTAAGCATTTATATACAGTGGAATCCGAGTATTTACCAACCGCTTAATATGAAGTGAAGTATTTGCACTGTGAAGTTCAATTATTAAATAATACTAATATTATAAAGATTGAAAAATTTTATCACTAATAAAAAGCTAATTTTTTTGTGAGTTAAAGTCTAATAATTTTACTATAATATTAGAAAAATGAAAGATTTGATAGTATGTTTGTATAGAATTGGATCCAAAACTACAGAACCGATTTAAAAGAATATGTTACTAGTAGTAAGCTACATTATTTATGAGCAACATAGGCTATAATATATTATTAGAAGATTTCAAATAGGGATCTCTATGAAAATTTTGATAAAGTTACCCAAGATGTGTGATATTGAATATATGTTCCAGTAGTTCTTTATAACAAAATTCGGATATAATGACTTCGTTTAAAGTAACATGTCTCAAATAATGTCCGGTTGTAGTGACCGACATGATTAATAACACCTTCACTTGTTTTTGTGACCTTCCCCACCCCTTTCCAGGTAATAACGATGACGTTTGGTACGTGGGTGCCGCGTGGCACTTTTTGTTTTGATTCTCATCTCGGGGACAACTGGGTAGGTCAAGTATAAGTTTATTGGATGATTTGTGCATAAATTTCCTCTTTGTTTTTAAGATACGTACCTACAATAAAATTAATTGTTTTTCTATCTGTTCCATAATGTATATAAAGGAAACGAAAATGGGATGTTGTTTATTTTCTAAGACTATGCGTTGCATGTCGTCCGCTTGACGTGTCTTTGTCACTTCTCCATTTATGTAATAAGCAGGATTTACTGTCCTATAGAGAAATATTATATAAGGCATCATTTATCCGCTGAGGTTTGTCATCGTAAACACGATAAACCATAGTTGGAGGTAGAAATAGACTCCTAGACGGGGTTCAAATAATTTATTGAAATATTTATTGTCCTCCAGGTTCAAAGATGGCGTGGCGTACCCGTGGTCGGCTGGCGTGTCCAACCTGATCCTGTACCCAGAAGCTGCCAATCAAACGTTGTACACCCAGCATGCCGCACGAGCCGACTCCGGGAACTATACGTGCAGAATGAGCAATGAGAGTCATAGCAGGACTCACACTGTCCGACTAGATATATTAGGTAAATATTACTTTGGAAATTAAATAAAATTCAATTTAATTAAATAAAGTATTTCCATTTTTAAGAAGGTAATAATGGAACACTCCCTCTCTGCCTGCTAGCTGCACCTTTTTGTCGAATTGTTTAATTTTAATATGTTATTGTTTGATTTTAGTCTTTTAATGTTATTTTAGTTTGTTTTGTTACATATTTTGTGCACGTGTCTACTTTGCATGTTTTTTCCTTTTTTCGGTCTGCTGGAAGAAATTCCTTGTAGGGATAAGCAGTGCCGTTGTACATGTCTTTCGTGACTTCTATCTTTGTGCATGTTCCTTATGTGTAAAAATTGTCAAATAATTTATTTTTTTTGCCTCTAAAACACGGTAGTAGCTTGGTATATAGGGATCATTCTAATATCTGTGAAGCCCAAGCCAACCTCAACTGCAAGTGGTGCACCTGCCGAATAACGGACGAGGCTCTGGCAAACATAAAAATTCACGATAAACGGCAATAGGCAAATGTAGGTGTAAATATGCTTGTGCTTAACACCTTCAGGGAAACAGGCGTGATATTATAGATGTACATATGTATGTAAAATACGGTATGTTATATAGCAGATCTTTTTAATAGGTTCTAGCGTGGCTCGGAATGTAAAATTTAATTTTTTATGTGTATTGAGACTAAGGAATACGTGTACAATAATAATTACCTACTATCAATTAATATTATATGAATTTAAAAAATATATCACAAGTAATTCAATTTCTAAATAAATAATGTCATTAAATATTAAATTAAATCGATTACAACTATTATAAGTCAGCGAATGTCATAACACTCATTGAATTTATAAAAACATCCCTCAATCAAATCCTAAGTTTGCGCAAAAAGGAAGTCGTTATTGTTTTATCCCAGTAGGGTACTTTTATATCTCTGGTGGAAGTGGGCCTACTTCATGTCTCCAGACAGGCCGATAAGCGATGGAGCCGATATGTGTTGGAGTGGAGACCACGTTTGACTTGAGAGCTCTGCTCGGTGCATTTGGTTATGGCTCTGTTTGGGAGAGGCCCATAGTCCTCAGTGGACGGCAGTGCTCAGATTTTACTCAGTAGTTAACGCTTAACAAATTGGTCTGTCTATTTGAACGACCCTTACTACATCGTTCTAAGCCTGCTACTTGCTGAAATGTTTCCTGATGATAATTCCTTGCGATTTCAAGTTCTTTGTACGTATGTACCACTCAAGGCAACTTCGTTTTAACTTCAGATATAAAAAAGAGTTTACGTACTAATAATACGTCTAAAGACGAGGAAAAAAGTTAAACATTTAAAAAAAACAACTGAAAGAACTATAAATTTTGAGAACAAATTATTATTGGCCTATCGACATCGATACCACTATGAATAATGACCGATGAGAGTTCCAGTTTTTGCAATAATCATGTGTAATTAGTACTTTTCTGGACCGGTTAGTTTTTACTGTGGTAAATTGTAATTGATCACTTTCGTGAAACGGTCCATTATGACTGAGGCATATGGCGAAAACGACAGATGGACAAGTCTGAGGGCGAAACTCCGCTATTAAAACCTTCAGGATTATTTTTTTGTGACTTGTAAATTTACCACTTCCTTGCTAATGGCAAGCGGAGAGTCTTTTATTTATACTACCATAGGAGAGCTTAGAGCAAAATCTAGAAAGGCAATAAAATTAAACCTTGGGCGAAAAATGCTAAAAGTTTCCGAACTATGGGGATGGAGAAAACGTCTTTTCGTATACGTTTCGGACATCGTACAGAATCTTAATCAAAGAACATGTTTATAAATCGTGCCTTACATAGGCATAACAATAATCATTTATTTTGAATTTTTTGTTGCACAAATTTGGACTATAAATATTATATTAATAAATACTTGTAATTATGTCCCGTTATAAATTATTACGAGAGAAAAAAACAAAATGTACTTTGCACATATTATTCTTTAATGAAAACTGGGGAAAAAGATCCATGGTTTTTAGATCAATCTTCGCATATGCGTTGGTCAGGTGGTCTAAAAACCATGATTAATAGAAATTTACTTTTAATAACAAAAGGAGACATTTTTGTCGATGCTGTAAAAATTGAAATAGCTTGGTGAAGTGTAAACTTTTCCTAAATAAAAATTTCTACAAAAACAGGACTATTGATATTGCATCGTGACATAACGTATGGTACTAATACAAACAGCTCAATCAAACTTTTAAATAAAGTTACAATAATAACATAAACTGATTATATTACGTTATTGGTTTATTACTGTCCAATATTAAAGAATCGTAAAATGGTTTTGTAAAGCAGCTGTTAAGGATAAATGTGCAATGACTCACACCTTTAGAGAAATGACGCTCTCGTGACATCACTTTTGATAGTAGAAGGTGTTTTGTAATAATATAAAATGGCCGAAGCAGTCATAACAAAACGTTTCTGCTATTCATCTATTTGTTGAAAAAACATGTATAATCATATTGTTCAATGTATTATTGTTTTGTTTCAAAGTTCAATATCAATATTATAATTTCACAACATGATAAGGAAGGGTTATTGCTTTTTATACCAACTTGAGCATGTTCAAACATGTTAAGCACTTTCAAAGCATGTTTGAAATAACTTCAGGGCAACTAAAGTTTGCTAATAATATACGTGTAGTTTGTAGTGCGATGAACACTCCACAGACTTTGATAAGAGTTCTGGGAACGAAACTATGTTCACTGCTGTGTTTGTTTATTGGCGTACTAAGAAGCTCTGGGAAATTATTGAAAATGATCCTTAGAACTAAGCGATTATGAAGCTTCATTGATTTCCAATTATTAAAATTTATATTAACTATGTAGGTACTATAACTATTAGTTTTAACTTACGTTGCTCACCAATCAAGGTGAGAAGAATTCTGGTCAAATTCCACCACGCGTTGCGGAGGCAGTTAGGTGGCGTCTTGCCGCTGATAGAATTTGTTAGGCCGCCCCACAGGGCCTCTAACATTGTTTAACGACTAAACCTTTAATGATAACCAGGATTAAAAGCTGAACGTGCCAACGGACGGTCATCCGTGACCTTTCTGGACTCTGCTTTACTTCGGTGATAGCTCGTCGGTGGAACTAGGTGTTCGACCTAGTGCCGCGGAGTAGCGCTTTATAATTATCGTCATTACAAATCCTAGCATTATCCCGGTTGCCATAGACTTAAGCTGACTAGCTGAATTTCCGTTATTACGTGGAGCGACCCAGAGGAAAACATCATTATATGGTTAAACCAGCTATCAGTCTGTTAGAAGGCACTGGCTTCCTAATAACGACTGCCATAGGTGTTCATGACAGCCGGGATCAACGGCTTAACGTGCTTTCCGAGTTACGAAGCAAGCGATAATTACGCACATAAGTTCGAAAAGTCATAGGTGCGCCACCGGGCTATCGCCGCTCGAGCGCTATATAATTAACACCGTGAAATTAATTAATAATGTGCAAGAGTTCATCTCGCTTCCTTTGTTGGAGACCCTTTATGTGTCTTCTGAGAAACCTGTGACTGCTAATTATCTGTAGTTTACGCTAAGTTGTACCAATAATTAAGAGGCTGCTACTGCCATCTGCACCCGTTTCCTAATTAAACTAGTGCAATAACCGGCGGTTAATATTACACCTCGAAAAACATAACATTTCCAAATAACGAAAGCTATGTCTATGTTCATCAATGACATTAAATGTCATTGATGAACATAGACATAGCTAACGATAAATTTTATCGTTCATCAGAATTTGAATTTGGAACTAAGTACATCATTGTAGTTTTCTTTTGGTTCTCGTGTGAACGTTAGAGCTGTAAAACTACTTCCTTTTTTAAAAGTCGATTTGAATCATTTACCGACGGGTATTGTAACTAGTATATTAAGGTCCTTATTAATTAAATTATATTTTTTTGAAATAATTTGAAACTGGATCCTCTAAAAAGAGCCATATAAAATACAACGGGAAATTTGACATGACATTTTATAGTTGTATTTTTGAGAGTATTTTGAGTTGCAATTTATAAATTTGGATGATACGTTAAATAGAACCTTTTTTTTGCAGAACGACCGTCGGATGTACCAAAGACAATGTTCATATCGAAAGACCAATGGGTAGAAGAAGGCGCTGAGCTACGGCTGTACTGCGAAGCCCTTATAGGTAAGAGATCGACTTATCGATTTAATAGTTATGTGTCTTACGTCAATTATATACTGTATACGCTGTTGGTTTTCAAAACAAAAAAGTGTTAACCTGTGACCTTTCGAAAGACGTGACATCGATGTAAATGTAAACCATATCAGCTAATAGAAATGTGGTGTTGAATTACAGGCAGGACATATCTGGCTGATGCGCGGAGCGACATGCGATGGATCAAGGTCTGGCCCAACGGCACGGAGGGCGATCTATTGCCCACACAGAATGAAATCAAAACCATTCGGTAAGTAAATTACAATATAATTGTATACGCTGGTCAACACAAAAATCGACTTACTCTATTTTTTAAGTTTGTGTTGAACACTTCGTAACTTTTTTGGGTTACATGTTATTGAACAAATCTTTCACGTCAGGGTTTCCTCATCTTGCTTGCTTTGCCGACTAGTGTATGTAAACCATGCATATAGGGAAATCTTGGTAAAAATAATCACAATTATACGGTAATCATTGATCAGATTATTTATAGAACAGACTATTTTCCTTAGTAAGCAATTGAAAACGCGACTCGATGCTACCAAAAGACATTGACAACGTTTGTCGCTCACCTGCAACACACAGCCTATTTAGTGGCCCATATAATGGAAGAAACGTGAAGCCGTTGATTCTGATTAAATGTCTATGAGTTAGCCGAGAAGAGACTGTATTGGGCGGATTGACCCTCCGCCTGTTCACACTGGCTCCGCTTGGAGTATGAACTAAACTCCTCTTAGGCTGCGTTTCGAGGGATAAATAGAACCAATAAAATTGCTTTACCTTTAACGTTGAGCGAATCTAGGTAAATAAGCAATTCTTAACAAACACACTCTTCACAACGAATCCTTGCACATCTCTGGTGAAAAAGCACCCTCTCCTTTGGTTTATGAGACCTATGACCACAGTAGTAGGACCTCAACGCTAAGATCTTAAAGAATCCACTTAATCTTCCTTTAATTTGTTTGCAGAGATGACGTAGAAGATATAATAGGATCGTACCTCCACTTCGGAGTAGTAGCGGGGCCCGACTACGGCACGTATGCGTGCGTCGTCCATAGCAACGACATCGTCTCTAAGAACTACGTCACAGTCCATTACCAATGTAAGTTCTCACATTTATTACTTATTTATGTCCTTAGTTTTTATTATTGTACATCAATGTAAAAGCGTTAATAAATTTGTTTGTACACTAATCGAGAAATGCGAATTGAAGGTACACGTACCCCCGGTGCTACAACGTCACTTATGCAATTTTGTTAAAATAAATCTGATTATGAGAAAAATTACGAATATACCAAACTGTAAGATGTTTCGTTTTACTGTGAAATGAATCTGAAATAAAGGCTTCAATATTACTAGTTAATTTCTTAAATTAAGAAGAACTATGTTTTATAACAGGATATTTAATTTGGAAACGCTTCTCCTGGAAGATTTTATTGTTTGCAGAAGTGACGTTGTAGCACCTGGGGTGCGATATATGGACAGATGCTACTTTGATACTACCTATAACCTATAATTTTTTACATCTATTTTGAACCTTCTAACATTCTCTGTTTACTTAACCTCTACCTATACTGTTTATATGACAAACATTATTTTGAATGAAATCTTATTTTTTGTTTCTGTTGTATCTAGTCTTCAAGTTTTCGTTTTGGATCGGTTTCATTCAGAGAGTTGTCTAGCTTTATTGAATTTCGATACCTATTTTAGTTAAGCGATTCCGATACGTTTTCTCATAGAGCTAAGAGCGCTTCACACCGCTTAATGTCATTCTTATCTGCGTTGCATGTAGTCTTTCATGTTATATTGTTTTATAATGTAGTGGGCGGTATATCCGGGTCGAGTTGGTCCGGTGAGAGCGTAGTCCCGTGGCGCTTGGTTCTACTGGGCGCGGCTGCTTGCGGTCTTCTAGTGGCCACAGGAGCAGCATTACATCGCCGCTGCACTCCGCGATTGTTACTCGCAGCAAGACACGCAAGAGCGCGCGCCGCCCCGCCCGCAGCTCGAGCCAGAGGTATGTAATGTACACTTACTAATCTCACTTGTTGCCTGACCTCACATGGTCCCGTGGCGCTTGATTCAACTAGGCGTGGCAGCGTGTGGTATGTTAGCTGCCACAGGAGCAGCGTTACGTACATTCTATATTCAAATAATTATTCATATTAGAAAAATATTACATTGTAAAAAATCTAAAATTATTTACACAATGTTGTCTAACTTGACACAAACACTACACATATACACTATCTGTTTAAAATCACCCATAAACTTTTTGTTATGTCTTCTAACCTCACACGCACAGTCGTTATTAAAAATCCATTTTAAGAAAAAAATTACATATATACACACATTCACGCCTGTTTCCCCAAAGGGGTAGGCAGACGCATTTTATTATTATAACCAAATATTTTCATAATGACCATTTATTATTTATGAGTTCACCTGAGTCGTATATGTATAGTCGTTACATACATTACATACTTACAAACTTTTTGCTATGTCTTCTGACCTCACACGTACAGTCGTTATAAAAAATCCATTTTAACAAAATTTTTACAAATGTATTTTAAATTTAAACTCTCATATAAATTGATAACTAACCGTTTTTGTTGCAGTGCTTGAGAAAGAGTTCGACGTGCTGGTGTGTTGGACAGCAGTGGACGCTGAGTTAGTTCGGGGCGCTCTCCTGCCGACGCTGGGCCTCAAGTATGGGTACCGGTGTCTGCCAATCGCACTTTCCACCACACCCAATCATTGTAAGTTGCTACTTTATCTGCATCCACTTATGTAAGTTCAAAAGGTGGTTTTAGCTTATCGGTTCAAAAAACCTTAAAGTTTAACGGCACTATTAATTGTTGTTGCAAAAGATGATTTCATGACGAGGGCGGAAAGGATACCAAGTATGGCTTGGTCATGTTGAGAAGATGAATGGACGTAGATTAACAGAAGCCATTTATGGTGAACGAGTGAATAGAAATATTTGGTGGTAAGACCATTTATTGACCAAATCAATAACGTTTGGGAGAAAGAGCACATTTAAAATACCCCTAAACCGACTGGATTGCATGAGAAGGATTGTAGCGGAAGAAGAGAAGTGATTAATCTCTCCACGGGATCAAAGTGTGACAATTATATGTTTTCCTTGCAGGGTACAATGACATAATGGTAGAATTGCCCCGTTGCCGCTCCGTGCTAATGGTGCTGTCTCCGGCGCAATACTCGCCGCCGCAACTGTTGGCCGCGTTCCGTACACTGGGGGCGCTGCCTTCGCCGCCAGTCGTTGTTCTACTGCAGGTCAGTACTTAATTACTGTGGCAGCTGTCAGAGTGACATTGACAGCTGTCAGCGAGGAAATGATAGACAGCGTTAAAATTTTACGCATTATTCACTTTACATTATGTTCTTTTAAAGGGTAGTAGTATGGAAAACCATCTTGTTAAATTATGGTGGTGCTACAGTAGAAGGTGGGTAAAAAAAACCTCGTGACAAAACTGACAGAACTACGACTGATATGACAGTTCTCCCTAGCTCTACCCTCCGTATTATTTATTATCAAGTCTTTAAACGCCAAGTGCGTCTCGGGTTTGGGCCCGTTGGAACAAATCTTTGTGTATATAGACATAATTATTTGTTCTAGTCTGGGTGTTTTCCTATGTATATTGAGTATGTATTTACAAAAAAAAAAGTATGGTTAATAGTTATTAAGTATCCATAACAAAATTTCTTAATGATACTTATCTTGGAACTAAATAATTGGTGTAAGTGTCAGAAATATTCATTATTATTGTTTGTAATTCCAGGATTTACCAGACCTGAAACGTGAGGCTAAGGAGAGCGGCGAGCGAGCGTGTGCCGTGTTGAGGCGAAGCAGACTAGTGGCATGGAGACACGTGCACGAGCGGGCCTTCTGGACCAAACTCAGGCTGGAGCTGCCTCTGCCACCGCCTGCCCAGGTATGGCACTACTTGCCCTTCACATCATCTCAGCTCGTCAATGTCAGGCTGACCGAGACCAACGCCTTAGGGCCTTGCCTCACCGAGATGCCATGGCGACGTGGCCAGCAACGTTGCCAATTAGTTCTTATTAAGATGTATGACAGGCTAACTCACTTGGCGACCCACTGGCGACGTTGCCAAGTAGCCAGAATAGTCAGAATTCGATTCCCACACAGGACAAATCTTTGTGTGCATGAACATGAATATTTGTTCTGGTCTGGGTGTTTTCTATATATATTAAGGATGTATTTAAAAAAAAAGTATTTAAGTATGTTTATCCGTTATTTAGTATCCATAACACAAGTTCTTAATGATACTTATCTTGGGACTAAATAATTGGTGTAATTGTTAGAAATTATTTATTTATCTCGGTGAGGTATGGCCCTTAACGTGCCTTGCGATAAATAAAGTCTGAAGTGTATTTGTCGTGTAAATTTCGCGAATTCATATGTCGCACATCTAGTTTTTAAATGACGTAAATGCCATTTTATCAATTTGACAGTAAAGCGGTTTAAATTTTTATTTCTCATAAATACTATAAGAGTTGATAAATATCAAACTCCGGTATGTCCACCCTATAAAATTTTTTGACATTTGTTCTATAAAATATAGCGAACAAAATTGTCTTTCGATCACTTTTATTCATTTACAAATATGTCCACATTTTTACTATAAAAACACTGTCAAAAGGTTTGGTTTCCTTTCAAAAGCCAGTAGGTCCAAATGGTCATTTGCATCAAAATGATGTATGTCCGAACAAGCCAATCAGCGTCAAGCAGTCGGCCATCCATGGCCGCCATTACCGTTTTAGAACTCACGCGCGTGTATTGCTGATTGCAATTTAAATTCATTTTAATTGTTTAAAACAGTAAAAATGAGCTCAAATATCCAAAATGTTGAGCCTGATAAAGCTCGTAAGAGGAGTAACATAAAGACTCAGCAAAAGAAAGCAGACAAAAAGCAGAAATTGTAAGTAACGTTGCTGTTATTGTTTTAAATGGGTGCTTAGCCAGGGCCGAACTCCGCGATGGGTGGGATTAAATTTGGGTACTCGCTATTGTTCCAAAGTTTACAAATAGCTATTGCACGCAATCATATGAAGAATATTGTGGCTCTCTTCGATGAAAGACTTTTCAGATTATATTAGTAGTATATTATCTCATAAAGAGCCGCATACAACTTGACATACAAATTAGTATGGATTATAATTTGTGAACAAGTCTGTGTTTAACAGTGGGAGATTTAGGCTTAAAACCTATCTTTAAATTTCATATAAATAGTAAAATGGATCGAGTTAGTAAACGGAATTATTTTTTTATGTATTGCGAGTTTGCGAGCTTGGAATAGAAGCTACAATTTTAGCAGGATTCTATTGTACAGCAATATTAAAAAAGGCTTCCTTAATTTATTCAAATTCGAGCGTCCATGTTGCAATATTATATTAATGTTAAATTATTTACAGGTATTCAGCACTGGGTTTACCAAAAAAACCACCTTGCAGACATAACTCCAAAAGCCTAAAGTGTATGTTACTCACAAGTAGAGACTTATTTTACTTTCATAAGAAACTTTATGTTAGTAGGTACTTCAAAAAATGAGCAAGACAATTATATCATAAAGCATATGACTGTAACAAACGGTAAAAGCAGCTAAACTAAATGATGTGACGAAGCTCTTGGAAAAACATTATGGGAATGAATGGCAGAACTTTGAAAATTTATCTTATTATAAATATGTGCTTACAAGAGACAACGAATCAATGCTTAGTGATTCAGAAAGTGTGGTAGATCCCGGAGACATGGAAAACGTAGAAATTACAGATTTCGTGTAATTAAAATAAATAAATTGCTTTTATTTTAATAGTTTAGTTTTAGTTGTGATTAGTTTAAGCCAAAAAGCTAACTAAATTTTCAATAAATAAAATGATAAATAATTTCTTATTATTGCTTTCATTTGAGTACATACAAAATTTTGTGGTACCTACTTTTAAATAATAAAAGAGGCCAGAATCCCTGGATAAGTAATCCAGGGCTTACGGGGGCGACGCTTATAAAACATTTATTTGTATAGTGTAGTATATCGTAAGTGATCTATTTTGTTTTCTACTGCGTGGGCCACGACTGCTGGCATTTAATTTTTTGCTTCCCTGAGTTCGGACCCTAGTATCAGTCAATGACAGGTCTGTTCAAAATCAGGTAAGTCCAACTGTGCATTTTTTTCAAAATGCAGTATGTCCACTGATGTAGTTCAAAACCTAGTATGTCCAAACCAGATTTAGCAGTTATAGCATATTTTTCTACCAACATGTTATATACAAATGTTGCCAGGGATTTAAAATCAGCAAGTAAGATAAAATAAACCTTAAGCTTTTGTTAAAACGATAGATTGTACGAAAAAAATAAAATGCTTCCTATCTCCTTTTCACTTATCAAGGACATATTGGCGTTTGATATTTATCAACTCATAAGACAATTGTCGAATTAAAAAAAAAATAGCACGCAAAGGAAACTTGTAGCATAGTTAACTCAATTTTGCAATTTTTTACATTTACGTCCCTTAAGAAATAGATGTGCGATATCATTTATTCATACATAATAAAATTTGTAATTAGAAACTTATTACAATATACAATTTATTATAGTCAAAGTTCAAATCATTTATTCAAGCTTTTCTCAATAGAGCTCTTGTGAATGTCAAACTTATAAACTAACGCGCCCATTCACTGCGGGCGGGAGCTTGATCGTAAAAGAACGGGCGAGAAAATTGTCATGTTTGGTTTTTTCCCCCTGTCAGGTAAAAGAAAATATAGACGCGCCAAAATGAGCCATTTGCTGATTTATAGCTGGGCCATTTTGAGTGCACCTAAAAGCCATCTTCAAGCAATGAATTCTGCTGAGATGAAGCCAATTCAGTGAATTCAGCCATAATATTTTTTCTGTAGTAACTTTTAGATTAATTTTTAACAATACGTCACATCTATATTGCCAACTTATTCTAGTAACATACTCTCACATGTGTGTTTTTTATTTTTTTACGACACGTCCTATAACAGTATATTTGTCCAACAGACGAAACTCGAAGTGGCTGAGAACAAGAATTCCCGGTCCGGCAGCCTCACCGCTTTGGTGTGAGTCCGGCGGGAGGGCCGGCGTCAAACGCCCCGCCACCTGTGTCAAGACTGTGAATAGACTCGTTATTACTATGTTATATCACATTACGGTATCGTAACTAGCTCTAAGGAGAGAACATTTATGTCGGATTCCATATATCCGTATGAGTATTCGACGTTTTTGTAAGGTATCTTATTTAATTAAACATACATACATAAATCACGTCTAATTCCTCGAAGGGGTAGGCAGAGGCATATTAGATGTCCACATTTTGCCAGTTGTATTGTTGGTCCCACGTAATAGGTGGCGAACCTATTGCCGCTTACCGAGAACCTTTGTGTTCGCCAGAGCCTCGTCCGTTGACTGGCATCACTTGCAGGTGAGGTTGGCTTGGGCTTCTCAGATCTTGATAAATTGGCTTAAAAAGCTATTTTACTAATAATAAAAGTCTTAAAATACTATTTTGCTGAAGGGTTCATAAGTTGTCTTACTACTAATAAAAAGGTATTTAAAAGCTATTCCATTACTAATAAAATGGTATAGATATTTTACTATTACTAAAATGGGTTTTAAAAGCTGTCTTATTAATTCTGAAACGGCTTTTAATAGCTTGCTTCTTTCTAATAAAACGGTGTTTCAAGCTATATTACTAATAATAAAACAGTTTTAAAAACAATTTTGCGATTAATAAATTGGGTTAAAGTTATTTTATTCAAATTAAAAGCTTTTTAGAGCTGTCTTTTTAATAACATATCTGTTTTCAAAACCTATTTTTATTTTATCAGTACTAAAACTAATTTTAAAAAATCAAACCATATGTAACAAAAATAGGAATCAGTGAAGAACTGCAGTTTGGATTTAGATTTTTATATAAATAACTTACGAAAACCGATAATACTCGTGCTGGAATATTGTAAAAGTTTTCTAGAGATCTCGGTGTCATTTAAAGTAAACTTCAATGTAGCAGGATTGCAGATTATAAATTTGAAAGTATTGTGTCCTTTATCTTACAGTCTTATTTTATTTAATATTCTTAACACATTATTATTCTTAGCGATAAGCTTTCGTTTGAGTTACGATCGCCTTAAGTCACATTTATATGGCGTAACTATAATCTCTAAATCTATTTTTTTTCATATTGGTCACAATAATGGTCTGCGATTCTGCTATATTGAAGGTTACTTATTAAAACCCCTTGAATTACGGCAACTCTCGTTTCTCTTTCTTGTGCCAAAGGGAAGTAACTAATTATTATCATGACAATTATTATTGTACTATTTAAGTTACTCGTTGCGCTTTTACGCTATTTATTTTATTTATCTTTGAAAACTTGTGTTGGGTTATGCGCACTTCGTTAGTTTAGTTCCTCGTTTTAATACTATATTGGTCTGAAATAACGGGTTTATAATGCTTGGTAGCAAAATTAAACCTAATTATTATTGGTTAAAAAAAGCCTAATCATAGACAAAACAACTAAAGTAAATTTTATAATCGCTTTTCTCTGAAATGTTAAATGTTATCAAAAAAAGAGCAAATGCAATTTTTTTAGGTACAATTTTTGTTTTATATATCTTTTGACGAAAGTAACAGTTTTGGTAAAAAATAAAACATTTTGTACAAACTTAGACCTTATATTAAAATTTTTGCAGATGCAAATCGATGTCTAAAATTTTATTACAACGATGGCCTGAAATTTTTTTAGGATAAATTCACCGAAATAAACTGCGACCGCGTGTCGAAAGTGCGAATGGAAATGTGCATAACCCCTTGTGTCGCATCAGTTTCAATATTTCGCTATGAATGTATGTACTTTAAATTTAATACCTGGAACTGTGTGATACTAGTACTTTAAACTTTGGGCTGACTCAACCTTAGAATAACTTCTGAGAAGTACCCCTTTTTTATCTTGATATAATTAAATGTATTATTAATTATTATTGTTTGTAATATCGCTTCGTTGTAGGTCCATGTTTGTAATTTATGTCGAATGTATCGTGAACGACGCCTCAGGGTCTGTGATAGATAAGCATTATTGGTGTTAGAATGGTAGCAGTTGATTTTATAATGTGTCTTTTGCGTTGATTTATATTTTTCCAAAAATAATTTTAGGTAGTCTCAAAGAAATTGTGGTAGTTACTAATAATTATTGTTATCAAACTTTTTTCGTGTTTCTTCTACTTTTTAGTAATAACGTATTTTTTACCTATTTTTGTATTTTTCGTTTTCTGCTCAAAACAAACTGCCTTCTTATACTCAAGGGAATGTCGTTTGTTCGTTTTGTGTTGCACTGACCGAAAACTCTGCTTCCTTATGACAAAAAAACTTTACTTCAGTATTTTTCATGTAAATATTAATGTAAGAAGCATATATTTTTTCACAATATTATTGTGTTTAGTTAAGTTGTCCGAAAAGCTAAGCAGGATTTTAGTTTATTATTATTTTTGTAGGTTTATTAAACTTTACTCCTTACATTCCTTTAAATGTTTAATTATGTATGTAAATTGATTGTGAAAATGCATTATGAACCAGAAAATAAAAGTTGCTGAAAATTATTGTATTTTGTTTATATTTTTCATTGTTCCCTGAATCCTACAAAGCTATAGCTACTATAACGTCGTTGTTCTGGGAAAACCCAGTAAATAACTTTTTTCATAAAATGAGTTAACACAAATAATCGACTCAGATTTTCATGCTCATCGTCTGCGAAATACAATAGCATGATATCGAAACACAAAAACTTAATTTCATATGTTTTTTAATAAAAATATGTTTATGTGAACTATTATTTGCCTATAAATCAAATTAGGTAACCATCTATTTACAGTTTTTTTCCAGAACAACGACGATAATGCGATTGTAATGAAAATAAAAAACATTAACAGACTATGTTATCCCCATATTTCGAATAGTTTTAGGTTCGGTTCGAATTCATGGTCACGGGGCTGAGATACAAGGTGCCCATAGACAAAGTTACAAATTAAGGACTACCATCAATAAAGCATACTAATAAAATGAAGACAGTGACAGCACTAGTTTTAAAACTGGTTTAACTAGATCTTGTTTTGTAATAAGCCCGTAATTATTGCACACATTGGATTCACACAAAATGAGATTACGACATCTTGACATCTTGTATTGTTTGGTTCAGCTTTGTACTTCACTAACTGTAATATTAATCTCCTTGGAGTATCCTTCATTAGTGTCCCCCAGCTAGCATACTTAGACAAACTATTAATGAGGACCTTACAGACGGCTGTGACAGGGCGACAGCGGAGGGCCTTGGCGGTCCGATACAATATAATAGCCCGCAGGTTTGCCAGGTGTACAAGAGGTAAAAATTACACTATTAAAGGCATACCTACAGCTGCAACCAGTGGTGTAACTACACGCAGAAGATCATCAATGCACTGCGCGTGCAAAACAATAATGCCTTCAGGATGCTAGTGGCCCTTCCCAGGTTTCGTAGTACTTCAAACATGTTTGTTAAAGCAGATGTTGATTGGTTCCACAGCGAACTGCATCAGTGTTACACAGATGACGGGAAAGCACAATTGGGCATCTTAAAGGTTATTTTACGAGAGACTTGATTGCCTCATGCAGAGGCATTGGGCTCGAATGCATATGGGTGGGACATTCTAATACATAAACTGAATTGTAGTTTTTTAATTAGGTTATATCATGTTTTACTAACATACCATAAACATATACTCTCAATTTTGTATGGATTTTGGTCTGATATAAAAGTTTGCTAATATTTTGATACCGGGTCACAAGCTAGTAATACTCCCACTGTTCTCTTGAGTGTGTTCTCTATTGAAATTCTAGCTATAACTATTGCCTTAATTCTAAGGACGAATCGAGTCTCCTTTGCTAGAACTTAAGGTCGATCAATAGGGGTTGGATTTATCCAAAGTATGGTCACATAATGCAGATCTTATATGCCGTGTTTAAATGTCACCTTTAACAACACGTACACGTGAAAGAACATATAGCCAAACAGCAGGATATATACACGATACACCTGCCTCCTTGAATCCGCACTGGGTGTGCGTGGTCGAGTATGACCCGAATCCTAAGAAACCCACACCTATTTGAGTGAGGAAGAGCCTCTGTAATGAGTAGTGAGAATAAAACATTGGGAAATATGTTCCCATCAAATATAGAACCTTATGGAGTTAAGTTAAGGTAGAAAACAAATGACAAATTACAATCTGCTATGTTCGATTAAGGGTTAATGAACTGAAGCCGATCGCAAGGATTAATTTAAAAGAAAACAAATAAAATTCGACACAATAAATTATATTTCTTGTTGCAAAAATCAACAAACAACAGATTCTTAGCACTAAGTATATTGAGTTTCATCTAAGTAACAGGCACTGCTTATTACATCACTATCACATTCATTATGTTATCATATAATAAAATATCTTTACATTAAAATATTATATAAAAACCAGACCTAGTGCAGATCAGTGTTTCACAATAAGTGTTTTGAATATAAATATTTAAGTTACTAAACCTAAGTATGTAAGTAAGGCCTCAAGTCGTTTTTATTAACTTAAGCACTTGCTAGCACCGTAAATAGAATCAGTACCCGCTGATCAAACTGCCAATTTTATAATCAAAATGTCGCTCTAGATGTAACACCTCGTAAATGATATTTAAGTTTTTATGCAAAAAGGTTCCATAAATAAATCTTGTGATATCTTCTACATACAGGTCGCATAGCTCAAAAGAAACTGTATGTTAGCAAATTTCTGTCCATTTGGAAACACTTTTACGCATCTTAAAATCTTAAGTTCTGAGATCTAGTAAGTTATATTGCACGTAACTTATGAGGTGTCCCAAATATAGCGACGATACAATATTTAATTAAATATATTCGTTTCATTTATAAATTCAATATAATTCCAATATATTCATTTCATTTATAAATTTAATATAATTCCGGTATATTCATGTCATTTAGAATTTGAATTCTAAAATACATAGTTAGATAGAATACATTTATTTCAGATCAGTAAATAAAACAAATTCTATTATTCGATTCATGCGTTTTAGGAATACGTAAATTTGGTATAAATTTGTAGTACACATACGTAAAAATCTCACTTGTATTTTGTAAAATCTTCTTTACCTATTTATTACTTTACTAAAAAACCTATACTTAAATTATTAAAACGTGTGTATATTCATAATAATTAATTAAGGCATTGATAAAATGTTTTGTACACATATTTCTTTACATAATTATTATCGCATCACATGGACATTGCATTTATAAACACTTAGGTTTATTATATATATATCACTGAAAAAAGGAGTAAATAAATATTCCTTTCATTAATTTATTTTTAAATTCCTAATACCAAGTCTATGGCCCTTACAAAGTTTGAGGACCATAAATTGACAAAGCGTGAAAATGTAATCACAAAAAAAACCGGCACCTAGAAGTCCTGAACATAGATCAGATCTAGTTGCATATTTTTAGAAAATAGGAACATAATATAGGTAGCAGCTATCACGTATAATAAAATTATACTAATCACTGTGTTGGTTCTGTCTGAGTTTGATATTTCTTTTCGTAGGCCTGAAAAAAAGGAACATAAACGATTATGTAAAGAGAACGGAGACAAAAGTTTTTGGGGTAATGAACTGTTATAAAAGAACTTGAGAGCCTATTTATTATAAGGCTATGGACAGACGGACTACATTTCAACTTTACTCCAACTGCAGATTTGCAGTTTCAATGCATTAAGACGGATGCAATAAAATCTACAAACCAACCGTTTAGTCTGATTGCAGTATAGTCCACACGTCACAATTATTATCTTATCCCATTCACATCCCACTACTTAACACGGGACTCTCCGAACCAAGGTGAGAAGGTAATATTCCATCAAACAAATTTATTAACTTTTTGGTAGAAAATTATCAAATGACCGTCGGCCTCTGTGGGTAGAGCGGAAGGATGTGACTTGTATTGACTTAAAGCCATTCATGTTCCTTCTTGAGCCTGCTATGTTGAACCGCGGTAACCCTTTAGATCAGTCCCGCAACACCATGCGTTAGGACCGTGGATTCGCGGAGGTGAAGAATAAGAAATAGTGTAACTAAAATGTACCTGCTCCGCTATCCTAGCGAGAGTGTCGCCCATGGATCTTCCGGTTTGCTCAACCATGCCTTTGAGTATTCCGCTGGGAGACTGCAGCAATATATGCGGGTGGTCGTACTCCACCATCTGACCAGCATCCATTACCAACACCTGATAATAACAAAAGATATACGTCAACTAAAAACTTAAACGTTTGACAAGTATTTTTTTTTGCCAGGGGCTTGGAATGATGATGATAGTTAAAATGAGTTTTTAATAAAGAAAATCAATCAAAAGCTTTAGTTGTACTGTGGTTAAATATGGTGAAAATACACCACACTTAATTGCAACCACATATATTCATGGTCAAAATCAATAGATTATATTTGATACGTAAATTTAAACTAATCACCGAAATGTAAGTACGCTCAAAATTCCTGAACGACTGCACCAAAATTCAGTAACAAAGTTACTTAGTTTTTTGTATTCGTCAGAACAAGGTTTTGTTTTTAAATCTGATATGAAGTGAGTAAGTGAATGAGAAAGAAGACTGTGACTGTGTGTTCAATATATTCACAGAACATGAAGTGTGAGATAAAAAAGCACTACATAACTACGCTTCAAATAGACCCACATATAAGACTTCTCTAAGAAACTGCATAGTGCTTACCTTATCCGAATCCATAACGGTATGTAGACGATGAGCTATCGTAAGAACGGTGCATTCTGCGAATTTGTTTCTGATTGTCGTCTGAATTAAAGCATCCGTTCTGGAAAAAGAGAATAAACATTGCTTATAATAATATATATTTAATATTACACCAATTATTCAGTTCTAAAATAATTATCATTAAGAACTTGTGTTATAGATAATAAATAACGGATAAACATATAGACATACTTTGTAAATACATACATTGTCAAACACCCAGCCCAGAACAAATATTCATGTTTATGCACACTAAGAATTGTCCTGTGTGGGAATCGAACCCACGACCTCAGGAGCGAAATGCGGGTATACTCGCAACCACGCCATATCTGCCGCCCAATTAACCATATCACATAGCCTGTTAATCTTTTATAAGGAGTTTTGAAACAACGCGAAAAATGACAGATCGTGGCAGTATTTTATTTTCCAAAACTAGTAAAGATTCGAGTTTTAATGTGTAACTGTGGTGGATGTTTATAATCAGCTCGGCGAACCTTGATCCCTATGACACTGACAGTTATTCCCACGACACAACCTTGTAGTAGCGTCACCGTTATATTATAATCGAATTGGCGGTGTCTAAAAATGATATTTATTAATTTTAGGCAGATATATGCAATTACAATAATATCCCGTTGGAATTATAATAATTACTAACACTTACAAGAAATTATCTCAATCAGACTTTACGTTGACGTCCTGCAAAAGTTATCAATATCGTTATAGTCGATATCTTCCAAACGGAGTAACTTTTGCAGGACGTCAACGTAAAGTCTGATTGAGATAATTTCTTGTAAGTGTTAATAATTATTTTAATTCCAACGGGATATTATTGTTATTGCATATATCTGCCTCAAATTAATAAATATCATTTTTAGACACCGCCAATTCGATTATAATATAACGGTGACGCTACTACAAGGTTGTGTCGTGGGAATAACTGTCAGTGTCATAGGGATCAAGGTTCGCCGAGCTGATTTATAGACATAACTTCTGCGATAACGTACACAAATGTAGGAAAGTGACATATAGCGGTGAAATGTTATTTTTTGTGTTGATTCGAAAAAATTTTTTTTTTTTCACATCAATTATTTAGTTCCAAGATAAGTATCATTAAGAACTTGTGTTATGGATACTAAATAACGGATAAACATACATAAATACTTTTTTTTTTTTTGTAAATACATACTTAAGATACATAGAAGAACACCCAGACCAGAACAAATATTCATGTTCAAGCACACAAAGATTTGTCCTGTGTGGGAATCGAACCCACGACCTCTCGAGTGAAGTGCAGGTAACTGACCTCCACGCCATATCGGTCGTCACTCACTTTCACCTTGGCTGAGTGATGAAAATGGTGAATTTATGTAGTAAATAAATTGATTAATTAAACTCCTTGACACTGGCAAATACTCTAAAAGAGTGAATTTAAGAAATAAAACTGATATACATTATGCTTATTGCTCTAAGTGGTATTCGGTACTCTTGACACGTTAACGGGTCGATATTATGATACTTTTAGATTTTACAGCAGAGTATCCAAGACAACTTATAAATTTCTTAAAACTCAACTTTGCAAGAGTTGAATAAAATATATCAGTCGGATTAATTATTGCTCTACTAAAAACCAATGTCACAAGTCGTGAATGACAACTGACAAAAAAAATTCAATTTGTGACATCATCTTCATAATTTTAGTCATTTGAAGTTTCAATGTTTATTGCACTCCATAATGTTTAAATAAGGTCTTACATCTACACAAGTTACAATTATGGACCCTGTTGGACACGGCAAACTTAGGAGAGAGGAAGCATACTAGGTCCTTTCTTTACTTTTCTTTTCTTTTGGTGAGCTGTGTCGACTTTATGCACCCGATAATTATTATAGGAGCAGGAAACATAAACTGTTTGCTGGGCCAACCTGCCGAACCGTAGCCCGCTCAAAATCACCCATTCCGCGGACACTCAACGCACTTAATGCCATCCTGGATGCAGCACCCGACTGTGATTTGTTTATTGTGAGAGAATGGGATAAAAGAAGTTTTTATGTGTGAGATTTTAATATTATATTAAACTTTTACTGTTTTTGATAATTAGTGTAATTGGTGTATTCCGTTCTGATTAAATAAATAAATTTACAATTTTACATAAAGTTTCCATTAAATAGTTCACAACAACAATATCCTAAAACAAAATATAACCCTTATTTGTAACTTAATTTTATGAGTAAGTATACTTTTTTCTTCTTTTTTTTTTAAATTAGGTACTTATTAGGTATTTTTGTCAACTGCTGACTAGAGGCCTCCCCAATAGTTTCCTACGTTGATCGATCTTGTGTCGCTTGCAACCGGCTTTCCGCCGCCTTGACTAGATTGTCAATCCATTGGGAGGATAAATTTATGTTTATTTCCATATCTGATGGATAAAATGTAACTGTAGATTGACAAGTCGGCTTTTAGTTTTATTAACTTTTTGTGACTTAATTTATTTGTGTAATGAAGCATTATATACAGGAAGAGGCATATTATACTGAAAATTGTTTTTGCCGTCAAATTGTTTTTGAATGCTCAAGTCGTTCGCGCTCGCGAATCACGCAAATACTCTTTGAAGCCTTCGGCATTAAAATCTGTTTACCAAAAATTGTTAGTTACGACATCTAAATATATTAGTACAAAAAACTGTACTCACTGTGGGTCGACGTTGGCGGTGGCTTCATCCAGTACCAATAGCCGGTTCCGTCGCACTATAGCGCGCGCCAGACACACGAGTTGCCGCTGTCCCACCGAGAAATTCCCGCCCCCCTCCGACATGCGGGAACTGAGCCCAGCCGGCAACTCCATCACTGCTTCTTTCAACTCCACCTTGATGAATAGGAGGCCGTTGGAATTATATGGTACATTAAACTTTCGTTTCAAGTAACCCATCCGCTTATTAAACTTTTTTTCTTTTTTTTTTTTAAATCTTGTGACTGCAGACCACACGTTTTTGTAGACTTGTCAAATTGTTTTACTACTAAGTACATTTTCTTGTAACTGGCGGGAGAAAAAATTAACCTTGACGATTTTCTTGCCCGTTCTTTTACGATCAAGCTCCCGCCCGCAGTGAATGGGCGCGCTAGTTTTTAAGTTTTGACCTTCATAAGAGCTCTTTTCAGCCAAACTTGAATAAATGATTTTGATTTTATACTGAAAGTTATACTAGTTCTATATTTAAAGCGACTCTTAGGGGATTCTGACGGCGTTTCGACTGGCAGATAGCTGATGTTATAACGCTCAGTTAGGCTATATTCTAACCCATACATCTGTAAGTCACGCCGACGAGGTCTAAGAAAGGAATTGGTCGAATCGCTCTAAGACATGAGATTAAATAACCTACCTCTTCCAACGCCCGCCATAACACCTGGTCTGGATACTCATCGAACGGGTCGAGGTTGTGCCGCATGGTCCCGGAAAACAAAACCGGTTCTTGTGGGATGATCGACACCCGGCTGCGGAGCTCGTGGAGACCCAATGTCGAGGTTTCCCGGCCGTCGATTATTATCTCGCCTTCTATTGATGTTAACCTGGTGGTAATGTCATATTATGCCGATGTTTAAGTCGGGTCGTAGCTTTTAATACATTGAACCGCATCAGTCACAAATACAGTAAAAGATCGATTGCTTGTCGATTCGTTGATCGATGTTTTGGCGTTTCAAGACTTAAAATAAAGAAAAATTGTTAGGAACGTCCAAATTGTTTTATTGTCATAATAATTATCTCCTTAGGGGGATCTTTGAAACAAAAAATAATTTTTTTTACAAATGTATGTATAAGTTACATATTAAAACTGCTCGAGACCTAAACGGTAGGGAGTTCATTGTCATACTTTATTTATATGGTACATTTCAAAATAATCTTTCTGTCGAATACCTCTGGGTTGTGAATTGCGGTCAATGGCAATGAGATTACAACATAGGGCTGTTAAAACGGCATGAAATGATTCTTAAAGGATCAACAACGCGCTTTAATGTAATGTATGTAAAAATGGGCGTGAGCTCATGCATTGCATGTATTGCCTACGAACAAAAATAACACGAAAGCGTCTGTTCATATTGACGTAGAAACATTGTTCGTAAATATGTTCGCAAATATGTACTTACCTAAATATAGCGTTGATAAGTGAAGACTTTCCAGCGCCGGTGCGTCCGACGATGCCAACCTTTTCCTTAGGCAGGATGACGAACGACAGATCCCTCAGTACGGGGGGTTCCCCGGGCGAGTAGTAAAGATACACGTGTCTGAACTCTATGCGGCCCTCCTCTGGCCAAGATGGCGGCGGTTTCTTGTCTGGGGCCGATTGTAGCGGCGGTTCTGACTCTATGTGGGAGTATTCTTCGATTCTAATGACAAGAATTATATATTAAATTTTAATGTGCATGTATACATGTCATTGCACGTAACAGATTATTAGAACAATTTTTTATGTACCCATTAAGAACGTCGAAATAAAAGGTTCGTGTAATGGTAGATCATTTTGTTATATCTTGAGTATGATGAAAAATATTGTAAACTACACATGATAATTTGTAAGTAAAGAATTATTTTATATAGGTAATTGTTTACTTCAATGACAGAGAAAGCCGAAGTAGGTTTGGACAGACTTTACAAAAAACTCAGCACTTAAGTACCATGTCGCTTTCTAGAACTATGTTTCATCTCAAGTCGATGTTGGTAGCTCAAAAACCGCCATATATGTTGGAGCACGCCTAACTTTCCTGACTATAGTCATGGGGCGACATTTATGGCGCTTTTTTCACGAGTATACATACATACATAATATCATACATAATATCACACCTGTTTCCCAGAAGGGGTAGGCAGAGGCATATTATATGTCCGCATTTCGCCAATTATATTGATAGTCCCACGTAAAAGGTGGCGAGCATATTGCCGCTTATCGAGAACTTTTATGATCGCCAGAGCCTAGTTCGTTATTCGACAGATGCACCACTTGCAGGTAAGGTTGGATTGGGCTCCTCAGATCTTGGTAGGATCCCTATACACCCACAAATAGTAATTCTACCAATACACCCACGAGTATAGAAATTTACAAGCACTTACAACGAAAATCTAATTAAAAGGTAGTTGTAACGGTTACCTCTCGACACTGGTCATTTGGTTCTCGAGCTCGGTGGATTGCCGCATGCCCCATTGGAACATCCCAGTGAGGCCCATCGCCTGGGTGATAGCCAGCCCGACATTGCCGCCGTGTTCATCTAGAGAAACAATATACGTGTAAATCATCGATCATAGGTATCAAATTGTATGAATCATAAAAGCTCATAGCTCCGCGGCCCGATACTCGAGCCATAAAACCGTAGCAGACAATCATCATAATCTAGCATTATTTATTTATTTAATCTTTATTGCACACTTAAAAGTATTACAAAAGGCGAACTTAATGCCATAAAGCGTTCTCTGCCAGTAAACCTTCCGTTAAGTTATTATCCCGGTTGCCCAGGGCCGCTAACTGTTCTGACCTGGTTTGGCTGAACTTTAGTTATTACATGGAGCGACTGCCATCTGACCTCCACAACCCAAAGGGAAACGTCATTCTATGGTTAAACCAGTTGTCAGAATATTAGAAGGCACTGACTTCCTAATAACGACTGCTATAGATGTTCATGACAGCCGGGACCAACGGCTTAACGTGCTTTCCGAGGCACAGAGCGATAATTACGCACATAACTACGAAAAGTCATAAGTGCGCCACCAGGGTTTGAACCCTAGACCCTCTGAATTAGAAGTCTATGGGTCTCGCCACTACTGATACCTTAGTATCACTACTGGCTAGTAGCAGCTAACTTACTTTGCCCGAAGACGAGGAAGCTAAGCGTGACCACTCCTATGTAACCGACGCACACCAGATCCAGCCAGAACCCAAACGCACGGGAGCTTGCAATAAACATGTACCTTGAAAAGTAAAAGCAATTGTTAATTTATCTCTCTATTGCATCAGCAGAAAAAGGTTTTAACTTTGAACCGTATCAATATGTATTATAACATACATTGAGTGGCTTATAAGTTAATACGTCTTACAATACTGTACAGACAGCTTGATTTTAGCATTTTAGCTGTTTAGCTAAAATTCTGTCTTTTTCGAAAGAAACTCGACATTTAGAACATAATTATTAGTATTTCTAGAGAAATAGACATTTTAAGATCACAACATGTTATTTATCTCAATCTCATGCACATTAGATGTACCTTTGCCACGGATACAACATTCATAAACTCACGGAGTCAAACCCACCAGACCAGCGCTACTGCGCGGTATCTGTTTTTTAATATAATTTTTCCTATCTAGAATGTTTAGTCTATTCAAACAATTCGTTTAGCTTTTGTGTCTCTATTTTTTATGTCTTTTGTACAAGTTGCTTGAACAATAAATTTAAAGTCGGAAATTTCTTACCAAGCAGAGCTGTGAAGATCTTGATGGTTATCGAACTCTCTAATGAGAGCCTCTTGAGCGCCGAATGCTCGGATCGTCGTGATTCCTTGTAGCGTCGCGTTGAGATGGGAGAACACGGGACTTCGGGCTGTGAGGTAAAGGGCACACCGTTAAAATTATCATATCCCGGTTGCCCTAGACTTAAGCATAGGACCCAGGGTCTTCTTAATTGGTCTTACCAAAATTTCACTTACAAGGTGGAGTATGACATGGAGCGACTGCGGTCTGACCTCCACAGCCCAGTGGGGAAATATTATTCTATAGTTCAACCAGCTGTCAGCATATTAAATCACTGACTTTCTAATAAACACTGTGATAGATGTTCATGCTTCGGAAGGCACGTTAAGCCGTTGGTCCCGGTTATTACCAAATGTAGTAGTCGTTAAGCTATGTTAGAAGCCTAATGGGCGACTTAAAAAATTCTAACAGCAGGACGCCATACACCTGCCTCCGCCAATCCGCACTGGATCAGCGTGGAGGAGTATGACCCCATTCCCTCACACATTGATATGTGAGAGGAGGCTCGTGCTCAGTAGTGGGACGTTAATGGGCTGAGATGATGAGATGTTCATGACAGCCAGGACCAACGGCTTAACGTACTTTTCGAAGCAAGGAGCACGCGATAATTACGCACATAACTTCTAAAAGTCATAGGTTAGTTTGAACCCGAGACCCTCTGAATTTGAAGGCGTGGTAGAATATTTCAACCGAACGAAAGCCCTATATAATCGTATAAATTAAAATTATTACTATATAATATTTCATTAGCACTAATAGAACGGGCTTTGCGCCTCAAAGATGACTCACTCACACCCTCGAGGCGCTTGATGTTTCGTGAGGAAGCTAAGTAAAAGATCCTGAGGCCGTAGAATATAACGCAGATCAGCACAGTCGGCACTAGCAGCCAGTAGTTTACTGTCGCCACCACTATCACTATACCGATGAGAGACAGCCCTATCTGGAATAGAAATGTTTCAATTAGTATATCTGAGGACAAACAAGTGAACTAATCGAAGATGTAAAAAAATTAACACAAATAACAGACACTTTTTTTTTCCTTTTGACGCATGTTATTAAAAAAAATGTGTATATTATGATAATTTCCTTTTCAATTAAGCATTCTGCCGATTTAATAGGCATTGTTTATTCTAGCTAATAAACTTTTTCAACATAAATATGTGACGAAATACAGATTCATAATTTACTAAAAAAAATAATGAAGCAAAAAGGCACAACTAATTTTACAATTTTTCTTTATAAAAAAATAATAACTTATTGACAACCCTAATAGTTTCGATCTACCTATATGTCAACCATATTATCGTATAGTGCCGTAAACTTGTACGCCATTTATCGTCACTAACCTGTAAAACATCAAGTAGAGCAGCGGGCAGCACTTCATCGACTGCCCCCATATCCTTAGAGAATCTGTTCAAAATCCTTCCAGAAGGGTTGAGATGGAAGAACCGCATAGGCGCTCTTGTGATGGCTGAAAACATCGTATTGTGCAGCGTGGTCGATGCTGTCATGGCCATGCCGAAGAACATGAACGAGCGAAGCAGAGATATTATCACGAGGGCTACGATCATTCCTGGTGACAAAAACAAATCATCATAATCTCATTCTTTGTCTTTTTAATATCACACAACTTCTAGGAGACTTATTGTATCGCTCTCTTTATATTTTTGTTATGAATTAAATAAAAATAATTTGCATAAAACATGGTACAATAGTTGTTGTTTTATCTCAAAATTTTAACCCTACCATCCATTTATATTCTGGAAATTTGTTAGCAAACACCAAGAATACTACACTAAAAGGGAAAACATTCAAACAAAATTTACTCTTAGACACAAAAACAGACTAAACCTTCCAACTTCTCAGCTAACTATGCATTCCAAAAGCCCCTTGGTAATGTCCATAAAAATATATAATAAACTACCGGACCATATTAAAAATGAAGAAAAATTTAATGTCTTTATATCTAAGTTAAAACTCTTCCTAATACAAAAAAGCTACTACACTGTAAAAGAATATATGGAAGAAAAAATTAATAATTTTGTGGGTAAATAGTGTAACGTAAATAAATAATTCAATATAAGAAAATAATAATATATGAAAACAATACTTTGACATTTGGCTAAATATCTTATTCTCAATACTAATACTGACTAATAATAATACCTACTGACATAGGCTATTTACATTATTTTATTTTATTTATTAATATATTAACTCTTTTACATATTGTAATTATAATAATATATAATGTGACATTGTTGCTACATTTTTATTTAATGTTTTTACCTGTACTAACTGTTATAATATTGTTTAAATCTATTGACATCATTTGATAAATACTCAATAAATAAGAATTATACGGCCCCCTTCCTCCTCTCTCCTACACTATGCTGTGCCCGACAGGGTCCACAAATGTACCAAATTGTAATATTCACCACCTTATAAAACCATTGTGGAACGCAATAAAGTATTGAGTATTGATTTAGGCGTCTCATATGTTTGCCAAAATAGCGTGCAAATTTCTTACAAATATTGGTCTAAGAATAAAATTTGAAGTAAGTATGTAATGTCAAACAGTCTATCTAACTATTCTATTATTATTCCAGTCATAAAATGTTTATGTTTGTTTATGTTTAGGTATATACGTTTTGTGCCGTGTGGTACCGGTCTAGAATAGTGCCACCCCCTCTCATCTCACGGGGAGTCGTAAGAAACGATGAAGATAAATCCTACCGTACATTACTTTCATTTCATTCCTCCCAATAACGTCGCACTACTGAGCATGAGCCTATTTTGACAAACCAATCAACCATTGGGGTCATTCTCCACCAGGACAGGTTTGTGGCGTCTTGCTGTTAGATATTATTAACCCTATAACGGGCCGAAAATGTAAAAAAAAATCATTGAATTTCTACCCTTTAACTCATCTCAATAAGGTTCATTCATAGTGGGAATATGTTTTCCACTGCCTTGAAAAGGGTTGAGCCGCCTCTAAACCGCTCAACTTAGCTCAACAACTACTTCAAATAGTAATAACTGAGACCAACATCTTTTATTAATGTTTATTATATTTTTTATATCACTATCTTATATCAGTGCGAAGCACCCATCCAAGTACTGGCTCTTGTAAACTCTGCTTAACTTTGGCGATCGTTTTGGACTGCCAAGTGTCGCGAGGCTACATGAACATCATCACAGCAGCCAAAAGAAGTTTACTGATGGACATAGCCATTGGTCTAAAGCAGAATGTGCACTTCGCAAAATTCACTTCTAAAAACCTATAAGGAGCCCAGTAGGTTAATGTTTATTTTTCATAACCAAGTGACAGCAATTCCGCTTTTATAATTTACATTTATTTCTCGTACAATTTTATAAATAGACGTGTTTTGTTCCAGGTGCGAAGTTGTTTAGTGCGAAGTGCACATTCTGCGCGACCCATAGCCATCTCCAACTGCTTTTTCCGTTGAGCGGTCTCGAGTCTCCTGCATCCAAAGTTGACGTCTTAATGAAATAATCGATCATGCAATCCTGGACACTGACCAGTATATATATAAATGCAGTCGTATCTGGAGAGGCCGTCGGGCGTGTATTGAAGGTTGTTGGTGAGGCCCTCAGTGTGAGCAGACCTCTCGATTAGCCAGCTTTCATTCCTCATCCGTTTCACTTCATCTGGTTGACCTTCTTCTAAGTTTACCCTGTAAAAAACATATTACATTGATATTAGGTGTATAGGGATCCCAAGCCAACCTCACCTGCAAGTGGTGCACCTGCTCGCCACCTATTACGTGGGACCAACTATATAATTGGCGAAGTGTGGGCGTATAATAGTCTCTGCCTACCCCTTCAGGAAACAGGCGTGAATGTATGTATGTATGTGTACATTGATATAGTCAATATGGAGTGGCGGCGAGTATATCGCACTCCGCTCCTGAGGTCGTAGGTTCGATTCTCACACAGGACAAATCTTTGTGTGCACAAACATGAATATTTGATCTGTTCTGGGTGTTTTCCTATGTATATTAAGTATGCATTCACAAAAATAAAATTATATATGTCTATCCATTATTTAGTATCCATAACACAAGATCTTAATGATACTTAACTTGGAATTAAATAATTGGTGTAATTGTCAGAAAATATATATTCATTGACATCATTTTTTTTAATCAAAAGTTACTTTTTTAATACTCGTAATTATGTAGGAAAACAAACCTACAAGCCACTACTACTTAAGTTAAGGTTTGAGTTTTGGAAGAGTTTTAAATGAACTATACGACCGAATAGATTTTGATAAATTATAGCTAAGGACAATAGCCGCTCGATGAA
Source organism: Musotima nitidalis (assembly GCA_949126915.1). Taxonomy (NCBI): domain Eukaryota; kingdom Metazoa; phylum Arthropoda; class Insecta; order Lepidoptera; family Crambidae; genus Musotima; species Musotima nitidalis. Next base: position 10,449,693 of record OX421417.1, read on the forward strand.
GACAGCTTTAAAAACAATCCTTAAGGAGCAAATTGCGTAAGACGTTCGACTCGTCTTTGTAAGCCCAGACTTTGAAGCGGGGCGTGAAACGTTATGCAGGCCGTCCTGAGTGGGTGCGCTTGTGACGGTGTTTATATTGCTTAGAATCAGGCAGGATGCGATGATTAAGACGTGTCATTTAAAAAATTTAAAAACTTACCAATAACTTGTCCACCAATCAGATCCAGATCCCAGTAACTGTGCCAACACGGCTACCATCACCATTAAGGTAACCAGAAGCGGGTGACCACTAGCCCGAAGGTAGGCCCCGTATACTTTTCCGGACACCGCTCCTGCTGATCTCATCTCCGCTTCTTCTCGGCCGCCCTCCGGAGGGGCTGTGGCTGTGAGGTTGTCGACAGAACTCACCTGCAAAAATGTATTGTGTAAATGGGCTAAATCCTTTTGATTCAGACTTCTTGGGCACTGATTGTTTATTGTCACGAAAACGTGTAGAACCCACGAGTACGCTGCCAGCCATCTTAGCGGTTACCATTACGCGTGTTGTGCAAGCGCTCATGCAAGAAGAGTCTAAGACGTATGCAAGAAGAGCCTAGAGTCTAAGACGTATGCAGTAAGAGACTAGAATCTAGTCTCTTCTTGCATTGGTCTTGCTTGTCTAGGCCCTAGACTACCACCGTAGACAGGTCTAGACGACATTATCCCACTTTATTAGTTTTAATTGTGTAGTAAAGCGTATTATACTTCATGTACATGAGGGATTCCACCAAAGTGTTAGGAGCCAAAGCCAACATCACCTGCAATTGGTGCACCTGCCAAACAACTGACGAGGCACTGGCCAAACAAAAAATTCCCGGGAAGCGGCAATAGGCTCGCAACCTATTACGTGGGACCAACAATAAAATTGGCGTAATGTGGGCTTATAATATGCTTCTGCCTATCCCTTCGGGTAAACAGGCGTCATTATAACTGTTCATGGGAAACACGGAGACCCAAACGCAGAGTGCACGCCATATCGGTGGTCGTATAATCTCTAATTGCATTTACAAATACTGAGTTGAAAGTAATGTCTAACCGAATGTATGCTCATCTGTCTCTTGCGGAAGCTGCCATGCATGGAGTCCTCATCGATGGTTGAGGTCTGTTCCAGTGCCGGTTTGTCTTCGTCCTGCGGGTCTCTTGCCAGAAGGGAGGCGAAGTCCAGGCCTGACGCGCTGAGGGTTTCGAAGTCACCCGCCGCCGCTATCGAACCGTTTTTCAATATTATGATCTACAGACGAAAAATACGATAGATAGGTATAATTATTTAAAAAAGGAAAAACTACCTCTTTTGTTCACCAAAATTGAAGTGATGGCCAAGGATTTATAAATAAAACACTGGGCGAGCTTGTCTTGTCCGATTTAAGTCCCAATACACGATGGTTTACTCAAAAACCAACGTGAAATGGATAGGTCATACTTCATACGTCATCGCACGGACCCAATACAGATTGGCTGAGGCAGGTGAGTGGCGTCCTTTGCGGGACTGTTCGAAAGTGTTACCGCGGCCCTAAGGAACATGGATGGTTTTTAGTCAATAAAAGTCTGAAACACTCTTCCGCTTCACCTATGAAGACATCATTTGATGATTTTCCATCCGAAAAAGAAAAGAAAAAAAGTGTGTGGGTGGCGTCCTGCTGTTGGGACTTTTCAAGCCGCCCAGCAGTGTCTTTAATTTCGCTTCAATCAACGTGACCAGCGGTTATACGTCCCTGTCGAAACACAAAAGCGCTTTATTTTATACGCCACACAAACGGTCAACCAAGTTTCAGTTTGAAATAATTACTAACTAAAAATTGGCTATTTACTAAAACTTGTTATGGATCAACAATGGATTTCTTACGGGTTTGGCTGTGGATATCTTCTGGCTGAGATTATGAACTAACCTGTTGAATAGCCCGTAAGAACTGCAGTTGGTGCGTCACGAGAACTAAATACAAAGTACCCCAAAACCCGACGACACAGGACTCGAACAAATGGCGTACTACATGTGCGTCCACAGCTGACAACGGATCGTCTAGTTATCTAGTAGGTATGTATCCGCTCGCTTGTAAACTCCGAAAGCTTTATAAGTTACTGGTTACAATAGTGTTGAGACATTATTAACTTAGCTGTTTTTTGACTTCTTCTAGCTAAGATCATGATGATGATAAACTCACCTGTTGGACATCCCGTAAGAACTGCAGTTGATGCGTCACGAGAACTCTCGTCGCATCCCGCAAGTACCCAACGACGCAGGACTCGAACAAATGGCGTCCTACATGTGCGTCCACGGCTGACAACGGATCGTCTAGTAGGTATATATCCGCTCGCTTGTAAACTGCGCGTGCCAGAGATATACGAGCGCGTTGACCTATAGATATGGACATTTTGTATGTTTTAATAATTGTTAACGCTTATCAGCCGCGATTTTCGCGCACTAATGGAAAGGGTAGATAATATACTACAGGTTATGACTTTTCTGTTAATGTACCAGAACTGTATATTTATAATAAGCATCTCATATTAATTAATTGAATATAAAAATTCATTAAGTTGGCATGTCATTTTAAATACATATTATCCTAATGTAACGGCAGAAGGTAGAATATTGCTGATAAGAATAATGAAAGTGAATTAAGCTTATAAGCTTGACACTCAACTGCTTAAGTTTCAAGCTTTCAAATGACATATTGTTTTTATTTTGATGTTGTATACCTTTACTTAAAACAATGTTTTAATGTAGAGTTAGCGGTTGAGTCGATTTGGTTGCTCGCGAGTGTATATTTAAGTGACAATCGCGAGTAACGCGTAATCGCGTCTAACGTAACCTAAGATTGAAACAAAATTTACTGATTGACTGTAGCGGGTAAAAAGACAAGAAAGTCCGGAACGATAAAATTAAGTGGAGTCTGTATTTGTAGTTCTTAAAGTTTATATTTCATCATCATCATCATCATTTCAGCCATCTGAAGTCCACTGCTGAACATAGGCCTCCCCAATTGCTTTCCACGTAGATCGATTCTTTGCCGCCTGCATCCACCGGCTCCCCGCCGCCCTGACCAGATCATCGGTCCATCGCGTTGGGGGCCGCCCTCTACTACGTTTGCTGATTCGTGGTCGCCATTCAAGAACCTTAACGCCCCATCGGTCGTCGGTTCTTCGAGCTATGTGCCCCGCCCATTGCCACTTCAGCCTGCAAACGCGCTTCGCTATGTCGGTCACTCTGGTTCTCCTACGGATTTCCTCATTTCTGATTCTATCACGTAGGGACACTCCGAGCATAGCTCTCTCCATTGCACGCTGAGCGACTTTGAGCTTCCTTATGAGGCCCATAGTCAGTAAAGTAAAAAGTAAAAGTAAAGTTTATATTTACAAGCTCTTTATTATATATTCACGACTATTATCCCCGAAGGGGTAGTCAAAGACTAGGCAATAAGGACCGCAAAAGCAGTCCACTGTTACAATCCACTTTTCACCAAATAACAACTGCACATATGCTCAGCGTAGTAGGTGGTGAGCCCGTCGCCGCTCTAAGCAGCTATGTATGTGCAGTCTTAAGTCCCTAAGTCGCCTTTTACGACACCCAAGGGAAGAGGGTTGGTAGTATTCTTTGAATGAGCCGCCACCACACAGCTCTTTATTTTATATAAGTATTGAACATACCACCACTAAGGCTGACCCCTCGCTCGCCGACAATAGTCTTGTCTCCGTGTGGGAAGAGGTGGAAGTCACGGTCGAGAGCGCAGCGTCGTACCACCGTGTTGTATCGGGGCCTGTCCATCGCCTGCCCAAACAATATGTTCTGGCGGACACTACCTGTTATACACAACAAGTTTCATTTAGACCAGTTTTAAGTTAAGACTACCATCATAAATATATTATTTTTTATTTCTTATAATCCTATAATTTTTGTTTGTTCTTATAATCCCTGCATTTTAGCAGTACGTCATGAGTGGGGTTTTGTGCTGTGCTTACTCCCCAGTATGAAACGCCTTAATTTTATTGACTGACGACTGTTTACCTAGGCAGAATGTAGTTAAAATGACGTGTCACATAAAAACAATCTATAATAACAATCTTAACAACACGGTACAGGAAATTTTGCGAATAGGCTGTTTTGTGCCTAAGCCGCTGCTTGTCATGTGATGTCTTGAATACAACCGATGGAAATTAACTAGTAAAGAAGCTCTTTAAAATCCTACTGTTACAAACTTATTTGCGTTCAAACATGATTAAAGTGACAGCTGTCATTATGACCTGGGGGATTTTGAAAGGGTATTGACAACTCAGCGCCCTTATTATCGAAATGCCTGTCTGTAGAGAATATGCCGTATTAAATACGGCTATGTTTTTAAAGTACTTATATTTATAAGTCATCACATCAGCGTCCTTTCCGAAGAAAGGAGGAAACACGATATGGAAATACTGATCATACATCTTGAGTTGTATTTGATAACTATAATCAGAGCCTAGCCACCACCCCCCACTGGGCTACCGACATTCAAATTTTTAAACTACCACATGCGGGACAAGCGGTAAAATTTTGCACATCGTATAAGAATTACGGACGAATAAGTGAGAATTATTACTGACCTGCAAAGAGCCAAGGTTCCTGGCTAGCGTATGAGACAGTGCCACCGATATGCAGGCTGCCGGACTGAAGGGGAAGTTCACGCAGCAAAACGTGCAGTAGGGAAGACTTGCCGGCGCCCACTGGCCCGATTACGGCGATTAACCTGGTATTTTACATTAGTTTTATAAAGGCTCTTTATGTTGTGGCTATTAAAAATATTATTTAGTATGTTTGCAGGCTAAAGTGGCAGTGGGCGTGTCATATAAAAAAAGAAAATAAAGTAAAATAGCGTAACGAACAGACGACCTATGGGGCGTCATAGTTCTCTAAGTACGTTTTTCTTCTTTATTATATATATTTATAATAATAGCAATGTACACTCAAGTGCCCTTTTTCGTGCCGTGTGATGCCGGCCTAATAGTGCCACTCCCTCCTATCTCACGGGGAGTCGTAGGAGTCGACAAAGAAAAATCATACCGGTTGATGGGCAGCAGCGTCATCCTACGTACTTGCTTGAACTGCGATCACAACCCGCCTGCCCAGCGTAGTGATTCTGGGCAGATACCCGCAACAGAGTTTAATCTACTAAGGCTGGCATATGATACTCACTTGCCCGGCTTGATAGCTAATGACAAATCCGTAAGCGTATTCTCTTGGTGAGATTCTATCCATTTGGCTGTGGCGTGCTTTAATATAACGCCCCGGGTGTCCTCTTCGATGCGTGTCGACTGCTCTTGCTCGTCTTCTTCTCCAGATTCCAACGGTGCCTGATTACTATTGCCTGTTTGGAGTTAACCATAAAATAAAATAAAGGCAGTAGAGGGCTATTGAATATAATTGAAACTTTGGTGACACATTAAAACGCGTGGGTTACAGAGACAAGGACCTGTCCTTAAAAGACTACCTAGTATGTAATATCAGCCTAATAAAGTCATATTACTGATAATGATGACTAGGCTCAGGCCTAGTGGTGTACAAGCCTCGAGGCTTCGAGTCTTATTTTCGAAGTCTCGAGGCGGAACGGCAAGACTCAGCGAGCTCGGTAAAACCTTCAAAAAGGATTCGAGACTTCAAAAAAGCCTGAGCTATGAAAACGACTCCCAAGTCGTTTTTGCGCCATATAAACAAAGCGAGCCCCTGTAAACGACACCGAGCCTTAGGCAAAGGGACTCGGACGCCTCTAGAATTGTACATCACTACTCAGGCCTCCTCTCACAAACGAAAGTGAAAGGAATCCACGTTGAACCTGTGCCACCTGCTGCTGTTAGAATGTTCAATGTAATGTGTGGGTTCTCATCCATTCGATTACATTTTAAATGTCATGAAAAACCTTGTATGTAATATATTATGACATACTTTCTCTTGAAAAACCTTGGGCTACTTTTTACCCCACAAAATTTTCATAATAAAAATGAGAACTAGCCTACTCTTATTGGTTGTGTACGTTACGGAGGATGAGTCAAAATGTTATCTTGCGCGGTCACGTCTGCGGCAGATGGGGTCCGATGGCATATCGACATTGAGTGCATGAACTAAATTATATTAGCCTTTATTTTGAATATCCACTTGATTTCTACCAAGAAGATGGAAGTAGTAAAATTACAAGGTTCTTTAAGTCGGAATTATGGTCATTTAAGATCAGTATTTGGTTGCTGAAACCTTACATATGAAATAGCTCTTACCATTGCCTGTAGCTTCTTCCGTTTTAATAACACTTTTGATATTATCCGCACTCTCTGACTTCTTGGTCTCCTCAACAGTCTCCAACTCATCTTTAGAAGGTATCAGCGCTGGTCCGGAATCCCTTTGTTCCGCACCTTTGACTGACGTCTGGATTTCAGCGAGGCCTGGCACTGGCTTCGATGTGTCCTCGTAAAGCATGAAGTTCTGCAGACGTTTTACTGATATCGCTGCTTCTGCTACTTGGGCGATACCTGGTGGACAATGATATGCTTTTGTCAAATTCACTATATTCTGCAAAATCCAAGTCATAAATGGTTATGGTGGAAATGTCTTATCCCACATAAATCACATAAACTGACGGTGAGAAAATACTTCTGGACTTTGTGTAATGACAAAAATAAATTAAGGAATAATTAATGCAATTCGACTAACAGACGGTTACGTACAAGAAACATAATGACGACCAATATGGCGTGGTGATCAGTATACCTGCACTTAACTTCAGAGGGTTCGATTTCCACACAGGAAAAATCTTTATGAGCATGAACATGAATATTTGTTCTGGTCTGGGATGTTTTTCTACGTATATTAAGTATGTTCTTACAAAAAAATGCAGTATTTAAGTATGTTTATGCGTTCTTCAGTATCCATAACACATAACACATTTTCTTAATGATACTTATCTTGGAACTAAATAATTGGTGTAATTGTAAGAGAATAGTAGCTTTTTCATAAGTACTTAATGCTTTCATTCTTATAAAGTAAAGCGGGTCTCCATAAGTTTTTCCAATGCAACTGCTAAAGAAATTGTGGTAGATGATAACTAACTTCAACTGTAAACTGATTATTTGTAACGTTATTCTATAAGATATACATCTTTCATGTAGCATGTACCTTTTTGCCCAAAATAAATACACCAGTTACGAGCTGATTGGTATTTATTTACATAAAAGTTTAGGATCATCTAAGTACTTCTTTCGTCAAACAGTCATACCCTATTAACAACATAACTTACCCTGTGGAAAGAATACCGTCATCGTCTGCCTCAGGATGTTGTAGAAGCTGGTGATGACGAACACTTGCTTGGCGTTGATGACGTCATAGACCAGTACGTACGCCAAGATCGAGCAGAACAAGCAGATGCGCGTGGTGAACATTATGTACGAGGTGAGCACGCCTCGGATGTATGAAGTGGCGCGGATCTGCTTGATCTCATGTCTGTAGGGGAAACAAAATTATCGTACTAATATTATTCAGAGGAAAGATTTAAAGCTCGCCGCCTATTACGTGGTATTAACAACATAATTTGCGAAATACGGGCACATAATTTGCGAAATACGGGCACATAATGTGGAAAAAGGCTTGAATGTATATTTGGTTGCTCTGAAACTACCGTCTTCTTCTGTTGTATAGCTCTTGGCAAATCGGTCATCGTTGCTACTCAGCAAGCCATCGCTTCACCAGGCGTCTCCAAACATCACGAGCCGCTGATATATGGGTGTATTCGTCGATTTAAAAAAATATTTCACCAATAGACAGCTTCATTATTTTTGAGTAACATAGGCTATATTATTAAGCGATATAAATTAAGGATCCTTACAAACACTCCAATAATGTAACAAGATGTAGAATATTTTAATACAATCAAAGCAAAACGAGGGCGCTTTACTATGGTATAACAAATCCGTGCCTATGTATTCATCGTTATAGAAGTATGTACGTATGAGTTCGAGTTTCGAGAGCTGCGTACCTTTTAATCTAATTTAACCGCATATTATTTCATATTATTAATTATTTCGCAGTTTATCAGGGGTCAGCATGTTTAACTTATTTATGGCTGCAAAAGAAAGTTGTGACAAGAATTTCTTACTGGCCGCCTGCCTAACAGCAACCTCCATCGGAAATGGTTTTAAAGGTAATGTATATCTATATAATAAATCAATAAACATTCCTGGAAGGAATTAAGCAGAGATGGAGATACTACGGGTACTAGACAACGGGAAAACATACATAGATACTTTTTGTACATACATTATATTATCATTATATCCTAGCATTATCCTTATTGTCCTAGACTTAAGCTTCGGGCCCAGGGTCTGCTCAGTTGTCTAACCAGATGTCAGTTATTACACGGAGGGAAACATCTTACAATGGTTAAACCAGCTGTCAGCATATTAGAAGCAGCATAATAACAACTGCCGTATATGTTCATAGTACGGTACAGAGCAACCGATAATTACGCACATAACTATTATAATAAGAAAAGTAAAGACCACTAAGGTTTGAACCTGAGACCCTCTGAGCTAGGCTATCGTAGCTCTATAAACATGTTGTGGAAAATACTACTATATTTATAACAAACAGGAAAACTCCAGACCACCAAAGACATATATTTGTATTCAAGTACAACAGACTTATTAATATTTTATCTGTTTCGGAATCGACCTCACGACCCCAGTAGCGAAGTGCTTGATATATGCGATTGATATATATAAAGTAGGATATATAATTATAATTATATACAGTCTGATGAGAATCGGCCATAACAAAACCTAAGTATACCTGAATCAGGTAGTCACCGATGTCAGGTAATAATTATGTATTCTGTTGAGGGTAAACTAGTTTTGCGTTTGGGCGAGTCTTTATTTATGCATGAGGTATTTTAGTTTTAGTATTTACGAATTTTGAGACTTTAATATATAGTTCGAAATTATATTTGTGAAAGATATTTTCACCCATAGACCATAGAATTTTTTTACGCAATAAGTACTGGGCACAGGTTTCTAGGACTTCAAATAAACAAAATTTTTAAAGTTAGAATTTGAATAAAGGTTGTCAAGTTTATCTGATGAACCAGAGGGCCTACTCAATTCAACAAAAACGAAACATCGTTATACCTATCTCTTTCACTCTCTAGGTATATCATTATCGAGCGATGGCATAGCGATAATGTAGGTTCAGAGGACTTTTTGGTTCCTAAAAACCTGGGCTAATATACGTACTCTAAGTATTCGTTCGAAAACTAAGTATTCGAAAACTCGGTTAAGTCAGAGTGGTCTGATCGATTTGTTGTCGACGTTGCAATACAATACGGGAAATAACTAACATAAAACATCAATTTGTATTCACGAAATCTGTTGTCTTATAAACACGCAAAAAGAAGTGTTTTGAGCAGGGTAAAACTTTACTGAGTTTTCCATTTTTTACGTCACTGTAATACACATGTTTATTTAAATAATTTGTGTAGTCAATCAATGTTATCTATTTGTGTTTTATCTTTTTTTTCTGCAAATATGCATGTTTTGCCTAATTCTTCTACGTTAAAGCTACCGCCCGCACGGCACGATAGTTTTTCGGTTGATATTCATAGGAGCTTTATTAAGCCAAATTGCATTAAAGAATTTAACTATCTTGACTTTGGAGTGTTTGTTGGGACGAAAAATAAATAAATTATCTATCTACCTATCTATCTAACATTCCCCTATCTATTACATGTACTTACTCGTTACTGTACTTACCAAATTCCGGTAGGATATTGATAAATGCATTGAACAGACTGACGTTTGTCTTATCTCAGATCGATACCGGACAACAAAGTCACTTCACATAATTTGTTATCTATTTAACATGAATTCATACAACAAACTTATTTTTAAAAGTTACATTCTGTGAAAGTTCGCTATAAAAGAAGGTCATTCAGATCATGGAAAAGATAAAAACAAATGGATGCACAATGTGGGCGCGGCAAGCATGTCACTATTAATAATAATATCGTTTATGCATTTAACACATAATTTACAAAATACAAAAAAATTAAATAACAGTTTTTTTTTAAATATATACAGTATAAGACCATAATTATTTTTTTTTAAATGGGACGTTTATCCTAACGATCGAAATAAGTGTATGTGACAAAATATTACGGACACTAATTTGTTATACACACACTTAATCGCGTTAGGAACTTCGATCACTAAGATCGAAGGTTAGGAAGAAGGCTTTGAGCCTCTGCATGAGCTTGTAAAAATCAGTGTCTCTAATTCAAATTCAAAATCATTTATTCAAGATTGGCTCAATAGAGCTCTTATGAAGGTCAGACTTAAAATTTAACGCGCCCATTCACTGCGGGCGGGAGCTTGATTGTAAAAGAACGGGCAAGAAAATCGTCAAGTTTGGTTTTTTCTCCCGCCAGTTACAACAGTAGAGTTACGCTCTGTTCTCAACAAACATGCCAGTCGCACTACACCGCAAAGGGCAAGCGAAACAGGACCCTAATAGCGTTATTATATTGTACAAGAGTGATATAAGCACTCATCTCATCTATTAAGCCTCATATCAGCCCATTAACAACATACTAGCGAGCACGGGCGTCGTCTGACGGAACCAAGGTGGTGAAAAGAGTCAGGCCAAACACCACTACGCGAACCCACAGCGGATTGGCGCAAGCAGGTGGTGTGTGGAGTCGTGCTGTTAAAAGCAAGCCGCCCAAAAGGGGCTTTAAAAAGCTCAGTGTATTAACCGAAATTCAGGCAAATCTGGTTAGACCAAAAGGGTTTTGAGCCCAGGGCTTCAAGCGCCCCCCCCCCCCCGAACAGGTCTCCACCTTGGCGTGGTGGGGGGGCTGAGTACCTCCAGAAAGGTAACACCCAGAGACCGACGACTCTGGGTGCCCTTAGTACTGACTTCCGGGGGAGAAACTAAGAGGGACCTGTGGAGGGCGCATCGGGCGGGCCAGGAGGGCCCGCTCAGCAGCGCCAGGAGGGTCTAGGCAGTAGGGGCAGGGGGCCCTTGCTGTCTCACCATGGACCCTCCGGGAAGTCGGCCACACACGCTATGGTCGCACGGGGAGGTAGGAGGGGCGCGTCCACTGCGCCTCTCTGAGGAGGTCCTCCCGGTTTTGGTCCGGGGGACGTTGGCCGCAGGCGGGTTGTCAGAAGCTGCAACCCAGGTACTGGCCCCCGCCTCTTTCTCAACAAGCGGCGGGCGTCGTCGGAAGATTTTTAGTGGGTATTACTGCTGGCAGTCGTGTCTGCCGGTGGTGAGTCCCACACCCCCCTTTCGGTCCACCTTTGGCCGGAAGGCAGTGCGTAAATGCATTTTGTTACCGACGTAAAAAAAAAAAAAAAAAAAGGGCTTCAAGCTCAAGTCTAGGGAACACCCGGGATGCTAGGATAATGATGATTAAAGATCAGAGTTTTAGACTCACTTTGTTAAACGGTTGGAATAATAATAAAATAAGTGAACTAAGTAATGAGTCGTTCGTGTGTAAGACCATTCGGCATTGGAATGCTCAGCTTTCAGAAAGAACTTACTTCCTAGCCTTGGCGACGAGGTCAGCGAAGGGTTTCTCCCAGGTGTACATCTTGATAACTTGAATACCAGACAGGATCTCGTTCATGAGTCGAACCCTCTCGTCAGTCCGCAGGGCTGTTTTCAATCGAAGTACTGAGGTCCGTTGGCCGAGATATGCTATGGAGAAAATAAAAAATTTGTTTGCAAATGATTCAACATACTCTTTTTATATGATAAAAATGCCTGAATGATAAAAAGAGCCAATCAATGTTTTAGTATGTATGTCTGTTTTTATATGACCTGGCCATTGTATACCAATCCATACTAATATTATAAATGCGAAAATAACTCTCGTTTGTCTGTAAGTCTCGCTTTCACGCCAAAACACAAATTACATAATTTTATTGTTAAACACAGGTTGTTATGATGAGTACATTAAATATTTTCTTGCCGTGTTGTGCCTCTTGTATAAGCTCCTGCCTACCCCTTCCGGCAAACAGGCATGATACTATTTATGTATGTATAATATTTAAGGAAACTTAAACAAGTGACGCGATATAACTGATTTTCACACGGACAACCACCGCGGTCACCACCACTAGTATAAGAATAAAATCATCAAAACATCGTTACCATCATCATCTTAGCTAATTAACGTCTCTTAACTGACCAAAGGTCTTCTGTCACGAAGCAAGATGAACCACGCGATCCCACTGCGAATTGGCGTAGGCTAGTGTGTGGCGGCCTGCTAATAGATTTTTTCAAGCCGCCAAATTAAATGCCTTTATATGGCTTTGCAAATGCAACGTTACCAAGACCAAAGGCTGAACCATGCATGTCCTCCAAAACTCGGAAGCGCTGAAATTAACATGACATACGAGAACTCTGCTATACTTCAGTGATTGCTTCCGATCACCTGGTACCGCGGTGCTACAAGCTTTTCAAGGTTCCACTCATAATATTGGCGATAAATTAAATACACTACATTACTGGGTTGTCAGATAACAAAAGTGATAAAGTTTTTTTATATGTACTTACCCGCAATCCAATTTAGAATGCAGGGCTTAATGAAACTTATCTATTCAATATAGAACACAATCAATAGAAGATTGTGGGAAAAGGCTGTATAATTCATGATCGATATACTGCACGACGATTGCAATTTTATGCCTTTTTTATTGATTTTTTCATATTGCACAATTACAGGCAAGGAAATTTTCTTTACTTTTCTATGATGTATAGAATACCTTTGTATTTTTTAACCTTTGCAAGAGTTATTTATCCTGTGTTTACATATGTCAATGCACGAACGTAAGCAACCAGATCATATCAAATGCTTAATATAGTCGCGGCAATATCACTGGTAATTTAGTATTTTTTTTGCATAATTGCCTTAAAGGTATTGCTTACAGCATCTTAATCGCCACTCCAATGACAGCCGCCAATCGTATCTCCAGCCACATCAGGTAGGTACAGATGATGGTAGTCAATTGCCCGATCCACAGGCAGTGCTGGAATATAACTGCCACGTCGAAGCAGATTACCACCTGACTGACTGTCGTCTCTTCAAGCGCAGTTTTAGACAATGGCAAGAAAAAAATATATTCACAATCACCTTGAAGTGGAATAAATAGCAACATAAACGCCACTCCGATGACTGCCGCCCATCGAATTTCCAGCCACATCAGGTATGTAATGATGATGGTAGCCAGTGGCCCGATCCACAGGTAGTGCAGGAATATTACTGCCACGTCGAAGCGGTTCACGTCGTTGGAGAGAAGGTTCACCACCTGACCGACTGTTGTTTCGCCAAGCGCCGTTTTAGACAACCGCAAAGACTGTGGGAAAACAAAACGAATGAGTATTAATAGTGTATTAAGTATACAGACCGAACTAAGCAGTCGTAATCGATCACTGATATTAAGCATCGTTTCGCTTTTTTACTTGTTCTAACTGTTTAGGTTCAGAATGTCCAATGCACATAGTATACAAAACCAGCCCATATCTAAATTAATAATAGAATCCTTGACCTACTAGGTTTTTTGATTATTTATAGAAGTTAGATATTTTGGAAATTGCACAATCTGCAAATAAACAACTCTTCTAAATAATAAACTCACATTTACTGCATTTACACATTTAGATGCATGTGATATCAAAAGTACCTTCTTTGTTTTCCGTAAATACACTTTATCTCATTCCGATTGCTCGATAGAATGGTAAGTATTTTTGACTAGCTTAGCTTCGTATTTAACTTTTTATTTAGTAAGTTAGAGGCTCGTGATCCCACATACAAACTATGCAAATAGTTTTGTGGGACCTGTTTTAACTGTTTTTTTTTCGGTAAACCGCCGTTTACCGAAAAAATTAATAAATAATAATAAGTGAGCATGACATACTCAAGCTGCATGATAAAAGGATTTTAACAACATTTATATTAAAATAATGAAATGTGCTGCAGACCACAGATATTTTACTGTATGTTTGTTGTAGTAATATACAATATGGTATCAGTTATAAAGCCATTAAAGCAATTTTAAATGAATCGTTTATAATCAATTTAAATTGAAAAATAATATAGATAACTATGCCACTTCTAGACAAGAGTACGTGGAAGACGGAACTCCAAATTTATAGCGAATAGGGCGTGATTGTTTAAAATTACTATCTATGTAAAGTTTACGCAATAACTTAACACAATATTACATAAACAGTATCAAAAAGCACTAAAAAGTAAATTAACTAAAATAATCAGTTATTTGACGTCGGCTCCGGAGACTGCCCTCAAATCATGTCTTACAAACTGGCATTAATGACATAAAAGAATCACTTTTATTTGATCATTATCATTGCTAAGCAATTTACTTATTTTTATCTATTTAGAGCAAGATATTTTTTGAAGTCTATACATATTTTATTACTGTGGCGTTTAAAATAGGTCGCTTCCGTGCTTTGGAAGGCATGTTAAGCCCAAATTAATGAAAACCAAAGGGTCTAAGTTATCATGTGGCTACCACAGGGCCATGTTAGAGGTTTTATTAGACGGTTTCAAAATGTTTAACAGCTGGATGCCAAACCACTGCCTCTGCATTGGATCTTAACTCCCCGTCACCTCGGTCCATTACAAAAAATACAATATCTTAGTGCTGTGGTTTATACGTGGTATCTCACACTACTCGTAAAGTGAGAACTAGACCTGTTTACAATGTTGAGAGCACTGGTCGAACTAGATAGAAACAAGTAAAATTCTATTAGGGCAACCAATGTCAAGGATATCTCGAATAGCTATACGTGTCATGTCAACATATATTTTCTATTCAGTTATTTGGAAATTGATCTTGAATAACAATTAGACGCTAAAACACCTTGAATACTAAACGTAGACGGAGACTAAGAGGTTAGGGCCTCTACACATATGGCCGGGCCGGGCGGCACGTTAAGGTGAGTATAGGCTACAACATTTACTTGTAACAGAACAACGAGCCGCTCTATGATATGTTCTAGTGTATCATCCTTTAACAAACTAAACGTCGAGCACGCTCGCCTCTTTGTTATAAACCAACGAGCATATTGGTGTAACATTTCGTCGAGCGTATTGGTGTAACATTTCGTCGAGCCACGAGTGCGGGCGAAATACGCACGCGGTCCGCATTTACCCGTAACCGAGCATTCGTAGGAACGTTACATTACATGGAAATGCTTTGGGAACTGAGCTTTTGCCAGTATTGTACCATTTGTAAAAACGTTACATTACATAGAAATGCTCCAGAAAATGTTGTAGTCTATACCCACCTTTAGCTTTAAATAGTCACAATACTAAATGAATTACCAAACATACTATGATATGTGAGCTACCCTTAACACGATAACTCTAAGTTTTCCAGTCACTTTAGTTTGTTGGTTTAGTGTATTGTATCTAGAAATTAATCGTCAGAATTCATGGATATAGGTGTATAGGGATCCAACTAAGATTTAAGGAGCCAAACCAACCTCACCTGCAAGTGGTGCACCTTCTGAACAACGAACGAGGCTTTGGCGAACATAAAAACTCCCGGTAAGCGGCAATAGGTTCGCCCCCTATTACGTGGGACCAACAATATAAATAGCAAAATGTGGGCGTTTAAAAAGCCTCTGCCTACCTTCAGGAACATTATTTATGTATATATGAATCATATATGTAAAGAAGTTATATTATTTCAATGAGTTTGTTTGTTTTTTTTTTGCCTAAGCCTATTTTGGTATCTTTAACTAATCTAGTGCCTTGAAATTAATATCAAAAATGCAAGCTGATCGTCAACATCGTCATGTCAGCCATATAAAGTCCACTGCTGAAAATAGACTTCAAAATTTTACCACGTTGATCGATCTAGTTCCGCCTGCATCGTCCGGTTTCCGCTGCTCACCGGCTAATCGGGTGAAAGGCCGAGGACGTCCTTTAATACGTTTGCCGAATGCAGCTGAATATATATTAGAATAAAATATTTACTGTGTCATTACTCAATGAATGACACACGTTGACAATATCTTCGTACTTTGGAACGAACTATACTTACGTAATATTAATGTTACATACATACTGAAGTGTATTTTGCCTCGACGTCGACTTTGGCTTCGGTTATTTTAACTTCACAATAATTTTAATTCACGAACTTATGTTTAAAAAATATTTATTTTCTCATTAAGAACCATACAGTCACTTACATGATAAAATTACAATAGAAGTGGGTAAGAATAAATAAATCTTACCCACATCTTGTAAATTTCACTTCATAATTTTATTCAAGAAAACTAAATACTACCTAACTGGCTTTAAAGTAAAATTGCGCCCATTTATTACACTTTTAATCGTTAAGCAATAAAGATTCCTAAAAAGACAATATCTATAACTTAAACAGAAAGAACAAGGGTGTATAAAGAAATTTTATTTCATAATTACTCTGAAAAAAAGGTTTATGCATGAATGGAATTTCTTTAATTGGTGACTTAGTTGATTGATGTTTTGTTTAAAAACAAAATATAGAAATACATATAACATAATCTTCTTTGAAGAAATGTAAAAGAAGATAATCTATCACGCTGGATGTCACCCAACACAATCGAATGAGTAATGTTATGCCATTCTCCTGTTCACAATTTAATTGTGTTGACTTAACTATTAAGCAGGTGTTATACAATAGGTAAAGCTAAAATCTGAACAAAATCTATCTTCAATGTCATTAGCACTAAGCCTTGAATTTTAAACGTTCAAACATTTTAACTACCATAAAATTAAAAGTTAATCGTTGCGTTTGTTAAAGTCACTTGCTGTGTAAAGAGTTTTTAGCTGAATACGCTTGTTTACATTACAGTAATTTGGGCATAATAACTCAAATAGTATTTTAAACTAAGGATAAAGTTGGATAAGCCATCTTTTTTGCATGACAAACGGGCTATTGCCTGATTCAAAACCTTTGAGCAATAAATACTTAACGGTAATATCTTGAGTTTTGTTGTCTGGTCTGAATAAGATTTAAACTGCATGTACTGTAACGGACATTTAGTCTGTAAGTAGACATGTAGATCGTTAAGGTGCCCTACAGCCAGGGTTCTTTATTCCATTTTAATACCACTCCACTGCTTTTTAGTGAATCCAACAGACAAGATACGAGATATAGAAACTTAAAAACAAATATACGTTAATTCATAAAAACAGAAGTAATGTTGAATCGATAGAAGACAAAAGCTTAATAACAACAAACTATACATACCTTTCTATAAATAAGCGAACAGCAAGCGACTCTAAACTTCATGCCCATGTGAAGAATGGCCATCATGTATGGATGGATCACGAACACATTAATTGCTGAACAAAGCACTATCGCGGCAGCGTAGTAGTAAGCTTCAGTTGGGCTTATTTTACCCTGATTATCAGCGCTGTAATACTGAACAAGGCTTCCCAGGAATAATGGTTGAGCTAATCTGAAACAAAGAACATATATTGAAAATCCATTTAGTTAGTGTGTTTACGTGTGTTCTCCTAATTGTTTTCTCTTTAGAATTACGCATGCTGCCCGCAGATATACCTACACAAATTGTGCTATTAGCAGTCGTTGAAAAATATTCCACGCCGAAAGATTCGGCTATGGAATAAATTTACAAGCTGGAACCCCTCCCTTAAATTTTTATTTAGTTGTGGTTCCCATAAATCGGATTTAAGATCTAAGAGCTTTTGTCCTCATTTTCATATTGTCCTCATTTAAACAAAACCATTTCATGCTAGACGGATACTGCTATGGAATTCGCTTTCAGCATATTACATATAGACTTGGATCTAGTTATGAGCGTTATTGATAAAAATCGCTCTTATTTGAACTGCATCATCATCTTAACATCAGGCAGATGTAGCCATTATAATGACGAGTCGAGTTTCAATTAGTTTGTCGTATGTAAGCAAACCATTGGTGAAGGACTTAGATTCGCTTAATATATAAAATTAATTGCGTGACTATGCTCTAGTGGTGACTCAATTGGGTCGCTGATAAACTAGGTATCAACGCAGCCACGCCATGATTACTTCGGACATCTGTCACCATGTCTTTGCAAGATGAATTAAATCCCCTTATAATATGGTCCATTTATTCAATGCACTACTAAACCAAAGTGGTATTTTACTCAATCTTACCCAAAGAAGACTAAGATTTAAAGACAAAGCTTAAATCACTAGGTATTTGTACAAGTGCTATTTTTACGGAAATACATATTAGAGAATCATTATGCCCTTTACATAATTAGCAGTAACTAAGGAGTTGAAGACACTTTCAAGGCCATGTTTTACGAACGTTACAACTACAAACCAATATAAGAAAAAACTATGCAATAATTTTTTGCAGTAGCTTATTTTACTGCCAAATAATGTAAATTGCGAAATTGTTACCAGTAGGTCCGATTTTTCGTTTGTAAAAATTATAACTTCTGGTATTCATGAAACTTGACCCAAAAAGAGGAATGCTCAATTTTCTATCAATGCTACAGTACTTACTTGTTCTAAATTATAAACAACTAAGTCAAATTCTACCTTACTCTTATAAAGATACTAAAATCAACTATATGACACTAAAATAATCTATGTACAACCTAATGTATTCGATAATTATCTGCTGTAATAGTTAGATATTATGTGATCTATAATAAAAGTCTAATAAAACTAGTATCTTTGTGTCCAACTTCAAACTTTTTATCAGTGCCGTTGAAGAGGTGCTTGCCGAAAAGTGCGTCATCATCGAGCAGACGCGATAATCGTTTGCGCACAGACTCATCCGGTTTCTGTGTGAAGTAGCTTAGGAAGATCCCAAGCAGGACGGGCTGCTGAATCCTGTGTGGTATGGTTTTGGTGAATTAGGAGTAAGGTTAGATTAGATCTGATCAACAGTATCCAGAGGCTCAGGCTCTACGTGGAAAACACTTAATAAGATCTATGTTTAGCGGAAACATAGCTCGAAAAAACGACGACCGATGAAGCGTTAATGATCTGAGCGCCTACTCTAATTCAACGAAACTTCGTTATACATATACATATTACTTGTCTCTTTCACTCTCTAGTTATATCATTATCGATTGTTAGGGATGTGTATAAGTATAACGAAATTTCGTTTTCGTTGAATTAGAGTAGGTCCTCTGGTCAAGGCGGCGAAAAGCTGGCACCAGATCGATCAGCAGTGGACTTCAAACGACTGAAATAATGATAATTTTCAGCAGTGGATTCTTAGCGGCTGAGATGATGATTACAAGACAGCTTTCATACTATAGGGGCCCAATTCGAAAAATCATTATTTTTGGAAAAACGCGTTTAAAGATTTTTGAGACCCTCTATTTTCACAAAATCGATCATAATTAAATAATTTTTTTTTTTAGATGTGCCCCTATAGTAGGAAAGCGTTATATACCAGTTTTCTATAAAAAAATATATACCACATCACTAATGGATTATTGCGCTTTTAACTTTCATGATTTAAGAATAAAAATGATCTGCTTGTGAAGTTTACCTAACGTCTCTTGAATACAGGAAAACCATCTATTTACATTAGAGATCAAAACATTCATGGCTCTATTTATAAGTGCTGTCCGAAGTACGAAACTCGGATCAGAATATTGATGAAACTTCTAGTTTAAATAGGTCACGGCCTTTGTTCTTGAGCTAAATATGCAAATTTACTTAATATTACTTTGAATTACGTGTATATTACATTTATATTTGCGTACGGAATAATAATCCTAGTTTGAAAAAAGAAAAAAAAAACTTTTTACACTGCATTTTTAAAAATATATATTGCAAATCTCAAAATTCGTCTTTAAAAAATCATTCACATAAGTATCTGTCTCATGAAAGAACGTATTAAGTTGATGTTAAACCATAGTGTTATTATCACATATGAGACATAATACTTTTAATAATATTTTTTGGCCATTATTATGGTCGTGTGAGTCGTAAATACTCATTCCTAGCCGCATAAATCGCGGGTTCCATTCCCATGAGGGTTAAATTTGGTGTTTTTATATGTATATTAAGTGTATATGTACAAAAAAAGTAATTATGTATGTTTATCCATTATTTAATTTTAGTATCCATAATATATACCTTCTTATCTTGGAACTAAATAATTGTTGAGTTTGTCAGAAAATATTTATTTATATAAGTAGATTGACGACCGATATGGCGTGTAGGCAAGTTTGATACCCACACAGGACAAATCTTTGTGTGCATAAACATGAATATTTGTTCTGGTCGGGGTGTTTTTCTATGTATATTATGTATGTTTAACAAAAAAAAGTATTATTAAAATAAAGTATTTATATATTTTTATCCATTATTCAATTTTGTATCTATATAGCCTGTGAGTTTCTTGCCAGTTCTTCTTACAGAGCGGTGGCTCGGAACTGGCACTTAGATTCACTTACACTTAAATATTTTTTGTTTTTTTAATTGTTTGGTTGCAAGTGAATCTAAGCTTCGTGATTTTAGTATAGTTATATTTTATTTGTTTTTGTTATTTTTTTATAATTTTGACGTTTTCAAGTACTATGTAATAGTTTATGAAATAAAGTGTTTTTGACTTTGACTTTGACTATATATGGGTTGCATATTGCTGTACTGATTTGGCCCACATTCACCTGTTTTAAAAAGTCGTCGATTATATTCCCACACTGCTTAGGTAGGAGTATTTTCTACTCTGTATAAAACAAGGGTTATTGGTTAGGTCATTTGTTCTTTTATAAGTAGTACAAGCTTGTTAATTGATGAGACTAGAGAGGATATTGTTTTTACTACATATTTCCAAGTTAAGTCACGCGACTGTCACAATACAATCAATATGTACCTACATTTAAACCTTTATACTGTTATAATAGTTAATGAATTACAGTTACATCATCCTGTTTACTGAACAACTAATGTAATAATAACACTTAAACAATCTAGGATTTCTACAAAGATGAACGAACCTAAACGCCCTTACGTCTTTCATTACCAATTAGATAACCGAATTGCGTATGAGTCGATGTACTGATCTATAACACTTATTAAGTACGGTCAAGCATTTGTCTTCAACTTGTGAAACCACTTTTATCAATATTGGACTTTATTTAGATACAAAATAATGTTTTTATTTAATTGTTGCAGTTTACTAGACATTGGCTTTAACTGTATCATGTCTAAAACTGCAGGGGTGTTAATGACATTGTATTATCATTACTGACGTCAGTTTATATAACAAGTACTGGCTTGTGCTTTTTATATTATGTATTAAGATATACGAATAATAACTCTGCCATTGACGGTTACAAGGCCAGATGAAATAGAGAAGCCCTTCGCTTATATGTATATTAAAACACATAAATATATACAAAAAAATCTCGATCGACATAATTCCGACATCTTGAATAATAGTTGTCACAAATGAACACAAATGAACACAAAACAACACGTGTAACCCTTCCTTCTAGATCAATGAGAAAACTGCATTTAAATTGGATGCTTAGTTTAAATTGAAGGTGCAAACAGGTGACTTTGTTTACTTTGCTCACATGATTTCCGAACATACGTTCTTCTTTAAGGTCAAATAATTTGTTGTATGTAGCATATTACATGCTGCTTCTTTAAAGAGCGGCGAGCGAGCTTCTCTAGCCCAGTAGCGAGACCCCTTGCCTTTAAATTCAGAGGGTCTAGGGTTCAAACCCTGGCGCACCTATGACTTTTCGAAGTTATGTGCTTAATTATCGCTTACTCCGTGCCTTAGAAAGCACGTTAAGCCGTTGGACCCGGCTGTCATGAACATCTATGGGAGTCGTTATTAGGAAGTCAGTGCCTTCTAACAGACTGACAGCTGGTTTAACCATAGAATGATGTTTCCCTCTGGGTTGCGGAGGTCAGACGGCAGTCGCTCCACGTAATAACTGAAATTCAGTCAAATCTGGTTGAACCAGTGAGCAGACCCTGGGCCCTAAGCTGTAGGGCAACCGGGATAATGCTAGGATATGAATGAGCATATTCCATGCTCCAAAATATGTTGAATATAACAGGTCTACATTTGTGACATATATAGCATAGCAATATAGGAATGCTTACAAAGATCATTCTTAAGTTATTCATATTTTAAATAAAGACAAACTGAGTAACTTTTGTTAAACACAATTCAGACAAAGTTGTCAACTTATTGTGAATATAAATGTCCTCTGTAGTGGTATTTTCACATTAATTTGTATGACTGGAACATTACTCACTCAGTTAATTATTGAAATTGGACCAGATCTGTGTAACTAACACATCGCATGCGTAATGGAATAGTGACTTAACTCAAAAAAGACGATTTTTGGGACATCACAGAAGATTTGTCTTGTCTTGAAGTTTGATTTGTCACCGATTAAAACCCTATAGCGGAAAATAAAGAAAATGCTGCGCAAGATAAAAGCGACCTAAAAGAGAAAATTAAATCTGTCGGGGATTCAATAACTCCACAAGAATGTGAAGAATTGGTAGCACCGATACCACGTAGAATAAAGGCTGTAAGCGATGCTAATGGTGCCGCCACTAAGAGGTAAACGAGGTATTCTGCGCCGATAAATGCGATGGACGAAGTTTATTGTTCCCGATGAATTTATTATTATTTTTCCAAAGGAAAAATATTTCTTACTTTTATTAATTCGAAATAAATTTAATTTAGTGTTCAAAAACTATTCAAATTTTACTTTGAATATTAAACACGTATAATACTTCCCCAATACAGAGAAATACACGATTTCCTTTGTATTGGTGCTCGTAAATTCTAACGATCTGTGGTCTCGAACCATACCTGTTAATCGATAGTGTTGTGGACTGAAGGAAACACAGGGTTTTTCTGTTCAGGAATATATTTCTTCTTCAGAGTTTACAATTTTTCTTTTTTCTTTTCTTTTTCTTCTTAATTGTTGCTTCCTCTGATGATCGTACCTTTCGAACAAACACGGCTTACTTAAGTACTTCGAGGCAATACCGTACAGAGAGCCGTTTTTTTGTGACCCAATTTCGTATACATTTTTACTATGACAATACGTGTTTTCTTTTATTTTTACCATTATTCTTTTTAACAATATACAAGTGTTATACATCAAATTAAAGGTCTCATTCTATACTTTCTTAAAATATAACTATCACACATACATGTCAAATAGATAAGATTTTATGACCTTTTGAAACTCATACTTGGCTAAGTCTATACATTACACATATTGAATCATCGAACGTAACCTAATTTTTATAATTCTCTTTACCTATTTACAATTTATTAAAACGAAATCGTAGTTCTTAACAATAATCTAATGACGTTGCCGCTGTCCTTAACATTCTCCCCCCGGCGTAATCTTGATGTAGCCTCTCAGGGTGACAGTGGCAGGATCTCCTTGTCTTGATCAGCATCCTTGGCTCCAGCTGCTTCCAGCATCGCTAATTTGGAAGTCGGTCGCCGGAACACTCCGCTCGTAGTGCGCACGTCGGCACTTCGTACATGTTCATCTGGGCCTGGATACACGCGTTCCACGACGCCTCGTGGCCATGTGTTACGTGGTAACAAAGGATCTACCACGATCACGAGGTCCCCTACTGCAAGTGGTCGCAGGTTTCGTGGGTTTCCGCGCCGGGACACCAGCGTTGGTAGATATTCGCGCACCCAGCGTCGCCAGAATTCGTCAGCAAGAGCATTAGCGGTGCGCCAAGCACGTCGGTCGGTTAACTCACAGGCTCCAGTGGTAGGTAGACCGGTCGATGACCCAATCAAAAAATGGTTCGGGGTTAATGCCTCAGGGTCGTCTTGGTCCACTGAAACGTGAGTCAGCGGTCTGGCGTTGACTGAATATTCGGCTTCAGCCAACAGGGTCTGTAGAACCTCTTCTTTCGGGAATTTCTCGTTCAATGTCACCTGGAGGGCGGTCTTCACGGATCTGACCATCCTTTCCCAGGCACCTCCCTGGTTTGGAGCGCCTGGCGGTGTGTACTTCCACTTCATACGGTGTTGCAGTCCCAGCTGTTGCAGTTCAGGAGCCCATTCTTCAGCAGCTCGTCGCAGTTCCACGTCCGCACCCTTGAAGTTAGTGCCGTTGTCCGAGTACATGACTGCCGGCCATCCTCTTCGCGCCGCCATTCTCCTGATCGCCATCAGAGCTGAATCCGTTGACAAAGACGCTACCAGTTCGATGTGGATAGCTCGCATAGTCAGGCAGGTAAACAGTGCTCCCCATCTTTTCTCATGACGGCGTCCGATGGTGACTGTCATGGGACCAAAGTAATCCAGCCCACAGTTGGAGAACGGTCGTTGAAATGCTCCTAGTCGTTCTTTAGGTAGGTCTCCCATGGGTGGCGTTCGAGGGTTCGCTCTTCGCAGTCGGCAGAAGGTACAGTCTTTGGTGACGGATCGCACGGTGGGTCGTAACTTCAGAATCCAATACTTCTTCTCGGTTTCCATGTCCTGCTTTTCTGTGTTCGTACATTATCAGGAGTCTCGTGAAGGGGTGTCGACCGTCGAGTATAATCGGCTTCTTGGTTTCCACCGGAACTTGGGCAGCACCAATTCTTCCTTTGAGTTTCAGCAGGCCATCTTCGTAGGTCGGATCGAGTCTGTAGAGTGGACTGGATCTGGGAACTGTCTTTCCCTTCTTCAATAATTCAATTTCGGCCTGAAATTTATCTTGTTGAGCTCTTCGTTGCCATAGTTTCTCAGCCTTTTGAAGATGTTCAACTTCCAATACAGCTTTCTTGTTCCTAATCCTCTCCATGACTGAAAGGACTCTCCCTGTCGTTCTTATCAGACGCTCATAGTTCGAGAAGCGTGTGATTTCCGGTAGACAGCTCAGTTCAGGGGCGGAGTCTGAAGCATAGAGGACGACTTGCTCTTCTTCATGATCTTCATAGTTCGTCAAGTTCTGAGGCCATTCGTTCATAGGCATCTTCAGAAATTCTGGGCCAGTGTACCAAACGTCTTCAGCGCTCTTCGGTACATAGCCGGATCGGGTGGCTAGGTCTGCCACGTTCTGGTGTGTCGGTACCCATCTCCACTGATGGACGGAACTGAACTCCGCGATCTCTCCGAGCCTGTGCGCTACGTACGGTGTGTAGCGTCGGCTGCCGTTGCGGATCCAGTGTAGTACCACTTGAGCATCTGTCCAGTAGACGACGGCGTCTGCGTTCCATCTGTGCTCTCTCACGACGTTGTCTGCTAACCTGATCCCAATTAATGCAGCTTGCAGTTCCAATCTTGGGATCGTTTGTGTCTTGAGCGGCGAGACCTTCGCTTTAGCTGCAGCCAAGATGGTCTTCACGCTTCCATCTTCTTGTTCCAATCTCCAATAGACTGCAGCAGAGTAGGCGCTTTCGCTCGCGTCGCAGAAGACGTGCAGCTGGCGGTTTCTGACGGGGCTCCCCCCGTTGTAGCTTCGCGGTAATTCGATACGCTTGATGTGTTCCAGGTCCCTCAACCATTGAGCGAAGGCTTCGGCGGACGGTGCTGGAATTGGCTCGTCCCAGTCGATCTTCTGCCGCCATAGGTTCTGAAGCTCAATCTTCGCTGTGATCGTGTAACAGCTGAGTAGTCCCAGTGGATCGTAGATACTCATTACAGTGCTGAGTGCTTCTCGCTTCGTTGGTGGTCGCAGCAAACGTTGAACGTCGGCGGGGACTCGGTTGAGTGAAGTATTAAACTTCATCACGTCGTTGGCCGCATCCCAGATCATGCCCAGCGTCTTCTCGCAGAGCTCGTTCTTCGTTATAGGTTGTTCCGTAGCTCTAGCTCGCAGCTGTTCAGGGATGCTGCTTAAAGTGCTCCTTTCGTTACAGGTCCAACTCCTCAGATGAAAGCCGGCCTGTTTGTGGACGTAGTCAACCTCCTCGATGGTTTCTCTGGCAATCTCTTCACTGGGGTAGCTATCGACGTAATCGTCTACGTAATGTGCTTCAGTGATGGCCTTCAGTGCTTTGGGGTGTGATTCGGCGAAGTCCAGCGCGTTTCTGTTTCGTACGCTGTGTGCCAGAAACGGAGAACTTGATGCCCCAAATATCATCGATGTCATCTTGTATGGAGTAGGTGGCTTCGTCCGATCTCTTCTCCACAGGAACATTTGAGCGGGTTGATCTTCTTTCCTAATTTTCACTTGTAGGAACATCTCTTGAATGTCAGCTTTGACCGCAATTCTCTCTTCTCTGAATCTGAAGAGTATCGACATAAGAGGCAGTAATAGATCCGGCCCTTCTAGTAGAAAATCGTTCAGGCATACGCCGTGCGTTTTAGCTGCAGCATCGAAGACCAATCTCACTTTTCCCGGCTTATTAATGTTCTTCACGGGAAAGTGAGGCAGGTACCAGGTCACGCGGCTACCAGCTTCAGATCCGTCGCACTCCTCTGCGTATCCTTTCTGAAGAAGGTTATCTATCTGCTGTTCGTATTGCTGTCTCTCGTCCGGTGACTTGTCCAGCTTGTGTTCTAAGTTCGTCAGCCTTTTGAGCGCATTGTTGTAGCTCAAAGGTAGGTGAATGTCGTCTGCCCTCCAAGGAAGCCCAACCTCGTAGCGGCCATCTTCTCTCCTTCTCGCTGAGTTCTCGAAGGCGTTAGCTGCTCGTTGATCTCGTTCGTTGGTTCTGGACTTCAATGAGATTCCCAGGGCATCGATTTCAAAATGCTTCTTGACCGTCTCTTGCAGGTCTTCTTGGTGTGACGTAATGCAAACGTGGAGGATGTCTTCGTGATCTTGCCTGATGATCTTCTTGGGAAGGTTGCCATGAATAACCCAGCCTAGTTGAGTTCGTGAGGCTGCGGGTTGGTTCTGCTTCCCCATACGTAGTTCTCTGGATACAATTAGCTGCCAGTTGTCGCTACCGATCAATATTTGAGGTTGCTTCTGCTCGTAGCATAACTCTTCACGCTTAAGGTCTTTCAGGTAGTCCAGCTGCAGAAGTTCCTCGGGTATAGACTGGTTCGGTAGGTTCATGCCCTTGACGGTTCTTGCGGTTATGGCGTAATTTCGTCCTTTGTGACCCCGTATGTTGATCTTGACCAGACGGCTGTTGGCTTCACGTCGCTCCGTGTTGATCCCCTGCATGTTCAGACTTCTGTAGGGACCTTCTGCTCCAATCGCTTTGGCTACTTTGTCGTCAAGTAGCGTGACTGTAGACCCCTCATCGAAGAGTGCGTAGATCTTGGCTTCACCTTTGGGCCCATTGATCGTGACTGGGCAGATCTTCAGCTTCACTTCTCGATTGGCCGTGGTTAAGGTAGTCGCTACAGTCTCTTCTGTTTCTGAAGCTGTAGGTGTGGATGACACCCTTGACTCGTCGTGGAGCAATCTGTGATGAGGTCTCTTGCACCCGTTGACTCCACAGGGCTTCGCCTTACAGTTGATCTTTCTATGTCTGCCAGCCAAGCATTTGAAGCATACTCTGGCGTCCTTTGCTGTGATCCATCGTTCTTGGATCTTCTTCTCCAGGAACTTCGAGCACTTCGAGAGTTGGTGCTCCTGTTCACATGAGGGGCACCTCATCTTGCTCTGGTCCTGTGACTTAGGTGAAACGGCTTCTTGATCTTCCGATACGGCAAAGACTGGTCTTCTATTCCTTTGTTCCAGTAGTCTTCCCTGCGGCCGTAGTGGTTCTCGTTTCGCAGTTAGGCTTGTACAAAACCCATGACGCAGCGCTCGATCGGCTTCTCTCATTAGGAACTGAGATAAGAGTGCGATCTCAGGTTCTTCGCTGCATCCCATTGTTAGCTCAGCGTAGTCGTACCATCTTGACCTTTGATGTGGACTGAGCTTCTCGAGGATCTCTCTGATCAGCAAAGGGTTCTGAAGGTACCCCTGCTTGACCCCCTTGAGCACGGTGACTGCGTTCTGGACCTTCACTGCAAATGTGTTCAGCTCGTTTGTGGCTCCCCCGAGCTTGGGAAGCTTCTTCAGTTCTTCTAATGTTCGGTCAACAATAAGTTCAGGTCGACCGAAACATTGTTCCAGGGTCTTCACTATTCGATCGGGTGGCGTTGTCGCAGTGAGTAGAGGAGCCACGGCTTCTTTGGCTTCCCCTCGAAGACTGTTCCTCAAGCGCGCCAGGTTCTCGATCGGTGAGATGTTGAAGGTTGTCGTTGTCTCTTCATATGCGGCTTTGAATTGAAGCCACTCTGTCGGTGCCCCGGAGAACACTGGTAGATCTGAGGCTTGACGTGATGGTGGTCGCATGGTCATCATCTTCTGTAAGACCCCTGCCAGTTGTTCAATTCCTCGGTCATGTCTCCTTGGTGAGCGTTCCTTTGTTGAATCTTTCCAGCCGACTCTTGTTCGAAACCCTTCTGTTCGTTCTCTTCGGTAACGCGTGTTCTCTGGTTCAGGTTTTGATGTTGTAGCAGCATCAGCAGTAGCAGCCACAGCATCAACATCAGCAGCAGCAGGCGGTAGGGTGGGGGCCCGAAGGTCATTGGCCTCCCCCCGTAGGGCCTCTGTGCCAGCAGTGGTGTCCTGAAGCCATGTTGTTACGCGTCGTTCCAATTGTTCGGGTGGCTCTGGGTTTTCTTCATCATTGCTGTCATCTTCCAAGACAGCAATATCAGCGGCAAGCTTCTTTTTAATTAGCTCAGCTTCAATTTGTAGTTCTTTTCGACGAATAAAGGCAAGCTCCTTTTCCGCTTCGTACTGCATACGGGCGATGACGCTGGCCGTTGATCGGCGTGAATGTATGGAGTTCGCTTTGTTTCTTCGAGTCGATCCGCGGTCAGATTCGACGTACTTCGTATTTCTCGCCGGCGCACTGCTATGTCCCGGCAGTGTGGTATACCCCTGCAGCCGTTCGGATGCTGCAGTAGGTATGTCAGTCGCCGACGATGGCTCGATCTGGCTAGTCTCCGTCGCCGCCGCTAGTTCTGCTCGTTCGTACGTCCCAGGTTCAGAGGGGCCCCCCCCGATCGGGGGTGCGGGGGGGCCGGACGCGGTCGGTGAGCGTGGCGGATCGACGAAAACTCGCCGTTGAGTTTGTTCATCTTCGTTCGCGGCTTGATTTCTTGTGACGACCATTTTTTCCTGCTTCCCTGGCTTCTTCATAATCCGGCTCGAAGGACCAGCGATTGTTGTGGACTGAAGGAAACACAGGGTTTTTCTGTTCAGGAATATATTTCTTCTTCAGAGTTTACAATTTTTCTTTTTTCTTTTCTTTTTCTTCTTAATTGTTGCTTCCTCTGATGATCGTACCTTTCGAACTACTACTGGGGGTCTTCAGCGAAGATTTTCTTTCTTCGTGGTGTCGGGCCTCGAGCGTAAGCTCCTTGCCCGGGCATTCAACGCTGCTGGTGATACCAGCAGGGTCTTTTGGACTCCTTCCGTCTTCTTCCTTACGTGCCCGTAAGGGAGAGGGAGGAGTAAATTGGGGTTCTTTTTTTTTTTTTTAGTATTTGCTGGATAGTAGGGTATCGTCACCCCACCAGGTCAAAACGACCCTCGGCGCGGTCATGCCCACAGGGTGAGACAGCATTGGCTGAGGCCCCGTGAACGCCAGCGAGCGGGTCGTCCCCCTGGTGGGGGTCCTTTCGAACAAACACGGCTTACTTAAGTACTTCGAGGCAATACCGTACAGAGAGCCGTTTTTTTGTGACCCAATTTCGTATACATTTTTACTATGACAATACGTGTTTTCTTTTATTTTTACCATTATTCTTTTTAACAATATACAAGTGTTATACATCAAATTAAAGGTCTCATTCTATACTTTCTTAAAATATAACTATCACACATACATGTCAAATAGATAAGATTTTATGACCTTTTGAAACTCATACTTGGCTAAGTCTATACATTACACATATTGAATCATCGAACGTAACCTAATTTTTATAATTCTCTTTACCTATTTACAATTTATTAAAACGAAATCGTAGTTCTTAACAATAATCTAATGACGTTGCCGCTGTCCTTAACAGATAGGTTACTGATCTCTTTGCATATAGCTTCTCGTTGAAGGTTAAAGTTAGACGTTGTATTTTAAGTAAACTTATACAACGCTATGGATTTTCAAAATAGGATTACTAATATCAAATCAACTCCGTTGAGCACAGATTTTACAGCTCAACATTATTGGATATAAAACGGCATGACATATATTCTGTTTTGATGAAAACTGAATGCATGATATTATAATCGCGGCCAGTATCTAAATTTGCGAATATCGATTTCAAAAAGTTATAAAAATTTATCATATTTGTCATCTAATGCAATTTTTTACCAAGTTGGCGTAGGACTCTGTGACGTCGCCGGGGGGGAGTCGACCCGGTGTTGCCACCATTGTGACTGCGCGGAAGACACCGCGCAGCACACTTTGGTGGCGTGCCCTGCGTGGGCGGGGCCGCGGTCGACGTTGGCCGCGGCCCTGGGTGGAGTGGCTCTCTCGCTGATGACCATCATGCAAAAGATGGTCGACAGCGAGACGGCATGGGAGGCGATGGCCTCCTTCTGCGAAGTGGTGATGTCGCAGAAGGAGCCCCGCCCGGCCGCGCCCGGGGGTCTTAGGCGGCGGGGGCAGGGGGCCCCTTCCGTCTAGCTATAGACCCCCCAGAAGTCGGCCAGTCACGTCATGGCCGCAAAAAGAGGTAGGAGGGGCGCGACACACTGCGCCTCTCTGAGGAGGTCCTCCCGGTTCTGATCCGGGGGACGTTGGCCGCGGGCGGGGTGCCAGAAACTACAAATCCCCTGGTGCTGGCCCCCCGCCCCTTCTTCAACAGCGGTGGGCGTCGTCGGAAGATTTTTAGTGGGTAGGACTGCGGCGGTCGCGTCTGCCGTAGTGAGCCCCACACCCCCTCCCGGTCTCCCCCTTTTGGCCGGGAGACAGTGCGTAAATGCATTTTGTTACAGACGTAAATCAAAAAAAAAAAAAAAAAAGGACTCCTTCAATACTCTTCATTCTGGTCTATGTTGAGTTGTTTTGATCAAATTTTTAGCCGCGATCTTGGAGGATTCGATTTATATAAATTAACATAGCTATTTCCTAAACTACAATTAAACTTGCAGTCTTATTTCGATAGCAGCACACAGCATAACGCCTCAAATGTAATTATCAATACGTCGTTAAAAAAATCTGATGAGTCGGTGACTACTACAGTTTTCACGTTCAAGACATAAACAACGAACTCAATTTTACAGAACATCAAGGTAGGAATACTCAAATCAAAGTTAGTGTGGACCACAGATATTATACAATAGATAACGCAAGTATCACGATTTGTATTGAAATCAAGCGGGACGACTTTTGAACACCTAATGTGACGTCACTGCCGATATTTAGTGAAGGGAAATCCAAACTGATTCATCGACACTGATGCCGCTGATGATAAATATTTCATAATATAAAATCGTTCATGTTACAGTATTTAAAAAACAACAACAGCGGCGGCCAAACTCGCATTCGCGTTATTTATGGTAAATGTATATGTATATACATATATATGTGGTGTAGACTTTATAAGAATGCAAGAGTGATTTTGTTAGCTTATTTATTTGTTACGTTTTCACACTTCTATCACTACATATACTCATGTAATTTGTTGACACTAAAAAATCTCATACCAAAAAGTACTTAATCATACCGAAAAAGGAGGTATCTGAGTTTCTGTGGGACGCGATAAACTGTAAGTCACGCAGGCGAAGCCGCAGCTAGGAGCTAGTTGCTAAATATATATTCCTAAAATTTTTGACTGTGGAATTTACCCAAAGCACAATCGTGGACAGAAGTCTGAGAAAAAAGTATCTGCACCAAAAAAAATACAGTGGAACAAACCAGTATTTTTGGGTCCTGCCTCAGTGGCCGTCTTTAATTCTCTTGTTTTATGCAGTCATGTGATGATGTTTTTAAAGACAAAGCATCATTATTTCATGATGTTTTAATATGAGAAATCAAAAAAGGTATAATACAATGTCCAACACAATTATATCAGGTAAATAATTGTTGTTCAAAAAAATTATCATACTCAGTATTTTTCACTAACATCTGTCAGCTTATAGAAAGCCATGTAATCTGGACATAAGTGTTGATACTTAGTATATTATTAGTTATTACACTAGTATTAACAATGTGAACTGAATAAAGTTCGTGCCTGCCGTACGAAGATCGTCGCCCTGTAATTTTCCGAACCGCACGGCTCTACTCAAGAACTCGTTTTCCTTACCTAAATATATATTACTTATATTGAATCAAACAATTAAACCTTTACATATTCAATCCCTCTCCGCTTTGAGAAGTGTACAGCAGAGCTATATTATAACAAACGGCGATCAGAATCACACATGAACGTCACTAAAGTCTAGGAAGGCTACTTTATTAGGATGAAAACTGAATACGAATATAATTAAGAAAAAAGCATAACAATTTGGTGCCGAGTGTTACGGGCCTAGAATAAACTCCCTCTGATCTTACGGGGTGTCGTAAGAGTCGACGACGAAATCCTACCGGATAAGCAGCGTCATTTTGCGTACTGGCTTGAAACGCGATAACCAACCCGCCTGCCCAGCGTAGTGATTATGGGAAAATACCCCCAATATACCTAATGTAATCTATTGGGGTGGCTAAAGTTCAGCAGTGGACTTTATAAAGCTAATATGATGATATTTTGACGACCGATATGGCGTGGAGGTCAGTATACCTTCACTTCAATCCAGAGGTCGTGGGTTCGATTCCCACACAGGACAAATCTTTGCGTGCATGAACATAATATTTGTTCTGGTCTGGGTGTTTTCCTATGTATATTAAGTATGTATTTACAAAAAAAAAGTATTAAAGTATGTTTATCCGTTATTTAGTATCCACAACACAAGTTGTTAGTGATACTTATCTTAAACCTAAATAATTGGTGTGATTGTAGGAGAATATTTATTATTATTTATTTATTATTTAATGGCAATTTACGAGGCAAGGCTAGGCAGAAACTGAAACCAATGAAGTACCTACCAATAGAAAATCTAACAGGTTGCATAAGCTCTGAGTGAAAATTACATAACAATTATAACTAAAGAGATATTAGCTGTTTCTATTATGCAAACAACAGTAAACAATTAAATGCATTATTAAACAGCATATTTACCAGAATGGCCATTCACACGATGTGTAAAATAACAAAATTACAAGTTGAACTAAGGTTAGTAATAAAATTATAATAACATAAATAATGTTTAAACTCTGTTATCGCGACAGTTATTGCATTATAACATTTCACGCAATAATTATTATGTAGTCTTTAAATATTATGACTGGGATTACACTGCAAAATACGGGTTAAGGTCCAAAACAGACTGAAGGAATCGCGGCAAATACTAATAACTTTGGCTTGATAGTCAGCATAGCACCGCTTATTAAATTGCATTTCGTTAGTTAATGGTTCTATGGCTCTTGTCTGATTGGCCTAACTAGTTTGCTCCGACCTCTTTTGGTGTTTATTATGTTTTTAATTTATAGGTACACAATTTATAAACATATTTTATTAGGACAGTAGCTTTATTTTTATATTGAATTTCATATAATGCAACAGATGACAACCCTATGGAGAATAGGTACGATTTTTTCATTTTGTTGAGAGATCTGAATGAATCTTTATTCACTTGAAATATCGAGTCAACATCGGTTGGGTGAAATGGCGACAGGCTACTGAAACAACATGCGATCAACATGGATTCCTGAACATGAGTCAAGGGTTGAAGGATAAAATCTGGAATCTGGTGTGTTGTGTGGATTAGAATTCTAGGCCAGTATAAAAGAAGCAATTAACAAAGCGATTTAAGCATACGATAAGGGGTTCACGGGGCTAATGAAGTGCACTTTTATCACTGTAAATTTTTTTTTTAAACAAGTCTATCGGAGTGGATAGGGTATTACAGCCGTACACCCTTATAAATCTAATGAAAGTGACAAACACGTTGTGTGAAAAATAATTAATCTTTATCAAGTTTATTTTGTTGCAAATAATTGTACAAGTTTATGAATCATGAACATAATGAAATGTGATATTTAAAAAGTCTGTGCTAATGATAAGCCATTTAAGCAACTGAAACTATATAATATTTTTTTTCTTTACTTGACTGCTAAGTTTGAATCATACACGCCCGAAATAGGCTTTGTTTGATGTGCGTGACATCCAACATGACAAATTTATTTGCGTTTCCTATAATATTTCATCATGACAATTGCCTGTTTTAGGCTAAGTTTTGTCTAAAAATTACTTTATTTTAGTACTGACACATTAAATTAACATGATCTTTTTAATTTTGTCGCATTAACAACGAATAGATTCCGTTTCTCTATGACTTCTTCTTTAATTACCTATATTTTACTTAATTATATACAACCTGGAGCCAAATGGAGCGTAATGACGCTACCTATTATTTTAAAGTCTGTAGACATTACAGGTAACAGACAGACACAATTAAATATGCATTTATAACATAAGTATGCATTCGTTATATTATTTCCGCTTACCACAAACTCATAAATAAATTATAATACTTTTTTACATGCTTTGCATAAAATCAGCTGATACGAGATGATGCAATCTCAGTGGTTTATCCAGAGACACGTAAATGTTACCCCTCGTTTTCACTACGAAAAAAGTATATTACAAGTCCAAAACAAAAATTGTTCTGTGTATTGGACAGAATAATGGACTCATGTGTATTAAGACTATCTAAAACATTATTTCGTTCACACTGTGTAGCCGACAAGTATAAAACAAATTTGCGTTTACACTGAGGTCTGTGACAGTCTACAACTTGTCTAATACATTGATAGCGTTCTCATCTTTAGAAGCAACAATATGGCGACAATATTCAAAGCAAGCGAAACCATCTAAAACGGGAGCATCTCAACAACAATCATTGACAATTGTGCAATAAACCGTTATGTCGTATCTAATCAATTGTTGGTATACATCTTATTGAAGGCACGTACTATTATCAAACACTGAACTATCTCAATTGCGTTTTTTTAAACCACTATGTGTCACTCAAGTACCGGGCCCAGCCGATGGAAAGTGAAAATTGCAGCACATGGACGCTAGAATTGTCTGTCTGATAATAATTTGTCTTTGTTCATTGAAAAATTTTGTCAAAACCGGTGAAGATGTATAGGGGAAATAAACCTTACAAAACTTACTAAACAATTTTACATAGTTATAAAAATCCTTCAACCTACTAAAATCTATAATATTTTCAATAAACATAGTTTTACAAGTTATGCATAAAACGAAAAGCTAAATACTGAAAACTGCCCCCGAGCAAGCAAAACCATTTTAAACGGGAGCATATCAACAACAATCACTGCCAATTGTGCAATAAAACATAAACGTATCTAATTAATTGTTAGTAAACATGTACTTAGATGCAAGTACTGTACTACTATTTTACACATTAAATCATAATAGTAAATTAGGTTTCTGATAATACATTTGTATCAAAATTTCGTCTTATGTATAATCGTCAGTTGTGAAAAGAATTTAGTCGCACACTGTCCATAGGACTTATGCATTTTCACAAAATTGACAAGAAAGATTATTATTTTATTGATAGAACTCCTTTAATCGGGAGCATCTCACTCAACAACAATAACTGCCAATTGTGCGATTAAGCATAATGTTGTATCTATCAATTGTTGGTAAACATCGTATTAAACGCACGTACAACTATCAAATACTTTCAAATATTTTAATGGTAATATATAATTTCGTTTCAATCGTCAAACTGTACATGGAACTTCTGAATATTGAAAATGTAATACGAGTTAGATTAATGTGAAATTAGTTTACATTGGTTATAAAAAACTAGTCCTATTTAATCGGGAGCATTTCATTCAACAACAATCATTGACACTTGTGCAATAGAGCATAATATCGTATCTAATCAATTGTTGCTAAACAAGTCATTAGAGGCACGTACCACTATGAGACACGTTTAACTATCACACTGAATTGTATTTACGATATTACCTACTTTCTTTATCATGACATCAATTGTTTCGATCAGCTGACATAGTTGATGTAGGTTCCTATGTCTACGTTTTGAAAACAAACTGATTTTAAATAGTAATTTGTTACAAATGTAATAGTTTCATAAAATGTCGTTTCTTATGGATCAATCAATCAAATTTTCGTATGTATAAATAAATAATTAATTACTAACAATTACACCAATGGTTTAGTTCCAAGATCAGTATCATTAAGAACTTGTGTTATCCCTTTAGCTTTTAGACGACCGATATCGCGTGGAGATCGTGGTCGTGGGTTCGTTTTCCACCCAAGAAAAATATTTGTGTACATAAATACACATGTGACATTTCTGTGACGCTCTTTTAAGTTTTATTTTTATTTTATTTATTTATGTTTTACATTATACACATACATTACTTAAATACAGTATGAATTATCAATTACGATGTACAAAAAAAACAATAAGTTTTGTACGGTACATCGGATATTCATGATATCATAGCTATAACATACATTACACAATTAATTTAAAATAAAACAATAATTACACAAAGTAAACATCAATTTGACATTACTATAATTCCGCAACTACACTATGGTTATCCATGTGTGAAATGAGAATTACAAACCAGTAAAGTATATTTTTAATTTAGGTTTGAGATTATTTTTATTTATCTGGCTTATAAACTTGAGCAGGCAGTGAGTTTAATAAATAGGGCACAATGCAACATAATCTGCGCTTTCCATAAAAAGTAGTTGCAATTTGGAGTGACAAGTTTTGTGGGATCAGTCACGCGAGTAACTCTGGCTTGAGTTGGTTTAATTTGGAGCTTGTCATTAAAATATTGTTCAGCCAGTAACGTGTACCCAACCTTATCACTACATAGTATAAAACAAAGTCGCCTTTTCTGTCCCTATATCCCTATGTGCGCTTAAATCTTTAAAACTACGCAACGGATTTTGATGCGGTTTTTTCCAATAGATAGAGTGATTCAAGAGGAAGGTTTATATGTATAATACATGCATAATATAGTAGTGGAACACTGTCAATTTTTGAGATTTCTAATGTGATGTCGTAAATCAACTCACTTTTTTGCGCTTATATTGCAAACGCTGGCCAAACCCTACGAGATTAGTCAAAATAATGTATTACAATATTGTACAACTTATAAAATTCTTCAAAAAAGTCCGCGATGGTATATGTCTATCTCTCAAGAATACCCCACAATAACCAATTTTATCTTTTACTTTTTACTAAAAATAATGGCTTATTAACGAAGCCATTTTAAGTATGTATGACATTAATTCTTATCTAAATAAACATGTTAGTAAGCTTGGACATTAGACGTAGATTAAATTTGTCTTTTACATCATGTAATTTCGATCAGTACTTTACAAGAGATCAAACGAATAAACTTACGCTAAATCGAAAAATTATGGTTGCGGCGGTGGTAGGTATTTGCGGCCTATATAGAGACATTCTGTAATTATGTATTATACTTCACTATTCATATTAGCATACTACCCGTGCGAAGCTGGGGCGGGTCGCTAGTTATAATTAAAAAAAGGTACTATAATATAATGTATGTCTGTTTTTATTTTTGTCATTGTCACAGAATAAATGCTTTTTTCAGGTCAAAAGTACCCTAAACCGACAGGCGTGTATGAGAAGGTTAATGAGTGTGAATGAAACTAAAAGTGTGCCAAGATCGTAGCAAGTGGAAGGATGGGACCCCTACGGGAAAGAGGCGTGACATTATGTGTGTAGTGTGTATGTAAATTCTTTATCTTCTTTCTATATCACACATAAACAAAGGACATTATTTGTTATGGACTGGGCATTGTACGTATTATAAGTATGTATTTACAAAAAAAAATGTTGTTTGGTTTTTTTCTTGTTGGGGTCTAGGTGGCGCCATGTGAGATTTACGAGAATGTTTATTTGTTAGGAATTTATTTTACTTAGATTAAATAAAAATGGCTAATTCTATAATGTGTACTCCTGACCACGACAACTTATGTTCAAACAAACATAAACAACAATAATAACATGTGCCCACTGAAACTAACAATATCTCAAGAGCAATGTAAACAACGGGAATGAAACAAAAGCGTATCGCGATAAAGAGAGATTAATAATTTACTTTACTCAGTGTCGCAATATAAGAGTATGTGTATTTCTTTACGATACATACATACATACAATCACGCCTTTTTCCCCGAAGGGGTAGGCAGTAGCACAATTATACGCCCTCTTCGCCAATTATATTGTTGGTCCCACGTAGGGCTGCCATCACTTAAATTGCCAACGCCGGATAACACGGCAAGAATCCCGGACATTTGTGCGAAATATGGTTATTTCCCCGGATCCCTCTAAAAATACTTATATCGTTAAAAAGTTTAATTTCTTAATGGGTCAATCAAATTTTTCTCAAACCTTTTCAATAATTTTTTCGAATAATTTCTTAATCATCAATCAAATTTTGAACTAAGATTTATTTAAATTTATTGTTTCTCTTTAAAGAAAAAATGCTTTAAAGGAAAAATGCGTGCCTCAGGCCTCCTACGCTTAGGGCAAAGGGTCTATGGTCTACCAGATTTGGCTGAATTTAAGTTATTACAAGGAGCGACTACCCTCTGACCTTCGCAACCCAGAGGGAAACATCATTCTATGATTAAGCCAGCTGTCAAGATTAATAGTCACTTACTTCCTAATAACGACTGCCATAATGTTTATGATAGCCGGGACCAATGGGTTAACGAGCTTTCCGAGCCACGGAGCAAGGACAAATTACGCACATAACTTCGATTCGACTAAATGATTTGACTTGGTGTTATGCGCGTACGCAGCATTTGAACCCGAGACGAGACCAAAGTACTAAAATTCAGAGGCGAGCCACTAAGCTCTTGCTGCTGCTATCTATAATATTAAACATAATTATATAAAGCGCTCGTAGCTCTGCGGTGTTCGGTGGTTGGAAACGATCACCAAAGTACAGCAGCGTTTACAGAGGTCAGTCCTTGGATGGGTGATCGTTTGTGTGGCATTTGATATCGAGCGCTTCCGTGCTTCGGAAGGTACGTTAAGCCGTTGGTCCCGGTTATCACTAAA
Organism: Musotima nitidalis; assembly: GCA_949126915.1. Lineage (NCBI taxonomy): Eukaryota > Metazoa > Arthropoda > Insecta > Lepidoptera > Crambidae > Musotima > Musotima nitidalis. The sequence goes on from OX421417.1 coordinate 10,488,859, forward strand.
TGTGGTAGTCGTTAAGCCATGTTAGAGGCCTCATGGGCGGCTTGAAAAATTCTAACAGCAGGACGCCATACACCTGCCTCCGCCAATCCGCACTGGGTCAGCGTGGTGGAGTATGACCCAATACCCTCACACCTTGATTTGTGTGAGGAGGCTCGTGCTCAGTAGTGGGACGTTAATGGGCTGTGATGATGATGATGATATGAATACTATAATACAAACGCAAAAGTTTGCGATAAAGTATTTTTGCTGCGTATCTTTAGGAACGCATAAACGACTGTCAGTTAGTTCGAGTAGTTGAGTTGAGATGGCGAATGAATCAATGACATCTGTCCTTCAGATGGCACGTGACAAAACAATTTAGTCATCACGACTTCAATTTATTGTCTAAAACCTATATGTATGTCATGCATGACTAAGATTTTCAAACGAGGAGTACGAAAAATTCAGAAATAAAGATTATATGTATTTCCAAACCAAACGGATTATCCTTATATAATTTTACATAGATGCTGTTACATAAATACATACATTCAAGCCTGTTTCCCCGAAAGGGTAGGCAGAGGCATATTATACGCCCACACTTTGCCAATTATGTTAGTCCCACGTAATAAGTGGCGAACCTATTGCCGCTTATCGGGAACTGTTACGTTTGCCAGAGCTTCGTCCATTGGTCAGCAAGTGCACCACTTGCAGTTGGGGTTAGCTTGGGCTCCTGAAAATCTTGGTAGAATCTCTATACACTTCATATATGCTGCCAATAGATGCTGTTATAGGCTTTTTTATCGCACATTTAAAAATATCAAAGAGTGGAAAAAGTTTGCTACTGTTTTTAACTGTAACTATGTTTAAGAACCCTAGTCGAAGTAACGGATGGCACAACTGTGACGAGAAGAGTACCTAATGAATATGAATGAGTGGAAAGGGAAAGAACATCGGAAACAGAGATGAATCGAATGAGTCGATGACAAAAATAAATAGAAGGGAAAGTCTGCGCTGGTCCCAGATAAAGGATGAATCATGCTAGACCGTAACGTGCACGAGCCGTACCCCGTACGTGACAAGGACGAAGCACGGATTCAAAATTTTAGTAACAATTAAATGATGCAATAGATGCATAAGGTATATCAAACGATAAGCATTCCGTGTCACGTACAGGGCAAATATCGCGCACGACAGGGTCTAGCATAATTCATCCTTAAACTAAAAGCAGAGTAGTTGGGCAACCTAGTCATGACAAACAGGTTTTTTTTTTAAAGATGGGACTGCAACAGCAGTTGTTTCCAAACACCCACCACCCACCAAAACTGTTTCACGCCCTTTTAAAAGATACCCTTGATGTTATCTCCTGCCTAGATATTGAAGGCATAAAACTAATAGGTTGGGGAAAGTCTTTTCGTATTTTTGTATGAAAAGTCAAGACATTTTTTTCAAAGTTTATTTACATTTATTTACAATATATATGTACCGTTTTGTTGAATAACTTTCTGCCATTTTGTGGGCAGAGACATTATCCCGTTACTGTAGAAACTTTGGGATTTCTGATCAAAAAAACGGAACAAATAGTTTTGGCAGTCCTCTCTTGAGGTCAACCTTACAGAACCTAAAGAATTCTGCAGAGACCGAAACAGGTGAAAATCTGAAGGCGCAAGGTCAGGGCTATATGGTGGATGCACTAGGACCTCCCAGTCGAACTCTCTTAATTTTTGCTGAGTGGCTAAAGATGTGTGTGGTCTAGCGTTATCGTGATGAAAGACCACACCCTTCCTGTTGATCAATTCCGGCCGTTTTCTCTCGACTGCTTCCTTTAATCTCATCAGTTGCTGGCAGTAAAGATCAGAATCGATGGTTTTGCCGGGCGGTAAAAGCTCATAATAAACAATGCCCTTCCAATCCGACCATACACACAGCATCACCTTATTTCGTGTTAGGCTAGGTTTGGCCACAGTCTGTGAAGCCTGGCCAACTTTCGACCACGACCTTTTTCGCACGTTCTTGTCGTACGTGATCCACTTTTCATCGCCAGTTATCAATCTCTTCAAAAACGGCTCGGTTTCATTACGTCTCAATAATGAATCGCAAATGAGTACACGATTCATTAAGTTTCTTTGAGTGAGCTCGTGTGGCACCCAAATATCGAGCTTTTTTGTATAACCAGCTTTCTTCAAATGGGTCAAAACTGTTTTGTGGTCAATTCCCAGTTCTTCAGCTACATCGTAACTACTAATATGCCGATCTTGCTCCACTCTTTCAAAAATGGCGTCCATTTTATTCGTAACAGGGCGACCAGAGCGAGGTGCATCTTTAACATCAAAATTTCCGGACTGAAAACGTTTGAACCAAATTTGTGCTACTCTTACTGACACTGCATCAGGTCCATAAACATCACAAATTTTTTTCACTGCTTGAGTTGCATTTTTGCCTTTTTTATATTAAAATTTTAAAATGTATCGAATTTCTTCATTAGATTCACTCATTTTTACGGAGAGAAAAACAAATGAAAAATAGCGGGAAACAACTTTTTTTTATTTTTTTCTTTTCTTTATAATGGAACCTTTTTAATGTTACCAAAACCAGCCAGACACAAATAGTACAGTCAAAAAAAACGTTATGCGAAAAGACTTTTTCCCCGACCTAATATTAATGCCTCGACCACCGCCATCGAATGACGGAAAGTTAAGGTTTCATAAAACTATAGGGGTAATTAAATACTGTATTTCGAGAACAAGCACTAACGAAAATTTGGGTGTTTTTTGAGTGACTAAATTATCTTTCCAGTTTCAAAATAAAGTAGTAGTTTTACAGAAAATATAAATATCTGCCATTTGTTCAAATAGAGACAAATTAACGTTCAAAATGTAGAACGTTTTAATGACACAGATTTTTATGAGCATGAAACTTGTACAAGTATTTGTTTATGATCACAACCGGAGTATTTTTCATATAGAAATCTATGCTACTTTTCGCTTTGCTACGATTGGTCGCTGTCTTATTTTTTATAATGTTTTATGTGTGCATTGATGGTGTGGTGTACGTAGTTTTACATGAATTCTATTCATCATCATCATATCGTATGGCGTTGAGCTGCCTGAATCCTAATTTAAATTTCCAGTGTCAGTTGGCGTAGCCACTTCTCAGCAGCTGAAGTCAGAAGATGGAGTTCTTCAAAACCACCGGGAAAAGATTACAGCGGGCAATCGTTCACAATATGGGCCATAGTTTGATCTGGCGCTCCACAATCACAGGCCGAAAACTCCTTTAATCCCCATTTATAAAGGTGGTGATTGGAACGCATGCATTCTATTAATGCAATTGTATCGAGCGCATACGTCACGTACATATGGGCAGAGAGGGGGCAGCCAGAGTCCGTCCGTCAGTCCGATAAAACGTGGCGGTGATGCAAATTTTATATAATAAACTTACGTATAAAATGCAACTATTAAAAAATGAAAAAAATATTTCCTAGCGAGTGGCCGAGGGAGGCGATTCTATGAGGACATTATGTCACAGAAGGCGAAGGGAACGTATTTTGACTAAGTCGATGTCGACGTAGGACTTGCTAATAACAGCTGGCGCTTTGGGGAGATCCCAAGCTATAAGTACGCGGTATGGGTCACTTGCAGTGCGAAGTCTAAACTAAAGACCTGCCGTAAAGACAGACTGTGTATAATTGAATGCAGGGAATACATATCCGTAAAACAGTCTTCCTCTTTATGACTTTATAAAAAGATTACAGATATCTCGTTTTTTGTAAGGTAAACAAAAGCTTTACAGGGTATGCCTATACAGCTACCCGCATCTGCATATCTGGCAGAAGTCTCTAAATCCCCACCCGGTACCCCGTGTCAGTTGCGTTTGCGTAACACTTGTTCCTGACGTTAAAAGATCCTAGTAGTCAGATTAGTGTTAAAGCAATATACAATCAAGATGAAGGAAGTTCAAAAATTCAATATCATCTTAAGGTCATCATCACACAGCCCATTAACGTCCCACTACTGAGCACGAGCCTCCTCACACAAATCAAGGTGTGAGGGTATTGGGTCATACTCCACCACGCTGACCCAGTGCGGATTGGCGGAGGCAGGTGTATGGCGTCCTGCTGTTAGAATTTTTCAAGCCGCCCATGAGGCCTCTAACATGGCTTAACGACTACCACATTTAGTGATAACCGGGGCCAACGGCTTAACGTGCCTTCCGAAGCACGGAAGCGCTCGATATCAAATGCCACACAAACGGTCACCCATCCAAGGACTGACCTCTGTAAACGCTGCTGTACTTTGGTGATCGTTTCCAACCACCGAACACCGCAGAGCTACGAGCGCTTCTCTTAAGGTATTTCTTTTAAATTATTAAAAAAATGTTAACTTACCGTATACCGCACTCCATAAATAGTAAAACGAATCCGTACAGCATACATCTACCGGCATATGCCCTGATTATAACCCGGAGGAGACTAGGCGTTCGTTTTCCCCTTGCTCTGGCGACCTCCTCCTCCCAAAGACGAGCAAATTTATCTCCTAGAGGTCCTGTTAACAAAATAAATTATAATTACCTTTTCTACTGTGTTATACAAGATTTTGGTAACCAATATTTATGGAGATGCTTGGAATATCTTGATAATATTAATGATCATTTCAGCTTGTGTACAGGATGTAATATTAGTAGGACACTATTGATCACGGGCCTCAGGTATAAAGGTATCAAAGTATGAGGAATTCAGGTTATACTCAAGTTTGATTCATTGCCTTCCTTAACCAATCAAATGTGTATGAACGGTGGAGGTAGTTGTATTACTAAGGTATATGTATGGCGTTCTATTGTAAGAATTTTTCAAGCCCTCTTCATCAAAAACAAAATTGCAATAGCAATTCTACTAATATTATAAACGTGAAAGTTTGTATGTGTGGATGGATGTTTGTCACTCTTTCATGCAAAAACTACTGGAGCGATTGTGATGAAACTTTGTACGTGTATAGCTGCAGTCCTGGACTAACATATAGGACACTCTTTATCTCGATATTTCCAAGGGAACGGGGACCACGCGGGTAAAACCGCAGGGCGCTGCTATCTATAATACATCTCACCTTCCGAAGCACAATAAACAGATGTACTACGAGTGCGAGCGTTTTATGACATTACACTCCTTTTGGCAGTCGTGCAATAAAACTAACCACACACCTATTAAACAGAACATTAAGTAACATAAACTTCGATATTACATAACCATTAATGGGATGCTATTCGAGAAACACAGGAAAATGCCATAGCTTGTTGCTCTCAGTAACACAAACGTGAATTGTACTTAAGTAGTAAGCAGTCATAATATAGGAAGCGGCGTTCATAAGTACCGCAACAAATGCCTTCCATTCCAAGTACTATGGACAATACCTACATACAAAACACACAATAGTGTGCACACATACTCGTCTCGGTCACCTCCATTTATTCGACCCTGATGTCAAACGATATAGCTTTACTTGACAACCACCAATCGAGTTATGTTTCTTTTTCTTTGCAGACGAGACATTAATGTATCAAGTTATAATTGGATATCAAGTTATTATGAGCTTCCGTCTGAATTGAATTTGGGATTGTGTTATGTTTATATGGATATGACGTGAATCTACATATTATGAATGAATGAATGAATGAATGAACACTTTATTGTACACTAAATATTAAAAAAAAGTAATAAAATCACATAAACAAGTATATGTTACAATGGGCGGCCTTATTGCTAACAGCAATTTCTTCCAGGCAACCTTATGTTCTGTATTATGTTCTAGAAAGTTTAGTAAAAAGTATTTACTAAGTAGTAGTAGTGATTGGTAATGATCCAAGAACTAGGTACTATGAAAGTAAAAATATTAGGAAAAAAAATATAATTTAAAATTTGCTATCAGATGTTTAAAATAACTTTCCCGCCTATAAATTTAAAATTAAACCCGATGTACTCGCACTATAGCCAACGCTATAAGTATCGTGTGAGCTAACCGCTAACGCCCCTACATTTTCATTTCTAGGAGTTAATGAGCTGGCTGGAAAAACCCCCTCCCCATAGGATGCTGTTTCTTTGGTTACTTGTTGAATTTCCTGGCTTAAATAACAAAATAAATCAAACCAATTCAGACAAGGCTATTAAGCTACTAGTGTTTTTTAATAGCAAGCCGCAACACGTTTACTTCTGCCATTCATCACCGAGGTCCGTGTGACGGAGTGTGACCTGAGTCCCTCCCACCGTGGTTCGTCAGAGGAGGTTCGTAGTCAGTTAAGAGGCGTTAAGAGCAGAAATGATGATGGTGAGACACACCAGTCAGCCACCCTTTTATATTTATGCCACCAACTTTAAAAAAATGATTTTAAGGTATAGAAGAAAATGGGTTACTGTTAACAGTTTTGCGATCGTTACCTAGTAGGTATATTAAGTATGTATTTAAAAGAAAAAGAGTATTTCTGTATGTTTATCCGTTATTTTGTATCCATAACACAAATTCTTAATGATACTTATCGTGGAACAAAAAAATTGGTGTAATTATTACAAATTATTTATTTATATTTTTAAATTAAACTATTGGTTCGCTCGCGATTTCGTCTACGTGAAATTCGATTATATCGCCCATCTTTTTAAGTAACTTTAAATATCATTTTTATATCTGTTAAAATAAACCTAACAAAATAGTTTCACAAATTAAGACTTTTTATACAAAATTATAACATTTTTTACGCAGTTTTAGCCTTTGTTCTTACTCAGACTCTAGACTATCTGTGTACCAATTTTAATTTAAAATGATTCGTTTTTTTTTGGCGTGAAAGCGAGACCGATAGACAGACAGTGTTACTTTCGTATGTATAATATCAGATTAGATAGTTATCCATTTCATAGCTTGAAATTATTCGTGCTGAATAATTGGTCATACTACTGAGGTCACTGTTATTACTACCCGTAAATGAGCATGTTTAAATGTTTGTTATTCAATCACTCTAAAACAAGTTTGACAATGTGAACATAGTTTCTTTCTGCGGGAAAATCCCTTATTCGTGGGGGAAAACACAACACACGCAAAACGTACTAAATGCCACAAATTAGTGAACATGTGCCACTTTGTTTAAATCTGTCAAGACCATTTATTCTTTTAGTATATATTTTATTTATATTACATACATACATTCACGCCTCTTTCCTCGAAGCGGAAGGCAGTGGCATACTATACGCCCACACTTTGCCAATTTGATTGTCGGTCCCACGTAATAGGTGGCGAGCCTATTGCCGCATGCCGGGATTTGTTAAGTTCGCCAGAGCCTCGTCTGTTGATCAGCAGGTGCACCACTTGCAGGTGAGGTTAGCTTGAGCTCCTTAGATGTTAGTAGGATCCCTATACACCCTAACAAAATAATTGCAAACTTTACAACAAATAATAAATATCCTATATAACTTAATTGTGCAATTTGTTCACTTCGGTGGAATACGACCCCTCCCGCTTCCCAGCGTTCGCATCGTAAATATAATCTTTATTTAACTGGAAATTTTATAACGTAATAACTGAAATTCCGCCAAGTTGAACCAGTATGCAGACCCTGGGCCCTAAACTTAAGTCTAGGACAACCGGGATAATGCTAGGATATGATGATAACTGGTAATTTTATTCGAAGACAATTTCCTCTTCATACTTCACAATCAAGGTAAAGTTTAGTATTTACATCAGTCCAACCGAGTTTTAGAACCATGAATGATGACAGCTTTTCTGCGTTTTATATTCTATCAAGTTAGTAATTTATTCTTGAAAACTTGTATGAGTAAAAGCAAATAAACGAAACAAATTTTACTTAGGCGTGTTGGAAAAAAGTATCTTTACAAAATTTACTTTTTTGCAAACAGTATAAGAGTTGTTATTAAAAATAGTACAGATATATTACACATTTAAGTTGTATGTAGTTAAATGTTGTTATAATTTTTATATATAAACATTCATACCAAAAAAAATTATTTATGATTTTTATCGATACCAACCAATCAAGACATAGAACTATGAACCAAAGTAATCTACTTAGGACTTGGAAAAATAACCCTTCATAGAAAGAAACTGTGTTATCATAAAAGTATAGTCAAATGCAGTTACTAAATAAATTAAATATTTTCTTACAACCACACCAATTATTTAGTTCCAAGATAAATATCATTAAGAACTTGTGTTATGGATACTAAGGAATGGATATGTTTATCCATTCCTTTGATTTTTTAGTAAATGCATACTTAATATACATAGGAACCACCCAGTAGTGTGGGGATCGAACCCACAACCTTAGGAGCAGAGTGCAGGTATACTGACCTCAATGCCATATTGGTTGTCAAATTCATAACATAAAAAGAGTTTTTACTTACCAGAAGCATGTTCTTCTAAAGGCTCATATAAATCTTGTTCTTCCATTTCTTTCTTCAAGCCTCCCCAGAACATTGGAAGAGTCCATCTATGTAAAACAAAGAAATGTATTATTAAAATATCATATTTATCATAGCACAACACAAACAGTGACAGTAAGCCTTTGGCATGTTTGAATATATTGATTACATACATACAATATTAGTTTTTTTTTTGTGCTGTTTGGTAGTGACATCTCTAAATAATTTTACCATCTTATATCTTGCCCGAAAGTTCAGCAGAAGAAGATATGGGTGAATGGCTCACCACCTATCACTAGTTGGCACATTTCACCTAGAGTTCACTGTACTAATTACTTACACTGAGTACACTGTAAGTAGCTAAACTTTATAGAATCCTTATGAATAGTACAAGCTGGAATAATGCCCACCCCAAATAGGATATATGACCATGAATTTAGTATGTATTAAGTGATGTATAGTTTAAGTGGCATTTACAAGTGCTTTCTTATAAAAAATAGTTTGAATTAATTATTATTTAAAAGTGTACATATTTCACTGTAATTAATATAATTTATCACATATTTATGTCAGCTTTATTGACTCCACTGCCGAACATTGGCTTCCCCAATAGATTACATTTGATAGCGAGTATTTGCTCATAATCACTACGCAGTCCAAGCCAGTACGCAGAGTGATCCTGCTGCCCATCATCTGGTAGGATTTCTCTTCATCAACTCTTACGACTCCCAGTGAGATGAAAGGGGGTAACACTGTTCTAGCCCATATGGCAAATATTTACATTTAATCCTAAAGCTAAAAATATGAACCTAAAAGTATATGCACTTAGAACCACCTACATATATCTAGACTAGATAGATAAAACAATAGGCCCACACTTGAACAATTTATTATTGCAGATTTATTTTGATTTGTGCTCTCAATCTGAATAGCAATAAATTACTCTTAGCAACTATTCAGTTTAAAATAATTAAGTACATGCAAATTTACATTGGAACAAAAGACTGGCAGTATACTTGCTTCAAAAAAGAAACAACAACAAAGTGTTTTTATTGTTTAAGAAATACCTATCAATCTGAACTGGATCTGCATTCTAATTTAATTTTCTTTTAAATAATGTTATATTATAATATATAAATCATAGTAAATGAGAATGAGTGGTGATAAAGATGATAAATGGTAAATGAGATACCCTCCCCCTAAACCCCTTGAGTCTTCAGTAAAGATGTGGCACTATACTGAGATCTCACATGGACTTCTTGAGAGAAATTGACAAGTGATGTTGCACTATTTTGTTTCATTTACCAACACTCATGCACATTCACAAACACTTAACATTTAATAATCAACCATTATTATACATTAATGTTCTACAAACTGCAGACATGACTCTTTACTTTCCCACCAAGAAGTCCAATCTGGATCTGCATGGTGAAGTATGACCTGTTTTTATTTTACCATGGTTTGTCAGAGGAGGTCCATGCTCTAAGGTGGGATGCAATAGGCTGTATTAAGATGATACTTACTTTTCTATGAAAGGTTTATATTTATTTTATCCACTGACACACAATACTTCTATAGTATGCTATGAACTATGACCAATTTGATTTGACTACAGAATTTATTTATCCATGTAAAGTATTTCAATAAAAAAAATGATTTTATATAACAGTTAAAAATTTTATTAAGGAAGGTGGACTACTGTCATTAGTTTTTTTTGCATTATATTCATATTAAAAGTACCATTTTACTCACCCGAATGTTAATGCCGATAGTGGATTAGCTTTGGCTCTGGGATGAGGTGGTCGGCCCTTCTTCTTAGCAGATTCCATAATTGTTGATAATACACTTAGATGTAATAGATCTGTATAGTCCTAATTATAACTTTCCGAAAACGATTAACACAAACAAGGTGATTTCTTTTGACGGTTTGTTACTCACATTTCTCTATAAAATTGTTTTAAAAAAGCTTTGAAATTACCACGGAAATCATTTTGTGCACTCAGCGACGATCTTAGCTACCTAGTACCCACAGTATTTTAATTTTGCTACAACTTTACCCGCAATTTTTATTTTATTTTCAGCCCTTCACACTAGAGTCTAAATTTCACGATAGACTGCGGCAAAGTAAATATAATTAAATAAGTATAGAAGGAATCGTTGCGGCATGGAAATAAAAGGGAATAGCCGAGTTAAAATGTGTGCAAAATTACGAAATAATCACTCCGACAGTTCCCGCAGTATCGGCGAAGTGTGCTAAGAAAATGACAAGCCGCGACTGACACAATGACGCGAAGTCGCGAATAGATTCTGACTTCTGAGAGTTAAGGACGTTTTTGACTCTGTTTTTGAAGTTTAAATGACAGGTGACAATACAAATTTCTTAAAGTTAATAAACTTGTACTATTCTGGAATTCAAATTTTTGAGCAATTACTTACTATAAATAGTTAGAATTTCCACTTGTTCATTACATTCATAACAAAATTTAACAATATGCCTATGCTTGCGAATAGATAGTTGCTGTATAAAGAACGACTTCAACACAGAATACAGAAATGCGTAAATCGAGTAAGATATATACGAGCAGATAACACAATAAAAATTCTAAGACTAAATAGAAGTTACTTTAAATTGTATATGTGAGCAAAGAATAGCAATTCTTTTTCTGTATCTATTCCTCTACCGCTTCCTCAGTTTCCAACGGTGCCATCGGCTGCGCATAATTAGCCGTGCTAACAGAACACTTGTAACAATTACTTAGTATTTCAATTTATTTTGTATATGTAGTTGACCCTCAGTTATTTATTAGTTTAAGTCTGGAGTTACGGTGAATTGCTGTTTACTTAATCAAAAAAGTCAACATTAATTATGTTTTTTGAAACATTAATTAACAAAACCAAAGCTTTTAATCTAGTATAGGTATACTTTTGTCATCATAGTATACACTATAAAATTGCGTTTAAAGTCTACATAATAGAAGTTTTGTATCCAAATTGTTGGGAGTCCCAATTTGAGACACTGTTTCTGTTTCATATATATATCTATATACATAAAAACAAACCAGTCAAACGGTTTTGTGGGATATGTTTTTATATAACTTGTATTATTTAAACGAAATAAACGTATTATCTATCTATCTATCTATATATGTGTATACTCCAATCATCCAACGGAATGGATAGGCATATTCTCCTTCTACGATAAAAAGTAAACCTATTCTGAAGGATATCTTGAACATTTTGACTTATTATACAATCAAAGATTTGCATCTCGTGTCTATTTACTACCATCATTCATTAGATTCTTCAGAATAGAGATCTTGTATAAGTAGTACTCTATCGGTTAACTGTCACTAGACTGCTAAGCGCACAAACCCATTATTTAAAAAATAGCTGTCACTACTGACAGTGACACCCGACGTGTTGATTGAACCGATTTGAACCGGTCGCAGTAAAAACTTTGCAATGTTTTGGTACATACTTCTTTTGAGCTTGAGTAAAAATACTTAAAAAAGTGGTTTGTAACATGTTATTAGAACTGTTCTAGCGTTTGATGGAGTTGCAAACAGAATATGACCGATTTTTAAAATGGGACAAGTATGAAATTGAAAAAGGACAAATGACCACAATGTTTTTAGTTTTTCTAAGAAGATATAGAACAATGATTCTGTTTGGTACATTTTGCTTTTACATAGGTTGTGGATTAACCTTGAGTTTTCTGCGTCTAGAATGTGTAAATGCCGTAATTGCAAAATCTCAGCCAGTTATTTCTGTATCAGAAGTGAAATATGCTGTATTGGTTTTAACAAGTCCTGATAATGAACTTAAACGTGACACAATACGAGCTACATGGGGGAAACTCAGTGGAAACATAATAAGAGAAAATGGAGAGCACATTTATAGATGGAATAGCGAAAGTGTAAAGCAAGATCTCATTAAAATTTATTTCGTTGTTGGAAACAAGGGATTGAAGAGTGAAAAACATACTAAACTTCTAAATGAAAATCAAAGAAACAATGATATATTATTTTTAGAAATTGAAGACAGTTATAAAAACTTAGCATTGAAAGTTCTTCATTCCATGAAATGGTTTCATGAGAATTTGAAGGGATTAAAATATGTTATTAAATGTGATGATGATTCGTTTTTACGAATAGATTTGATAGTAAGAGACTTGGACGCCTATGCTCCTGAAATGAATGCTCAAATGTTGTCAAATTATGTGACTTTCAAAGTATGACTTATAAAGCATTATTTTTGTAATTCATTACTCATTAAAATTATTTAATATTACTTAATGTGTTATAATTTTTTTTCAGAAACAAAAACCCAATTACAAAGGCTTGTATTGGGGTTATTTTGACGGACGTGCCAAGGCTTTTGCAAGAGGCAAATGGCAAGAAAAGGAGTGGTTTCTCTGTGACACCTACTTGCCTTACGCTCTAGGTGGAGGCTATGTTATATCACAGAGTATAGTAGAATACCTTGCAGTAAATTCAAATAGTTTAAGGTATTAACTTCACCTTCTTGTTGCACTAATTGCTTACTTCAATATCTGTTTAATGAAAAATTTGCTATGAGTCTGTATCTAATGAACAATGTAGCTTTAGCATGAATAACCAATCCAGTGTGGATGGTATTCAATCTTTCAACTATCTCAATAAACACCTTGATGATGATAACTATACATAATTTCATGCACTCTGCAATGTTTTTGTGTACTCATTTCATATTCTATTTGTTTAAAACAATTTCAATTATGTTTATTTTGTTAATTAATAGTATGTTATTACCCTACTTTAATCATGATAAACAAATTATCTTTTCTTTGAAGTAGTTTGAATAATTCGAAAGATAGTTTTTACCAGTAAACAAATTTTACTATTTACTATATTTACTATCATTTTACTATCATTTCATAAGATAAATATATAAATCTTTTACTTTCAGTATATATAATTCTGAAGATGTTTCCATGGGCGTCTGGACAGCAGCCTTAGATGGAATCAACAGAGTTCATGACATTAGGTTTGACACAGAATGGAAATCACGAGGATGCAGCACAAACATGTTGGTACGACACAAACAAACGTCAAGTGACATGTTCCAAATGTACAAAATGTTAGTACATTCACATGGAGAAAAATTATGCCAGACTGAAGTAATTGAAAGAAAATCGTACCTATATGATTGGACAGGCCTACCTAGCAAATGCTGTAGATAACTGTACTTATGAAAGATTTGAACCCCTAAGTTTACAGTAAAAACATACTTTACATGTGTGAGTCTGAACTGGTCTAAATGAAAGATGATAAAGAAATTGGTGATTTGTTAAATTTTCATACACAATTGATATCTCATTGTTTCATATACCATAATGAGCATCTGATTTTGATTACCTTTATGATTGAACAGGCCACCCCTATAAATCCTGCAGATAACTTTTACTATATGAAAGATTTGAACTGCAAACTATACAGTACTTATTGAATACTAATCATTGAACTGCTAAGTATACAGTAAAGACCCTTCACATGTTTTAGAGCCTTATTATACTAGCAGTTTGACAGCTGCAGCGCGGCGGATCGGGCTCGCAGCGAATGCGTCGCGAACACGTCGCGGTTGCGCAGCAAGAACGTCGCCGATGCGTGGCTGATACGAAATTGTTTAGTTGCTTCACAGTACACTCAGTATCAAAATAGATTCCGAGGAAACACTGCTGTTCGTTTTGTTACTTCGAAGACTAATACCAAAGCATCGACGATTTGAGGAGGATCCATTATTAATTAATCGAATGAAAGAGAGCGACTACTAAGTGTTATTTTACGTAACGACTTGAAATTTCAATTTATTTATAAGTCTGTATTAATATCCGAATCTCGTCCGTAAGTGTTCTCACATTCATGTCTCGTTACGGACTAAAGTGAAGCGGGCTGAGGGGCGTTTGTACAAGAGAGTCCAAAATGGCGTCCTCGCGGAAATCTCGTCGCTGCGCTGTCGCGGCCTGTTCGTTGCGCGCCCGCTCCTCTTTGAGGACGCTCGCAATCCGCTAGTATGATTACGCCCTTAGTTTGAATGGATTATGATTACCAATATTTGTACAACTGATAACCAAACGCAACTAAAACAACACAATTTTATTGTTTCAATTGTCATAGCTAGTATCTCTCCTCAGGTTTGCGTTCATATCGACTCATATCAAGCAATGAACTCGATTAGTGAGTGCTGTATTGACACGGCAAAGCACCATGATATCTAAGTACCTATATTGACTACATCTAATTATAAAAAAGGGCGCATTAATAAATAAGTATTTATTATAATAATAATGAACTTGGTTTACTAATTTTTAGTTATTGCACAAGACTGATAATGGAAGTTATATTAGCAATACTGACAAATTTGTGAGACTTTTGTTGTAATATTGTCATTAAAGTCAGTATTATAGTATATAGTACTATGAAATCTTGTAATATTATCAATAGTGAAAATGGAGTTGATAGTATCAATACAATCATTACAATCGTTTTTGGTATTGTTGATCTATCATCTTGACAGCTCTTTTAACCATAAAATATTTCTCTGGGTTGCGGAGGTGAGACAGCAGTCGATATAACAACTGAAATCCTGCAAAATATGGGAAGACCAGTAAGCGGACCCTGGGCCCTAAGCTGAAGTCTGTCTAGGACAACTAGGATAATGCTGAAAATTGATGATTTACAAAAACATGCACATGTTGTTGTCATCATTATATCCTAGCATTATCCCGGTTGCCCTAGACTTAAGCTTAGGGCTCAGGGTCTGCTCACTGGTTTAACCAGATTTGACTGAATTTCAGTTATGCCGTCTGACCTCCGCAACCCAGAAGGAAACATCATTCTATGGTTCAACCAGCTGTCAGTCTGTTAGAAGGCACTGACTTCCTAATAACGACTGCCATAGATGTTCATGACAGCCGGGACTAATGGCTTAACGTGCTTTCCGAGGCACGGAGCAAGCGATAATTACGCACATAACTTCGAAAAGTCATGCGTGCGCCACCAGGGTTTGAACCCGAGGCCTTCTGAATTTAAAGGCAAGGGGTCTCGCGACTGGGCTATCGCCGCTCAATTTTATGTTGTAATAGTGCCATTAAAACCAGTATCACAGTTTTGTAGTACTGTCATATCTTGTAAATATCAATTGTGTCAATTTAAATGGATTGTATTGATATTATTAACAGTATCATATTGTTATATTTGATTTTTTTAATTGTTTTGTTGCAAGTAAGTTAATCTAAGCTTTGTGATTTCAGTGTTATCATATTTCGATTGTTTTTTATTTTTAATTTTGACGTTTTCAAGTACTATTTAACAGTTAAATTAAAATATTTGAAGTTTGAGTTGTGAACGATTATAATATAACTGCTATATGTTCATTCAAAATATGTCGATGTTTTCACAAGAAGTCAAAACAATTTCTAAGATTATTGAGTCTAGTCTGTCTAGTCCGGTCACTCAGCTTTGTTTACTTTACAGTTTTGTAGCCTATGAATAAAATAATAAAAAACATTTCAGAAATAGATGTGTATTTACAAACTTAAACATTGAACACATTATTAAAAAAAACAATTTCCACAAATGTCAATCATGAATATCAACATTTCATAAAGACAGCATTAAACATTTCAAATTAAAAAAACAGTGCATAAAAATATTTAAAAAAAAACATTGATTTATTATTTACTTTATTTTACAGCTGAATTTCCTAATATCACATTTATAAAAGGAATTTACATAATTATATGAGTGTTTTTCTATGTATATTAAGTATGTAAAAAATAAGTATTTATGTATGTTTATCTGTTATTTAGTATCCATAACACAAGTTCTATGATACTTATCTTTGAAGTCTTGGAACTAAATTATTGGAGTAATTGTCAGAAAATATATATTCATTTATTATTTATATGTATAAACATTCTAGTGTGGTTTTACATTTGTGTCCATGTATGTTTGATTGTTGTAAAATGTAGTCCGGGATAATTCTTCTTTGAAATAGTCTATCGTTTTTTGTAACCCCTCTTCCAATGACACCTGCAATAAGAAATAACACATTTTTATTATGATTCTTGCTTATCATATTTTTTCCAGTCTCGGTCTTTCTATATTTACATATACTTACATTAGGTATGTATTTACAAGTAAAGTACTTATAACGTTGTTTTCCATTATTTTGTAATAGAATTTTAGCCAAAGCTGGTGGTTAGGCAGACCCTGGGCCCTAAACTTAAGTCTAGGGCCCAACCAGAATAATTCTATGTGAGTGATAATTCGTTATTTAATATCCATAATTCAAGTTCTAAATGATATTTTAATTTTTGAATAAAATAATTCATGTGATTTAAAGAGAATTATTTAATTTACCGGCAACATTTAAAAGGCAACGCCTTATAAGTAGCTGAACACTTTAGTACTATGTCGCACAAATTATCGCGATCAATATATTAAGGTTGCAACTACCTGTACTCGTCGCAAATTTTCGCTGCACGCGGAGGCATAAAACGTGCTAGCGCAGTTAACTATATTGATCGTCCACTCCCACTTATGCGTCCTATAGAAACGCGCAGTAAAACAAAACGCGCGTACGTATCGATACGCGCGTTTTGTTTGAAAGCACATATTAGTTTTTAGTTCTATCGACAGCGCTTGCGCGATGCAAGCACAACACTGTACAAATCACGTTAGTTTGTAGTCAGATGTTGCGCTGAGTACCTATAGTTAGAATGACAAAATACTAAACAAAAAACAAAGTGCTAAAATGGCATTAGCAGCTATGAACGCACAGATGAGACCTATCTACATAGTATTTCTAAATTTAGTAAAACACCTTCTACCCGGCTTCGTGCGCCAACAATATATACGGCGGCGTTATATACAATATTAGTTCCCCTAACGTTGTGTACAGTAATTTTTCTATAGGAAATATTAATAATAATGAAAACATTTTTTTAATGCGGCGTAAATAAATGAGTTATTAGGTACTTATTTGTGGTTGAAAATAAAATATTTTGTTAGCGAAACAACTCAGACACAATAGTAGCACAAGTTGAAAAATCTGCGCTTTTTTTGTTTTTATAATTTATTGTTACATAATTTAAGCTATTGTTAAATTGGTATATGAGTACCTTGGGTGACCAATGTAACTGGGCCTCTGCGACAGCGATGTCGGGCCTCCGCCGCTGCGGGTCATCCTCCACTGCAGCGCCGGTCGATAGCGTGCTTCGACACCCGGGGACTAGATTCTTAATTATCATCGCGAATTCTGGCGGCAAACATTAAAATTTAATACATACATGCATAATATAAAATACGCATAGAAGCGCTCGTAGCTCCGCGGTGCTCGGTGGTCGGAAACGATCACCGAAGTAAAGCAGAGTTTACAGAGGTCAGTCGTTGGATGGGTGACCGTTTGTGTGGCATTTGATATGGAGCGCTTCCGTGCTTCGGAAAGCACGTTAAGCCGTTGGTCCCGGTTATCACTATATGTGGTAGTCGTTAAGCCATGTTGGAGGCCTAAATGGGCGGCTTGAAAAATTCTAACAGCAGGACGCCATACACCTCCGCCAATCCGTACTGGGTCCGCGTGGTGGAGTATGACCCAATATCCTCGCACCTTGGTATGTGAAAGGAGGCTCGTGCTCAGTAGTGGGACGTAATGGGCTGAGATGATGATGCATAATATAAGCCTACATTTCGCCAAATATATTTTTGGTCCCACGTAATAGGAGCCTATTGCCGCTAACCGGGAACTTTTACGTTGTAAAATTTAATACCTTCAGATAATATAATATATACACAAGAATTGTGGCCTATTCGACCGTAACCAATTACTCCAAAGTTTATTTGTACATATAAAATAAATCCATATGTCACGCACCCAAATGTTACCCCTTTGGGAAGAGATAAAACTGTGGTACAACCATTTCAAATAACTTTTAGTACAGAGTTCTGCATATGAAACGTGTCAAATAAATATTAATTCATTAATATACTATAACTACCCTCATTATATTATTTTATGAAAGTGAATTGGGTTAGTAATGCAGTAAATGGTGATAGGTGACTAGCCCTTCGCTTACGACTATTTAACGAGATCCCATTCCATTAGTAGCTTTCTACCACATCTTGGGCAAGACAACGAGAGGTAGAATTTGGAGGGACCGTTATAGTATGCGGCACGAAAGTCTAGCGCTGACCGTTATGCGCAGTAGTCAAAAATAAGGTATCGCAAGGGAGAGAAAGGGCGTGCGTAAGCGCTCATTGGCTCTCCAGTCGTACTCTCTCACTCACGCGCAGCTATCCCTTCCAAATTTTGTTCATCGCTAGACTTATGTGCCGCTACACCGCAAGGTATTAATAAAAGAGTGTAATTAAAAAAATATTTTAAAAGCATGACTTGAGATGTTAAAAGATAAGAATGACTCCTTGTACACTCAAAACATTTTAATACATTAATATGACGAAATTTTTACTAAAAAAATCAACTCGTCCTCGTTAGCCTGAATGAATTAATTCGAACCCACGACCATTGGATAACCGGTCTACTACTACTAGGACACCGAAGAACCCGCATTTTTATAGTAAAAATTTCGTCTTATATAAATGCAAAATTTAAAAGTATACAAAATTACTTATTATTGTTATATGATTGTCTAGGCGGTAGACTTTCGCTACTGATAACAAAATAAATAGTAAGTAATAACCTTCTATAGTATGTTCCACCGGGTTCCCTATGTTGACCGGCAACGTGTAACTTGACTCCATCAAGGACAATAGTCCGTCTACCAGATCTGATACGTAACAGAAGGACCGCGTCTGTTTTCCGTTACCATAAACCTGCAAAGAAAATCATTCATTTCAATATCTGATATCAATAAATGATAAAGTCAAGGCGCCGCTGGATATGTGTTCAGAAAGCATTCCTAGAAGTAAGTTTTCTTCATCAGGCACTTAAAGCAAATCTCGATTATCACAGCTCATGAAGGTCCCACTACCAAGCATAGGCTTTCTTAAACGTACGAAGGTAAAAGGGATTTAGGAAATACTCCATGCCGACCCATTGCTAATTGGCCGAGGCCGGTGTGTGGTGCAGGTGTGAGAAGAGTTAGGTGTCCACCTGATATTTTATACGTTTACCACATATAGTAATAACACGATGGTTTCACCATCATAATCCTATCTTCATCCACTGCATAGGTTTTTTAATGTGACACGTCATAGTGACTACATTCTGCATGATGGTAAGCAGTCGATGCAGTCCCAAATAATTAAGGTGCTTATATCGTTAAATAAGCACGGTACAAAGCTCACCCACTCTAGACATACATACATACATTCACGCCGAAGGTGTAGGCAGAGGCCTATTATGCGCCCACACTTCGCCAATTATATAGTTGGTCCCACATAACAGGTTGCGAGCCTGTTGCCGCTTACCGGGCACTGTTATGCTCGCCAGAGCCTCGTCCGTTGATCGGCAGGTGCATCACTTGCAGGTGAGGTTAGCTTGGGCTCCTCAGTTCTTGGTAGGATTCCTATACACCCCGCCCCGCTTAAAAGACAATGGCTTGCTATTAAAGCTGGATCTTCAGCTCTTCATCTCTAACCACTATCAGCCTTTTTGCGTAGGTTGTCTCTCCACCTACCTGGAGTGCTTCTTACAATCAAGTCTGTTGTCACGGCCTCTAACTTGGCTCACTGACTAGCACATTTAGTGGTAAACGGAACCAACGGCTTTGCGTGTCATCTGAAGCACGGAGTCCTTCGATAGAAACCAAAGTCACAAAAGGTCACCAATTCAAGGTCCAACCTCTCCTTAACTTTCTTTCCTTTCAATGCCTTGGACCCTACACAGTTTTATGGAGGCGAGTATACCCGCACTCCGATTCTGAGGTCGTAGGTTCGATTCCAACACAGAACAAATCTTTGTGTGCATAAACATGAATATATGTTCTGGTCTAGGTGTTTTCCTATAAATATTAAGTATGTATCGACAAAAAAAATTATGTAATTTTATTTGTTATTTAGTATCCATAACACAACTTAATGATACTTATCTTGTAACTACATAATTGATGTAATTGTCAGAAAATATTTAATATTTATATCATACTTACCAACTGTTTTTAATTGTCCGTTTCCATTTGACTATATGCTAATACCTAACCTAATCTATAGGGTTATCAACCGTGGTCTCTTGGTCTAATTAACACGAGCCGCTTGTGTAAACAATATATATTACTTAACGTATATACTTACAGTGATTGTCAAATTTTGTAAGGCTTGCATAACGAAGTTTGAGACAACTCTACCGTCGGACACATGCATTCTGGGACCATATGTGTTGAATATTCTAGCTACTCTCACTGAAACCTTTTCCTGTTTAGCATATGAGTACGCTAATGTTTCTGATACTCGTTTACCTTCGTCATAACATGCTCTAGGACCTGAAAATTACAACATTAACAGTTAATTAATTGCCACCATAAAACTAACCTTATGCAGTTAGCATAAGGTAGAAAACCAATAAAACAATTGAATTTCTCTGTCCGTTTAAGGGTTTAACTGCATACATTAGTAAACAAATCATAGAAACTTGTTATAAGGAGATCATAAAAAAAAACGTTCTAATGCTGGTCTGACATGCAACCAGTACACCTCATGGGTTAACAATATTTGTCTTAATAAAAGTCATGCATAGTATAGCTATTACTAACCTATAGGGTTTACATGACCCCAGTATGTTTCTGGTTGAGGATGAACCATAGGATCACCATAAACTTCTGAAGTACTTGCGATAAGAATCTTGGCACCAACTCGTCGGGCCAAACCTGAAATTGGCAAAACATTTATTAGTAGTTCTGGACAAGTGTCACTCCTAGAAAGAAGTGACTAGTGCTTGAGAACTATAGCAACGCGGATTAGTCACTTTCTTTCTTTTGTCTACGATTGTTTAATTTTATGTTAGTTATTATTAAACTTTCAATGTTTTACTCGGCACTCGTTGCCCTTCACATGTTAAAATTATTTAATGTACTTTTTTTTGTAATGACTGTTGGTGCCAGAATAAATAAAAAAAAACAAAGTTAAAGTGCTCGTAGTTCTGCGGTGATCGGTGGTCGGAAACGACTGATGTAAAGCAGAGTTAACAGAGGTCAGTCCTTGGTTGGTAACCGCTTGGGCATTGGGGAGAAGGCATATTAAGCCGTTGTTCCCGATCATCACTAAATTTGGTAGTCGTTTACCCATGTTAGAGGCTTAATTGGGCGGCTTTAAAAATTCTAACAGCGGGACGCCATACACTTGTCTCCGCCAATCCGCACTAGGTCAGCGTGGTGGAGTATGGCCCAATACCCTCGCACCTTGGTATGTGAGAGGAGGCCTGTGCTCAGTTGTGGGACGTTAATGGGCTGGGATGATGATTATTGAAGGAAGTAAATCTATTTATAAAGTATAATAACTAGTTCCTTTAAAAAATAACATGATCATCTAATGAGGCATAAGGGGGGTTTGTATTAATGGTGTCCAAGGCTGTCTAATAACTTTAGGTTAAGTTGGCTAATTAGTGAACTTATTGACACATTGAATGAACTCTCCCTTTTAGGTAGATGTAATTATGATAACAATCATGTAATGTGTAAACTTTATATTATTACCCAGCATATTTATAGTTCCTAATGTATTAGTCTTAATTGTTTTGACTGGATTCTGCATGTAGTGAGGGGGACTAGCAGGACTAGCTAAGTGGTATATTTCGTCTGCCTGAAACAAAGTGAAAGTGTAGTAAATAATCATTTCTATATAAGAAAAAAACAACATCAAAACTTTTTATACAAAAATTAAACAGAATAGATTACAGCATAGGGCTTTTAAAAAAAAAAAAGAAATGTCTTCAAGAAGTCGCAACGCGTTAGTATAATTTTATAGGCAGTATATGAAGTAAAAAAAAAACCTAATGTAGATCAGATGTATTCTTAGTGTGCATTTACAACGTTGTACTTATACTTAGCGCTAACTCTGCATAGATGTGTGAATGTAATTATAACAAAAAAAATTAACATAACAAAAACTACCTTACAATAGCCCTTTCTCTCAGGTTTGCAATGAGACCTCTTACATTGTGAACATTTGTGTACGTTTGAAAGCTTTAAACTAAATGATGAGACTGATTTACAATAAAACTCATACCAAATTACTTCTAAAATGAAGATAGTGCCATTATAACTAACTAGATATACCAATATTATTACCTCAACGTACAGAGGGTTGACAATATCATGATGTATCATTTCAAAGTTGCGGTGTCCAAACCAGTGCTCAACATTTCGCTTTCGGCCTGTGAAGAAATTGTCTACTACAATAACCTCATGGCCTTGTGTCATGAGCACATCTACAAGATGAGATCCAACAAAACCTGCACCACCAGTAACCTGAAATATAATAAATTTAATATTACAATATTAAATCATCAATCATTATAATCATTCATTTACACAAAATAAAAGAAAATTTATTACATAGAAATCAATAATGCACATTTTATTGCCTATATCGAAAAGTAAACAGATTTTGTCAGCAACCTAGGCAGTTTTATCACTAAAAGCAATTTTCTCCATGAACAGCAAATAACAACCAATTCCATATAGAATATTGATTAAAGTAGAGATTTTGGCTGACCCTCTATAATACAACCTCATATGACTTTATTTTTGCCATCTTTACATTGAAGTATGTAAATAGAGGACAGCCTCCCACCTGATGAACCTATGATTTGGTCAAGGTGGTGGGAAGGACTTAGGATCGATCACTGTGAAAATCTATTAGTGGGCCTATGATCAGCAGTGAATATCATATGGCTGAGATGATGACGATGATTATATTTATATTCAGCAGATTATATTTTTATTTATTTGCAGAATGTAATAGCTTAGCTATTGAATGACGACCATGAATCAGCAAACGTAGTAGAGGGAAGCCCCCAACACGATGGACCGATGATCTGGTCAGGGCGGCTTGGAGTCGGTGGATGCAGGCATCAAAGGATCGATTTATGTGGAAAGCAATTGGGGAGGCCTATATTCAGCAGTGAACTTCAAATGGCTGAAATGATGATGATGATGTATGGCTTAGCTTGTTATGTCCAGAGTATGTTACACTAGACAGTGCTGAATTTCAGCAGGGCTTATTCCCTGAGATGGTATTTCGGAAATTAGATGTTATAGGCACAGTTCAATGAGTATGCTGAACTTTTGTCCACACTTCAACCTCTGTTTAAGATCTACTTATAACCTTGGCGTTTTGTTTTTAGTAGATATTTTAAACAGAAGTAATTTCTAATATAACCTGCCCGACAAAGGATTTACCTGAATCCTTCGTCTTTTGTACACAAACTTAATTTTTTTTTAAATACAGATGACTAAATCTAGATTTTTCTTATGCTATAATATAAAATGCACAAGACAGTCTGAAGGAGAAGTGTAAGAAAAAATAAAGGAAAAAGGAAACACATTTTATTGGTACACCATGTGTTTATTTATACACTTACCAGAATTCTTTTGCGTACTTTATATCCTAGATATGTTACATCTGGGTATTTTTGAGGTATTCTGCCCTCTAAAAAGGCTATCTTCTTTTCTAACTGTTCAATTCTACCTTTGGCTTCCTGCAACTCCTGTCTAGTAACATCATTATTTTCTACCTTACTTTTATCAGACTCCATTATTAATTGCCCCACTTTCTTTCGATTAATGTAATGTTCAGCTATATCTAAATTCTGGTGATTCTTAATTTTATCATTTGTATGTTCCCTTCTCAATGATAAAAGAACAACAATAACTGAAAATTAATGAATGTAAATGTTAATTATCACTAACAATAGGTTGATAACGACAGGCTTGTGATAAGATTAATAGGCAGTCTTGTCGGGTGGTCTCCACACACAAAACTTTACTTTGCATGAATAAAAAGACATAATACTGTATGTAACTCAACTCCTTTTATGGTATTATTACAAGTTTAAGTAAGGTTAATTGTGGTTCAGAACTACTGGGTAATAATAATTAAAACTTTTAAGGTAAATGCGTTGAAAAGGAAAGCAAATCTACAGGAAAACGACACTTAATGTAATTCATACAGATATTGAACCAACATATACCGGAAACTGTAAAAACACTTACTTAGAGACAACAGACATAACCCAGTTATAGTCTTTCTATATTTAATGGATTGCCTTATCATTTCTGTGAGTGAAGTTTTCACAGTTTACATCTTTACTTCAAAATATTTTAAGATTATTGGAGAAAGCCTGTAGTAAAATAACACTTAGATTTTTAAAAGTCAAAACAATACAGACTGACAAATCTGTCAATGTCATTCTGTATAGGTAGTAAAGATTTCACAAGCTTGGACTTGGGACCCTATTGCCGCTAGTTGTTATTTTGTTGGCTAAAGACTAAATCGTACGCTATAGAGCTTCGTGAGACACGAGAGAGAGAACACTCATATAGGTGACCAGAGGACTTACAAAAGTTAAGAATAGTTAAAATAAGATGAGTTTTTGCATGGGTGACCGTTGCTTTGTGCTTCATCATATCCTAGCATTATCCCGGTTGGCCTATACTTAAGCGTAGGACCCCGTCGGTGCTGACTAAAATGGGCAGGCGGGGGGCCAGTACCTAGGTTTCAGCATATAGCACTCCGCTCGCGGCAAAGAAAGAAATAATTATAGAAGCGTTCGTAGCTTTGTGGTGCTAAGTAGGTGTTCGGAAACGATCGAAGCAAAGCAGAGATCACAAATGTCAGTTCTTGGATGGGTGACCGTTTGTGTGGCATTTAATAATTCCGGGCTCCGGGTTCAAATTATCACTAAATGAAAAGCTAATATAGGTCGTTAAGATCGTTGAGGGCCTAATTGGGCGGCTTGAGAAGTTCTATTCGCAGGACGCCACACCTGCCATCGCCAGTCCACTTTGGGTCTGCATGAATAGTGTGACCAAATACCCTCTCACCTTGATTCGTGTACTCAGTAATAGGACGTTTGGGCTGATATCGCACATTTACTTCTTAAAAGACGTAAATGCCATTTTGTCAATTTAACAGTAAAACGGTTTAAAGTTTTTTTGTCATAAATTCAATAACATACTCGATTTGGTGTTTGGCTCTCTCTGTATAACAGTTGTCGAATTACAAAAAAAAAAGTGGCATAGTTAACTTCATTTGGCAGTTTTTTACATTTACGTCCTTTAAGAACTAGATGTGCGATATATAATCATCATCATCATGACGACCGATATGGCGTGGAGGTCAGTATACCTACACTTCACCCCAGAGGTCGTGGGTTCGATTCCCACACAGGACAAATCTTTGTGTGCATGAACATTAATATTTGTCCTGGTCTGGGTGTTTTCCTATTTATATTAAGTATGTATTTACAAAAAAAAGTATTTAAGTATGTTAATCCGTTGTTTAGTATCCATAACACAAGTTTTTAATGATACTTATCTTGGAACTAAATAATTGGTGTAATTGTCAGAAAATATTTATTATTATTTATTTATCATATCCTAGCATTGTCCCATTTGCCCCAGATATGATTAATAAATATATGAGCATGAATATAAGGTACATGTTACATTATCTATTCTATTTAACTATCTATAATTCAAATATGTTTTACAAGTATCTTTTAAAAATGTTTTATTTTCAATGTGTTAAAATCTTACAGCTGTTTATACAACAAATAAAGGTATATATTATATAAAGGCTAATTACAAGAAATTTCGCCAAATTTTGAATAGTTAATATCTAGTCATGAATAAGAGAGGGCCAGAAAGGGAATCAATGAATATTATTTTCAAATTTATTTATGTTTTTTTTTGCCACATTTGGATTTTACTATAATATTTGGCATTCTACTGTTTGTGAAGCAGTTTTCACTAGTAAGTAATATTTACTAAAATAATGACGACCGATATGCCGATGTGGCGAGAATACCCGCTCTCCGCTCCTGAGGTCGTGGGTTCGATTCCCACACAGAACAAATTTTTGTGGGCATAAACATGAATATTTGTTCTGGTCTGGGTGTTTTCCTATGTAGGTATATAAGTATGTATTTACAAAAATGTAAAACAGTATTTATATATGTTTATCCGTTATTTAGTATCCATAACACAAGTTCTTAATGATACTTATCTTGGAACTAAATAATTGGTGGAACTGTCAGAAAATATTTATTATTATTTATTTATCATATCCTTGCAATATCCCATTTGCCCCAGATATGATTAATAAATATATGAGCATTAATATAAGTTACATGTTACATTATCTATTCCATTTAACTATCTATACTACAAAAATGTTTTACAAGTATCTCTTAAAAATATTCTAATTTCAATGTGTTAAAATCTTACAGCTGTTTTTACAATAAATATAGTTATATAAATATTCAAAGGCTTATGTAAAAGCTCCGCAATTTCGCCGAATTTTGAATAGTTAATATCTAGTGATGATAAACATATGAATAAGAGAGGGCCAGACAGGGGGGAACCCAAAAATATTTTTTTCAAATTTATTTATATTTTTTTTGCCACATTTGGATTTTACTATAATATTTTGTCATTCTACTGTTCGTGAAGCAGTATTCACTATGTAAATTACTTTACTAAAATCATGACGACCTATATGCCGATGTGGCGAGAATACCTGCTCTCCGCTCCTGAGGTCGTGGGTTCGATTCCCACACAGGACAAATCTTTGTGGGCATAAACATGAATATTTGTTCTGGTCTGGGTGTTTTCCTATGTAGGTATATTAAGTATGTATTTACAAAAATGTAAAACAGTATTTATATATGTTTATCCGTTATTTAGTATCCATAACACAAGTTCTTAATGATACTTATCTTGGAACTAAATAATTGGTGGAACTGTCAGAAAATATTTATTTTATTTAACTCATATCAGCATTTCAATGTAGTTTGCACTCTTTTCTTATTTGAATTGGGATATTAGGCTGATCAGCAAAGAGTCCATCTATACCAGCTTCTAGATAAGCCCGTATTTCACTAGCTAAGTCCCCAATTTCATCGTCTATGTTGCTGCTCCGGAACTCCGTTGGTAAAAAATAATTTTCAGCTCTAAACGTGTATGGGTGCACTTTTAGTCCTGCTACATGGGCGTCATTTACGAAAGTAGTAGCATTTCCTAGTCTATTCTCAGAGTCGACAGGAATAATGAAGCTCTTATGAGGGCCCACAGCGTAGGCATATTTTGCAACTTCTTTCAATCCTTGAAGAGAAGCCATGTCTCCATAACTGTACCCTGTACCTGCAACAACTTGATCGTACGGCAACAATGACTTATCGCTTTCATATAGTTGCAATAATCTTAAATTTGTCAGTTTCTTAAGCTCCTTTAAATTACTTATTTCAAATGACTGAATGTAAATAGGAGATTCGCGATCGCTATATCCATTATCGTGAAGCGTTTTCACAAGTAACTGTTCCAACGGCAGGCCGATGTTTTTAAAGTATGTGCTGTGCTTGATTTCAGGGTAGATTCCTATGGTCCGCTTTGTACTGATCTGTAAGCTTTTGACTAAATCTATGATCTCTTGGAAAGTAGGAACGGTGAATGCGCCGTTCAGTCTAGCGTTGCCTGGTCTTAGGTCCCGAATTCGTTCAATAGCGCGGAGTTTTTTGATTTCTTCCAAAGTGAAGTCTTCTGTGAACCAGCCACTGATGTGCAGACCGTCAACTGTTTGATTACGATGACGGGAAGAATATTCCGGATGGTCACTGACGTCAGTAGTGAGTCCCAACTCGTTGTCGTGGCGGGCGATGAGATGTCCATCCTTCGTCATAACTAGATCTGGTTCCACATAGTCAGCACCGAGAGTGATAGCTAAAGCGTAGGACCCCAGGGTGTGTTCAGGCACGTAACCGCTGGCACCTCTATGTCCTATCACCAAGGGGCTACATTCCACCAAACCATCTTCATTTCTTATGACCACCGTTCCCTTTGTCACTGAGCATATGGCAAGCACGGTCACATACCAAGTTAATACTTTGAGCGGCATTCTTTCTCGCCTGTAAATAATAAATCACGATTTAGAATTAAGCAAATGTCGTTATGAGGAAATAACAAATAAAACAAGTGTTTTACAGCATAAGTAAACAAATGAACCTAATGAACGCGAACACAATAATACCACTTGATCAATTAATGACAGGCTTATAATAAACCTAGTTTAGCGTTATTGATGGAACATGTGATGTTCTGATGTATCAAAGTAAGTTGGTTTGCTGCTTAGTTGGAGCTAGGTGGCACTATGTGAAATGTACGGAAATATTATTATTAATTGATTTAGGTGCATTGGGTGATGGCGATGACTTCCACATGTTATTTACTTGACATAAAAAGAGCTCTCAAATTGCATTACACAAACATACCACGTCTCCTCAACTACTTTCCGCTTTTATCTATCTAGAGCCGCGACCGTTGGTCGGCAGGTGCACCACTTGGTTGGTTGGTTGGAGGTTGGCTTTGGCTCCTCAAGTCTTAGTAGGATCCCTATGCACCCCCCCCCGACTGGTCTCCACCTTGTCGTGAAGGGGGGGCTGAGTACCTCCCGGTAGGGCGCAGAAGGCGCTAGGGAAAAGGTAACACCCAGAGATTGGCGACTCTGGGTGCCCTTAGTACTGACTACCGGGGGGAAACTAAGGTCTTAGGCAGCGGGGGCAGGGGGCCCCTGCTGTCTAACCATGGACCCTCCGAGAAGTCGACCACACACGCCATCGTCGCACAAGGAGGTAGGAGGGGCGCGTCCACTGCGTCTCTCTGAGGAGGTCCACCCGGTCTTGGTCCGGGGGACGTTGGCCGTGAGCGGGGTGTCAGAGCTGCAACTCAGGTACTGGCCCCCCGCCTCTTTCTCAACAAGCGGCGGGCGTCGTCGGAAGATTTTTAGTGGATATTACTGCTGGCGGTCGTGTCTGCCGGTGGTGAGTCCCACACACCTCTCTCGGTCCCCCTTTGGCCGAGAGACAGTGCGTAAATGCATTTTGTTACTGACGTAAATACAAAAAAAAAGGATCCCTATACACCCATATATGTATATTTGCCATAGTAATACATATCAGACTTATATATCTGAAAGGTGGGCAAAAACTATGCACTTATATATATTTATATCTGCCATAGTAATACGTTTTAGACTTTTAAATCTAATAGGTTTACAATGTAACTAGGTACTAAACGTAGCTCTATTAGATAACACAATCGAGTAATTAAGTGTTAAAGATATTTCTGACGTAATAAGTAAGAAATTGTACCTGGGTGGTATCAAAGTATACAATTTCCATTCCAGGTGGAATAAATTAGATCTAAACTGTTTAAAAGATAAAAAAAGAAAAAAACATCTTGGACATTTCACACGGCTCTTCTAGTCCTAACCTGAGCAGACATTAAGAATATACTAGACCACGGATATACATACATATAAACTTTTTTTTGTACTTACATACTTAAAGGTAACACATAGAACAAGAGCAAGATAGATATTCGTTTTTATGGAAATCAATATTTGTCTTGTGTAGGAATCGATCACACGACCTTAGAAGCAGAGTAGAAAGACAGACGAGCCGATGCATATCGGTCAATCACAACATCGTCTTCAATATCATCTTATTATTATAAATTCAGAACGTTCAAACATGAACATTTACTTTTTAGGGTTCCGTAGTAAACAAGGATCCCTTATAGTTTCGCCATGTCCGTCCGTCCGTCCGTCCGCGGGTTAGCGCAGAGACTATTAACATTAGACAGCTGAAAATTGGTGTGGGTATACAAATTGATCACGCCGACAAACCTGTAGAATAAAATTTTTTAAATATTGTTTTTTAACGTACCTCCCCTACACGTAAAGTAGGAATGTATTTTTTCTCGAGTCTATCTTATCATGTTGGGTATCGTTAGAAAGGTCTTTCAAAAGTAATAAGAGTTTTTTAAAACCATTTTTCGATTTAGGGATCCGTTTTCGAAATATTAAGCTTTAAAGTGGAAAAAATTGATAGAGTTAAGTATCCGCCCCCCCACCAGGTGAACGGTACTTTCAGAGTGGCTGAAAAAATTCACAATAGTAGTATATATAATGAAGTTAAAAGGAAAACTATCACGGCTAAGTAGGCTTTACTGGTTTTCGAGTAATGGACGACAATCAAATAAATTTTTGTATTAAATGTATTAAAATTTCATTCATTAGAAAAGGGTGACTACGGAACCCTATATTGCGCGCGCCCGACACGCACTTGGCCGGTTTAAAATAAAGATTATAACTCTGCTCCGATTATTCGAACGATTGATAAGATTTATCTATCCAATAAAGTATACGTAAGACTTCTTGGCGGAAAAGTGAAGCGACATGTTTGTAGTATTGTTTTATTTTCTAAAATTTGTGGTATTTCGAACATTAATGTGGAATAACGCTGGATTATTAAACGTTAAGTGTTTGTGAACGTTATTTGATTAAGGAATTATGATCCAAGACATTTATTTTATCCATAGAATTTAATATGAAAAAAAAATTACTTGCAGAGATAATATAAAACTTTACAATTCCATTTTCATTGCATATAATACCTATAATCAGCCTATCATTCTCAATAGACCGTGAAAGTTTAACGTCAGTCTATAAGTGCAGCCCATCGTGACCATAACGATGGACCTACCTATGGTCTTGGCCAACGGGCCCAACGGCCAAAGGGGTTTTCCGAAGTACGGATGCGCTCGATGTCATATGATACCCAAGCGATCACTCTTTCATTGTTACACTTCTGAGAGCATATATATTGAATTTAATAGTATAAAAGTAAAAGAATATTTAACCGAAAAAATAATATGAAAACAACAATAAAGTTTAAATAAAAACAATTATAACTAAGTATACCTAACATTTTATTACTATGAAACTTAATGAGAATAACAACTAATAACTACTCGTAGTCAAAAATGAGCAAATATTTATGAATTATTTAATGAACAACTAGATTTAACTAACTATAATTAAACAGCGTCCTTCCTCCTCTCTCCTATGCTATGCTGTGCCCGACAGGGTCCACAATTGATACTTTTGTACCTAAAGTACCATCTTGTAAAACATATTGTGGGAACGCAATAAAGTATTGAGCTTCTGAAGGTTTATTTTTATTTCTGAGTTACGCCTAAATAGTGTCCCAATGCCGATAGTACTTTACGAATATCACGTGAGATAGCAGAAGAAATTTTAAAATGTATTATAAAATGTTATCACTTAAAAAAATAAACATACTATATTTTATAAAAATAAGAGAAAAGAAATACCTTTTATCGCTGTAGAACACGAGAACAGACTAAAATAACAAGTAAATAAGAGTAGACACTATTGAGTAGATAAGTACATGAATGACATCTCTGACACTTGTGATTTCACTGCGCGTATCATCGGCAACAAAACTACTTAAATAAAATAAATTAAAAATATTTACCGGTTACGGGACGATTTGAATTTATTTTATTTATTTGACGACCGATATGGCGTGAAGGTCAGTATACCTGCACTCCACTCCAGAAGTTGTGGGTTCGATTCCCACACAGGACTATTTGTTCTGGTCTGGATGTTTTCCTATGCACATTAAGTATGTATTTAGAAAAAATATATATATTTAAGTATGTTTGTCCGTTATTTAGTATCCATAACACAAGATCTTAATGATACTTATCTTGGAACTAAATAATTGGTGTGATTGTAAGGGAATATTTATTTATCTAGTAATATTTTCGTCTCATAAATAAAAAACATGTAAAAGAAAACAATGAATTTAACTGACTGTTTGCGATGTTAAAATAATATCTATAAATTACATGGAAATCAAAGTTATACTCGAATCATAACAAAAAACCTGACTGTTTTTATGTTGTAGCCTTATCTTCGAAACAACTAGTACCTCTGATACTTTTCAACGCAAATATTTATAAAATTACCTGTAGAAGTAGCGGACGAACTATTCTATTAACAGGACAACAATATTAAATTCTAACACGAGTGAACTGTCTCATGTCTCGATAAGTTTCTTTCTAAGGAATTAAATGTACTTACAGAGGAAAAAATGCAAGTATAAAACTGGCTTGTTCATCTCACCTTGGAGTTACTACCGGGTCTCTGTTTTATGCCTTTAAATGGCTTGTTTATTAAATATAAAGAATTTAAACTAGTAGGAAAAATCTAATGTTAATGTAAAAAAAACAGTAATTTTATTTTAAAAGGTTGGTCACATAATAGAAGAAATTTTGATAAAAAGGTAGATATTTTTTTAATTAATAATTTTTGCTTACTACGTTTTTTATTTTAACTTCTAAATACTAGGTACTTGAAAATTTCAATATTAAAGAATTTAAAACGTGATAAATTTGCTTAAAAAATTACTAAGACTACTTAGAATACATTTGGAAAGTAAAATGATGGTAAGAAACTAACAACCTAATCATATATTTTACTGAGAAGTTATTCTATTATATTTTATAATTATTGCATGTAAAGGAATGTAATAGAAAACATAGCATGCTATTTCAATCGAGAATCATTGTAATTACTCTGGGGCTTATTACAAAATAAGATCTAAAGTTAAACCACGTTTAAAACTAGTTTAAAACTAGCACTATCTTCATTTTATCAAATAAAAACCGGCCAAGTGCGTGTCGGGCCACGCGCAATATAGGGTTCCGTAGTCACCCTTTGCCATAATGTCGCTATATGAACAGGTTCAGCTATTCCCCGATAGATATCACTACTACGGTATGAATGAAATTTAATACAAAAATTTATTTGATTGTCGTCCATTACTCGAAAACCAGTAAAGCCTACTTAGCCGTGATAGTTTTCCTTTTAACTTCATTATATATACTACTATTGTGAATTTTTTCAGCCACTCTGAAAGTACCGTTTACCTGGTGGGGGGGGGCGGATACTGAACTCTATCAATTTTTTCCACTTTAAAGCTTAATGTTTCGAAAACGGATCCCTAAATCGAAAAATGGTTTTAGGAAACTCGTATTACTTTTGAAAGACCTTTCTAACGATACCCAACATGATAAGATAGACTCGAGAAAAAAAAATCATTCCTACTTTACGTGTAGGGGAGGTACGTTAAAAAACAATATTTAAAAAATTTTATTCTACAGGTTTGTCGGCGTGATCAATTTGTATACCCACACCAATTTTCAGCTGTCTAATGTTAATAGTCTCTGCGCTAACCCGCGGACGGACGGACGGACGGACGGACGGACATGGCGAAACTATAAGGGTTCCTTGTTTACTACGGAACCCTAAAAATGACAGCGCTAGTTTTATGCCTGGTTTAACTTTAGATCTTGTTTTGTAATAAGCCCGTCTATGTTTCAAAGAACACATTTTTTGAACAATATCTTATGCTATACGAATATTATTTGAAGTGTAGCCTATTACAAGCGCATTGTTAACATTGATGTTGTATAACATTATAAATAAAGAAATGCATACAACTTGTTCGTTTAGAGTGGAAAATTTACATCAATTTTTAACTAGACTATTAATAAACCTGAGAAACGTGCTAACAGACTAACAAAATTATGAACATACATACATACACAAAATCATGCCTTTTTCCCCGAAGGGATAGGCAGAGGCATAAAATATGCCTATACTTTGCCTATTTTATTGTTGGTCCCAGGTAATAAGTGGCAAGCCTATTGCCGCTTACCGGGAGCTTATATTTTTGCCAGAGCGTCGTCCGTTGATCGGCAGGTGCACCACTTGCAGGTGAGGTTGGCTTGGGCTCCCTAGTTGATGGTAGGATCCCTGTCGGAGCGGGAGAGGGAGCGGGATTCGCTCTCTCTCCGGCTACGCCGTTGGCGCAGCGGGCGGGCCAGGAGGGTCTGTCCGGTAGCGCCCGGCCGTGGTGTTGTTGGTGGTGGTGTTACGCGGTGGGGGCAGGGGCCTCTTCCGTCTAGCCATATAGACCCTCCCAAAAGTCGGCCAGTTACGCCAAGGCTGCACAAGGAGGTAGGGGGGCGCTCTATATAGCGCCTCTCTGAGGAGGCCCTCCCGGTTCTGATCCACGTTGACGTTGGCCGTGGGCAGGGTGCCAGAAGCCACAAACCCAGGCACTGGCCCCTCGCCCCTTTTCAACAGCGCTGGGCGTCGTCGAAAGCTTTTTAGTGAGTAGGACTGCGGTGGTCGTGTCTGCCCCAGTGAGCCCCACACATTTTTATTATACTTAATGATATCATTCCACATTTAACACACTCGCTTTTATTATCACTGCAATATTATCTTTGTAAAAGACTAAATTGTTATGTACGAGAATGTACCGTCACCAACTGAATAGTATTTCGGTTACAGATAAATCATATCTCACACAGCGCTACTAGCCCCAAAACTAAGCAGATATTAAACTATGGATACTAAGACATCGGATAGAAAATTAATTTTGTAATTTAAAAATAATTTTAGAGTAGTAGGTTCATTTTTAAAGATGGCTCGTAATTAAATTGTTAACATTTGAATAGATCAAAATAATATTTATTGATGAAATAATCCAACACACATGATACACTTTATAACAATTTATTATTATACACAAAAAAAGAATAAACAAATGAATAGATATTTTAAGAATAATTAAGGACTTCTGGGCGGAAAAGTCATGACTGCAGTTTTGTTTTATTTTCAAAAATTTGTGATATTTCGAACATTAATGTGTAACAACGGTGGATTATAACCGTTACGTGTAAGTGAACGTACATAAGAGACAAAACAGTGCACCATCACTTTTCAAATTCTCTCAATAAATCTCACAATACTGAGGACTCAAGAAGTTTAGGGGGGAGGAGATCTTATTTGCCATTAATCATCTTGAACACCGCTTATGTACTATGAATTAAATGGTATTAATAAATCCTTTACCATACTAAATGTGCTAAACGCATAAAGCAATTATTTAAAAGAAAAAGAAAAGAATAGTTATTATTGGTGTTATATGTCAAAAAGGGGGCTACATGTAGAATTTTTAAAATCGCCTATAAGTGATTTTTGTCGAACATTGGTTATACAAAAATATATGCTATCCTACTTATCATTCAATAGTTTGTTCCCTGTTTAATCCTGTCAACATAAGGTTACTGATCGGTCAAAGTCCGTTCAGAAGTTTGTAATCTTCTACTAAGTTTATTTTCTTAAACTATAAACAAAATAAAATATAACTAAGCAGATATTACTAAACAGATGTGGTGCCAGATACGTAGAAGAAGATCTACAGTCAGTAAATTCACTGATGCAGGGCTCTCTCATCCGCACCGGTATATCAGGCTGATCTGAGAAAAGACCATCGATTCCAGTAGCAAGATACACTTTTATCTCTCCCTCGGTATCTCCTATCTCAGAAGTGACATTACTACTTCTAAATTCAGTTGGAAGAAATGCATTTTCTGATCTGAAAGTCCAGGGATGAACTTTTAGCCCAGCTGCATGCGCCCATTGAACAAAAGGTGTTGGTGTACCCAGAGTGTTGTTTGTAGTTCTTGGGATAATATAGGCCTTCTCAGGGCCCACAGCGTATGCGTACATTGCGATTTCGTTAAGACCTGATTGTGTAGCCATTGTTAAGTAAGTAACATTTGTGTTCAACAGAACCTGGTCATATGGCCTTGAGGCTCCCAATAACTGCAACAGTCTCAGATCAGTCATTGTTTTCAGTTGCTTCAAGTTGCTAATTTCAAATGACTGGATGTAAATTGGTGCATCTGACGAATTGTAGCCGTTGCTGTGTAGGGCATCTACGATTGGACGCTCCATACTCAAATTCAGCTGTTGAAAATGCGAAGGATGTTTTAGCTCTGGATAAATTCCTATCTCACGGCAATTAATTTTACTCATGCTCTTAGCTAAATCAATGATCTCTTGAAAAGTGGGGACGTCGAACGCAAAGTCCATACGCTGGTTTCCGGGCCGAGAGGCGGGGATACGTTCTACGGCTCGAAGTTTCTTTATTTCTTCTAAAGTAAAGTCTTCAGTAAACCATCCGCTATATTCGACTCCATCGACTGTTTGTGTTCGATGTCTAGATGCGAATTCAGGAATTGAAGCTACGTTCGTTGTAAGTCCCAGCTGGTTATCGTGTCTGGCTATCAGATGTCCGTCTTTGGTCATTACTAGATCTGGTTCTATATAATCGGCTCCCATAGTGACGGCAAGTGCGTAAGCTCCTAAAGTATGTTCTGGGACGTATCCACTGGCTCCCCTGTGGGCGATGACTAGAGGGCTACAGGCATCAGCTGACATCATATCAGAGTTAGCATACTGCACTTTTATGGTACAGATGCACACTACAATACTCCAAATCTTCGCGCGGTTCATTGTTCCCAAAATCTGTTAAAGAAAAAGTTCTTTCATTATCAAAATTAGGTATAATGTCATCACACGTAGGCGTAGCCACAGGCGGTACTGCGGCGCACTTAAACCCTTTAATCAGATCTAATATGCAACTTCTAGCCTCTCACTGCACGCCTCCAAATATCCTTGTCATAACTTTATATCATGGCTAAATTAGGTAATAAATTTACACAAACTAATAGTACTAGCGAAATTGCTGATCGTTTTACGACTTAGCATCTGAGAGATCAGGGTAACGACCAAACCTGTGGAGTCTCAATCAGTGTTTCACTTTACATTTAATAGGCGTGTGACCTGAAATTAATAGCTATAAATCGTACTTTAAAAATTAACTTATGTACCTACCCAATGCTTACTTCATTAATTATTTAAAATGTAACACTCAGTTCCTCGTGACACTTGTACACTCACAATGCCACGAATAAACTAAAGCACATCATAAAATATATGGCAGGATTAATAGATATACAACACAATATGTACAGATATAAAGCAAATTGTTTTGTATGGAAGTGCCTTGATAGGTTGATCATGTTTCATGTTGATGTGTTGTC
Source organism: Musotima nitidalis (assembly GCA_949126915.1). Classification (NCBI taxonomy): domain Eukaryota; kingdom Metazoa; phylum Arthropoda; class Insecta; order Lepidoptera; family Crambidae; genus Musotima; species Musotima nitidalis. The sequence goes on from OX421417.1 coordinate 10,526,304, forward strand.
ATGTACTGGCATTATTTTTGTTGACACAAGTGCTGATTTTCAGTAGAGTTTTTGTTTTTTGATACGATATGTATGTATGTATGTATGTATGTATGTATGAAGATATCTTTTCCACTTTAAAGAGCGGGGATAGCCTTGTGGCGAGACTCAAAGCCTTCAAATTCAGCGGTCACAGTTTCAAACACCACACACCACATGACTTTTCGAAGTTACTGGTTTAACCATAGAATGATGTTTCCGTCTGGGTTGCGGAGGTCAGACGGCAGTCGCTTTATGTGATAATTGAAAAATCTGGTTAGACTAGCAAGCTGACCCTGAGCCATTAGCTTCAGTCTAGGGCAACCGGGATGATGCTAGGATATGATGATTTTCCACTTTTCACGTTAGTGTTTTAACTTGATAAGTACTTTTAATTGGATTCCACACTGTACAGCATTTTACACTAGTCACAGAGTTATAACTTAAGTAATAATTGGGGAGATAAATTAGTTCTTTCTATTCTAAACGAATTCCTGTTGTTTCAGTATAAAAATGTTCATATGCTCAAAACTGAATTCTCATCAGATGGATCTACCGAGTGACTAAAAACTAATACATATGACAGAGGTAGTATAAAAGTAGCACCAGTTCCTGATAAAATAAATAAAACCATGCTATGAGAAGAGACAAAAAACCCATACCAAGAAGTGTAATGAATACGAATGTAAACGGTTGAAGAGGAAGCAGACGACCAAAAAATATATGTATTGAGTGTCTGAAGAACGATATGATCAAGAAAGGGGCAGGTGAGTCGATGGCAAATAACCGAGGTCGAATGGAAGGAAAAGAGTTGCTTCGTCGACCACAGATAAAGGAGATTTATTGAGTGTGTGAAGAATGATATGATAAAGGAAGGGGCAGGCGAGTCGATGGCAGATAACCCAGGTCGAATGGAAGGAAAAGAGATGCTTCATCGAACACAGATAAAAGAGATGTATTGAGTGTGTAAAGAATGATATGATAAAGGAAGGGGCAGATAAGTCGATGACAAATAACCAAGGTCGAATGGAAAGGAAAGAGATACTTCGTGGACCATAGATAAAAGAGATGGATTGAGTGTGTCAAGAATGATATGATCAAGAAAGGGGCAGATGAGTCGATGACACATAACCGATATCGAATGAAAAAAAAGAGATGCTTTGTCGACCACAGATAAAAGAGATAGATTGACTCTGTGAAGAATGATATGATCAAGAAGGCAGGGGCAGGTGAATCGATGATGAACCACCGAGGTAGAATGGAAGGAAAAGAGATGCTTCATCGACCACAGATAAAATGGGAGCAAGATGATAAAACCTTGAAATTTAATTCGTGTTCTAAAAATAAATACGTGGAACGTTTTCTTTATCGCTATGAGCTATTGCATTTTTTTACAAAGTTGTACTTTAAATACCGAGATAACAGAAATAAAGAAAAAGATAAGAACGTTTCTTATAAAACGAAGCGAAACGTTTTGCTACAAATTGTCATTTGTAAAGGGCGTGAAGATCACGTTTTTACATAAACATACGTGTAATTCTAATGAAGTGGATAGATTGTCTAGTAGATTACACACTTATACCGATAAGTATGCTCCTTTTAGCTTGAGCTCTCGTGGGTTTGATTATTATTAGAGGAGCTAAGCAACATCAGGTTAGGCTGTTTCATAGATGGCATTAGCGTCAATAATATTAATTACGCGGATGACATGGTGTTGCTTAGCGCGTCTGTTTGTGGTTTGAGAGAGTTTGAGATTTGAGAAAGCTTGTGGCTACCTGCGAAAAGTATGCTAAGTCTCACGGATTAGTATACAACATACAAAAAAGTTAAATCATGCTCTTTGAGGGGGCAAACGTTTAGATCTACTCTCGGCAATATTTTTAAACGGTTGTATATTAAAAAGAGTTGACAAATTTAAATATCTGGGTCATATCTTAACTTCCGATCTCAATGATGACGAAGATGTTGAAAGAGAGCGCTGGGTGTTGTCGGGCGAACATGTTTGCACGTTGCACAAACAATGTAAAAATTACTCTCCTCAGAGCTTATTGCACTACTTTTTACACGTGTAGCTTGTGGGCCAAATTTACTCGAACTCGAAAGTTCAATTTAATAACGCTTTCAGGATGTTGTTGGGGTTGCCGCGTTACTGTAGCCCATCGGGGATGTTTGCAGAGGCGCGAGTGGATTGTTTTTACGGGACTATGCGAAAGCGCTGCGCCTTCCTGGTGCGCAGGGTGCGCGGCAGCACCAACAACATCTTGAGAATGATCGCTAGTAGACTAGACTGTCCATACATGAGTCACTGCTGCGAGACATCCGCCGGGGTGGTGCGGCAGTGAGTCATGTACAGATATAAATGTATGAAATGAAATAAAATAATTTTATTATTACTACTAACATAGGATAAGTTTAAATTTGTACTCACGAAAATAAGTCTTGTTACTTGAAAATAAATATTGATTATTTGTTATTATTATTATTACAAAAAATATAAGGCTGCCCGAAGTGAACGGGTTGCGTCAGTTTTAAAGTTATTTTTGTCACTCATAAGTGTTCCAATGGAACTCAAATTGAAAGCATGATAGTAATGCTTTTTCTATTTTAATTTATTTCTGAACTTGGGTCTTCTAGTTCTTGGTACTTATAGGTGTTTTCTATAGATGTACCTGTTTTCCAGTATCCAAGTACAAGCTATGCTTTGTTTTGGACTAGATATCAATAATAAAAGTATAGGGTTTATAGGGATCATATCAAGATCTTAGAAGACAAAACCAACCTCACCTGCAAGTGGTGCACTTGCTGATCAACGAACATCGAAGCCCCTTTAAGCTACAATAGTCTCGCCACCTATTACGTGGAATCAATATATAATTAGCGAAATGGGGGCGGGTAATATGCCTTTGCCTACCCCTTCGGGTAAATAGGAGTAAACGTATATAACTACGTATGAAAAGGTAATCAGTAAGTCCGTACCTAAACACAAAGTGAATTGTAACAAAATAAACTATTCGTTGCCCTTGAGGGTGGAGTAGTTCAATTTATCCTAAGAGGGCATGTCTCAATACTTAGGGAAAAAAGATATTTCAAGGCTATTATTAATTTCGCCCAGTTTTTTCCGACTTAAATTATAATAAATGGAGTATAAGCTAAAACTTGTACATTGGACTCGTCGCCAGCATTTTCAGCTGCGAGTCAGCAGCAAATCGCCCCTGTTCCAGCATCAACATGCAGCATCGACTTGAGGACTGTCCGTACATCATTGTAAAATAAATAAGGCATAGAGCAATAAAACATAGCACGTTTAGTGCAATTATAAATGAATATTTGTCATTTAAATTTACAGAAAAAATAAATATCAATAACAAATATTCATTTTGAGTGAAAATCAAACCAACGACCGTTGAAGCTAAGAACTAGGATATCGAATCCAGTCCCATATTGTATAAATTAGAATACACAGTCAACCAGATTATTGTTGTGATTCAACAAATTCAGCGCAGTTTCACTTATCATACTTACTTGACTGTGATCGGTGGTTCTTATTTGGTTGGTGATGCTGCTTTATTGGTTGACTAGGTACGTTCTGGGGAACTTTGACCATATTTTGATTGATAATTTAAAAGAGCACATAGCCTGTGAGTTTCTTGTCAGTTCTTCTTACAGAGCAGAGCCTAGGAACTGACACTTAGCTATTCTAAGCTTCTTGATTTCAGTGTTTTTATTTAGTTTTTATATTTTTACGTTTTCAAGTGCCATGTTATAGTTTATGACATAAATAACTTTTACATCTTTTGCACAAGCAAAATAATCAATAGTTTACAAACGTTAATTTCATTTATCTTGTGTGAAGGATTACACGTTTTTAATAAATGCATAATGCGTTGCAAATAAAGCGTTTTATTAGGATTTTATTAAAAACAAACGCATCCCTCCAGGCGCGCACCCTTGTTGACAAACAGATTAGTGCGTAGGGTTGTCGACGAGAAGTTCGTTGAAAAATATTATTATTTTCTTCTATAGATGCGATCGTTAGATATACGTAATGAATTTAGCACATTTTATGAATTTGAATCGTAGTAAATTATATCTGTAAAAAGACTAGTAAATTTAATAATGTTTCACAATAAAGAACCGCTACAGGAAACCAATATACGTAAATTTTGTATTCATATGTTTTGAATATTATAATTTTATTAATTCACTTGACAAAAAGTATCTCAAAACATTTTTAACTTTTGGCATTTTAAAAACACTTTATATATTTTTCTAATGCCGATATCTCACAATATAGATTTATATTAAAGCCTACCTGAAGCATCTTCTTGTACAATAAGGACCCTTATTATTAGACAAATAATCAAGTATTATTAAATGGCCTATCGTTAATAAAGTTAAAAATGTATGTTAAAAGCATAGCCAACCCTAAACTATTAAAATTCCCAAGATCCCCTAGAGTACGGCGCGCTGAATTTCGTTTGTTTTTTCTAACCCTCCGTCCGTATGGCAACTCTAATCCAGATCGAATTAATATAGCTAGTATAGCTACTCGTTAATCATTATCGTAAGCGAAGAATACGGAGTCAGACATTGATTCAGTAGGGGTGGGCGATGCGACTAAGTCGACTTTATTACTTTAAAGATTTAGTTAAAGTCACATAAAGGAGTTGATTGCATTTTTGATTTTGATTTAGGTACGGTTACTAATAAAAACAAAAAGAATGTGCTTAATTTGTTTCAAGTTTTAAAATATTTTTCTTTTTTTATTATCTTCTACTTTCATCCCATTAATATGAAATTTAATTGTTCCTCATTCCACTATCCTGGCATAATCCCGATTCCACTAGACTACACTTAAGCTTAAGGCCCAGGGTCTGTTCAGTGGTCTAATCAAATTTGGATAAAATATCAGTTATTAAATAGAGCCACTGCCGTCTGATATGGCGCAGAGGAGGATACTTAATCTTAGGATAGGATACTTAGAGGAGGATAAGGGTCGTGGTTCGATTCTCACGCGCTTTAATAAACGAGAACACAATAAATAAATCTAAATCAGCGACCTAGGTATATTAGTCAACGATCACTTTAAATCATTTTTCCCTAATTGGCTCATTATTGTAAGTTGCTAAAAGAGTGGTATTATTTAATTCCTCTTACTGGCATTTAGTTGTCGCCCGAGGGGAAGGTCTCATGGGCATTGCATCTGTGGGAACCAAAGTTTCTATCATATTCTTGTTAGACGATTTTGTTAAACGCTAACAATATTGTTATCGAATAATAATATTTATAGTTCGTAAGTGCTTTAATGGTTCTCATTGTAAATATGTAAAAAAGCATCTGAAAGTTGCATATATGCATTTTATTTAAAAATTTGCTGTGACTAGTTAATTAGAGAAATATCCCACTATTTATGCTCAGCTCTTTCTTTTGATTTGATCGTAAAAATAACATAAAATAAGAAGAAATCGAACGAATAATTCATAATTTTTGCGCGTTCAATCCAAGAAATATATAAACATGTTCTTCAACTTTATAATATGGAGACTTCTTGGAAATAGAGAGGTTTGTTTTATTTTTTAAAATTTGTGATATTATGAACATTAATGTGTAATAACGGTGGGTTATTAACCGTTAAGTGTCTGTGAACGTACATGATTGTTGGTAAATGAAACAAAACAGTGCAACATAACTTTTAAAATTCACTCAAGAAGTCTATGAGAGATCTCAGTATAGTCCCATATCTTTTCTGAGGTCTGGGGTTTAGGGGGAGGGCATCTCATTTACCATTTATCATCTTTATCACCACAACTTCTCATTTACTATGATTTATATATCTCTTACTTCATCATCTCAGCCCATTAACGTCCCACTACTGAGCACGAGCCTTCTCTCACATATCAAGGTGTGAGGGTATTGGGTCATACTCCACCACGCTGACCCAGTGCGGGTTGGCGGAGGCAGGTGTATGGCGTCCTGCTGTTAGAATTCATCAAACCGCCCATTAGGCTTCTAACATTGCTTAACGACTACCACATTTAGTGATAACCGGGACCAACGGCTTAGCGTGCATTCTGAAGCACGGAAGCGCTCGATATCAAATGCCACACAAACGGTTACCCATCCAAGGAATGACCTCTGTAAAATCTGCTGTACTTCGGTGATCGTTTCCGACCACCTAGCACCGCAGAGCTACGAGCGCTTCTTTTGCTTGACACTGGCTAAATGTGCTAAAAGCATGATAATTAAATTTTTTTTAAAAAAATACTTTATAAAATTAAAATAGCTAATGGTACTTCTAGATAATTAATGCATACTCATATAAATCTCACTATTTACCATGTGACACGAATTTGTTATTTTATTTAACGTTTGTGTTTTTATTCAATTCTCTTGTGGAACATGGAGGGACCTCTCCCAAGGGCTCCGTTATAGGCTAACCGAGTTACAACCACATTGTAGTGAATCGGGACACTTCCCTCACCCCTTTATTATGGTGTATGTTGGAGTAATTGAATCTACCGGCTTCGGTTGGTTAAACTGTTTTTGTTTTGTTTATTCAATGCGAACAGACAATTTAATATATTATCTTTATTGATAATACTAGATGACCCGGCGGCCTCAAAACCAATAAATATTATATTATCTTAATCGCCAAATTATATTCAGGTGTTTATAAAGATAATATAAATCCTCAAAATAAATTAAGTTTAATGAATGTACAAAAATCGAAATGGAAATTAAAATACACAATTTTAAAATCAGTAGATTGGATAGATAATAATTGTTGCGCGCACTAAGACAAACGATATAACCTTTTACAATAAAACATTTAAAGTCAAAAGGCAAAGTCAAAATCATTTATTCAAGTTTGGCTCAAAAGAGCTCTGATGAAGGTCAAAACTAAAACTAGCGCGCCCACTCACTCAGGCGGGAGCTTGATCGTAAAAGAACGGGCAAGAAAATCGTTGAGGTTGGTTTCTTCTCCCGCCAGTTATGTAATGACATTTATCCAACTGAACATTGAAATCACTTTTTGCTTCTAAATTTAAAAATTTCGTTTACAGAGAATTCTTCAACATCATCATATCACTGCAGAACATTAGCCTCCCCAATTCCAATTGGGGGTATTTGCCCATAATAACCACGCTGGGCAGGCGGGTTGGTGATCGCAGACTCTGCCAGTACGCAGGATGACGGCTGCCCATCATCCGGTAGGATTTCTCTTCGTCGACTCTTTGCCCATGAGATGAGAGGGGGTGGCACCATATAGGCCGGTACCACACGGCTATAGAGAGAATTAATTAAGGTAGGCAAAGGCATATTATACGCCCACACTTCGCCAATTATATAGTTGGTCCCACGTAATAGGTGGCGAGCCTATTGGCACTAATATGTTCGCCAGCGCCTTGTCCGTTGATCGGCAGGTGCACCACTTGCAGGTTGCCTTGGGCTTCTTAGGTCTTGGTAGGATCCCTTAACACCTTTATAAATTTATTTTGAATAGATAATTAAGACACAAATAATTAAGTTTAATTAAGTTTAGGTAGATAACACTTTAATATAAGTTTACCACCGGGAAAATTTATACTAATAATATTGTTTGAATCAAAAAATATGAGAACTTTGGAGGATATACCCAGTTCTTAACCCCATAAATCTAGGGTTCAGAACGCACACTAGAAAAGATTTAAATACATGAATATAGAAATTTCTGTTCTGTTGGGTGTTTACATAGCATTGCAATGCAATAAATTAAAGTGCAATGAATCATTAAGAGACTTATGAATCATCATCCAAAAAACGGCAAAACAGCCGTAAATCTCAGAAAGCAGACGCCACCTGACAGGCACCAGAAACCCAGAAGTGATACAGCTAAGTGGTTAATAAGCGGGTAGGACCCAAGGCGGGGCTACCCCGCCCACCATCAGACCCGGGCAGTTTTTTCGTTTGACCAGAAAAAAGATGACCGATGCCTTTTTGTTCTTTGTTTGCACTGTGAACAAGATACCAGGAAAATCGATATTACGAAATAAACTGAACAATTTAGTTATTCGATGCCCAAAACAATTCCCCTGATAATCCGCTAGCTACTTTTCTAGCGACGCTAGCGGCATCTAGTTGATGCAAAAAAAGCCCGCCGCATATTTCGAGCGATCCCATTTGGACAACCAAAAATGAGATAATATTAAATTAATATAACATAACTAAATACTTCATATACCTACGTAATCTTATGCCCATATATCTAATTAGGGATCGGCAGAAACTATATAAAACTAATATATTTGAAAGGCCACCATGTCATGTACCTATACAAATAGACGTAAAAAAAATCACTTTTACCACAGAGATCCTGGATGAACAAGTCAAATAGTGAAAGGTGGCCTGCCCTTTGCTCACACTTATAAAAGATAAGATTCTATCAAACTTAAAATACATATCAACGTAAAATGAATGATGCATAGCATAAGATCCACACGAAATTGGCTAATGGTAAAGTATCAATCAGATGAGGTTTCTTGTTTCATACTTAAGAGTTTCTTATAAAGAGTTTTGTGTACTCTGGTGGTATCGTAGGCTAGGTGTGTATGTGTAGTCTGAGACCTACGATATAAGAGGAAATTCCTGGAAGATAGGAATCAATAGAATTTCAATAGTATCTGATCTGGTAACGTCTGAACTCCTCAGACGTCTGGGGGAAGAGGATATATATATCTAAAAATTCTTTTTTGATCATTTAAAGTAGTGATTAGGTGCTCAATTAGTATTTCTGATGTAATATATTAAATTTATGTAGCAATATATTAAATTTATGACACGTTAAGTAAAAGCTTAAAATAAATTTCAACATCAAATATAACTTTTTAAACCAATTACACAAAACAAAAAGGTTACTTATCAAAAAAAAAAATTCAAACCACACATAACTTTTTAAATCAATTACACAATTTTAAGTATGTCAAGCTAAAGGTTGAGGTCTTATTAAATTTCATACGCGATATTATCGTGGGATCTTTCAGTTGTAGAGGCTGTGGTGCGTCTCGGTACAATGCAATTGAACAATCCGAGATCATATCGGTCCATCGACATCGCTGATCGACACAACAACAATGAGTGCTATTGACGAAATCCTATAAACAGAAAAAGAACTACAGTTCGTACCCACACCTGAACTACAGCTCAGGTGTGGGTTAAGGCTTGAGAGGCAGCGAGTTGATTTGAAGCCAAAAACAACTGATATACCAAGCTCTTTTAGAATAAGGCTAAGGAACTGTGGCTTATATAATTTATTGATTCAGGCGTTGCTTTGCGGAAATCCATTGCAAGCAAGTGATGGTTTTAAAATGGTTTGTTCTGAGGTTATCTGATAATTTACCTGTAGATACCATACTAATTACTACCAAAATAATATTATCCATCGAACCCAAAATATCAATAAACAATTTAGCTCATTAGATATTTTCAATAATAGTTTTAAAGAATTTAAACATCTTGTGACTGAAATATTACAATAACTATTGTAGGACTTGGACTTGGATTGGACTAACACATACATTTACTCAAACACAAATATACTTTCACTCAAACATACACCCACTCACACGCACGCACACACAGACGCACACACACACTTACACTAACTCACTCAATATTCCCCTTTTCTTAGCACTGTTTAATTTTGATCTGCTCTCTTTTTAAGAAGTTTAAATAACATGTAAATACGTAATTAGGTGTAAGGAATAATATTTTGTATTTTAAAAAAAAAATATAAGACCTGTGGATTTTGTTAACATATAAATAAATAAATAAATAAAAGATGTTAAGGACCGATGCCCGATACACGTGTCGTATGATTTTGTTAAAACCATTACTTGAATTTTAGATTTACAATAGAAAGGCTTTAAAGGAATTGTAGAGTTTGTAGCTTTACGAGACGAAGGGGTTGAAAAGGTTCATCGAAGTAAAGCAAAATTACAGTCGTACTTGGATGAAAGATCGATTGAGTGGCATTTAATATCGAGTGCCTTGTGACCAGTAACGTGCCTTTTGAAAGGCATCTTAAAACGATACTCTCTATTATTAGATTACTCTTTGTTACTGTCTAAGGTAAATTCTATTATAAAAATACTACACATATTTTAAATTCTTCTCGCCTCGATTTAAAAGAAATTTACTTAGGACATATTAAAATTTATAAAGCACATTCTTAAAATAAAATTAAATGCAGTTAATTTCGGTACGCGCTATATTTAATTTACAGTTATGTAGATGTTACTAATAATTATGTAACAAATTTAAAAGGCAGAAAAAAGGAGGGCCTATCGTTTTATCTGAGTAATTTTTTTTATTTATTACTTTGAACCAGCTCCACTAACCGCGATCGTACAGCCGGCGTATCAACAATCCAATGGAACAAATTAAAATTATATCTAATAGCATTATAAGCGTGAATTTATTAATTTGTAAGCCATTGTCCAGTGTTGTATATTGTGGTGATACAAGAGTCATTGTTGGGTCTCCGTTACACTATTAGTGATATGCCTAGAGATAGCGAAATAGGGTTGTTAGGGCGTTTAAATACAGACCATGACAAATTAATCCTAATACTATAAATTCAAATGTAACTCTGGTCTGTCTTTCTTGCCGCTGCGCTGAACCAATTGAAATAAAATTTGGTACACAAATAGTCTAAGAGAAAGGACATGGGTTACTTTTTAATTGGAAAAAAGTGTTGTAAAGGAGGATGAAAGATGATAATGGTTTTTTTTGTAAGCGTGAAACTATTGTGTTAATTTTATTACTACACACATACATACTGTCACGCCTGTTTCCCCGAAGGGGTAGGTAGAGGCATATAATTTATGTCCACATTATAGCGAGCCAATTGCCGCTTACCGGGAAGTCAAAGCCAGAGCCTCGTCCGTTCATCGGCAGACTGCACCACTTGCAGTTGAGGTTGGCTTGGGGAGCCTAAGGGTTAGGGTTGGGTTTTGGTTAGAACCCCATACGGGTCCCCCCCAATTATTATTAGTTGATATAAATATTATATTTTATTCGTTATAAGGAACTCAGTACCTTCTAATATACTGACAACTGATTTAACCATAGAATGATGTTTCCCTTTGAATTATGGAGGTCAGATGGCTGTCGCCCTATGTAATAACTGAAGTACAGCCAAATCTGGTTGGACGAGTGAGCAGACCCTGGGCCCTGAGCTTAAATACCTAGGTACCTGCTAGGCTGTGATGATAAGTTGAGGTTATGATAAGATGATGATACTATTTATGCTCGTACCGAAAGACTAAAAAGGACATGTGTGGTCTGACATCAGTTTAGTCCATGTCAATGAGAGCCGTATTAGATGGTTAGTTAATGGCACGGTTAAGTACTTAAGTAAACATATTAGTTAAAGATGATTATTATCTATTACATAATAAGTTAACACGATTTTCAATATGCAAATAAATATATCCATTTTAGTTTGTAATAGCGTAAAGAGTTTTTACTAAATATTTGTTCATTATGTTAGTGATACATAATATATATTAAAGACAGACATTTTAACAACATAACAATTATTTACATTACTGTGATATTAACGTTTGTGATAACCCTACTAGAAACACTAATGAGGTGTGAGCTGCAATGTTATGGCTAATTTTATATTGTAATTCAATTAGTGATTGGTATTTACGTGATGCAAAAGGTTAAGAAAGAATCAATTATAGATGTGTCTGAATAAATAAATGCAATATTATTGGGACATATGAGTACAATGATGAATTTTATTCACGTAATTAATTAAAATGTGAAAAGAATATTTCCATGTTTGTCTCTCAAGCAAAAAACGGTGTGATAGTTTTAAATATAATTGCCTACTGTTAAAGTGACAAGAATTGAGAAAGGTATGCTTGGATGGTTTGGTCATGTTGAGAGGATGAATGAAAGTAGACTAACGAAAGTGATTTATGATGGACAAATGATTGGAAGTGTTGGGAGGGGAAGACCACGTCAGACCTTCCATGACCAAATTTAGAAAATGTTGGTAAAAGAGCAGGTCAAAAGTACCCTAAACCGACGGGCGTGTATGAGGAGGTTAATGAGTGTGAATGAAGCTAAAAGTGTGAGCACAGATCGTAGCAAGTGGAAGGATGTGATCTCTGCATACACCAACGGGAAAAAAGGCGTGACATTATGTATGTATGTATGCCAACTGTTTAAAAGATTTCAACATAATGGCCGCATAGATTGATTATAACCTAGAACTACAGACATAGTATTTCTTACCGCGGAAAAAAAAAATTCTCTAAGTTTGGCACAATAATGCTTATGAGCTGGATATTGGTAATTGGACACAACTCAAAAACTAAGGCACATTCAATTCAGGGCCGGGCCTTGAGTGTGGAAGAATGAGGCATGAAACTCGTCAAGTTTAGTTGTCACAATTAGCCGACTTTGTAATGTCCCTCATGTACGTATTTGAGTCCGTTACATTATTACGTTGCGAAAATCAGGATCAAAATGCGAAAGCAATTTTACATTCAGTTAGACTCCATCATTTAAGCTTTTCTGATGATACGGCAGAAAAGTTCTGATGTCATCATCATATAGTAGCATTATCCTGGTTGCTCTTTTTTTCGGATGGAAAGTCATCTAATAACCTTCTCCCGCTGAGGGTGGGGGACTAAAAACCACCCTTGTTGCTTCTTGAGCCTGCTACGTGCCGAGGCCGCGGTAACCCTTGCGAACAGTCCCACAGCATCCTTTCTGGTTTAACCAGTTTTGTCTGAATTTCAGTTATAATATGGAGCGACTGCCGTCTGACCTCCGCAACTCAGAGGGAAACATAATTCTATGGTTAAACCAGCTGTCAGTCTGTTAGAAGCTTAACGTGCTTTTCGAGTCACGAAACGATTGATAATTGCACATAACTTTAACCCGAGACCCTCTGAATTTTGAGGGCTATGGATCTCGACACTGAGCTGTCGCCACTAGGCTCTTGCCGCTCAAGAAAAGCTACTGGTGTACATCAAGTTTTTTTAAGTTTGGCAGCACGTGAAGCGTGTTATGTGTAGAGTAGTTTAAGGTGGAATAATTAGATAACATATGTTTGTCAAATTAAATTTTTTATTTGATTTAACCAAATAAAAATTTTGATGAAATATTCAATGAATATCATTAAAAAGAGCGCTTTTATTCTTTTGTTACAAACTGAAATACATTATCAAACTATTTTGAATTTCTTAACGATTACGAGACAAAAAAACCCACGAACATGTCTAATACCGAGTTAACGCGAGTTCGAAGTTATTATTCAATGCCTACCCGAGAACATTAATATGAAACTAAACGATTGAACGAGAAAAAAACCTACGATCCCAAGCATCGAAAACACTTCATTATATTTGACAATCAGCTATCAATCATGTAAAAGCTCGCAAAACAATAATCATATTATCATTCTCCCATAATAACAAATGTAGACCCGAAATGCATAAAGAACCCGACTTTTTTTATTTAACAAAATAAAGAAATTTTCGAGAAGCTTCGCCCGGATCGGACAATGCAAACTTATGAGCGAACGTATTATTTATTAAAAATAAGAAAAAGTCGAACATGAAACCGCTTGACATATTGTTAAAGGCCCTTATAAAATTATTTGCCATCACGCCACGCGAGCTGTAGCGACACAGAGTAAGGTGTGTCCAGAGGTGTGACAAAGACAGGAAAAGAGCGGGAAATGGACAAAGTCGTCTTATGTCGCACTGCTCGCACTATGCAGCATGGATTAAAATCATCCTTTTTACGGAGTTTTAGTTGCGATGTATGAAACTATTAATATGCAATCACTTTATATTCGCCAATGTAGTAATTTGCAACAAAATTTTCAGCAATTTCGTGATTTACTGTGTTTTAGTCTTAAGTGATTTTTTGTAACTAGCGTGAGCAAAATCCGACCTTGACGAGTTTCTAGCCAAACTCTAAAAATTCTTTCTTAACTCGATTTTGCAGCAGTTTACGGAATTGATCAATTTCTCGATGTGTCTTTTTTTAGGTGCCAAAACGTATTTTTTAACAATCTTGCATAGGTATATTTTTTTTTAAATCCTTCGTGATAATTTTTGTTTACACTAAAAAAATAAATTAATTTTTGTTAGTAATTTCTTTTTATCCTGTGGTATCGAGAAGCAATCTTTAAAAGGAGACAACCACGACAAAATATGTTCCTGGCAAAGGTCAATATATTGATCTACGTTTTAAATATCATACATTCTCAGTTAGGGGATGTTATCTGTGGTTAGGGTGTTATAAATAAAATTAGTAGACTATTAAACCATCGTCTTGTATGAAATGTCGTAAGACATATTTTGATTTGTCTCTTGAGGCATATTACGGTCCCACACTTTGCCAACTATGTTGTTTGTACCACGTAATAGATGGCGAGCCTATTGCCGCTTCCCGGGAACTGTTACAATTGCCAGAGCCTCGTCCGTTAATCGGCAGGTGCACCACTTGCAGGTGAGGTTGGCTTGGGCTTCTTAGATGGTGTGAGGATTCCTATGCACGTTGTTGTCATGATGTGCTAACATACCTACTCGTATGTTAAATAATGGTGGCTGGCATGGCAAGAGCTGGATTAGAGTGTCTACGGATCGTGTAGTGTACAATTAGGGACGCAAATGTCAAGCAGTGGATTGCTAGCATAGCAATTAATGAGGCCTTCGTCCAATACTGGATTTTTATATTTATAATGATAACTCACTAACAATAAACGAAGTTAACAACTTGTAGCTAGTAACGAGCGTTTAGCCGTGATATATACTGGACCGCTGATAATGTATTTTCGTCGTTACTCCATGTTATTTATTAAAATTTCTAACAGCAGAACGCCACACATCTGATTCCGCTAATCTGCACTGTTTCATATAACCTAATCCCTCTTACCTTGTTTTGTGAGAGGAGGCCTGTGCTCAGAATTGGGAGGTAATTGAAGATGATGATAGTCTATGGTGCAGTCCTAGATTTAGTAATTGACGCGCCTGGGCTGATAATGATGAATAAGTACTTAATGTGGAATGAAATTAAATAAGATGCAACAAGTTACCATCTGCATATTTCATAAGAGAAAATTCAATAAAGCTTGTAATAACTAAATATATTTGCACGCTACTTACAGTGGATCTTCATCATTCCAGCCATATAAAGCCCACTTCAGAACATTGGTCACCCCAATACTGCCGTACTTTAGTTAGAAAGCCGCTAACTGACAGAGGGTATTTTCTGAACTATAAACTCTATTGTACTATAGCAGAGTTTAAATTCCATGAATTACCCACTGTGAGTCAGCTGCTTTCTAGCTAAAGCACGGCAGAATAGTTTCTTCTTTAGGGGGTATATGCCCCCAATCACCACCCAGGGCAACGGGTTGGTGATCGCAGTTCAAGCCAGTACGCAGGATGACGCTGCCCATCATCCGGTATAGTTTCTCTTCGTCGACTCTTACGACTCCCCATAAGATGAGAGTGGCACTATTCTAGGCCGGCCCGACATAAATAACATATTCCCATTAATAATGTTATCTAATATCTACATTATGTTTTACCAAAATTATTTTCTTTGAATTAAAACTTAATTTTTTTATTATTATTGTAAACTCTTTTAGGTATAAATATTAATACTTACTTTTAAAAAAAGTTTCTCATCATTCTCATCTGTCTATATATATACTCATTTAACTTTTTGGATATATTATGGTACAAGTAGCAGTTAAACTTGATGATGAATAAGATTGATGGAAAAAAACGTGTTATAAAATAGTTTTTGACGCATTAAAATTAAATTTATACAAGATATTTAAGTAAACATAAGAACTATTTACAATTAATTTCTCCGTCGTCTACTTTACAAGAAAACTTCCTGCGCATGCACATGATTTCTCAATCTATAATGTACTCACGTTGAAAAGTGTTAACTTATCTTACCTACAGCATCAGGTAACTATCCCATTTAGGTTTGCTAGATTTTTCTTTTTAATCCGACGTACTTATAAGTTACGTAAAATGTCAAACCCGTTGACAAAATTAAAATACCAGAAAAATGTCTCAAAATACTGTTTCAGTTTTACAAATTACAATTTCTATCAGATTATATAACTCAAAATATGTGCCTGCATATTTTGAGTTATATAATCTGATTAGATATTATTATACGAGTAGTAAAGATGAATAGTTGTGGTTTCTATTGGGTAATACTTTATTTACTTAACCGCTTTGAAAAAAACATTTTCGTAGTGAAAGCTAAATTTTCCCAAAATAGTAGGTATGTTCTGTATTTTACTTTTCATAATCATCATAATTTCAACTTTATGAAGTCTGCTGAATATAGGCCTCCCCATTTCCCACGTTGATAGGACTTGCTTAAATCTAACGGGACGTTTGCGGTCGCCATTGAAGAACCTTTACTGTTTTGTACTTTAGTTTTATAACGTAAGTAAACCCTGTGGACAACAGCTAGTATCTTTTATCTTAAGTAAAAAGTAAAGCTCAGGGAAGACGCATCCCATCCTCGTCCCAGCATCTACTTGGGTGTCATATTGACAGGCACTCCGTAGCTCGAGTAGGTACTCATCTCTAACAATAAATTATGGTTGTCTTCTCATTATAATAATTACCGAGCGGTCTTCAAGGGCGCTATTAATATTGCTTTGAATGAATTTTTCGAATTCCCAAATGTCATCCAGCTTATTAACCGGCTTCATTTTTTGTTTAACTTTTATTTGTTTTGTATACGTTTCGGTTTTGGCGCGGTCATCTCGACCTTTCGTTTTTTGTGTTCGCCCGTGCGATCCCGCCTGATGAAATATTGTTTGAAGTTAATTACTTAGGCCCTGATTGAGACCTTTTTCTATGAAACTTTATAATTGTTTGTAAGTAATACGAAGATAATCTAAGCTATTAACTAAATTATGTTTGTCTATTTTAATTTCAACTTTGTAGTGCCTAGTTATTTTTGTTTCCATCCATGCGATCCTGATTGATAAAATATTGTTTAAAGTTAATAAACACTGATTGAGACCCTTTTTATGATTGGCATAGACAAACAACTAAGTAGTGCCATTCCATTTTCAATTACACTCAATTAAAATACCTAACTAACTTGTAAACATGTATCGAAGATATTTAACGATCCATCATCAGACTGCAATACGAACTCATCAAAAGATATCCAATTTCAATACGATATTATGCGTGCTCGTGAGCAATTATTTACAGTAACAGAAATAATTAAAATTCGCATTTATAACCATAAGATATCGGAGGCATTTTATTACTGCTTAATAAGTAGACAAGTTAATACTACTGAGGTAGCTGGATCACGAACTTATTCACCTAACGAGGAAAGCAAATGTACAGACCGACGAATGCCTAATTAAAACAGTGATTGAAACAAAAATTCATTTTATTTAAAGACAAACGATTTATCAAGAGATATGTACGTCAAACATCGTCTGCAAAAAGATGCCACTAAATGAATAAATTTAGATTCCAATGCGCGTGATCGATAGACTCGTAGATCCGATCTATAGATCATATCGGACTCGAAAATGGAATGCGTGAGTAAGACAAAATATAATTAATGATGGTCCTTCGAAATTCGAATCGGTCCGGTGTAGACACGTTGGCGTCCGCGCATTAAACAAAAGGCGAAAAGTTTTGTTTCGCCCTTTTTACTTTTTTTATTTACATGTAAAACGTTAGTTGGATGCGTTCAATTAATCATCCTTGGTTGTATTGTTGCATCTGTCGCTATCTCGGGCTATGACCGCCATTGTTCACTGAATCATAGAGCCTGCAAAAAAGTTTCACACCACCTGTGTCCTATAACGGTCTATATCCTATTCAAACCGACTGAATATAAAATAGATTACGACCTATTTTATTTTGAATTAACTCCGGACAATGTGATCCTCCAACGCTAATTAAAAATTAATTTGAAGCATTATCGATCCTTGTGCTAGCATCGATTCTGTCATTCAGAGTTTGAGTAATGATTGTTAAAAGTTTTTCGTGATTCAAATATACCTAATGTTTTCGAATAAATTAGATTTTTTTGGTTTCTATACACATACATTATTTTTATAATTTGGGTTTTATTTTTTTAAAGTAAAACCCAACCTAACCTAAATTCCACGTTCTACCTACACATCCAATTATTATGCTTAAATGACTCAAGCCGATATGTTGTGTCAAAAAATTTGGAGCTCTTTAACATAATTTTTATTTTATTGTGCCCTTATCATCGTTTGTGGGATGCCACATGGTTTGATATTAGAATTTAATGTGAGATGGTTTCTTAATTTGGCGGATGATTGCCAGGCGACAGGTAACAATAGAATTTCAATTGTGTCTGGATACCCGTTGCATAAAAGGTTTATGTACCTTTATAAGGTTCTATCTGACGCAGCGCTTCGGTGAGAGGTGGCTAGCCCGTTGAGGACTAATTAATTACATTGTATAATTGTTAATATTTTTTATTGTAGGTAATCCTACAATAAAAAATATATTTCATGCTTTTACCTCTAAATAAGTTAAAGAAAATCCTTACATACATATTATCAATTAAATACATACATTTTTGAGAGAGGGTAAGAAAGAAGGCGTCGTAAAATTAACTGTCTTTGTTTTTAATTTTCATCCAAAAAGCTTATGGTTATTGTACAAGACGTTGATCTCGATACGATTATGACGGATAAGCGTCGTGACGTAACAATCCGTCATACTGGCAGTCCAGTTTCAGTGCGTGGGAAAAGGACCCGCCACTTCGACGAAATTACTTCGCATCCCATACTCGATATAACATGATAATAAAACAATAATTAAACATATACCATATTCGAGAATATTCCATGATATAAATAATCATCGGAGTATTTCTATCATGTTATATTCTCGAAGTAAGTTAAATGGTGTTTACATAACTTTCTTTCTGTATTTGAAGTAACTTGAGCGTTATTTGTTTACTAAACTTGTTAAAAATAGACTGTCTTAGGTAATAAAAAAAAATTAATGATATCATGGCCATATTTAATGGTGTTTACATAACAAGTTTACCCTTTTTTTTTATTTGCAAAGGAAAGATAATCAAATTAGGCGTTTGGTGGAAAATGACACGCCGACTCATCATTTCAAAAAGTAGTGTTAGTCTTTAGGCACTTTAAGTCACTTGTGTCTTGAGTAACAAAAACAATCACTACAATCGTTATATGATATATGAGTTATATGACACATATCGACAATCTAATTTTCAAACTGCGTAACTCTAAAAAATACAAAATTTTACTTTTAATACCACATAGCGTAAAATTACGAGATATTCCATGGGAATATCGCTCAAACCCCAAAAAATAATATGTAATTAGTTATGACCCAATTGAAATAATACCTACATTCAACTAGTGCCCTAACTATGAAAAATAAACAGTTTTTACTTCCTTATATAAAGTTTGCTCAAAAGGACATAAGCAGTTTGAAAATTAGGCTGCCGCCTATATCTTATAACCAATAGATTATTTCGTAACTGTAGGGAGGTGGCCCTTCTTGTTATTCTAATGTTGGGATAAAAATAATATATAATATAATGAAATAAACCATGTATTTACACAGCTAGACGAATTAAATTGAAATGGCATATTCTTTTGGTACTATCTTTTACGGACGTGATTTGTAATGTAATGTAAACAAAGACGGAACGAGAATAACTCAAATTCCCTTAAATAAAACAAAACGCTTATTAACATAACACTGCGTTCGTATATGTATACTTTAAATTGTACATAGCGACCAATTCGGTGCAATTTAAATTATAGCATTTACGTCAGGTGTTGTATTAAATTCTGTCGCAGACATTATGCATGAACGTGTTAAGGCATGATTTGTTTCTCAATAAATCCTGTATGTTCCCTTACAAACAATAAATTAAATAAACATGGCATAACCTTCATAATTTTGGAATAAGTGGGTACCTACTTATTATACATTTGAATTATTAAATTCAGATTGCTCAGTTATTCAAGGCATCGTGAGTAATGACAAGTTGTTTTAATAATATTTTTTACTGTAAGTATATGTATATGTATTTGTTTCGAGAAAATAAAAGAATTTGAATTTTTTGTTTAGTACCTATAAACTTTTTACTTTGTTAACGTCGTTTACGTGTGTTGCCAGTAGTGATATAAGAATCTTGTTTTCTAAGGCGTTGCCATTAAGATGGCATATGGTACTGAGATTGAACCACAGTTCATGTATGGTCCTGTTAAGAAAGCTTAAGGTAGAACAGTGTGCTTTAGAGAGAATCAGAAATGAGAAAATCTGTAGGAGAACAGCTGAAGTAAGTTCTTACGGAGTGAAGCTGAAGGGGAAGTTGGTGGTGCTCATACCTCAAAAAACCTCAATGTCCCTACACGATAGAATCAATAATAAGGAAGTTAGTAGAAGAACTGAAGTGACTTCTCACGGAGTGATGGTGGATGTGTAAGCGGTCTTGATGTATAGAAGTAGTAGAGGATGGTTTTCCATCAGATAGACCGATTATCTGGTCAAGGCTTTTGTATGCTAGCGGCTCAAGATCGATCGACATCGAAAGAAGGTCTATGTTTAGCGGTGGACTTCTATTGCCCAGTGGAGAAGGGAAGTCGTAAGAGTCGGCGAAGAGACATCCTACCGGATAATGGGCAGCAGCGTCATCCTTCTTACTGGCTAGAACTGCAATCACCCGCCTGCCCAGCGTGGTAATTTTTTTTTTATTTTTTTTTTTTATTCTATTAAATCACAAGGGAAAACATACAGTATTTAAGTAACACAAAAGTAATTAACAGTAAATAGCACACAATACCAAAACAGTTTCCACGGAAAAATGAAATGATTATGGGTACCTAAATAGAATAGAATGTGTACTAATGGGGAGGCTAGTGTTCATTAAAGAACTTTATGAGGCTGACATCAAGATTCTTGGACATCTCACACAGCGCTTCTAGTCTCAAATTAAGCAAAGAGCTTATATTTACTTGAAAATGAACATACATGGAAATAAATTACGAAACACCCAAAATAGAACACTTTTATTAAAATTTTAGTCTGTATTGGAATCGAACCCGCATCCTGCAACGGAGGGCAAAACTACTAGGCTATATTCTGTGGTCAATGTGAAATACATTGAATCTTAGAGTAACTACCAGGGTCCGTCAGTGGTTGACATTCGACCTTTATTTCATATTTAAGTAGCTTATTTTAGATGTACATAACTTACATATAGTTTTCTATACTCCATCTGCTTAATATTAATTCCAACTACCATACCATACTTTACAATTATCCGAACTCGCAATATGCTATAAAAAGAGCTATCCTCATCTCTTATTTTATGCATAAATATAAACATATTTCATTAAAAACTTACTGCATATACAGTCTTATACCTACGCTATACTTACTCGTAAATGAAATGAATAAATATATTTATGCTCTCTTAATTAGTAGATTTCCACATATCGACGCTGGAAAGGCAACCTTGCTTATGCACCATTTAGCTACTTTACAGGAGAGCGATTCAAAGAATGACAATTTCGAAAATAATTATATATAAATTTGTTTTTTGTCAGAATGTCAGTCAAATTAATGTCAAAATGGTCAGAATTCGATAAAACCCAGATCTGCAGATAGAAAAAAATCAGGCGATTCTAATGATATATATAACTATAACTTTCGCAAATTTGGCGCATAAGCAGTTGCCTTTCCAGCGTCGAATTATAACGAGTCAATGGTATGCAAAACCACTGTATTTTTTATAAATATAAAGGTTATACGCTTATTGTGATGCCCTACGTTGGTGTCCCCTTATTTTATAGCACCAATCAACAGTACACTGGCTATCATACTTATTACTGCCGGAATTCAACGAGCCATTGTGACTACAGACTAGTGGTATAGGGGTAGTCACTAGTCAGTCCTATCACAGCCAGAACAGAGGCGGGAGTAGCATCCATGGACTCTTGATCGCAAACGCTCGAATAGCCCGAAAGAGTGTACCCAAAAACGATAACATAACAAACTTTGTTAATTTTATAACATAAATATAAAATAGCAAAAAACACATCAACTCTTTAAATAAACAAACAACGAAGTAACCAAACTGTAGTCAATTAACATTATTAATTATTTATACTCAATCGTTCCAATATTTAAAACGCTCTCATCGATCTAAAAAATATTAAAATATTGCTCCATATCATACTTCTAAGAACATGTACCCATTTTCTATTCCGAACCACTAAACTGAATAGGGTTGCCTTTGAATAATAAAAAAAAAACAAACGACGAAGCGACCGAGTTTTTTCACCTGACAACACCCAACACTAGTTTTTATGCGCCATTTGAAAATTAAATTATAGGTTATAATTTTAATATGATAGGTGTGTAATATATTTCATTTTGGATGTTTTCGAGATTCTTATCATTTTAAGTGTTTATTTTATTGTGAAGTTTTTTGTATACCTAATAATGTTTTGTTTATTTTTCTATGACTTTATGTATAGGTAGAAGTTTGTTATTTATATTTTTTCTTCTATTAACAAACTTTATTGTTGGCATAGCAAGATAGGCTTTATATAATCTAGATATGTCGTTATTTTTTTAGTTTGTGTGACTCTACCTTTTATTTTTTTATGGTGAATTAATGTCATCATATCCCGGTTGTCCCAGACTAAAGCCAGTTTCTGCTCACTGGTCTAACCTGGCTGAACTTTAGTTATTACATAGAGCGACTGCGATCTGATCTCCACAATCCTAGGGGATTCTATTGTTTAACCAGTTGTCCAAATATTAGAAGACACTGATTTCCTAAACTAAAAATATATATATAAACTAAACTACTAAATATGCTTATGTAAATATTGTTTTAATTCAAAATAAGGTAGTTACGTTTAGGTCATCAATTCCACTATGATACTAAAACCTTTAACCAATTGTAAATACAAATGGTTCTTTTACGTTATTATAATTTCTTTAAGGTTCACAGAATATATAATTTTATTAAAATATTATAATAACACAAAAAAACATCTTTTATCGATTACCATAAAAAAATTCGGCAAACCAGCAAAGAAAGTTAAAAATTACAAACTATAAAGATAAAATCTACAAACAATCCGACAGAGATTTCGATCCGATTTCGGTGACGGTATTATAAACGACATTTTTTTCCTAGTCCGTGTTATAGACATATTGTTTTTGTTTAAAAAAATTGAGCGGCTCGGAGACAAAGTAAGGAGATTAACCCAAGATAAGTTAATAAATTACACTAGATCTTCAGTTCGGCATGTTGAATGTATGACATTAGTTCGATCACATCATTAATCAGACAATACGAAATGAAAATTCATTTTGTTTAGGGAATCATTAACATGAAGAGTTTAGAAACTAAAATTTATATAAATAATAGATATTTTCTGACAATCACTCCAACTATTTAGTTCCAAGATAAGAATCATTAAGAACTTGTGTTATGGATACTAAAGAACGAATAAACATACATAAAGAGTCTTGTCGTTATTTTATGAAACATTAAATCCATTTGAATTAAATCCATGAAAACTATAAAAAATTTGTACTGTGCATATGTGCGAAGTCACCTTGAATATGCATCTCAGGTCTGGAATCCTGTTTACAAGAAATATGTGAACAGTATTGAGAAAATTCAAAAGAATTTTACTAGATATCTATACTGTAAATTTGGATTGGCCTATTGTGACTATGATCAACGATGCTCCACTCTTCATCTGCAACCTTTACACTTGCGGAGGCAAATCGCATTTTTGTGTTTTAAAAAAGTTGCTCAGAGTAAAATAGATTGTTCAGAACTTTTGAGTAAGGTTTGTCTTTCGGTCCCCTTGCGTAACCTACGTTCTAGAAAAAGATTGCTTTACACGCCATTTTCACATACTAATTATAGAAAGAACAGTTTTATGGTTAGATCCTCTACAACTTTTAATGAGTTGTCTAATGATTTTGACTTGGATCTCTTTTTTGGATCACCAGATAATGTTAAAGGCCTTATTAAAAATTAAAAATTTATAATTGAAGCTATTATGTTAAATTTGCTTAAAGCTAATATGTGGAAGCTTGTAATTAGCCTAAAGTTATTTTATAAGTTTTTTATTTTGTAAAAACAGCTGTAAGCTTTCCAAATAAAATAAAATATAAAATAAAATAAATTTAGCACTAACCCATATTCACCAAACCGATGGCTAAGATACAAGTAATTTAATTTACTTAGTTTTGGTATCACCTACATTATGTTGCACTACTAACCCAATTTTTTATAATGAGTTTCATGTATTTAGACTAAGATTATATTAGAAATAAATTTTAATTTGGTGCATAGGGATCCTACCAAGACCTAAGAAGCCCAACCCAACCTTACCTGCAAGTGGTGCTCCTGCCGATCAACGGACAAGGCTCTGGCGAACATAACAGTGCCCGGTAAGCGGCAATAGGCTCGCCACCTATTATGTGGGACCAACTTTATAAGTGGCGAAATGTGGGTGTATAATATGCCTCTGCCTACCCCTTCGGGGAAACAGGCGTGAATGTATGTATGTATGTATACTTAAAATACATAGGAAAACACCCAGACCAGAACAAATATTCGTGTTTATGCACACAAAGATAAGTCCTGTGTGGAAGTCGAACCCACGACCTCAGAAGTGAAGTATACTTGCTACCACGGCATATCGGTCGTCGTATTGCAAGTGGACTCATGTCTGTAGTATAGTGGCGAGGTTTGAACTCCATGCCAACTGACTTTTAATATCTTAGCTAGCGATAAGATACGACCAACAATGTTTTTTTGAGTTATTTGTACTTCTACAGTTCGCGAAAGCATATGGCTCAGATGTTGTAACAAAAACACAAAAATAATTATTATATCACAGAAAAAGAATATAGATATTTTTTAAATTAAGTATAATACAAGTAGTTATTATATTACCATACTGGGTATCGAGAGTATTATTAATAATGCTATTAATTCATATAAACACAATTCCGTAAGCGAAATTTTATTATTTTAGTTAAAAAGTACGAGTATGTACATAAAATGTAAATGAGTGTGTAAATTAGAACAAAAATAATTATAATTTACAAAAATTCTTAACTAAAGAAATAGGTAATTTACGACGTTGCCACGCCGACGGAATAACGCTGTTAATCATTGTTTTTGACACTATCCAAACGAGATTTTCTCTAATGCAGTGAGGATAAAACTAATAATGTGTAGGGTACGTCAGGTTTGAGGGGCACGCTGAGCTTTTATTAAATCTTCCTTAGAATACATTATTAAAGCGATGTAAATTAATTTTCACCCTCTGAACACTTTAACCAGCTTGTTTTACTCAACTTTTATCATTTACATCCTCATATTCCTTTAAAACTTTTAATTAAAATATTGCAAGGCTTAAAAGGCGGTACGTTACTTTTTTATATGAAATAAGACTTGACTAGACATAACGAAAATTCAATTGTGTATTTGTCTATTATAATATTATGTATATTTAAGTAGGAAACAGGTAGGACACACACGACACATATTTATTATTATTGTTATGATGTGCGAGTGATGATGATAATAGTTCATTTAAGCGCGCTCTCCTCTGATTCTGCGTGCCAATTGAATGTCCCTTGGCATAAAGGTGACGCGCTTAGCGTGAATGGCGCACAGGGTGGTGTCCTCGAAGAGACCGACCAGATAAGCCTCGCTGGCTTCCTGTAGCTGGAGCTGGAGCTCTGGAAACGCAGATCGGTCTTGAAGTCCTGAGCTATCTCACGAACGAGACGCTGGAATTTAGGTAGGAAGCTATTTTGTTTGCTTATGAGATAAATAAAATTTTGTAAAGCACCTCCGAAGAAATCAAGCACTGACCACTCTATGTTTTGCACGAAGGTTTCGTAGAATTCTGCTGCTGCTTATGGAATTTTCTGTTTGTGTCAATGTAGGCGAAGGGTTAGCCATCTCGCACCATTTAAAAAGTTCTATCTTGAGATCTCTGTGCAAAAAAGTTTACTACAGCTACATAACCAATGTTTTTAAAGTTTTTCTGAGAGATTACAAAGGCACTACCGCCGAATTCGATGAATTTTAGCATTTTCATCTAGATCTAAATTTTCTGAGGTTCATCAATCCGTAAAGGGGAATCTGCCGAAAGCCATAGATTATTCATGACCTTGGCAAACTACTGAAGCGACTAATTAATGAAATGGTTATTATTTGCGTTTCGATAATACATTCTTACCTAAATATTTATAATTTGTAATATTTTTTTAAAAAAACTCAGATAGACTGTCACATCGAGTATCGAGTTCCATGTGTTCGGCGATACGACAGAATCAATTCGAAATCGATTTTGCCTAATAATCGATATCAGCAAGTTTGGCGGTAGGCCCCCAGCCCTCCAATAAGACTTGAAACGATTTTTAATCAGTCGATAACGCGCTAGTGTAATGACTCTTGGGGGCTAGTTACAAATCGAGATCTAAAGTTAGACCAGGTGTAAAACTATTGCTTTCACTTTCTATTGATCAGATGAAGACGGTGTACTAGTTTTAAACCTGGCTTAACCTTAGATCTTATAATAAGCCCCTTGGTGTTGCAAGCGTTCATAGGCTGCGGTGACTACTTTTTATCAGGTAGGCCGCTTGCTAGAGCGTCGCCTTGTGTTATAAAAAATAAAATGAAACAATGCTGCTGCACACCACAAATATGGTAGGTATATGGATGTGAGATTATGTACGTATGTATGCAAATCTTACGTTAGTTAAACGGCTTTATGATGAAGACTAATTTTGAAAAGGCCCTATCAAGCTACATGACTTGCATTATGGGCTTAGCGTCAGCACTGTCTGCAGCTAAATGCCTTACCAGCATCATGCACAATCGACCATACAAACCGTTTGGACGCATGATCAATCAATTAGCCAATTGCCGTCCACTACTGAACATAGGCATTAGGCCTCCTTCAAATAGTAACCACCTGTCTTTAATCTTCAATTCACCTTGACGCTGGACCCTACACTACGTTTACCCGCAAACTATAGGTTATTACAAATTTCATTTGAATAAACAGATTTCAACTGCGCTAAAATATAATTATTTAGCACCTAAAAATATAATACAAGGTACCAGAGTAGGTTTAATGATCTATTTCTATGATTTAATAGTTTATTTTCACTTCAAAAAAGGGGAAAAAATAGGAAGGATTGTGTAAGATTCTCAGTCTTCAAACCCTGCAGTTTGACTAGATTTCTAGCAGTCGAAGACAGGTGAAACCTCACCTCAACAAGGGCACATCTAGACTTTTTGGCGGGAAAGTGAAGCGTCCTGTTTGATTCCTAACCGTTAAGTGTTTGTGAACGTACATGAGCGTTGGTAAATTAAATAAAGTGCAACATCACTTTTTAAATTCTCTCAAGAAGTCCATGCGAGATCTCAGTACAGTCCCACATCTTGAAACACATACAACTGAGGACTCAATGGGCTTAGAGGAAGGGCATCTCATTTACTATTTATCACCACTCATTCTCATTTACTATGAATTATGTCTTATTAATATATCTATATATTTTTTAGTTATCCATGAGTATTTTATATCATCATCAGGGCACAGATACCACGGTGTGAAGGATTAAGATCTATACTCCACCATTAGAAAAAACTGCATATGGCGTCTTGATGTTAGAATTTTTCAAGTCGCCCTAACTTACCAAGGACTCCTAAAAGTAATAAACGGAACCAATATCTCAACGTGCCGTCCCAAGCGCTCGATATTACATAATAATATAATATCGGTGACCGTTTATATGACACCCATTTAAGAAGATCCGATTACGAGCGCTTCCGCACTGTTTTCTACACTGTTTATAAAGTCGCAACTATGACGATTCACTTACGCGTTACGTCACAGCGGAACTGAGGTCACAGGTCGCCCAAGGTTAGGCGAGCGAGAACAAGACGCCTGAAGGCAGAGGCAACGCCGCGTGGTTGCTAGGCAACACGCCGCGGGTGGGCGGGGCAATCGATACCTCCCCTCTTCCTAAATAAACAAACAGTAGGTTATATTTATTTAGTAACAATTGCATGTAGTTATAACCTTTGGCGTCCTAAGTATTCAGATATCGCATGCTTAAAGGAACATAGAACCATTAATAGATAGGTCAGGTTTGAGTTACGTACTTATATAGTCTTTCTATTTCTTATCAATTATTTATTTCAATGTTAATCAAACGTTCAAAACACAAGCAGAATTACCAATTTATAAATCAGTTTTAATTTAATGCGCTTACAAGTAGGACAAGTATTCTTTATAAGATCTTCTTTTGTGATTTCCCAAAAATAGTATTTTTTGAGTTTTCTCTATAAGTATTCCATTAAGCATGCGATATAATCTATGTTTTTTGAGCCTCCCACGAGTCGGACACCATTTCACATATTATTGTATAACGAGATAAATAGTTACAACTGCATTGTCAAATAATGTACCGTCAAGTAGTACAGTATTATGCAATATCCAGTTTTGGTTTGAGTACCTACAGCCGATATCCAACAGGTAAAATTATCGTTCGTCTTGTTTGATGACGTAATCAAAATTTGGTAGTAGTAGTAATATACTTAAAGAGCCTTGCGCTTACTGCGCACTAAAAATATAAAATTTGGACCTATTGGCGAAAGTGGTGTGCTTCAAGCGACCCAACAGGGCCCTTACTTGACTACGAGATGCAGTTATAACAATAACTTATATGCAGAGCTAGAGAATATGCCTTCAAGAGCACGGGAGAGCTCGAAATCAAATTCGACGAAAAAGATCGAACGCTGTGATTCTACGTTGTTTGTTTCTCACCTCTTAGTCTAAAAGCGCTACAAGCATTTCAGAGAAAGTGCTCTGGAAGATCTTTATAGCTAACAAAGATTGTTCTGTATAGTATGGCATTAGGTACGTCAGAAATCTTGCATCGCGCTATCAAAATTAACCAATGGAATACTTTACTCCTGATAGGGAGTCCAACTTCAGTAGTCAATAGTCTATGATATTTGCTTCCACTTTGACAACCATATACAACATATACTATCAAAAGAGATATACAAACAATAGAAAATATCTTACCTTAGGCTTAGGCCGCTCTGTAGGGACAAAGAAACTGTGAAATACATCGTGATAGGTCTTAAGTCCACCAAAGCGCTTTCGGTCCGCGTGGTGGAGCATGTCCTAATTTTCTCTCACTTTGGTGAAAGAAGACCAGTGCCCAGCAGTGGAAAGAAAATGGGTTGAAATAATGAGGTCTTTAGTTATAATATGAAGACTGCCCCTAAACATCGTACCAAGTATTTGCTACTTTCCAACGTGTACTATGTAACTTCTACTGGTCCTCTGATGGCATTTCCCTTTCGACGTCGCTGTAAGGAGTTTCCGCGGCGAAAGTAGTAAAGAGTGAATTATGGACTTCCGCTTTTTTATACAAAATAATAACATATCGCGAGGATCTTGTATATTTTGAAGTTATCAGAAAAAAACTCTCTCAACGTTAATTTTGATCAATGGTTGGAAATTGATTTTTTAAAATTAGATTTGAATAATTGTGTAGTTGTTTATGTAACTTCTTTAATTTAAGACAGAATGTCCGGGAAATAGCTTAGATCGGGCATCCCAAAAACAGGCGACGTAACCTGTGTGACATCGAATATTTTTGTTTAAGTGCCATATGATGTTTTTTAACGAACCTACTTTACTACGACCATATTTTTTGTTCTATTATTATAATAATTATTAAAAATAAATAATTGTATGTCAATAATAATGATAACTTTTAGAGCAATTAATGCATGGAAATTAAATGGTTTCGTCTCGCAGTATCACTAAAAAGAATAATTTGATACTCTCAATTACGTCTTATCATATTGTAAGTCTTACTTATAAGTACCTACATTGTTTTTAATCACAATTGATTATCAATTCGATGTTAACAATGCGTCAAGGTTCTTTAATGTTGCTGTCAAAAAGAAATTGCGTTCCCTGTTTAGCGGGGGAGCGTCTCGCGCAGGTTCGTCTGCACACCGTACTATTATCACACAAAGGTCCCTGTCAACGCCATCTAGGGGCTGGGGGGCGAGTTATGACCTGTCAAAAACATATCCCCATTTACCTGTCTCTTGTCTGTAATTTAGACAATTTCTGTGTGTCTATTGAGCGGCTGACTTGGCAGTAAGATACTTTAGGTGGAGATTAATTTTTGAATTGGCCGACATTTCTGTAACGTTTCTGTTGTTAGCAATAAATAATTTTGTATAACCGATCGCGTGCAGGTCAATCAGCTACTAAGATCGTAGGTTCGATTACACAGGACCAATCTTTGTGTCTAATTCTTCTGGTATTTATATATTTTTTCAAAAAACTAAGTATGTATTTATAGTTTTTTTCGCGTTATTTAATATTTATAACACAAGTTTTTAATGATACTTATCTTGAAACTAAAGAATTGGTTAGATTGATAGAGATTTTTTTTAAATGAATTTTAAATTAGTTTAAATGTTTTTTTTTTACCAAAATAATAAAGTTATTACATTCATACACAATGTCACGCCCATAAATCCCATTTGGAGTGGATAGACTGTTGCAACTTTCAAAAGGGAGAGTCCTGCTTATTCGTATTTTAATTTTATTTGAAGGAATTTTTCACTACACAAAATGCAAATAGGTACTAATAAAAATCATTAGATGTAGTTACTAATTGCATTAAATTTAAAAATATACTTTACAAATGTAGTCGCAATATATTGTTCTATTTATATTTAGTTATTTAATTGTTATAAGTCAAAACACACTTAAGAAAAATATTAATTATGAAAAGAAAATATCATATAAAGATAAATAAATAACAAACAAGATTATATACCTAAATCACTTATTAGGGTTCCGTCGTCCAAAACAGAAACTGTTGTGTGCTGTTTCATAGTTTCGCAATGACTCTCTATTTATCGGCCTGTTTGCTGAATAACTCGGTAAATTATCACTAGTTCTAGTGGCACGAGCCTCAAAAATATATTCAATTTAAAAATACATACATACAATCAAGCCTGCTTATTTGAAGTACTTTCTCGAGGGGAGTTGCAATCTCCACTCTTAAAGTTGCCCGACAGGGTCCATATAATTGGTTCCAAAATTGTATAACATCTATGTACATACACATTATGGTTTAGCAATAAATAATTTGTATTTGATATATTTAAGAACTTGTGTTATGGATACGGAAAAACATACATAAATACTTTCCTTTTGTAATGACTTACTTAATATACATAGAAAACACCCAGACCAGAATACGCATGCACACAAAGATTTGTCCTGTGTGGGAATCAAACCCACGACGTCAGAAGCGTAGTGCGGGTATACTCTCCACTACGCCATATTGGTCGTCACACATACAACAAAGAAATGTGTTTTTTTGTCAATCATTACTGTTCCTAATAATATCAAATCAAATGTCCCTAATATTATCAAGAGAAATAAAATCTACGGAACTCTTTAGACAAGGACCGGCTTCTGCCACGGCAGAAAAAAGTTAATCAAACTATAGCTGATAATTAGTGAGCGATTGCAAAGAACGTAGGTATGTTTAATTAATATAATCTTAATGTTTTATAATTATTAAAAAAAAATATCTTGTAATAAGGTTGTATTATACCTAACTAGCATTAAAAATATAATCAGATATTTGTAACTATTTTTAAATTTTCTGATAATATAGTTATACCTACAAGGTGTTGGGTTTATATTGTAAGTTTTGTGCATCAGTTAATCAAGATCTAAAGTTAAACTAGGTTAAAAAAATATCAAATAAAAGTGACAGCACTAGTTTTAAACCTGGTTTAACTATAGACCTTGTTTTGAAATAAGCCTCTTAGATTTTTTTATTTGGCTAACGTAATCTAATTCAATAAAAAAATCATTTGTATAAGGCTTATGTAGATTGACGACATCGCGGAACATACACAAGCAAAAAAATAATAATCAAACGAACTAAGGACCCTCTTTTCTTAAATCGTTTAAAAACCTTTTTATTGTTTAAAATACAACACAACCAAGGGAGATTATTGCTAATTAATTAGTAATACACAAATAAAAACTAACGAGAACACAGTCAAGCTCCACATTTAGTCATTACTAAAACCAAATACCCCAATATCACCATAGGTGGTTTCTTTGTTATACAATTTTATAAACAAACAGACAGTTAATCAGTCGAGATTCCTTTTTATACGGCGGGCTGGGCGTCTCTCATTCCTACTAATTAATACAAATATCTTTTCTCCTATCCGTGACCATTTCTTGACGTCCGTCCATCCCAAATATATGGGCCATAAAAACAACAATTACATTTTATAAACACTACATTTATAACTACTTTATGATTGTATTATTTATTTTACGTAATATATTATGTTGTGGAGATTTTGATTTTTTTTCTAAGCTGTGCTTTCAAATATTTAAAATTCTCTGGCACAGTACACTCCATTAATTTATAGTATTCGGGAAAGGTGCTTAGTGTGGACATGGCTTTCTCAATAAATTTTAACACACTTGTAACTTTTGCTTTAAAGTTATTGTGGGCATTTTAAATATTTTGTTTAACCACTATTATTTATTTTTTATTGTAAAACTAAGTAAAAGTAGAAAGGACGATTTGGAAATATCTTTTTAGATAGTTTGGTTATGTGGAGAGTTTCCAGAAGATTAACGAAGGCTATTTGTGATAACGGGACGAACAAATTAAATGTTGGGAGGGCAGGGGAAGACCGCAAATAACTTTCAACGATTAAATTCAGAAGGTTTTGGAGAAAATGTACCCTAAACCGCCAGGAGTGCACGAGAAGGTTAATGAGTTTCAATGAAGCTAATAGTGCGTCGCAGGATCATAGCAAGTGTACGGCTGTGCTCCGCCGACTCCTACGGAAAAAATGTGATAATCATAACAGTTGTCGTGGCCATACTTTTAACATTGTCATAAAAATATTTTCACTGCAATTTTAATTTGTGTACTATCAAATATTTTACACGCTTAACAGTCTTTCCGGACCTCCAAAAGGCCTTTGACACCGTCTCTGTCCCCACCCTTATGCAAAGACTTGAATCGTCGGGTATCTGGGGCACACCCTTAGCCTTACTATGTGATTACTTGCAGAACCGGAAACAGAGTATTCGTGTAGGGAATAGTGTCGGTGAGCCAGTGGAGACTACTTATGGTGTACCTCAGGGAAGTGTTTTAGGACCGACACTTTTCCTGATTTACATTAACAATCTTTGCAACCTAAACATTTCAAATGGTAGAATATTTTCATACGCAGACGACACAGCTGTGGTCTTCACTGGTTCAACATGGAACGCAGTATACCACTTTGCTCAGGAGGGTCTTGCCCACATAGCTCGTTGGTTAAATGCTAACTTACTAACATTAAACACCTCAAAAACTAATTACATCTGTTTCACAAATTACAACAGTACTCAGCCAAATTCAAATTATCAAATAAAAATTCACTCCTGTAATAACCATACTAAAAATGAATGCTCATGCCAGATTATAGAAAAAATATCAGAAACCAAATATCTTGGATTGAAAGTGGATCAGAGACTAGCCTGGTACGGTCACATTGACTTACTGTCCAGCAGAATTCGTAAGCTTTCATGGATATTTAAGACTCTGAGATATGTTGCTAAGCATGACTTAATAAAACAAATTTATGTAACGTTGGCACAATCGATTCTTATCTATTGTATAACAGTATGGGGGGGAGCTACCAAGACAAAGTTTTTAGAGCTGGAACGGGCGCAAAGATCACTGCTCAAGGTAATATTCTTTAAGCCCTACAGGTTTCCAACGGACAGTTTATATTCTCAGTGTGACCTACTATCCGTAAGGAAACTTTATATCCTATATGCGATACTAAAACTTCATAAAAAACTACCTTTTAAAAACGCAAAAAATACTAAAAGAAGACGTCCCAAAGCTGCACATATACCCACCGTTAAAACAGCTTATGCTAAAAGACAATTCTCACGATTATCAGCACATATTTATAATAATATAAATAAAACCCTTAACATCCACCCTTCGACAAAATATAAATGCAAGAAAATATTGATCAAGTGGCTTCTAAGTAAAAAATATGATGAAATAGAGAACATAATAATAAATAAATAGATATTACTTTATGGCACGAAAAATAAACTTAAATATAACACTTTCCTTGTAAACATGCACAAACAAATACACACATGCATCGACAAACATTACTCACAATATTACACACACACACAATCTTATACACAAATACATATTACAATATCACATTTTTATTCACACATTCACTTGTAAATACCATATACTTCCTTATATTTTATTTGTTTTTTATTTTTACTGTTGTCACGCCATGGTATCACCACACATTCTATTCACTTTATTTTAATAAGTATCCTATGTAATTATATGGAAGAGCGGGGTCTCCTAACACAGGTATTCCATACTTAAAAGGAGTTTCCAGCCATTTGTTATTTGTATTGTTAAGGATACCGAATAAAGAATTTTTCATTTTCATTTTCATTTTTACATGGCTTGGCGGTCTGAAATTGAGGCATTAATTACTTTGGAAGTTGTTGTTACTGTTGAATAGAATTAATTGACTTTTTGTTTGTTTTGCCTAAAAATAATAAATATATATATAAGATTATATTTGAATGTATGTGTATGTAAATTGAGAACTGGGATATATAAGTTTACAAACAAGTCGACAGCTGAGTCCACCTCCATATTCGCCAGCGGCCGCCTGTCCGTGGTCCGGCGCGACGCCGGGACTCCGCCCGCACTAAATTTGAATATTTTAATCCTTAATTTAAATTTTTGACATTTTTATTTTATGTTAGTATTCGTGTAGTTTCATTTTTAATGTTATTTGTCATATTCAAGGGACTGTATAACTCGACTGGCGCCTCGGAACATCATTTGTGTACGCTGAGAGTAATGTTTATGTGACGTTTACACCTAGGCTTTGTAGGGTAGGGCTGAAATTGATGCTCGTACCTTTGCATAATTATGTTGATCGTAGTTTCATGTAGTCCAGTATGCAAAAGTTTCTTTATCAATAATAGGGATGCGAAAATATCTTTTTCTCTTATTCAAATACGATTTTGTGGTTTTGAAACACTTTCTCTGTAATTTTTTATAGGTACGCATGAGACCTCGGATGAGGCTAAAACTCAGGTAGTCAAGACCATTATAATAAGATGTAAGATGCTAAAGTAACCATGTCATGGAAGTACCATAAGACTTACAGTGGATTTATATTTAAAGGTTTTAGATAATTTCAGTGTTGATTAATCTTCAAATACCTGAACAGATCTTACCACATTTGTGATACACATACAAATTTTTTTATTTGTATATTATGTGTGACAGAATATTACGGTATAACGTTGAGGTCTTTCGACCGATTCTCAACATATTTTCAAAAAAAATGGGATAAGTACCTAATAATAATTAAATCTTACTTCTTGGCGGGAAAGTCAAGCGTCATGTCTGCAGTTTTGTTTTATTTTCTAAAATTTGTGATACTTCGAACATTAATGTGAAATAACGGTGGTATTTTTCTTGAATAAATGAAATATTATATTTTTATATTCTTTCGGAAGCTTATTATAAAAAACTGGTGCCGTATAGAAAACACTATTCCGCGTAAGCATTGAGTGACTTGTTTACTGTAATCGCGCCTGTTACGCATTACGGTATAAGCTTTTCGCGGGAAAAGTTCGGGATTCGTCCATATAACAATTTTTTTTTCTTTTTAAATATCATCAAAGACTAATAATTACATCTTGTAACATCCATTTTTTTGTGTAAGATGATATAAAATGAGTTGAATGCAAGACAGCGAAAGAACGAATTAATTATATATTTTTATACAAACTGAAATGTAACTTCATAACTATTTTTGGCAGAATTATAAAGTTGAACAGCAACAAATAACTATGCCACTTATAACACCTAAAATATGCCTTAAAACTCTTTAAAAAATAAGATGTGCCTAAAATCGTCATTAAGTTACAATTTACTTTCATACTTGCAATTTTTACTGTAAGTATTTAAAAATTAACAAGCGCCATTCTAAACTTAATAATTGTTGGCAATTATTAAGTTTAAACCTTACAAAAAACGTAAAGTAAGTAATATTATATACTTACCTAAATCATGTCATAATGTAACACACAGACCAATAATCGATAGATTTTAAATGATTTTCGATTTTTACATACGGAACCCTGAGAAGTGTGAAAATAAGTATTTTTATAATAAAAAGTTTTTCCTAACTAAAATTTATTGGTAACACAGAAATAGATCTATTTCCGTGGTTAGTATTCATTTAAGTCGAACTGATAAAAAACTACGAATAAGCAATAATACTTATCTATACATAATAATACCATTATGAATGACGTAAAAACATTTAACTATGCGAGAAACGTGTGGTGTTAAATTTTGCTTATCAAGTAACAAAAAGCCGTTATGGTGAAAGGCAGACGTTCCAAAGGTACGCGATACGCTATTTCGCCGTTGCTACGCATGACGAGGTGGCCGAGTGGTTAAGGCGTTGGACTGCTAATCCAATGTGCTCTGCACGCGTGGGTTCGAATCCCATCCTCGTCGATATCTTTTTGCATTGATTTTATATTTTTTTAATTATTTTACTTTTATTATGCTTATAAAAAGCTGAATATAGTTGTATATTGTGTCTTCCATATAATATTTTAAAATGTTTATAATTTACTTTAAATTAATAATTGTTGAAGATTGTTTCATTAATTAAGTATATTAATTTTTTTATTCGATTATAATAAGCTTAGGGTAAAAATTAAAAAAATAATTAACAAAAATTAACACTATCGACGAAATTATTATAACTTTATCAATGTATATTTTCGGAAATCTTAGTAATGTTCGCCATGTTTATTTTTTGTACTAATTAATGAATCTACAATTTTAAACCGGATGTAGACCTCGATTTTGTCAAGTTATTAGCCATTACTTCGTTATTTGTTTACTTGACATTTGCGAAGCTGTCTCAATTTAGACAGAAAGTATTAATAAAAGAAAGAGCTTTCTTTTATAAGACCTTCATTAGAAAAAAATAGGTATTCTTTACGTGAGTAGAAACCATTTTATTTTGAAGTTAAGATGGAACTTCTGATTTTATACGTAATTTTTAATGTTTTGCTTAGTTTTTAATTAATGTATAATATGTTTGTAGTATAGTCAGGTATACTTTAAGGTGAGTCTTCATATACTAAGTTAGTACTTATTCGAAATGTAGTTCAAGCAATAGGTAATTTACATAAAATATTTATTTTAATTTGCATCGTGTGTAATAAACTAATAATTTATTTTTGTATATATATGTAGAACACAAATATGGCTTTGATATATATTTTACAATAAAATATTTTTTACTTTTTTTCCATATGTATGTATATTATAAAACATAATGTAGATAATATATATATGAATAAGTTATAAGTTCTTTATTTAATTTATAAGATTCTTTTCATATGTCTTAAAATTTTTTTTTTCGTTTTTTTTATAATCACTTAAAGTGACTGAGTTAAGTACTATATACCATAGTTTTGTAAAAAATTTAAATTAATTTAACATAGATAATTGTTATTAAATAAATAAGAATATGAATAATAAATAAATAAATATTTTCTAACAATTACACCAATCATTAAGTTCCAAGATAAGTATCATGAAGAACTTGTGTTATGGATATTAAATATCGGATGAACATACTTTAGTACTTTTTTTTGTACATAAATATTTAATATACATAGAAAACACCCAGACCAGAACCAATATTTATGTTCATGCACTCAAACATCCACCCACAGCCTCATGAGCGAAGTGCGGGTATACTGACTATTACTGACCACCACGCCATATCGGTCGTCAAATAATAATAATATCTGTTTTCTCGGAACACTTAATAACATGAAGGCTCTTCGGTATACCTACTTATTCATTTAATTTGACCAATACAACGCCGTCGTTATACCTGAAATCGCGTTTTTATAGATAGGCCGTATGTGTCTGAAACAAACTTGTATGTATTTTTGGTTGGATTTATTTCTTTACTAGTCATCATTACACGCTCACACGTGATACACAAGATCCGATTAAGGTTATATTTTCCCCATGAAGATTAGGTAAAAATACTACTAGTTAGGTAGGTACTTTTAAATATGCAAAAATTTGTGATTAGCTTCAAAAGTTTTTTATAGTAGTGACGGCGTGTTTTCCACATAATTTTGAATTAATTTGTTAAGGCATTTAAAAACTTGATATGAACAATTAACAGAGCATTTAGTGTGAAATTTGGGGGCTTTGTTAGTATTTTTTGATGTGCAACATGGTTTGCCAATTTTTTTATGACATGTTCCATAATCTTTTGTAAATATTTCTTTGCTTGCATTTACAGTTTTAGCCATCAGTTAAGTTCATATGACATACGAGTCGCTTAACTTCAAACTCGGACAAATCCGTTTAACTCGTTTCTGAGATATACATGAAAAAGTGATATAATTCTTAATTAGCTTGTTTAGATGTTAGGGTTACTTATCATTACATGAACAATATTCCAGAAAACGACCTGTGCTTTAAATTAAGTCTCAAAACCGATAATTCTTTAGAAAACATGATATTTAGATCGGATTTACCCCCATTAGAAATAATTGGATGCAATTTATCTATGTTTGAAAAAACTCAGTGTGGATTTATATCATTTTGATTTAATGCACCTGGATGTATCTAGATTTGAAAAGATATAAATAGTTGTAGGGATGTATTAAGGAACACCAAAAAATATCGACATACCTACAGTTTAAAGTAACAATATGTTCAATGATAAGTAGGTAGGTATCTAACAAATTGGTTATACAAAATTTAAAATTTCTTCAGAGTCATCTTCTTCGTTTTCTTCTATCACATTTTTACTGTAAAGCACTTTTTTATAAAATTTTAATTGTTCGACAGATGCCCATTCTTGGCCAAAGTGCGTTTCAAATAATTTTCGAACATCGATCAGTTTTGGTTCTTGAACTGGTACTCCAATTGGGAGTCTCTGTGGACTAAACTGTTGAAATGACCGCGTTTATTTATTGTTTTAGCAATATCTGTATTAGAATAATACGATATTTCCCCACGTATTTGAACTTGTTCTCTTTGTAAAGTTATAATAAATTACAATTTTGTTCCTGTATACCTTTACACACCTGCTGTGACCGTTCATGAGACTTGTAATTACCTACGTTAAACTTACATTAATCTCATTATATCCAAATATTCTGTAACAGTAGAACAAAAATAAAATACTCGATTTAGACACACCGTTAATGGTGAGCACAACACTATTATCAACTCAGTACTTCTAGCACGGTGCATAAAATGTAATTGAAACTTACCGAATTTTTGCTTTTTCGTCTTTTTTACGGCTGACTATTATATTAGGGCGCATGCGGGCCTTGTTGCGTGACATTATTTTAATAGAATTATCCATTCTAAATGGAATATAATAAACTGAACCTCTAAAAAATACTTTTTTGATCATCAAAAATACTGATCTAGCATCTAATAGGGGATTAGGTGCTCCATCAGAATTTTTTGATGTACAAAAAGGTTAGGTTAGGTTGGTAATTTATTAATTTTGATGACACATTAAATATGAGCCATTCTAAATCACTT
This sequence comes from Musotima nitidalis, assembly GCA_949126915.1. NCBI lineage: Eukaryota > Metazoa > Arthropoda > Insecta > Lepidoptera > Crambidae > Musotima > Musotima nitidalis. The sequence goes on from OX421417.1 coordinate 10,566,203, forward strand.
GTAATTAAAACAAACAATAAAAAGCGAAAGCAACACAATGCTATCAACGCAGAGTTTATGTCAACTGGCAGCCATCTTGACCAAATGCCATTCGCTGATTGGCTCGGATGGATTTGACTACATTTCAAAAAATCTTTTATCTGGATCTATCTTAGTTTGATATTTTATAATGTCACTATTTTAGCGGTCTTTTTCACGTTAAACATGCAGATTTATACACTTCTGATTAATTTGGTTAAAGGCTTTCTTTTTACTCTTTCTTTTGGCTTTTGGCAGTTTGAAGTTAAGCGACTCATATATTGTAATCTATAAAAAATAATTGCGATTAATTAAAAAAAATTGATAAAGAATACAATTTACCCCATTAAAAGTAACAACTTTAATATCGTTATACCATTAAGAAGCGACCACAAATATAAATGAATATAATAGACAACGAAATGAATTCGGCGGTTATGTGGGCCTGCGAATAATTAGATGTGGCCGGGACCAGCGCACGCGCCGGCCACGTGCCACGTCGTCAACGCCATAACGCTATGATTCCAGTTATTTATGAATATAGTTTTGGCACCCGCCAAGTATATCGAAGACACGTGCCACCAATGGATAACATGCACTTAAAACACTTTTACCATAGACGAGGATGTAGCAGCGCTTGAGGGTTTTGAATAGTAATACTTCGGTAATGCGTAATTAAATCGTGACTTGTCTAGCGGCGAGAGAAGGTCTCTGGGGACATGATATTAAAAGCTGGTGGATATTTACTTGAGTGTAGAAAATACCTCAAAATATGTTCAGAACAGAGCTAATTTAATCTTTTTTGACATTATTTTTAGTAAATTTTCAATTGCAATCATAGTTATTTTTAGTCAGAATCAGAGGTTCGTCAAGGGATTGTTACGATACAAATAAATTTGACAGCGGGGCAAAAAGCACGAAAAATTTATGACAGTTTTTCTACGACGTGAAAAGTAGTTGGATAGCAACCTAACTTTACTATCTACCTAACATCTATCTTAACTAAGATACAAAATTTTGTATCTACGTTTAATTTAGATAAAAACTATACTTAAGTCAGCTTGGTTTAATTTAGTCGTTTTTTTATGCAATAATGCGTATACATATTTTTATTTCGATAAATTTTAAGTTGAAAATAATTTGTTTTTTCATTCATTTCGAAAAATAAGATAATAATAAATTCGATGATAGTAAAAAAATACAATATTTTAATTACTTACCTAACCTTAGAATGATTTGTGGCGACCAGAAACAGCTAGGCGAAACTCGCAAACGGCCTCTATATCACAATGAAGTACAAAGATGGCCTATAAATTATGAAATAGCGGAGTTCAGCTGAGGATCGCAATTCCGATTGGTAGCGGAAACGGGTGAGGAGTGACTGGCACTAGGCCTTCCGTTCTAGCCTCCGTAACTCATCATCAGCTCTCCACATGGGGCCCTCTCCCCTCTCCGTACGAGAAATATAAAGATTTGTGTGAGTTATACCTCTACGCAAGCAAAGGGGAGACAAAACACACCCCCGTTTGAAACAAGTCTTTGAATTAACGGTAGATAAAAATAAATATGTAGCGATTTCGTTTTATTGCTTTGTTTTTTACCAATTTCTTCGTTGTAGGTGGATTTTGATTGTAGTTAGAAGTTTTGTAAGTAGACTTTAATTCATTTCTACTTGGTTTTTTCGTTGTTTTAAGAGTTTCAGTTACACACTAATTTGAATGTACCAACATAAAATATTGGTTTGAAAGGTGATTCATGTTTACCTACTATTAAAATAAAATACATAATAAAAGAAGACAATTACTTTAAATAAGAGTTTAATTGTTTTTCAAATGTTAAAATACAAATAAACGTGTTAATTGTTTTTTTGCCTCCCTGTTACAAAATAAAACTTTTATAAACCAACAAAATAGTCTAAAATTTGAAACGCAATAAGTATATAGTACAAACTGGTCGATTCTGACATAATAATAGAATTATTTTAAATAAGAGTTTAATTGTTTCGACGATAGGTACTTTGTCTGTTTTTTGTAATCTACCAGCGGGCTTGTTAGAAACAAGTAATTTATAAAATACGTACAAATATCTTTTCCGCTTAACTTTGACTACTGTACAGACATAATATCACGCCTGTTTCCCCGAAGGGGTACGCAGAGGCATATCATACGCCCACATTTCGCCATTTATTTTGTTGGTCTTACGTAATAGGTGGCGAGCCTATTGCCGCTTACCAGGAAACTTTTATGCTCGCCAAAGCCTCCCGTGGTCGGCAGGTGCACCACTTGCAGGTGAGGTTGGCTTGGGTTCCTTAGATCTTAATAGGAACCCTATACACCCAAAACTTAAAAGAAAAAAAAGATTGACTACTGCGTACTATTGAAATTAATAATATATACCAACATATTGTCTGACCTCCGCAACCCAGAGGGAAACATCATTCTATGGTTTAACCAGCTGTCAGTCTGTTAGAAGGCACTGACTTCCTAATAACGACTGCCATAGATGTTCATGATAGCCGGGACTTACGGCTTAACATGCTTTCCGAGGCACGGAGCAAGCGATAATTACGCACATAACTTCGAAAAGTCATAGTTGCGCCACCAGGGTTTGAACCCGAGACCCTCTGAATTTAAAGGCAAGGGGTCTCGCCACTAGGCTATTGTCGCTCGATAAGTTTTTCCCAGTGACGACATGTCTGGAAGCCCGTACATTGTACATGTTTTAAAAAACATATAGATTTTAAAATTAAAGCTGACTTTACCTGCTCTAATTAATTACATGTGAATTTTATATTACTAATATTGATTGCAAGTTTGTAAGACTTCATTTGACGGCACCGACTGGAAACATAAATTAAAATTTATGAAGACGGTTTAATTATTTTAAACAGTTTTGTGTCTTAAATACTGTTGGTACTGGTGAGCTATGTGGTTGCATAAACTATAATATGGTAATTTACATCATGACCTATTTTCTATAAATGTTTTGAATGGTAAAGTTTATTTCGTCTATCTCTGATAGTAATTAACTAAAATAAAAAAATGCACGCATTTCAAACAAAACATTTTCCCAGAACTTCTTGGCGGGAAAGTGAAGAGTTTCGTTTTCAAAAATTTGTGATATTTCGAACATTAATGTGTAATACTAATAACGGTGGATTATTAACCGTTAAGCGTCTGTGAATGTACACGAGTGTTGGTAAATGAAACAAAACAGTGCGACATCACTTTTCAAATTCTTTCAAGGAGTCCATGTGTGATCTCAGTATAGTCCCACATCTTTACTGAGGACTCAAGGGGGCTTAGAGGGAGGATTTGTGTATCTCATATACCATTTATCATCTTTATCACCACTCTTTCTCATTTACTATAATTTATATGTTATTAATATATCTCTTATTAAGAAGCCATTATTTAAAAAAAAACCGCCTTTTTCAAAATCTGTTAAAATTATATATTTTTTTACCTTACCTAACGTTCGTGTCGATATCCGATCATACATACAGTGTTATTAAGGATTACAGTTTAAGGGATTAATTAGGATGTACAATGTTATATTGTGCACATTTGGAGTCTCGTTTAGTTATAAGTACCTAACAAGTAGGTATGTCAGTAAGATTAGTGTATTATTTTTCATGCCTCTAGCTTTGGAGTCAGTTTGTTATTTCTAGTTGTTCAGAAAGCTTCAAACCGATATCTATTAAATTCCTTTATTTTTTTAATACTATCGCTGTACAAACTAATAAAAAAACAACCGAAAAACGTTTGAAGTTTACAAAGATAAGGACATGACATGTAATGTGAATTCGAATAGTTTTAGGCGATACGATATCTCAATCGATGAATTTGGCGATATGCTAATACGAGGGCCCGATGTTGTTCGGAGCTCGCTCGACGTGACGCCTTGTCTTGTGTTGTCTTAGGTACCATTGTCTGTTCCTAGTAGGGGGCGTCGAAACACTTGTACATGTTGTGTAACATATCAATCGATGCACTCTCTCACTAAACTTGACACTTTTAACTCGAACAGTAAAAGGAATATGTGAGATTAATTTTTAACGAAATACATATATTTGTAGAGCATAAATTTGCTTGACAAGCAAGCAATACCGCCCCCCCGAGCCACATATCGTGATAATTTCACGGTATGGGTCTTTCAAATTTTTTGTAGACAAATGAAACTGCTTACCATCAGACAGGATATGGTCATTAAAACGAATCACATTAAAACAATGTAAACAAATTTAATATATCTTACTTATCAGAGTCTAGAAGCCTTATATTTTGTATAGGTGATTATGCAAATAAAAATTATATTGCACAAAAAAGATCACATATTAGTAGGAAGTAGTTTATATTAAATACATATAAATAAATAAATATCCTCTTACAATCACACCAATTATTTCGCTCCAAGATAAGTATCATTAAGAACTTGTGTTATGGATACTACAGCACGGATAAACATACTTATATACTTTTTACCAGAACAGATATTCAAGTGTGTGTTCAAGCACCCAAAGATTTGTCCTGTGTGGGAATCGAACCCACGACCTCAGGAGTGGAGTGCAGGTATACTGACCTCCACGCCAAATCGGTCGTCAATATTGTATATACTTAGACAACATCATATGATTTCTACCATTGGGGGTGTCAATATTAGGGACATACAGGCCTCCTTTTACAAACCATGGTAGGAAGGATTGAGGTAGTACTCCAGTCAACCACGCGAACCTACTGCGGTTTGCCCGAGACAGATGTGTGGTGTCATACTGTTAAACTTTTCCAACAGCTTAAAAGAACCTATCACTCTGCGCCACATCTATAAGCAAATTTTATTTTCGAAGTACAGAAACGCTTGAAATCAAGTTCTCCACAATCGGTCATCTATCCCAGTATTTACCTTACCACCTTACCTTACCTTACTTTACCTTACCCAGTGTTTACAAAGGTAAACGTTGCTTATTCTCCCGAGCGCAACTATTTGACAGATTTTTTTTTCTTTTAAATGATGGCTTGGTGCGTTTAGTACATTGAGCCAGTGTCAAATAAGAGATATATTAATAACATATAAATCAGTAAATGAGAATGAGTGGTGATAAAGATGATAAATGGCCTCCCTCTAAGCCCCTTGACTCCTCAGGAAAACTATACGGTTCGGTATATGTGGTGTTACTATACAGAGATTTCATATGGACTTCTTGAGAGAAGAAAGTGATGTTGCACTCTTTTGTTTCATTTACCAGCACTCATGTACGTTCACAAACACTTGACGGCTAACAATCCACCGTTATTATACATTAATGTTCGACATATCACAAATTTTAGAAAATATAAAAAACTGTACTTATGACGCTTCACTTTCCCGCCAAGAAGTCCGACAGGAATTTTAAAAGATTAAATGTATGTTATTATTTCGTTGCGTTGACGACGTATTTTGGAAAGAATTTCATTTTGTTATCGAGTTTTTTACATACTTGTATTAGCCTTATCTGTATAACTAAGTGCTTTTTGTTTTAACCATGTATGTATTTAAATTCGACTGCTACAAGTAGAAATAACTTACTAAGTGCTTTTTTATGTTATGTATGTTTTCCGCGACCTATGAAGTTTGAACAATTATTAATTCATCGTTCTTACCTCCATAATTCCATTACCTGAATAATAAAATGGCTTAGCTGCTGTGTGTGACAAAACATATGAATTTAATATGAAATAAAAATAACTTTATTGTGTGTAATGAATAAATAATTTATAACAACTACACCAATTATTTAGTCCCAAGATAAGTCATTATGGATTTGTGTTATGGATACTACAAAACTATATAAGTACTGTTGTACATACATACCAAATATACATAGAAAACACCCAGACCATAACAAATATTTATGTTCATGCACATAAAGATTTGTCCTGAGTGGGAATCGAACCAACGACCTCCTGAGCGGAGTGCGGGTGTTATACTCGCCATTTTATTTCTCTATATGTGAAGTGAAGAAGTATAGAAGCCGTTTTTTTCCTTTATATATCTTTATTAGAAACATTGATATAAGTTTTCTTTTACAAACTATTTGTAGAAAGAACACAATAACTAAAAAAAAATAAGATTATTAATAAATATAAAAGTAAAGATTTAAAATACAAATTGTTTTGTACATTACTATACAAAATAATTCATAACCCACTATGCGTAAGTAATGATCTCTCCTTCCTTACTTGTGCATTTGCAAAGACAAATAAAACAATATCACTTTCATTTGTTTTACAAATATTTCCGACATCATATTTTTTGTTTTTTCTGCCAAGAAATCATAATCAGTCTTGATTTTTATTATAATAGGTTCATCTTTACATATTCGGCAGTATTGAGGGCAGTGGCGTCTAACTGTCTCTATAACTTTTTACCGAGCTCAGAGTCAATAACAATACGATGAACATAAAACACGCGGCTCTTATAATTTGCTGATTCTAATAAATAAAGATTTTTGTCCTTACAGATCTGCAGCTCTAAAAAAGACCGCCCGTGCTGAATGCATTAGAATTCAGACTCTATTGTATTTATCATAAATTCTTTTTTGCACCTAAATGGAATATATTTGCAATTTCCACTCATACTTATATTTTTTGCGTAACGTTGATTGCTGTATCAATTTTGGGTTGGTAAGTATTATTTTATGGTTTATCGATATTTGATTCGCTTTTCTTGTTGTGGAACTGGAAATATAACTTTATAAATTTGAGATTAAAGTGAATTTTTGTTTCTCGTTGATACTGTTTTGTTGTTTACTGTTGATGAAAAATTAAAGAATTATGTTAACTTGCGTTTTGTTCGTGCATTAAATTCTTATGAATTTCTGAATAAAACCTGCGTTCATTATAATCAGTTTCCATATGATTTTACTTTATTAATAATGCTGGTTTTTTGTAATTTCCAAGTTATTTTAACATTTTTAGTTTGGAAGTTTTAATGTAAGCTCACATGTTAAGTTGCTTGTTCATCTGGGGATATATGGAGGTCTGCTGGGAGCAATTCCTTTAGTCCATGTTTTTTATAACTTCTGTTCATATTCTCTTTAGTGTGTGAATAATTCTACAGTAAATTTCCTCCTGCTCTTATTATGTATGCTTAAAGTACTGCCATACTATGTCTGGTTTTTTGGTACCTAATAAAAGTATTTTAGGACGTTCACACAAAGAAAATAAATATCGCCGCGGTTTGAAATATCTTTTTTAAGTAATTTCTAGATTAATCCGTTCTCGAGACAAACGAGAAGTGCTCGTTATGATAGACAAAGGCCCGGTAGTAAAAGTACAAGGTTGCCCATAATTAGTAAGTGAAGTGATATTTAAAAAAAAAACATAATGCTACGATTTTCTCTGTCGAAAACTACTCCAATTGACAGATGCTGAGTATTAAAACGCCCGTAGCTCCGTGAGAGTAGAATGTCAGATTTGATTTTAAAATTTGGATAGGGTATCATTGCGAATACTTGAAGTCTAAATAGTAATAATTAAGTGGGTGTCACAATTTTTTTCCCATTAAATGTGTCGCTAATTAGTCGCCCGCCACTCGTTGGCGGTCGGACTGACGAGAATCACTGCAGCGAAATTTACTATGTTAAGTCCACTGCTGAACGTGTGCCTCCCCAATATTATATTATACGGGGGGTACATACATACTTTCACGCCTTTTCCCCGAAGGGATAGGCAGAGATATATTATTCGCCAATTATATAGTTGGTCCCACGTAATAGGTGCACCGGGCACTGTTATGTTCGCCAGAGCCTCGTCCGTTGATCGGCAGGTGCACCACTTGCAGGTGAGGTTGGCTTGGTCTCCTTAGGTGTTGGTAGGATCCCTATACACCCGGGATAGGGGTAGGATACCTATATATAGCACTATATATATATGGGGGGTATTGACCCATAATCACAACGATGGGCAGGCGGGTTGGTGATCGTAGTTCAAGCCAGTTCGCAGGATGACGCTGCTCCCATCATCCGGTCATCATCATCATCTCTTTATCTACTCTTACGACCTAAGATGAAAGGGGGTTGCAGTATTCTAGGCCGGCACCACAAGTAAAAGCGTGTGTTGCAGTAAATTGTTTTAAATAAAATGATATGCATATATTATGGTAATAGAAATGTGTATGTTTACTTCGAATTATCATGCATCAGGCCATTTTAGGCGGTGTACAAGATAGTTGCTTATCATCTTGTCACTATCCTGTGTTGTGAAAGCGGAGGAGTGCTCCCCCCCAACTGAAAGATCTTTCACCAGGCGGATGAAAGTGCCCGCTGATAGTTGAGTGTTGTACATAATAGCAACGAGCTTAAGGCATTACGTTTGCGCGATTTATGAAATCATACTTATTGTAATCATAATTGCTTGCCACATTTGATGGGCTGTTAGCGTTTGGTCTTACTCAGTGTTTACTGGTTAGTGGGTATGGTTTAGACTCAGAGGATGACCGTTTACCTGTTAATTGACAACAAGGTTATCTTTATAATATGGGGTATTTCCTAGTAGATATATTAACTTGGAAAAAAAACCTCAATTTTTTTTTTCTCACACGCCACACACCTACCTCTGCCAATCCGCACTAGGTCTACGTGGTGCTAGCCTAATTGTTGGACATTCATACGCATATTCATATTCATTTACTCCTCTTAAATTTATAACATATATGGTACATTACATACAAAATGTTTGAGTTCAGAGATGTTTTCATATGCTATAAATTTACCTTTTGGTAGGTATGCTGTTAACAGATGACATAAATTTACACATAGCATCGGTACATGTAGCTCAGAAGTGGATTATTAATTGACAAAGATGATATTAATATGCTACATACCCCAGCAGCACAGCCATATTGGTAAGCGTTTTCGCGATTAAAATTTGGTGTCTAGACCTTCTCTGTTTTATAAAGAACTAGATGGTAGTACTAATGATATGATATTCTTACTGACATATTGTATTTTTTGGTTATTCAGCTCTCTATCCTCAATTTAATTGTCAAACAACAGTTACAACTTCAATGTAAGCATTTAAGTATACCTAAACGCAGAGAATCAATAGTCAATTTAGTTGCGTACCTTACCCCTAGCCAACGTTAGATGTACAAAAAGTGTGAGGGTCCTGGGGGCGGGGCAGGTGTCAGGCGCAGTGCAGATCTTATCTTGGGGCTCTCGGCTACGAAGGGAGGACGGCCACAGGCTAAATAAATACAGAAGGCGACATTGTAGATCATTTGGTTATTTATTTAGTTTGTGGCTTGAACACATTTTGAAAAAAAAATGGTTTTATATATGTTATACATGATATACATCATGATATTTTTTACAACAGGCACACCCTCGCATCTTATTATTCAAGATTTAGTTAGGATACTTAATATTTTTTGTTAAAAAAATAGACTAAGTTACTCAGGAATAATGTAGTATTCTAATGGTGAATTATCAAAATTCGTCAAATAGTTTTTTCGTAACAAACATACATACAAAACTACAAGTTTTTCTTCTCTTTATTACTAGTCAAAGTGAAAAGTGAAAATCATTTATTTAAGTTTTCCTCAATAGAGTAGGTACTAGCAACCACTGCTTCTCACCTCAATAAATCCGTTCGAATTGGCCCTTTTATTCTCTCTCCTCTGAGTTAAACAGTCACTCCTATTTTAATTTTGCTGGCTTTTTAAATAAATGTGTTCTGTGTCCATGTGTGTATTTGCCATGATTATCAATAAATTGTTCATTACTTTCATTGATTTTCTGTAGTTTCGTAATTGTTTGATAACACGTCCTTGCTTTAGATATTATGTAAATGGAATATTGCGATAATTTTATTGCGGTGAAATGACAAGAATGAAAACTCTCTGTGATTGTGACTTTTTGCCGCAGTAAATAGTTAGGTATAGGTAGAAGTAGCTGCATACTTAAGTACCAAGTCTCGCCAATTATTACATCCAAACAGTAAAGTTCTAATATACATTACTAATATATTAGCATTTATGTTAAGGTGACAAAGTACTAAAATTATCAGCTACATCTGTTATATTCTACTACCACTAAAGCAGTTGTACTATGCACTAGTATTAAAAGTTAAAAGGATAATGAGTCCACTATATTTGTGTAGCATTTTAATCGAGCGCTTCCGTGCTTCGGAAGGCAAGTTAAACCGTTGGTCCCGGTTATCACTAAACGTGGTATTGTTTCAGCTATGATAGAGGCCCTATTAGGCGGCTTGGAATATTCTAAAAGGGGGACGCAAGCTCCCTGCAGTATGCAGTACAGAATGGGCGCGTAAGTTTTCAAGTTGACTTTCATTCTTGAATAAAAGCCAAACCAATTGAGCCAAACTTGAAGATTTTGACTTTGGCCCGGCCTCTTCTAATCCGCACCGCGTGGTGGAGTATCATCTGAATACCTGCTACTTTATTCCGTAGAAGTCAGTGCATGGTGGAACGTAGTAACCTTAGTTTGAAGTAAGTAAATCGGTATTTTTTTGGATTAAAAAGTAGCCTGAGTGGGGTCTTATAACATCAGCTATCCCCAACGCAATAGCTACTACTATTTTGTAGTTAGGGTCGCTCCGAATAAACAACTGATAGTGTAATTGTTAGCTCTGATACAAAAAAGTTTACTGCAAAATGTATCAATACACTCTATAATATTTAGGAGACGACGTTCAATAATATAGACAGAAATTAATTTACCAACTATGATGATAAGTAATTTACCTTCAAGGGCAGAGCAATACAATTTTGTATACCACTTCTCTGTAAAGGACAACAATGACGTACGCGTTGTAATCAATTAATCGTGTGGTATAATGCGAACTGCGCGCACGCAGAGCGCCGGGTGTAGAGCCCGTAAACTCATACCATGCGCCCGCGCACTAACTTTGTAAGGCAATTACCTCCAATGTTCTACGTCCGAGCCCAGCCAACGCAATATGTTAACATATTTTTTAATTTCTCCAACGGACAGCTAAAGAGGCAATCGCAAGTTCATGCGCAGGAGTGAGATTTATAATAAGAAAACGCTCCTACCGCGCATGCACCATAAGGATCTATAAATCTTTTAAGTACTGCATCGGCCAATCCCTGTTGAGAAACGATAAATCATCCCTGCGGACAGTAAAGTCGAATCGAATACGTTCGCCCGTCCCGCTCGCACTCGCGCTCCCTTACGCCCCACGGGTCATTTATCATTTCTGCGTCTCGCTCGTTCCCAATGATAAATTCAATTCTCTTTTGGAATATGATTGTTCCTTGTTTTGTTATTGTGGTGTTTTATTGTGGGTATCGTCACGGAGTTGGTTTTTTGATCGGAGTTCGATCGAAATGACCGCGAGAATTGGATTTCCATTTTAGATTTGGTGCGTCGGCGATCCATCTTACGGGCTTCATCCTTCCATACCCTTGTTTACGACTATTGATTTGAGAAAAAAATACGCATTGTTAAGCTATTTAACATTATCGTCTCATTTTGTTCCAACAAAGCGTTCTGGTAATTGGATTAGTAAAATCTTCTTTTCTTTGATTGATTATAGCTAATGCTTAGTTTTAAACTTTTCATAGTGCTGTAGCAGTATCGTCTTTAAATAGACATTGTTTTTTTAGTAATATTTAATTATTCTAATTAATAGACTAATCAGTTTATCAAGAACCTTAAGTTTTTGGCGATCATTAAGGACTAGAATTCCTTTGTAGTAAGGTATGGATTTGTTCGGTGTCTCTCTAATGAGTCTCAAGGCCAAGTTATGCAAGACCTTAGAAATCAGGTACTAATTTTGTGGAAATCTCGTACCTACATGTGTGTTCGTGCGTGTGTGTATGTATGTATGTATGTATGCGTGGTTTCATGGTATGGGTGATTATGTGTATGTATATTTTATTTTTATTTTTTTTTCTTCATATTTTTAGTTTGTAAAGACGTGTTTGTTGTCAACATAGCTCTTAATTTGTACTTTTCTTTTCAATGTTTTACTCGGCACTCGTTGTCCTTCACTTATTAATATTATTTGATGTACTTTTTTTTGTAATGACTGTTTGTGCCAGAATAAATAAAAAATAAAAAAAAAATAAAAAAAAATAAAGGTACTTTTACTTTATTTTGTATAAAGAAATATCAATACTTTGACCATAAATATTGTCATGGCTTTCTATCAGCGACTAAGATAATGAGGATTTTAATACTTTATGACACAATTTCCATTTATCCATTATAACATTATGATGCGAGTTGTCTGACGGGAGTAAACTCAAGGGTAGTTTGAACTCCGTGCTGACTGGCTCAAAAACAGGTAACTTTGAAAAAGAAACACCTCTTATTCATCATTTGAGCAGTCACTTACCGGTCATTGTGTCATATCGCCGTCTTCATTATTTAAAAGTATTATTTATCTAGGTACTTATGTTAAAATTAGTTTATTTACATTTGCATATTATTTATAGATTTCTTTTTTACTTCGACGCATATAAGCGGGCTACTTTTTATATTTTATGTGCGACAACCTTTGAAACATATCAATTGAATATCTAATTATTCTAAGGGATTAAATAATAAAAATGCGCATGTCTTGAAATGGAAATATGTTCGCTCTTTATTTTCGCTATTTACACGGCTGTAGAAAAGACAACAATTTTCTTCTTAAAATAACTTAAATTAGGTATCATGTCAGCTCTTTCAGTCATTTATTTACAACAATTATATAAACTTAAGCTCCACTTGAAATCTCATAAAAACTCTCGCTTGTGAAAAAATACTATAGATAGTTTTATAGCAATCATTCATAGTTATCTAAAATTGAAGATTCGAATAGTTAAGTAGTGTTATTAACTACACAAGTCATATACAATAAAATCAATCACTTATTCTATTATCACTGGGCTTTTATAATTTATCTATACACATTCTTACATTAACTCCCTAAAAACACATTATAATTTACACTTTTACAACCTATTAAAACGTAGTTCTATAAGACTTCGGTGCTTTGGCCATGCTGATAAATATAATAAGGCTTCTTAAAAACTTTGCTGTGTCACTAAGCGAATATCTGTTATAACTTTAGTTGATTTAATTTAAAAAATATGGCGTCATAATTATTTCTTTGACAAAATTTCAAAATCTTTTAAACGTTTGAATTTTAGATATCTATTTATGTTAACAATACAAATGTTTGTACATCAATGCTTATACTAAATAAAGGCTTCAATAAATCACTGTCAACGAGGCGGTTGACAAAAATCTACATTGTGAAGTCCTGGGAAGTCACAATAGCTTCTAGAGGACAATGCCCCTAGATTCTCGCCAAATTAAAGAATACAAACGTAGTCATGTTGTTTGTTTACACCTTCACGAAGTATACAACACATTCTTCCCTCAACTAGGGGCATTGTCTCCCGAGCGGTCATCTCCTTAACAACAGACCCATTTTAATAGAAACTTCCTTTGTCGTACCCACATTGTTTATCTCACCAATTATTATTCCCTAGTGACATTCAGTAGGACCATTTAATTATAAAACTTTAGGACGGCTGTTGTCTGGCATAGGATGGTCGGACTTAATGTGGACTACAGTATTCATAAATAAGCGTAATTTACTCTCGTAAGAACTACTAAGTGACGGCGCTGTAGCGAACTTTTCATTCCACGTTTTATAGTTAGACCTTGTATCGAGTTACAAATCTTTGACACTAAGTTGGGTCAGAATCGTCGAATGAAGAGTTCCCTAAGCGCGATGTGGTCAATAAGCAGCCGCTGCTCCCGAGTGGTGCATCAAATGGTGGTGGTGGTACGACTCCTGGGAGGGACACCACCAGTCAGGCACTCCGTGGGGAACGGTAGGGGCAGGTTGCTGGAATTGAGTCCAGTGTCCACCGAAGCCTATTTTGTTATCCATTACACCATTCCCACCGATGTTTGTTAGGTGCGGTTGGTGTTGATGGGGAGGAGCTGGGGGTCTTTCGTAAGGTTTTTGGTCGTGGGGGTTGAGGTATTTGTCGTTGAGGCTTTCTAGTTTGTCTGTGATTGTAGGGTGTTGGTGCGTGTGGTGTGTGGGAGGGGGTATGGGCGCTGGTGGCGGCGGGTGTGGTAGGATAGGGCTAGCGGCGCCGGCGGTGACACTGACGCTGCCAGCTGATGAGGAATCATCGCCGTCGCTGTCATACCGTGGAGAGGCGTCCCCTGCCGCCCCATGGACCTTCATATGCTTTCTCAGCGAAGACGGGTGCGTGTACGACTTGTCGCAGCCATGCACGCGGCAGTTGTACGGCTTGTCCGACGTGTGGACGTGTGAATGTTTTTTCCTGTCTGAAGAATTCGCGAATCGCCTGTCGCAGCCGGCGTATTCGCATTTGAACGGCTTTTCTCCTGCAATTAAAGAAAAGGAAATGGTTAGTTATGTTAACAAATCATACTCAAAATTAGTATTAAATTCTTGGTTTGTGAAAATGATTCTGAGTAAGAGGTCTCGTTTCACAAATGTTACAAGTACACAATACCGCTGTGAAAACCTGGCCACTAATTTTCATATTACAATTTAGCATGACATTGTCTAAAATAAAACATTGCAGTAACGTATATCGCTCGCAAATGGTATAGCACTCCACATATTCGTCTTACCTAATCTGTGTATTTTCTATTTTTTTTTAATGTATATATGTTGATACTATATGTCTAATGTCTATGAAATAGCCACGTGATTGAAATTATAATTCCAAGACCTCAGACCTCAAAAATCCCATTATACCACGAACTTATAGAGACATCACAACATTACCGTACAACAGAGTTCATGTATAAAGAAACTGAGCTAAATTCAGTAACAGTGGCACATCCTTCTTTCATAATGTGACCTCACTGTGAACGCAGACGTCCAATCACACCATAAATAACCAGATTTGCTCGTTGTTTATAGTTTACGAGTACAAATAAATATTCACAACAATTGCTCGGGATACTTAACACGCCCATAAATCATTTTATAAGATGACTTTGTCACATTGCCCTAACAAAGCCGTTTAAAGGACATCAGGCGAAACTGAACCTTCCGTGATTTTTATGCAAGATTTGTGTAGATATTATGTATGGAATGTGTTTAGTGGTGATTTCTTTGCCAAAATTTTGCGGTACAATAGGTGGCCGGAAACGACTACCGAAGTAAAGCAGACGTCATAGAGGTCAGTCTTTGGATGGTGTGATTGTTTGTTTGGCTTTCAATATCCCTTTAGTGACCTAGGATGCATAAGAAAGTATACCTTTGTAGTACCAGACCCCCAAGGTAATCCTGATGTGGCGCTATACTGATTGTAGACAGGCATAGCATTTACAATAAACTTAAATACGCATCAGCTTGGAATACTATAGAAACCAGGTAAATAGTATGAAACCTTTACATAAGCTTTGAAGTGAGATGACGTAACTATCTGGTACTGAAACGGCGTTTGAATAACTTGAGACAATAGTTACGTAGTTACTTTTTCAGTTTTTAAGTGTACATTTCTTTACATATTCGGATTGTTTTGTCTATGAAAGTTTATACCATAGATAAAACAGTGATTTTTTAGAATAAAATAATGTTAAAGACATTTGTAATCCTAAAATATTTAAAGCATTATCTTAATATAGTTATTGATGGTAAAGTGTGATGGTAAAGCCAAGCATTAAGGGCACAGGATTAAAATTTGACACACAGCATATTGTAAAACAAAGCCCCTCTTGTATGTAGATGATAATCCCAACAACTACATATCTGATAAAATGCAGGTTTTGGGAATGAAGCTGCAAGCGGTTAAAACTTCGATTACACATACAAATATATTTTGATTTTCAGGGGTAACACGATATACATTAACCCGAATTGTACGATGCCGAAGCC
Source organism: Musotima nitidalis (assembly GCA_949126915.1). NCBI lineage: Eukaryota > Metazoa > Arthropoda > Insecta > Lepidoptera > Crambidae > Musotima > Musotima nitidalis. The sequence goes on from OX421417.1 coordinate 10,582,111, forward strand.
ATTGGGGATAAATAGCTCATACGAAGATCATAAAATCTCTAAATGATATTTCAATTTAGTTTTTATCTCCCAGGTTACCGAAGGTAGCCAAAATATTCGTGGGTGGAATCGTCTCACGGCAAACTGTCAATTCATCTGTATGATGCGCTCGAAATTTTTTGCTCACTTTTTTTTTAACCATCGCATCATCCCAGATATTAACGTATAGTTCCTTCAAAAATTCACCGAATCGTGTGACTGCAACATTGAATATCAAACATTACGAGTAGGTTCGGCCAGTGTGATCGTACACAATAAGCTTTTTATTGTCGTGTTTACAAATAAACCTACAAGTAATCTCCCTTATTGTTGGAACTTGAGGACGGAGCAGATGCTAATCTCAAGTGTCGGTTAAGGTGCTTATAATAGAGCTTCTTACGTGATTCTTCACCGCAAGTTTTGTTACTTGAGATACTCAATGAAATCACACATCGTCAGCTAAACATTCAATAGAGTGATACTTCCTTTCAAACTCGTATGCTCTAACTATTCTGTTGGATTATCAATGAAACGCTCCTTTTCAAGGTTCATTGGTTTGGTGTGGATATTTTGGATAATACGCGAATTCTGTTGTTGTAAACACGTAAATTACTATTCATGGGCAGAGCATGCATATCATCTATGAGTCTGGTGAATCAATACAGCCACTACTGCATATTTTTTTAATGCTCTTTCTATTAAGAATTATTTTTGTTAAAGTTGTGTTTTTAACACATTTGGTCAAAATCATCAAGCGTAAATCTCAAGATATATACCATAGCGGTTGCATTCTACATATCTGCTATCCCAAAAGAGTGACTATATAAAAGCGAATTTTGCAAGATATTATTTATCTACTACAAATTTCAAAAGTTACAGAAATGACATCACGAATTGGAAGAGTCGAATAAAATTTAACGCGCAAACCAACGCAAGCAAACGTCCGCGAAGGGATCGATAAAAAGTCGATTCGGCGTCCTAATGAGCTAAATGCGAGATAACAAGCTCGAAACATGTGTCGCCAGCCTAATTACCAATCGGAACATCTCGGGGTCCTCACAAAAAAGGATCCAGTTAAAAGCTGATGCGACGCTATCTTGCGCACGCGCTACCGATCGCCATGTTTTGACAAACAACCACAGATAAGGTAAGTATGCGTCCAAAGTTCCGGTTGGCATCCAGAATCTATTATTATGTATTATTATAACATTATATCTTATCATTATTAATTCGTGGGGAAGAAAAATATGTTTTGTGTTTTGTTTTAAATATAACAATCAAAATGAGAATATTACCTTTTCATCTCAGCCCATAAACGTCCCACTACTGAGCACGAGCCTCCTCTCATATACAAAGGTGCGAGGGTATTGGGTCATACTCCACCACGCGGACCCAGTGCGGATTGGCGGAGGCAGGTGTATGGCGTCCTGCTGTTAGAATTTATCAAGCCGCCCATTAGGCCTCTAACATGGCTTAACGACTACCACATTTAGTGATAACCGGGACCAACTGCTTAACGTGCCTTCCGAAGCACAGAAGCGCTCGATATCAAATGCCACACAAACGGTCACCCATCCAAGGACTGACCTCTGTAAACTCTGCTGTACTTCGGTGATCGTTTCCGATTACTGAGTTCCGCAGGGCTACGAGCGCTTCCGCAGGGCTACGAGCGCTTCCGCAGGGCTACGAGCGCTTCACCTTTTAGTGCGATCATATTAATATTATGTTTCATTTATTTTATTATAATTAGTTCAACGTCTGATATTGCTGACAGCTATATCCACTCTTAACTGCAAAATGTCTTGGTTCTGATTATGATTTAATCTGACAGTAAAATCATATTTTATGTTTTTTGTCTTGGAAAACCAATAGAAAATGCTTTGCTTATTTTATTTGCGTAGCTAGGCGCTCTGATGTCCTGTGAGCATTATAATATGCGTTTATTTTATAAACAAATATTATTGAAAAACTAACATAAAACAAATCAAACCTTCCGAACAAAATTGCTTGTTGAACAGTACAAAAATACATATCCAAACATTTGTGAGACAAACCAAAAGGACAGGCACGAGTCGAGTATGCGCGTCGTGAATTCGTCGCATACCGCCCGAGACACGGATAGGGTCAGATGTTTATCTTAAACGGCTGTATCACCCACGGGAGACACTTTTTTGTGTTAATATCGATGTGAAACTTTATCTTTAACTTGTTCTACCAAAACGTTTTTGACGGCTTTAAGTCTGTGCGATCATCACGGTATTATGCCTTTGACAACAAATCTTAGTAGCAACGGTAGCTAATTTTTTTGGTGATTCAGTTTTACTGTGAAGATTAATAATATAGAGATGAAGATATAAAAGGCGGACGATAAATAAATCTCAATTTAGTTTAACTCTTGGGAGGTTAAGGTTAAAGGGACTTTTGCATGTTTAGAAATTATATTCATTTATAAGTGATTTCGGATTATTAAGTACTTTTAGTTATTTCTAATATGACACTAGAATAATATGTAAATGATTGTACTTCTAGCAGGTAAGTCATTTATTGTTACTTACAAAAATTTACAAATGGTCTGAAATAAATTTTATTCCGAACACAAAATTAAAGATAAAAAAAATAATATAAGTGTGAATTTGGAGAACTGATTTTGGAAAACAAAATAAATATATGAAATTATTACTCTTTACTTTATAATAATGTAATCTAAGACTATTTAGCTAATAAAGACGATAAAATAATTTTATTTAGAAAATGTAGTGGCATTTATCAATAGTTTTGCGATACTTCAAAGATCGCCTAGTTGCTATACGTGACAACTATCTAATCATGGGTAGATTATCAGAAATTCTAGAACACATTTCAAATACAAATAACAAATTGGTGCTAATGTTACTAGATTCTTGGCTAGTGAATGGTAGTTTTTAGTTTGGTATTACATTTTTCTCCGCGTTATTAATAATATAAAACAAGCCCAAGGTAGAGGGAATTCAATAATATATGAACTCAAAAATATTTCATATTTGATTAACTTTGATTTGCAATGGCAAAATCGATATAACATTGAGATTTTATTTAATTCTCCTTCTCATATACGTTTACATTCGCATTTAGTTAGTAAACTAATATTTGTTAGAAAAGCTTTAGAAATGCTTTGTAAAAATTGGAAGTAGAAGTCACCTGTAACCCTGTGAGTTATAATATGTGGAATCTTTCTTCAGCACAATCATTTCAGCCCATTAATGTCTAACTACTGAAACGGACCTGCTCATAATATACTAGCATTATCCCGGTTGCCCTATAATTAAGCTTAGGGCCGACGGTCTGCTTACTGGTTTAACCAGACTTCGCAGAATTTCAGTTATTTTTCACCAACAAAACCAAGTTAAGAAGGATTCATGTTTAGATTCTGACCCAGTTCGGATTGATGGTGACTAATATGTGGCTCCCTTCAAAAGAATATTAGATAGGTACCTATCTTAGGTTGGTAGGTATTCTCTTTTTTGTAAGGAACGTTCAGACGTAAGAATTAACTTACTTTTGCAGGTAGGCCTCATAAAATAATATTTTTAAATCAAACTAGATATAAATCAGATGAGACTTTAATAAATTTCACGGACATCCGAACAGTTGGCACTTCGCCTGGCCCGAATTACACTGCAGCATCGAGTTACAAAACGCTACTTAAGAGCGCTCAGTTGAGAAAACATGCTTTTTAGAAATAGCACGAGTCGTTGAAACCCGAGAGCACGGCCTTTGCACCCAAATTGTGCTAAATGGCTTCGGGTGAGTTTAGAGAAAAAACAATCGACTGTTCGCATATCAGATTCCGAAAATTTTGGTAGTAGGTACTGGCTGCTTTAGAAGCCGCTGAACTTTTAGGTACTTTATCACGCCAAATAGTGAGTTCAAATAGTAAAGATGCGATTTGTAGATAATTTTTAGTGAACCTTTCGAAAATTATCAGCTCGCTTTGATGATTATAAGGGCTGATCAAAACTTTCCATTAAGCAAAAATCTCAGAACGTACTCTGTTATGGGCCAATGAGATAAGAAACGGCGTGAAATCATATTTCAATCTGTTCAGAAGTTTTCAAGATAAACATGAGGAAAATATCAAAAGATATTAGTGATAACCATTAGTAGGTATTAGCCATGCTCTTGCACTTTTTTGAAAAAAATATTGTTTTAAATACATATATAAATATAGAGACTTTGATATACAATGGTTTACTATTTGTTAACGTAAAATCAACTCATCAATCACCATCAATAAAAATATTACATAATATACTAATAATTTGGTGTATTTTTCTGTAATTATAATAGATAAATCTAGTAAATTTGGAATTTCCCCAACAAAAGCAAGCAAATCAAATTTATCTCTGTATGTATAATTAATAAATGTATAAAACGATTGTTAATTTAAACTTTTCTATTTGAATTCTGCTCCTGGGGTTTATGTCATCAGTTCGAATAATCACCGGTTGACACACGATACTCGTGCACCTGTTGAATATTCGAATATTCTAGACAATGTTTTTTTTTTCTTTTAAAGAATGGCTTCGTGCGTCTAGCACATCTAGCTAATGTCAAGTAAGTGATATATTAATAATATATAATTCATAGTAAATAAGAATGGGTGATGAAAAAAGATGATAAATGGTAAATGAGATACCCTCCCCTAAGCCCCTTGAGTCCTCAGTAAAGATGTGGGACTATACTGAGATCTCACATGGACTCCTTGAAAGAATATGAAAAGTGATGTTGCACTGCTTTGTTTGATTTACCAACTCTTATGTATATTCACAAACACTTTACGGTTAATAATCCACCGTTATTACACATTAATTTTAGAAATATCACAAATATTAGAAAATAAAACAAAACGTGACGCTTCACTTTCCCGCCAAGAAGAGCCTAGACAATGTTGTTTTGTAAATCTTCACTTTTTTTTACATTTCATGTAATAATATTAATTATAATTCTAATTTTTGATATGTCAGATGGTATAAAAATACAGTTAATTGTTTTCCAAACCAGTATTATTGGTACAAGATCGTAAGCTAAGTAAGGTACTGGACACGGGCTTTGACATGTTTAATGAAACCTTATGATAATCTTCTTAATTTGATTTACGCTAAATTTGATTGAAATTTCTATCATTTTCAATTTCAGTCATTTGTTTGAAGTTTAGAAGGACAGAACGATGTTTTATAGTGAAATGAACTGCTTTTTTTATGTAATAAAAATGGTCGACCACCAGTTTTTGTAATTGTTAATTTAATTAACATTCAAAAAATATATTTTCAGTTAAATATAAAAACCAATTACTGACACCACATAACAACAAGAAAGAAAATACTGCTTGTGCAATATATATGTTTATTAATAGAGTAAATAGTAAACAATAATATGGCGTAGAGGTGAGTATACCCGCACTCCGTTCCTGAGGTCGTGGATTCGATTCCCACATAGGACAAATCTTTGTGTATGAACATGAATATTTGTTCTGGTATTGGTGTTTCCCTATGTATATTAAGTATGTATTTACAAAAAATAAGGTTATTTAGTATCCAACACAAGTTCTCAATGATACTTATCTTGGAACTAAATAATTGGTGTGATTGTAAGAGAATATTTATTGAATAATGTTTATAGAAAGACCGATAGAGATGATAAGTATTCCTTATTCGATAGATGTAAGAAGCATTGTTCCGATTTATTAAATGCCACGCGTTCACATATCAAAGTTAATTCAATCTCCGGCTGACAGGTCGGCTAATGAGAGGCCCGTGACTGGCCTTTTGTCGACACTCCGCTGTACTCCGCTGTACCTTTACTACTTTCCTTACACAAACCTATATAAGGTTTTCTGATTACTATTAGGTATGTACTGAAGCGTATTAAATTATATTGTCAAAAAAAAAAAAATTTATATACGAGTGGTTTGCGGTTTGCCCCAGCCACCCTCTTGTTCCTTAATTTTCAGTACATAAACCTAGATAAGGTTAGCAAATTACTAGTAGCTCTAGTCAAGTTTGTTAGAATACATCGATAAAATAATATAAAAATTCCTTACTACTTAGATAAAGTTCTGTAATTTTAATGTATAGTAATTGTGTCGAATAGGAATACGATTCATAATAATACCTATTAAACTTTAATATCCAAAATATTGGCCTAATTAATATGCTCGCATAATTTTATCAAATTATGCATACGAGTACGAATAAGGTTATAACTAAATAAAATGAGAAGCGCTCGTAGCTTCGCGATGCTCGGTGGTGGGAAAAGATCACCGAAGTAAAGCATAGCTAACAGAGGTCAGTCCTTGGATGGGTGACCGTTTATGTGGCATTTGATACCACTTCCGTGCTTCGGAAGGCACGTTAAGCCATTGATCACGATTGTCACTAAATGTGGTAGTCGTTAAGCCAACTTAGAGGCCTAATTGGGCGGCTTGAAAAATTCGAACAGCAGGACGCCATACATCTGCTTCTGCCAATCCACACTGGGTCAGCGTGGTGTAGTATGACCCAAAACCCTCTCACCTTGGTATTTGAGAGGAGGCTCGAGCTCAGTAGTAGGACGTTAATGGGCTGAGATGATGATGATGAAATAAAACAATGATTTTATATTAATTTGGATATTTAAAAAAAACACTCAGCAATTATTGATTCATAACGATTATTGTCATCAAGCAACGTCCACAGAGAATATTTTTTTGGATAAATTGGGTGGCTGGGTGCCATTTGTTATCGAGCGCTTTCGAGCTTCAGAAAACACAACAAGCTGTCGGGTCCTGATTGTATGTGGCAGTCGTAATCTATATTCGGAGGCTCTATGAAGTCGAATAGAAAACAATTGCAGGACGTCATCTGCCTCAGACTACCCTCACTAGGTTCTTGTGGTAAAGTAACCTGAATCCTTCTCAGTTTAGTTAGAACTTCTTCTCACGCTCCCTGTGTCCTGAAGTGAGACGTCTGAGTGCTGAGATGATGATAAAAAACAGTTTCCCGGTTAAAAAACAGTTGTTTTGTCTTTATATGAAATATATTTAAAATTGTACACAGACGAACAAAATTACTTTCCATTTCATAATGTGAAACGATATACATTGATATCTGTCCTGTGCTACTTGATTGAAACAAACCTTTCCATTTAACATTAGTTAAACTACCTACTCAGAAGTGAGCTATAACACAAAAAAAAAAATGTTATGGAAACCATTAAAGAAACTAGAACTAGACCGAGCTATCAAACCCAACAGCTGTCACAAACGGGCTGATTGACGGCACTTCTCCGAAAAGAGATTTCCTTTAACGCATATCAATAAAGGAATTTCATACCAGGCGCTCATAATGATTTATGATCCTCCTTTTATCCGTAACGTATTTCGAATTAGAAAGATATATTAATATCTTCATTTTTTCCACTTCTCAGAGAATACGGGCTCTTGTCCGTGCGCACAAAAAGAACAAGCGGGGTCGGGCAAGCGCATTGGGCGCCCAACGACCGTGTGACAAGGTTCTTTATGCGGACGATTATGAGCAGACCGAATAATGTTCCGATACCCGATAAATATCTGCCAACTCATACAAAAGCATCCCAATAAAAATATAATATTAAATGTAGCTACAACACAACACACAAACTGCACAGTCATATTGCGTTGATGAAAACAAATTAAAATTGTTAGCTACACTTTAGTAGAAAATGTTTGAATATGTTGACAACTTTTATGTTTTTGATCGAAATCTTTTCGGCCAGCGGTCATTGGCATAATATTTATTCTTTTGTTTACCTTCCATTTGGCGTTCAGAGGCCTTTTTGACTTACTTATCTTATAATTAATTTATATTGTTTTTAAATAAGCATGGAAAGATATTTAGTTATTACTTAATCTTGTTATGTAAGGTTATTTTTTATCACTTGTGTCTTCATAATTATGATGGATTTATAGTAATAATTACGCTGCAAAAGTCTGCGGATATAAATAAAATATAGTTACACAAATAAAAAGGTACTATTTAATCGAGGTTAGGCAAAATACTTTTTCTTTTATTAAAATTGTAAAACATTTCAATGACACGCACGGCTGATGAAACCGAATCACAAAACACGAAAATTTGTTATTGGAATTGTAAAAAAAAAATTACCATAAAATTGGAGGAAACATCAAAATATTTTTGTACTTTTAGGAGGTAATCTTCAAGTAAATGTTGCCTCTTATTGGTCAGGTTGAAGCTGTGAAACATCATTCGTCTTGCTCTGATGACTATCTGCTGTGAGCGTGGAACTAAGACAATTGGTTGCACTATATTTCAGGCTAAGAAAATAAACAGAGACTAAGGTTTTCAATTACATTTTCCGTTTAAATTTGTATTATGCGCTTCTAGCGATTCAGCGCTGGTAATTAAATCTTGCATAACAAAGCAAAAAGTTTATTAGTGTCAGTTAAATATTGTAGCAACTCAGCGCTTAAAAGTCTTTAAGACGTTTTTTTCCGAATAACAACACAGTGACATAAATCTCGAAATCGCAAAGAAATAAGAAGGCAAAAGGCTTATTTGTAAAAAAACGCTTGAATATAACGTTATATAAGATATTATTGACGACATGGTGTGCAGAATAGATGCAAAACTGAGATAACTCCTTCGTAATATATCTTACAGCATAAGCCGGTGTCTCGGATGGCGCCTTTGCCCTTTTGTATGGAGTATAACGTAGGGGAATTGTTTCTTAACCATGTTTCAAACAGTATAATATGTTAAGCAAAGAGTACCTATTGACATTTTGTAACTTATATCGGTTGCCAAGTTAGGCAGTCTGCAGCAGCAGGCTTAAGGGAATTTAGAGCAGTGAATGTGACATTTTTTTATGCAACGTCAAAATATTTGTAACGTACATTACACGGTACAGTTGACCTAAGAAAAATATTGAATCGTTTATTCTACTAATAGGTTTTTACTATTGGCAGTAAGTTATTATTTTATATGTGAGCTGGCGGACGAATGCCCGGAGATTGAAAAATAAACATTAAGAAGATATCATTACATTTTTATGAAGGGAAAGTGAAGTGTGTGTTCAAAAGCAGATAACGGCTTGTTTCTTATTTTTTATACAATATTCAGAAATATATTTGAAGCAGCTCAATTGCAAGTTTTTGAACATCAAAATAATCAATTTTAGTACAGGGCGATTCAGACAAGAAATATAAAATGTATTCACAATTTCCATGGTTATAAATGTCACAATCGCCAATGATATATATCATCGCTGAACGATTGGCTGTTCAGCGATTTGTAGGGCATTCGTTAACCAAATACCTGCACAAGAGCTTGATATTTTCCGAAATCAAAAACGTTTTTCGGTTTATTTTTTTCTGTCTGGCCTTGACGCCGGTTAGGGCTGTCACAAGACTGACGTATGGATGACGAGCGTATCGTCTTTTTATATTTGTTTCATTGCCGAGCAGGTGTCTTGTACAATATTGTTTATGAACAAGACTGTGAGAACGTGTCTTGAGGTTTGGGAGGCTGTCAGGGCGTCTAGTGCATTTAATAGATTTGTGTTGATGGATGGCGGTTGAGGCAAGATCTAACCTTTATCTCGTTGGAGTAATTTCAACATTTTAATTGCTTTAAATTGGCTTCAAAGGTGTTTCAGTATAAGGATAAGGAACTGAATGCATCTAATTTGTAATTTTACGTGACTAAATGTAGCCTATGTCGTGCCCTAGTGTGTAAGCTGTTTCCGTCCAAAACAATTGGTCCAATAATTTAGAAGTAGATATTTTAAGAGAGAATAATTTTTTTTTTAAAATAATTTTATGCAAATATCTTTTTGCTTATTTTGCAAACATCAAAGAAGTTTAACTAAATGGCACTCGACTCATTGAATTTTTGATCGGTTCGATTGTGTATGACCACCGCACCGGGTCACGGACAAAGGGTCATTTTCACAAGATCACAAACTGTCATGCACTCATAAACAAAGTATTTCAGTGCCTGACATTACCACGTAGTGTACAATGGTTTACCATACCTGTCATATCAATCTGTAGGTATCATGTTTCTCCGTAGAACCTAATAAGAAAACAGTCCAACCAATGTTGTAGTCGAAATCTTAGTATGGATACGACTTTTATTGCGGCCTTTAAGTTTATTGGATCGATTAGTACTTTAAAGTAATAAAAAGTAGGCTAATTATGTGTAGTTGTAGTGTGTAAATAGTTTAGTATTATGGTCAATTATCATTGATATAATTTAAAAAAAATTAAATTTATAGTTTTATTTGGTTGGTATGATAGAAGAATAAGAAAAAATTTAAGTTAAAAAAATCATAAGAAAATGAATAATTTATTAAATGTTTAAATAATTATCTTAATATTAAGTAACCTTATGGTAATAACAGCTTAATTTTTATTTTAGTACCAATAAAATGAAAAATTTGCGACCTCATTGTTGGATCGATATAAAATTCAAATGCAAATGTTTAAAATTTTGATCTGTTAGAAAAAGTTCTATGTCATTTGTCATATAATCAAAAAGAGATTTTATGACAAATGATTCAACATTAGGTTTTTTTTCTAATTTTACACAAAAAAATCTTCTAGCTTAGTCGTGAAAGGAACATAAAAAGTACAAACATACTTTCTAATTTATAATGATAGGATGTATCACATCTGTATGTATACTGTGAACACAATACGTTTTGTATAATGTGTATAGTATGAGTTCTTTAATAAACTATTTTAACATCCAGAAAACGACTTGTCGCTTTAAACATGAATCATCGCTAAGAAAAATATCAATATAATTACAGATTAGTCATGACGTAATCCAAATTGCATAAAAAACGGGTACACCCTAACAAATCAGATAACTCATAATTCGCCTCATTGACACCGCCAAATGCCCAATAAATTGGTTTTAATAAAGTATTTGTGCTTCAGGGTGTATCCACTCAACACCCACGCGACGCCGCATCGTGTGCCAGCCCTCGGGCACATTTTTGGGACAAACCAATATTTCTAACGAATATTAATGTCTACTTTTGTCTTTTTTTATATATAATCCTAAATCTTCGTGACCCTTGGGTGCGTTCTTTGAATGCCTATCGTTCTTGAGAATGTTCCTTAAACGATTCTTAATTTAGTTACAACGTATTTTATTACTGGATTAAAGTTTAAAGCAGAACTGATTAGAATGAGATACGAACAATTGGGTGTTAGATAAATATTGGTTTAGTTTAGGAATTGATATTTAAAGTGTTAAGATTAAGGGAACCTATTAAAACAGTATGAAGTAGACACTTTTAAGCTTTTTTTCCAACACGCATGAAAATTTTAATTTTTCTTAGTTTCGATGATTTACCTATATATTAAATATTAACCGGAATCGAAAGTTCACAAACATAGCGATGTTTAGGCTGATTTACGTTGTTTATAGTGTTAAAAGATTATTATCATTTTCATAAAGCATTTAGATACAACAATAGATAGTATTGAAGCCTTAAAATTAAAAACAAAAATACTGTCAACGGTGACTCTATAACCTTATAGCCTAAGGACCTGTTTCACAATGTCTTAGTAAGTTTCCTAAAGCGTTTACTTGGCAAATAATCGACACAAAAATGTAATCTTAACTGCCAAATATCTCGTAGTCATAAATTATAAAACAAACCCTAAGAAGCAATCAAACTCCCTAAGCATACTTTAAACATTTCCAAATCAAATGTAATGCATAGTTACAAACGATTTGTGAATTGTGAAGTGTTAAAGCAGATTCAGTAAAAAATATCTGTTCGTATTCACCCCGAATACCTGTAATAAGCTAAAAACGACACACTGTCGTGTCGTGTTAAAATTCTCGTTCTTTTGTCGTGTAAATATTTCGATTGTGATCTGGCCAATAGTTTCGATGTCATCAAAAACATTGAGGGAGCGTGAAATGGCTGGAATTTTTGCTCCGTTTCACACAATGGTGAGCATCGTGGCGTTTTTTCCTTATCCTTGTATGAAATGGAGTCTAAAAACCTACGCGGATTTCGTAAGATTACCTACCTACATTGGGCTAAACAGAGATTGTTAATTTACTTGTAGATATGAAAACAAATCCTAAAAATATATCAAAGTCAATCATGATATGGTTGATATTCCGTGCTTAGGAAGGCACGGAATATCAACTGCGGTGGTGGTTAACTATGTTATAAGCCCTATTAGGCGTCTTGAAAATTCTTACAGAAGGACGTCATACACCTGCCTCCTTCAATCCGCACTGGGTCCGCGTGGTGGGCTGTGACCCGATATCTTATCTCCTTGGTTTTTAAGTTGTCGACGTTAAGATGATATGTCAAAATAATTTCGTCACGTTTGACTCATTATAACTCTTATTAATGTAATCTAAAAATAAGGCGCCCATTAACAGCATACAGGAGCTTGAGTAAAGGAGAATCGAACAAGCGTCTCAAGAACAAAACTTTACTAGTTTGTGGTGGGCCATAACATAAATGCTCGAAAATTAAATAAATAAATCTAGATTGAAATTTGATGATAAGTCGACATAAAGGTTGGTGTCGCAAATAGAGTAGCGAAGTTTCAGAAAAGACTCGACTAAGACCTTTTAAAGTCAATATCTGCAGAAAAATAATAATTAGCTACTAACAATTAGAGTAAGAACTTAATAGCATATTACGAGTGTATTTATATCAAATGCAATTATTATTATTTGTTGCATAATTATCGCAGTGTATTCAGCGTAGTATAAAAATACATAACGCACTGAGTACTGGTTTCACAATAGAGCTAATAGTTTTTTGCTCTTTAGACACGTCTTATTAGACCGACAAAAGGGTTGCCTTAATGACAGCAGACTTGTTGGGTGACCGAGCGGCGATGTCACAGCCTATTCCATACATATTGATACAAACGAGGTGTCAAGAAAAAAACGCATGAATCATGCAGAGGGCCCACACCGACACCCTGGACTACACCGTTGAGGAATTTTGCAGTTTGCGAACTGTAAGTAACTTTTTCTATAGTATTTTTATTATCGGTCGTTTTATTTAACGAGCTCTTAATTTAGTAGGACGCTTTTGGGTATGGCTCTGGAAATGTTTTTATCAATATGTATCTCAATCAATGCTATTGTGAAAAAATATTTTTTGGATCACTACCAAATAAATACTTGAAAAATCCGTAGTTATAAATTACAATTTATTAATTAAAATTATTATGGTATGGATGTTTTTCATCTGCAAGTGGCAAAGTCTCTATTTTTCTATTTAAAGAGTTTTTGAATTTGAATTACGCTTTTGTCAAATTTTTACATATGAATATTATATATGCGAAAGTATCTCTGTCTGTGTGTCTGCCTGTTGCACTTTCACGTCTAAACTGGATAAATTTTGATGACATTAAAAAGCTTTCCATCATATCAAGAACATAATAATATGTTACTTTTTATCCCAAAACCCTCAGAAAACAAAGTTTCAATTGATATCGGCTAGTGGCCTTAACTACATTTAGTAAAATAAAGCAAATCAAATAACAACTGTTAGGTTAACTTGAGTGCGCTCTCAAAATAATTGAGGCAATTTGACGACAGATATGACGCTGTGGTCGATACTATAGCTCTCTCCTAATATGGTCGTTGGTTCGATTCCCACATAGGTCAAATATTTATGCAAATAAACATGATATTCATTATGTTCTACTTACCTTATATGATATTTACAAAAGAACACACGTGTTTACTAAAGAACTGTTTGTAAATGTTTACTCGTTGCATTCAGAACTCATGGTGCAAGTTTTGCTTAGTTTGTGCTATGAGAAAGCCAGAGAATATCCATTTAAAGGTATATTTAAGAAATAATTTCCTTATACATATACATTAATTATCAGAAAATTATAACGTTTATTTCTAGCTTGCGTCCACAAGCTCGTATGATAAATACAGAACAAAAGTAGCTTATTTAGTGGTCGTGTTCCAGCTCTTGGATAAAATTTTGATATACGAGTAAATCGACCTACAAACTTTGCGACTTTGGAGACACGTGGCGTGGGGTGCAAATCACTCTGCTCCAGAGCATGTGAGATCGACTCCCACACAGGAAAAATATTGTGTGCATGGACATGAAAATTTGTTCGTTCTGGGTGTTTTCTATGTATATTAAACATGGGTTACACTGGTGTTACTGATCTGTTCTGCCCCATGATTCTGCGTGTAATGCTATGGTTATACAATACATACATTTGTACTATTAAAGTTGATTAGTACGTTCTTGGAAATATGATTGGAATTGATGAAAACTCATTAAAGTTGTTATATCACTTTTCCACAAGCAGCTTGTTACTGAATTCAAATGTTAAACGGTAACAAAATAGACAATCTAACTTTCGCATTTTTGATATTAGTATGGATGTAGTCTTTGTCTAACAGATTCTCTTATATATGATAAGAGAATCTGTTAGACAAACAAAACTGTGATCAATATACTCAGACTTATCAGGTTCATTTTGAAATTAAGTTTACTGCTATTATTATTTATATCAAAATGTATTCGATAAAACTAGACACAACTTCCTACGCTCTGCGCCGGCGCATCCCGTTGTGTTCAATCTATTGTCCAGAACACGATCACAGATTTAAGTCTTGCACATAGGTACTCATTATTTAATATTAAAACATAAATTGCCGAAATACTTTATTTTAAAATTTCTATACGTGACAAGATTTCATTAAATAGGGAAAAGAGTTCCATAACCTATGTATTATTTAATTCCAACCAGTACCTATTACCAACTTTAAGAATATACTTAAATGGCGAAATAACAATCTAAAGTAGCCATATAAATACATTATTAAATTAATTTCATTACTAATAAAACAAATAATGAATTATACCTAAGAAAAAATAATACTACACTATAAAGTCACAAAGATACATTAATCGATTTCGATTAGCACACAAAATACATTTAAAAATATTATTTAGTAAAAATATAATTAAATAACAATAATTTGTACAGATAAAATAATAAAGATCGCATTATTTTCAAATATTAATAAAAATAATAGTGAGTCATGGTATTAATAGGCTGAGGTATAAGATCTTTAGTAAAGACGATTGATAGTGCGTCAAATATTTGTAATGTCTGCTAAAATTAATAATGATAGATTAATGATAATCACGAATATGATTGCAATGGTTGTTGGATTGCGAGTTCTTTTTATATTACTCTATTTTGTTTTTACATAAATAAGAAAAGCTCTAGAGCAGTGGTTTTAACCTATTCAGGTACCTAGGTGACTTATGCCATTATAAATTGATACCCCCTCCATCTACGTTATTCTAAAATACTGAATTGGTTTATAAGCCCAGGAAATTCAGCATTTTAAGACAACCACCAGATCATTGCCACCTCATCGAAATACTAGATTTAACCCCACTTCGGTAATTACCCCCCAGGTTAGGAACCCAGGCTCTCTACAGTATGCCTACCCTGGCAATATTAATTAATTACTAGATGTGCCCGCGACTAAGTTCGCAATGATACCGTAAAATATGAAGCGCTAGTGGTTTCTTGTTACTAGGTCATAACATAATTCACAGATGTGAGGAATTAGATGGGTGACCGTGTCTGTGGGCTTCGGAAGGCCCGTTAATTTGTTGGTCACAGTTACAACTGAAAGTGGTTGTCGGAAAGCCAACTTGAGAGGAGACACCTAACTTGAAAAAATTCAAAATCTTAAATAACATCTGTCTTTGCATCGTTTCCGCGTGGTGGATTCCGACCAGAATTCCTCTTACCATGGTGTGTTAAATTTGATGACCATTATTTTAATAAAATTTTACGTAGTATGAGAAAGCTTTCTACTGACTATTATGGAAATAAAAGAAATGTAAAAGCTCGACAGCTTCAGTTCTTTCGCCAAAACAGTTCTTCTACAAAGAAAGTACAAAACAATAGTCCACTTGGGCTCAGCGACCATAATGATACCATGACAATAATTTTATTCTTTTTTAGATATTTTACATTAAAATACAAAAAACCGCTACTTCAGTTGATTATATAATACTCAAAGAACGCCAACTATATCCCAAGAAAATTCATTAAACATGACCCGATGCTGGTGACGACATAAGGGCCATTCTAAGACCATTGGAACGATTAGCAGCAGATTATACATGGACTCGTTTGGCCACATATAGATGAATGAATAACCAACTAGGTAACTTTTTCAGCTGGCCGTCTCGCTTTTCAGATTAATGAGATGTTTGCAATTTATTAGTGCACGTTTTCTTCGTTCAGATTCTCAGAGTTGTGGTTAATAGTTTTGAAATAGGTTTTATATTGACTGTACAATTTATGATATCAATGCAAAAGGAGATAAGAAAAATCGATTTTTTATGCGTTTCATTTATGCTATTGGTACCTTATGGCTACCTTATGCTCGGGAGACGGCATAACTGTTTTTAGCAGGAATATATAATATTAAATATGTATAAATTTTCTTAGTTTGGCATTTGAACACATGACACGGCATGGATTTTTGCAAGGATAATAATATTATTAAGATAGATATATTACATAGTGTATTAAGATCTACAAAGTGAGTGGTACCCTCTTATGGTACACAGGACTATAAGATTATAAACTTATTACGCTCGATATGGCGTGGTGGCGAGTATATCCGCACTTCGCTCCTGAGGTAGTGGGTTCGATTCCCACACATGACAATTCGTAAAAGTGCGTAAACATAAATATGTTTTCTGGTCTGGGTGTTTTTCTATGTATGTTAAGTCTTTGAAAGCCAAATGAGTGAAACACAATACAGTTTCTATTGTGTCTGGGACCGATAGCGTTCAATGTGTTAAGTATGTGTTTACAAAAAAAAGTATTTATCCGTTATTTTGTATCCATAGCACAAGCAAGTTCTTAATGATATTTATCGTGGAACTAAATATATGGTGTAATTGTCAGAGCATATTTCTTTAAATACTACTATTATTATTAAAGTTTTACTCCATAGATAGATCACATGCAGACTAAACATGAGTTTCTTTCATAATACAACTAATCGATACTAATACGAAATATATATCTTTATGGTCATGCATTCAAGTTGCAATTTACACACTACGCCATCTAAGCGGAAAATAACCGAAATGTTTTTACACTAATCGCGACGCCTTCTGTCTCAAAAGTACCAGGACTTGCGTAAATTAATTAGTTAGAATTCTCTTTTGTACATTTGTATAGATGATATACATGTAATTATGCGAGTCGGAGCGGGCGGTTGACACTCAAACCCACCGCGTAGAACTTCGCTCGAGTTTTTGCTCGCGCTCCAGGAGCCTGTTCGCACCAACTCTTTGACGTTTAGCAAAATTCCATTGCATATAAAAACCATTTCCACATTTCTCTCTAAGGAATGCGCAGGCTCCCCAGGAACGTGTCTTAGCCTGCAACTGTTTTTTCATCGATCGGCGCGTCGTTTTAACGTCGATGGAGGTAATTTATTCAGAATCGCTCACTTTGTTATTTAAATGGTGTACGACAAATCCGTATGTATGGGGCGACATATGTGTTGGTTGATACTGGACTCGTCACCTCGATATCGACGGTGCAGGGGTGTTTTGACAAAGAATACAAAAAAACTAAAGCGCTTAACGCTCGCATTGTCTCTGCGATAATGCCGTGTGGGGTAGTAACGGGTATGTGTGTTTGTGTGGCATCGATGTGTGCATGTGTGTGTATGGAGGGTTGTAATGTTGCTACCGACGGGTGATGGACGGCCCCGCCCATCAGATAATCGTTTGTTTTTACACACTTATTTTGTACGTCATGGTTTTATTAAGTATATTGTGTGATTTTGTAATTGAAGTTTGGTGTTATATAAATACGTGTATATCTAATATCCAGTTCAGTCAATAATAGTCAGTTAAAATAAGTATAAAGTAATATTCTCGA
This sequence comes from Musotima nitidalis, assembly GCA_949126915.1. NCBI lineage: Eukaryota > Metazoa > Arthropoda > Insecta > Lepidoptera > Crambidae > Musotima > Musotima nitidalis. Next base: position 10,600,109 of record OX421417.1, read on the forward strand.
ACATCACCCAGACGCAAATTACGCTATGCATGATGGATACTACAAAACGGATACATTAATTTTGGTATTTAGTAATAAGTTTGGTAAAACTTTTGAGTAGGCGGACGACTTACACCATTAATACTATTCATTAGGGGTTACAAATCAACACTGACTTTACGTTTACAAGTAATAGTGTTTGCATACCTACTACAACAATATATGTATGTAACAGGTACTGAGTACAGATATTTTAAAAAACTATAAATGTAATTTGCAGATTTTTTCCAACTTTTAAAGTATTTTGTAATGTTGATACAATTTTTCTGATGTCACTCTAAACTGTGGCAATATTTAGCTATAAAATCCTTAATATCCTATATCGAGTGTCGTTTTCCAACCCCTTTTGAAAGATAAGAATATTTTAATGAAACCATAACGAGTCGATGACAGAATAGAGTTGCTGGATTATTGTGACATCCCTTCCACAGACAGGGCACACATGCGCCATGCATTGTGTTTGTAGCAGTTTTTTATACAATTTATCAATAAGGGGCAGATGGGACCCATATAAACAACTTTTAAAATGCACCCGAACACTGCAGGGTTACAATCACCGTGAGGAGATAAAATGGCCGATGCTTTATAAAATGGCGTTCACGCTTACAGGTTTATTTACTGTAACTCGCTATCTGATTTTCATAAGTATAAGGTAAAAAAGACATGTAAGTATGTTTAGCTGTCGTTGTCTAGATGTCTTGTAGGTTTACTACAAGCGTTTACTTACAAGGGTAGCATAGGTAGTTTAGGTCTTGAAGGCGCTGTGTGACATTACCAAGGATACTATTTATTATTATTAGTATCTATGAGCTAATTTTCAGCTAATTCCTTTCACCCACAAGAGAAATATCAAAAAAAAGACAATGTCTAAATGCATATCGTTTTATTATATTATTTCTGTATGAATTTTATTCCGGCAAAAATTTCGCAGCAGCCGCAATTTTAAAGTTCCTTTTAACATAGCTTTTAGTTACTGTACTTTTTTTTCCAAGTTTTTAAAATTTCATAATTTATTCTACATAGTTTTTAATTTGAAAAGTACCGGTGTGTCACGCGGTATATATATACAAGATCATATGTCCCGTCGATATGTATGTATTTTATGCGATAAACTAAACTATAGTTTTAAATCTGTAAATAAAACACATATAGTGCCAGTCGGTGAGAAAGAACGGTCGTTTTTTGGAATTAAAGGGGTGAAAGATGTGTAATCCCCTTTTGAAAGTTCTTAAAGTATTATCCTACTAAATTTATAAATGTTGAAGGCATTTGTTGTTCGAGCATGCAATAACTTCTTAACGGATTTGGTTTACAATTTGACACGTAGATCACAAATTCACTACATATTATAAAACAAACTTCCTCGTCGCATCTGTCTGTATGTATACAATGTACGATATACTTCGACTACCGAACAGATTTTTTTTTCGATTTTAACAAAATGACGTAGTGTTTTATGAGTTAAAATGTTCAAAGGTCCTAAAAATAGCTCTGATGAACTGTAGATAACACGGATGACGCTGCGGGCGAAAATTGATAAATGTATTTTTTTTGTTTCAGAATCGTTTTACTTGGAATAATATAGGCAATTCTGTAAATTAAACAAAGATACTGCGGTTTAAAACAAAATAGGCAATCAGGTATGTTACCATATAATGTTAAGTTTGCTTTCCATTGTCTACTAGATACACACAGCACAAGCTCAGTTCAGAAGCGATGTGTGGGATCTCAAAAAGCCATTTATTTATTTAGTAAAAAACCACCGTATATTTTTAAACTTTATAAATTGTTTGTTTTCACGATATCCGTAGCAATACGCATTCGGGTTATTGACTGATTTGTATTAATTCCCTTGTATGGCGAAAACCTTCACTGCATTCGACACGTTGTTACACAAACTTGTCGTTATATTTTAAAATATACCTTATTTTATCATGTAAATAAGAGCGTTGGAACGGCAAAAGTATCGTGGTCCTATCAGCCGCAGTGCTGCTAGGGCGAGAAGGGTACCGTATTGTTTGCAAAATATTTTGAAAGCGTCATTTTATACGGCGTATTAAGCACTGCTTTTGATAGTTGGGGGTCGTCTTCACCGTCCAATCATATCATCATTATGCATTGTGCTCACCCTATCGCTTCAACGTTGAAGCAGCCATAAAGAAAATAATAAATCTATGATATTTTATTTTGTTAATAATATTTTTTGGTTTTTTTATATACAACCGCATAATTTTAGTGTTTTGATTCTAACTAGCTTCCGCTTACAGTCCATGAAACCACAGACCACTTAATATTAAGAAAACAAAGTCAACGAAATTGTTTTCTAAAGCCTCTACACAAAGTTTTATGAAAAAAAATGCCTCTTTCCACCCTTTCAAGATATGTAATAGTGTATAAGGATAATAAGATCCTATATAAAGAAATTGAAAAAACTTGTAGGTGCGCAAACTATTACCCTACCAAATTTTATCAAAATCGGTTTAGCAGCGTGCGCATATAAAATAAGACAGAGCTACTTTCATAGTTATTATATTTGCTATATTTCAACGGTTATTAAGAAGATTCATCGATTCAATTCAACTTTGATTGTTGAGAATTAAAACTAAATAAGACCGAATTTACGGAAATATGGTTACATATAACTTCTTTAATTATTAGAGTCCTTTATAAACAAAAGAAGCTATAAGTAATGTGCATTCCCTAGGGTAATTAATATTCCCGTTAAACCCTAATGGTAAGCCAAAACCGCTATTAATACGAGTGGGTTCACTTCCGGAGTACATCGGCTAGGTTAGAACTCAGTGCCAAATGGCTTGTAACCGGACGCTCAACTATTGGGCTACGACCGCATTAGTATAAATCCGGGGACGCACTCAGGGGCGTTCCATACATTTTATACAAGATTGTATAGTGTTTTCTTTTTTATAAGCAAAGAGGTTTTAACAAATATACAATTATCCTCCTTACTTTGTAGCACTGTGAAACTATTCTCTGATCTCTCCACTGAGCTCAAACAGCAGAGCAATACAAATCAAACAGCAGAAAATATGAGTAAATTTATACTAAGAAGTGCCTATTGTACTGAATGTCTATTATTATGTCCAAAAAGCGAAGCAACTAGGTATTCAGAATGTCTATTCAACAATATTATTTATGAATGAACTTGAATCGTAATACCGTGAAGTTGCGTGGTGTCCGAGCTTAGGTACCTAAATCTAAATTTGGATATACAAAATGCTAAAACAGATAATAATATATAATCTTGTGTACAATAAGTTATATCCTATAACTATAATCGGTTATACTTAGTGGTTATGTGTTTTATTTAAATTTATGCAGTCAGTTTTTTTTGTAATTAGCATAACATAGTAGGTAAGGACAAACATAGTAGAGGACGGATTTCCACCCTGTGATCAGGACAAGGTGGGGAGGAAGGTGGATGCAGGCGGCTCAAGTTTGATCAAGGCCTATTTTCAGTTTAGCGTTGGAATTCTTGGGATTAAGATGCTGATGAGAGTGTTTTTACTATAAAATCCGTTATGTTGTTACGTACTATTCTATTCTCATAAATAAGCTTCGTCCACATTAGAATACCACTTTGTAAATTATAAGTATAATTGGGCACTATAGGTTCTAAGTTGATGTTCTATTAAAATTACTGTTTGTTACAAAAATAAAAACGCGTATTTTGTATCATAAACTTAGTTACAATAGTTAAAATATCTCGAGAAATTAAGTTAAGCACCCTTCCGTTAGCCGTATAATATTTTAACCAACCGAATAACACAAATTAATCGCGTCGTTTTTTTAAACTTACGCTGCCGTTTTTCACATTGTTGTATTGAATCATATCAAGCAATAGCTACTGATGTATAAGTATCAGTTTACGTTGAGTAATAAAGGTATCGTTTTCATTCGGCCGCGCCTAACAAATGATGGCCATCGCGCAACGCTTGTTATGCTCTGGGCGACTTTACACTATTTTACGACGACTACAATACGGCATTTTACATTCCCAATTAGACAATTTAGCGTCTGGAACTCGGGATAAACGAGAAGACGAGAGAGGAACGCAATAAACGATTTGAATTGAATTCTATTCTTCTATTACTTCACAAAAAACTGCTACATATCAAACAGCGGTTTGAGTCCTAACAAATAATGGCCATCGGACGATGATGTTGTGTCCTAGGCGACTTTACACTGTTTTACGTTGACTACAATACAGCATTTTACATTCCCAACAAACGAGTTAGCGTCCTATGCTGTAATAATTATAGGGATAGATATTTTATTTGTTGAAAAAATTCATTATATTGGACACAGCAAACAACGCTTCTATTCGCAAACTGCGCAGAGTCTGCATTATAGGTTTGACAATTCATTAATACTTTTTCTGTGTATATGCATACTTATAATTTATAGCAGAACTAAATGTATTCATGCATTCATGGAATATTTGTCCTGTGTATTTGCAGATATACCTGGTGTTCTTCATGCCATCAGTCGTCAAAGGCTAAAAGATTGCATGGCCTAGAAATTCGATTCATTTCGAAATATTATTATTTTGTATAATCCGTCTGTAATAATTTGACTGTAGAGGAAAACGTCAAATGAAAAAAGAGGGACGGCACTACAAATGCGTGACGTGAGCCATACGAGTGAGGAAAATACAAGCACTTTTTCCATGTTTTTCCGAGGAAATTATAGCACAAATTTTGTATGCAAGTAATGCTACAAACCAACTAAAATAATGCTTACAATTTAAAAGTAAGTAATCTAAAGAAGTAAGTGTGGGTGTTTTAAGATTGCTATTTCATATCACATATTAATAAATATATCGAAAATCTTAAGAATTTAGTTTAGAATAAAATAAAAGTAGGGTCTTCATAATTTACAGCTTCAGCTTCTTCTTTGAATCAGTTAATTACACCAATAATGACAATAGGATTACTGTCCACCACGACCTCACAGAACCTCCCAAGTAATTTATAGACGCCCATAAAACAATTCTACAAACTCACCAAAAAAAGGTCTCCTCTATTCAAAAGCCCGTATGAGATAATAGACACGGGGGCAGGCATAGAAGTCTCCACGCAACACTAAACGGCGAAGAAAAAAGACATCTGCCTACGAATATACGAATTCCTGGACCGTTCGTTCCTTTACATATCGATATTTGAAGTTAAGTACCAATACTTTACTCAACAACAATAGTCCGGCGTGCAAGCGAGACGGAACCGGGACGGAACTGGACATTTAAATTTATGATACGTTTTTTTCTATTCAACATTACGCAGTTCAGATGAATCTTTTCTACTTTTGTAATGAATTGAATAATGGTGTCCCGAGTCAAATGGTTTTTGTTCATACCGAGAAACGGACTTCACAAGTCGACATGCGTATAAGACGCCAGTTAGCTTTGTTTGTGTTCAGATCGAGTTACAAAGAGTTTGGCAGCAGTTTGTGTTTGGTGTGATTGTGTCTGGTCGGTGAGTGGACACGCGTGTTCGGACGGCGCTCGGCAGTGGGCGCGCTGGTCGCGGCCGCTCGCCTTGGGGGGCACCACATTATGAATAAATGAGAATGGAAACGTCTTACCGGATCAAAACTCTTTCATCCTATCTCATTGACATCTTACTGAATGACGCGATAAAGATAACCTTGACATTGACGACTCAATGCCATCTGCTCCGATTGATTTTAACCTACAAATTAATAGCAAATTATAAATTTTGTCTCACTGACCTGTATGTGTTCTTTTGTGGATTTTGAGGTTTTCGGATCTCGCAAACACTTTTCCGCAGCCGGGGAACGGGCACGGGAAGGGCTTCTCGCCGGTGTGGACACGAATATGATTGACCAATTTATATTTCGCTTTGAACGGCCTGCCATTTCTGGAGCATCCTTGCCAGAAGCAGGCGTGGGTCGTGCATTCCGGGCCTCCGACGTGCTCGACGGTAAGGTGCGTCACGATCTCGTGCATGCTCGAGAATAATTTGTTGCATAGTTTCCTTGGCGGAGGTTGTTCAGGATCCAGCCATTGACATCGCATATCTCGCCGAGGAGGAGCTCGGACATATCGAAGAAAAGCGTGAGGGGCATGCGCGTGCGCGTGTGGGACTAGGGGCGGCGCACCTCCTTGGTAGTGGACGTCTCCGCGCCAGTCCCAACTCTGCTCGAGAGGTTGTTGAGGGAATAATTCTCCGCAGCCACCGTATTCCCGTAAGTAGCCGGGTTGGTAGGAATGTAAGGGGTAGGGCTGATAGTGCGACGGGTGATGAGGCGGCGGGTGTGGCGGGTGCGGCGCTGCGGCGCGGTGCTGTGGGCCCCCGGCGCACGCGGGGTCGGGGGACATCTTGAGGCCGTAGGAGGCGAGGTGCGCGTTGGTCTCTAGGAACGCGTTCATGGCGGGGGCGGCCGGCGCCGGCGCATAGCCCCACTCGCCCGCCACCATCCACGCGGCGGGAGCGCCCCGCTACTCCCGCACTCCTTAACAATTTCGGCGCAGACGCCGGTGCTACTCCGATTTTGCACGATCTTGTCAACTCCTTTTGCATGCAGTCATAACTCTCTTTATACAGTCTTGACACCCTGTCACAAACAAAACATTCTTTAAAAATATTTACAGCAGCTATTTACCCCAATGCATAAAACGCATCCTAACCCGAAGGTGATCATAACCTTCCGAGACAAATTCAAAACCATATCTCAAAGTAATAACACGCAATCGTGCACCCATAACCGGCGACAAGCGGTTATTTATAATAAAAAAAAATTTGAAGCAGGTACATTTGGACATTAAATTAAACTGCGGGTAAATTTATAGGACATTTTTATACGCCTGAGACAAAAATTTCGATTGTATTCGTGTATATATAATTTTACTTTATTTGTTAGGCTGGCTCCAATCTCTTTTATGGCAGTGGTTTAGCATCGATAGTTTATTAAAATAGTTTTATGAATGATATAACCTGTTCCCTGCGACCAGTCCGCGACTCGCACCGCTTCATTATTTCTCATCGCTATAGGTATAATTATTACTCATTTATTACGGCAAAACATGCATTTTATACCTCCTTAACATTTTATTTTAAACGAAATAGAGTCGGTACTTAAATTTTGCTTTACGATACCATGACTATGCAAAAACTGTAAAGGTAACATTTTTCTATGATGAATAAGTTAAATAGGCTTTAATGGTATTACGATTTTGACTTGACTCAGTTTATATTTACCAACTATCTATTTATAAACCATATTTTGTAATGGTTATTTGAATTCGAGCACTTTTAGTTTGTTATTTTTTAATTCCTAGTAAGTGGGCAATTAGGTAAATTTATATAGGCTGATTTATGGTTTTTAGACAGGAACCAATTGTAGAGTTTTACTTGTATCTTTTTTTTATTTATTGCAAAGTTTAGTAGGTAACAAATATATTATTAATAAGAACGTTTTTATAATTGATATTCAACTTAAGCTCTATATGCCGCATTTTAATGTACATTATTGATTTAAAAAAATGCCTACGAATTTAGATATACATTTGGCTTAAGTAATTGAATTTTTGTGTAATTCGATACAATTTAGTTTATTGCTGATTAAGTAAGAGTAATTTTCCAAATTTTCGATCGGTTTTTGAATTAACCTATGATTGCATAAAAGCTTTTAGTAGAATACCTGAAGTGGCCGACATAGCAAGACTTACGTACAAGCTGTTCTTATCTTGGGCTAGACGGCGCATTTTGAAATATCCAAACGACATTATTGTAATTTTTTTAGCAGAGGCCCCATATACGCCAGAGATATACGCCCCCATTTTGCCTATCATTATTTTGGTCCCACGTAATAGGTGGCGAGCCTATTGCCGCTTACCGGAACTTATATGTTTGCCAGAACTCGTCCGTTGGTCGGCAATTCAATATAAATGTTTAGTAATTTATTGATTCAGGCGTTACTTTGCGGAAATCCATTGTAAGCAAGTGATGGATTAAAAATATCTTTGTAACAATTCCCGCGCTACTATAATTTCCCGAAAAATCGAAAAACTATTCAACAGCCCTTACCTGAAGATGCCCTGTGTAAGGGCGAAACACGTGTCGTGTTGAATAGTTTCTCGATTTTTCGGGAAATTATAGTAGCGCGGGAATTGTTACAAAGATATTTTTAATCCATCACTTGCATAAATGTTTAGTTTAAATAACTTATTTTACTCAAATTACTAATCATTGGTGAAGAATTACTTTTTTCAGATTATCCAATTTTGGAATTCTGTTAAATTATCTAAGACGGGCGGTAAAACGGAATTTGTGTCGGCCGTCAAGAGTCAGCACGCTTTCATCATATGAACAGTTCTTCTCACTTTGTTTTATTTTAAATTTTGACGATATACATTAAAATGAGAATAAAAAAGTATTCATTAATATTAATAACAAAGTATTAATTTAGCAAAAATTGGCAAAATGTATAATGTAAACTTTATTTAAAAATTTTATTGTGTCCTGCATCTGTCCGCCACAGATAAATGTACAGTTTAAGTCCAATTCATTTTCGTCCGATCTAGTTCTTCACTGAGTTTTCCTCTACGTAGAGTTCTAATTATTCGAGTATGTCAACTGATTTGAACGACTTTTATCATATCAGCCTTATAAAGTCTACTGCTGAACATTAGCCTCCCCAATAGATTACATTATATTGAGGGTATCTGCTCATAATCACCACGCAGGGAAGGCGGGCTGATTCGCAGTCAAGCGCTGGCTTGAACTGCGTACAGCGTGCGTTGCGTACTGACGCAGAATGACGCTGCTGCCCATCATGCGGTAGGATTTCTTTTCGTTGACTCGTACGACTCCCCGTGATATGAGAGGGGGTGGCCACACGGCAAGTCTAAACTTTACGCTTTAAGAAATTAAATAAATAAAACACGGACTTAAAAGGACAGAAAGTCTTCTTACGCCTTCATGTTGAAGTACCCTATTAGGTGGGTTACTTGTCATGTCTGCCAAACTCATTTACAAAAAAACACCTCCCCATCGTGTCATAAAGGCGTGGGACAGCCGATATAAGCTTAAAATCTTCAAATACCCCAAACGTTACCAAACCAACTTCTGCCTGTCAATCATTAAAATTTTTTGTTCCTACATAATCTTGTTAAAGCAAAATAATGTTGTTTATGTATCGTTTAAGACACTTCATCGCATAGCGAGTGCTCAGATCTACCTGGACCGTTAAACAATGTAGTTCCATTGAAATTTACATCTAATCTGTACATTATCTTGGGGCGCCCTGCCGCGAGCCCGCTGCATCACAAAGCTACGGGTTGACAGCCCAACATCGGCCCAATAGGATTAAAAATGTCATTTTCCATCAACCCGAAAAGGTTTCAACCATTTCCTAATACAGACCCCTTTCAAATTGATACTCAACCAGTCGTTCGTGTCCTCAGCAGCTGCTACTTACAGTTTTAAGGAATTACTCATAATACCATTATGGACTATCGGTGATGTGTCAGTATCTCTTTAACGGATCTTTCGTTATGGAATGTGAACATGATACCCCAAAAAACCATTTGCAAAGAATGTATTTAATTAGTTTTGTTCAACGTTAATCCAATTAAGAGGAGAGTTATACCTTCGTACCTGTTTTCCTCACATTAATTGTACTAAAATTTGACATGTGTGGAGATTGAAACGATTTGATATCCTTAATTAACTATAACTCTAAGGGTCAAAATAAATATTCAGATATACTAAGGTTTTAAATTATATATCGTTTGTATACTATTGTGCTTGTATATTAACTACGAACGCATAGTCAACATTTATGGATTTAAAAATAATTTCGAATAAAGTTTTATAAAATAAAAATATCTTTAAATTACCTTACTCTGGGGGAATGCGAACACTTATCTGATATTATTTCTCATATAATGTTCTTTACTAAGAGATAGTAAGTTTGTCTATTTTTCATAATGTTGTTGAAAAATTAACGTTTTTGCGTGAAACTATTAGCACTAGTTTAAATGTACCTACTCCAAATTTAATTTTTAAAAAACCAGAAATTGCGCCCCTTGTATTAAAGAAACTATTTAGACATTAAATATATGCGGGCTGGTGTAGTTTTGTTATGTTATTTTCTATAGTACCTACAAGGAACATAATATACCTACTTAATGAAGGACAATAAAATGAACATTAATACGACATTCGTTAACTATTGATATACCTACCTAGGTAAATAGTATTTAAGAACTTTATAAAATGAGTAACTCTATCATCTTATCTAGTGAATAAATATAATATAGTTGGACATTATTAAACTGAAATCATAATTTATATTTTCTACACTGGACTTCAATGTAGTAAATGAAATCAAATTTTACTGTGCATTTTGCAAAACAACTGTATATCATATCATCAAAATAATATATTTACATACTATATACATTTGATATATTTAAAAACATATACACATAGTTTTTAAAATATTTTCAAAGTGAAATAAATATTTTTAGCAAAAAATTACCTACTTATCCCGTAAATTGTATGTAGATTGAAAAGTTTTTTTTTTAAAGAAAAACAATTTATTTTATGCCAGACATAGGACTCATAATTTCAATTTAGGTGGACATCGTATCTCATCACACCGCACTGGATGGCCTACAGACGATAGTGCTTGAAAGTAACTTTTAACCGGATAAATCTAGCAATACTTTCTTATGACGGATAATTTTGCATATAAAGGATTTTCTTTTTCATAACTTAAGTCCTTGCAAGCTGAAAAAATTAAAATTAAAATATGAAGAGTTTAATTTATTATTATGTACTTCATTGTTAAGTGAATTATAAAATATGAACATATCACATATTATTTCAATGTAGAACAGCCACTTTTGACCACACTACGTAAAACATTGCATGTAAAACTTAATCAATCGCAAAAAAGACTAGACTTTTCATCATCACCATCTAAGCTCATGAACGTCTCAATACTGGGCTCGGGCTTCTCAAAAAACCGAGGTGATAGGAATTCAAACCGTGTTCCACTACTCGGAACCAGTGTAGAACGGTGGCAGTTGGCGTCCTGCTGTTAGAATTTTTAAGCTGCCCCAATGGCAAACCTTGGTTAGGTTTTCAAGCCATTGGTCCTAACGACTATCACTTAGGCCGATGCCCCGACTATGGACGCTCGAAACGCCACCAACCCAAGCACTGCCTTCTGTGATAGCTGCTTAACTCCAAAGATCGTTTCAAATCCCATATTCATGGCCGACTATATGTCCGATATTAGTAAAAAAAGAACTTTAATTTCTTATGTACATTACGCTAGAGAAAATAAATTAAAAACGATAAAAACTCTGATTTCAGTCATTTTTTGCAGAACAAATTGGCACAATACATAAGGAATATAATAAACTGAACCTCTAAAAAATACTTTTTTGATCATCAAAATTACTGAGTGAGCATCTAATGAGGTGATTAGGTGCTCAATCAGTATTTTTGATGCACAAAAAGGTTAGGTTAGGTTGGCAATTTATTAATTTTGAAGACACGTTAAATAACACCCAATACATAATATTTCTCCAAGATTGCCATATACACAAATCATAGTATGGAATATTTATGAATAAATGTTTATTATTCAACATTAACATAATATAGATAGTTCTTTTTCTTAAAGGAAATTTTGCACAAAATTTCACAAAAGAGAAGTTGAGTTAATAGTTAAAATATGATTTATCGAAGCAGCATTAAAAAATATGAACTTCAGTCGATCATTCATTAATTACCAAGAGATGGCGATTCGTCCAAAAAGGTTTATCAATAAATTACGCAAGTTAGTCATGCAACATTGTAATAAAAACTCTATCCCACATTTATAGATGGCATTTTCTGAAAAAACCACTGGCTTGTACATCGGATCTGTGTAAAATAATTTTTTTTTGCTAATTGTGAGAGACAAATTACTAAACTTATATACACATAAGCCGTTTCTAGTTTAGAATATGCTTAGTTTGAGACTAGATGTTGCTATAGGTACAAGATTATCGAAAACATAATATCTTATTTACGACGCGACGGGAGGGTGAAAGTATATACAAAATAATATAATTATGAAGTTTAATTGTTTTAACAAATATACTCATATTTAGACTCAGGAAAAGACCTATCAACAATTAGACCCGAAGCAGAAGGGCTTTTGATTTCAGAGCAAGCCCGTAAAGTATTTCTAAGAGGTAGTTTACTTATTTCATTCAAACAAACGTTTACATTTCTGTAGCTGAGAGGGAAATAATAATAAATCGACTTTTTTTTTATTACTGTTTACCACGTACCAGAGTTCATATTCAGATATCCAAAACCATGAAAATAACAATTTAAAAAAAAGTGGACTTATTATTCTTACCTCTCAGCTACAGATTTGCAATGGAGATATTTGATATTACTTACCTTTTAACTGGTGTATATTTTAGGCATTCCCTAATTCTAATTAAGCTGCTAAGCGGTAAAAAAATATATATTTGTACTATATAAAACCGTTTCACATACCAACATAAGCCATACCTATCTTTCATGCCTATTTTCAATGGTTATTTACAAATATAAAGACCGCCCTGAGCTCTGATTGTATAGAAAAAATATTTGCAATATTTTACACGTTTCTTTTTAATTTTAAAAATACTTATTTTGTAACATTCACTCTTAGATAAGGTCTAGAGACAAAATATTATCACAAAGCGAATGTATTGTCTGATGTTTTTGTTATTTTTATAATAATGAGCCCAAAACTAAAATAGCGATCTACTTCAAGCGTAAACAGTAATGTTGTTTATTAATTTATACGCGATAAAAACATATAGATATAATAAAAAATAAGTACATAATAAGGATTATTTTTCTTTTTTATCCTGATGTTTTGATTGAGCATCAAATATTGCTTACAAATCATACAAGTAAAATGAGTTTCGATTACATAATAAATAAATTTAAGTATATCATTGAAGCATTATGAAAATAAAATTTTCAATTACTTTACAAAATGTAGCCAAAATTATGGTTTTTGAAAATATTTTTACTTTCAGTTACTTTATTAGATCTTGCCGGTTTGATATCATAAATATTGATTGAATTGTGCTTGAATTAATTTGTTTTTCGTCAATCAAAATGTCTTTATTGTTTTATTTAATTTTACAATTTTATGGTGCTTCCATAATTTAGTATACTCGTAGAAACATATTATTTTTGAGATATGGTTATGAATGCTTTGTTTTATAATTTACTATAAGTTTGTTTTACTACAAGATATGGTTTAAAGTCTTAATTCAACTTACTTGCTTCTGAACTAGCAGAAATCCAGTCTTTCAGTTACCGAGTGGCGTTAATCACTACAAAATAGCACACGTAAATATCAATTAACACTTCACTTAACGGATATAATTAGAAATTTGCTGTATCTAAAATATATTTGGGTGTTATCTAACTACGTTAATGCTAAGTGTATCACAGTATCTGGCGCGTCGTTATAACGGTTTGTTTTCACGGTTACAGCGGCAGGGTGTGCGATTTGACATATATTTTCCGGGCGATCGCTCCGATTTTTTTCGGTAATGTTTGTCGCGACGTGTGTCCACTGACTCCGGTGAGGCACTCAGCATGACTGCCGGCTCCCGCGTCGCCGCCCCTCGTCGAACCCGACATACTGTTTCTTAGAACAATATTTTCAAAAGGCGCGAACGCAGCCAAGAGAAGGGCGGGACGACGTAAACTTTTTCACCCAATAGCACCCGCTGCGATGGAACGTCCAAACGTAGCGCTGTCTCTTTCTAAAGCTCGCGCCAACGCAACCGCTGAGAGAGAAGCACGACCGCTATTTAAGTTGAAAAAGAAAATTTCTTTGTGTTAGTGCGGTAATGCGTTCGCTTTATCAGATTTACGTTGAAAGCTCGCTGTTAGCTGTTGGGGCGCTGTTTTCCGTCTCTCTTTTCTACGCAGCGGTGATTAGGTAGGAGTGAACGAGATAGTTGTAACCCGGGAAATGTTTCGGCTAATGTATTTTCCTGTGGGAAGAAAAACACATGTCGACGCTTTTAATTTAATACGCGTCACGCTGAGCGCCCGTGCCGATGCCGGCTTTCGCGTGGGCTGCTCTTTTCGCAGAAGCTTCTAACACCGGACAAATATGATATATTGGCCAGACAATTAACTTAATTTAAGACACTTAACGTACTTTTTCGATGTTATAATAATTGACCACTTTATTGTGTTGTTAACAGATAGACATCTGTTAACAATTCATCAGACGACTAGTTGTATTCCATTTAGAATCAGAAACTGTTTTGGAACTAAAAAAATATGTTTGTTTTTTTGTAAGACGATTTCTGTGAATTATTTTTAATATTCGTCGATCTCAGTAAAGCATTGCATGGTTGTTGTTGTAAAACTCAAAATTGCATAACTCTACTTTTTAGTATATGTATGAGGAATCATCTTTAAATATATTGTTATAGAAGACTTCAGAAAATGGGGGATTGGTTTAGAGTTCTACAAATATTGAAGAAGCATTTTTTTTTCATCCAGCTGTATAAAGAAAGGGTGAAACAATTCAAATGAGCTGTAAATAATTACATAACCATTATAAGTAGATCTTATGTTGGTATGACGTATGTAGATAAGTTTGTGTTAAGTAATTTTTAGACTTTAGTTTCCTATGGAACATTATAAATGATTTGTTTTGCAATTATTTATAGATAATTTTTATATATATGTACCGAAATGGTGCCTATCACCAAATTTTAATTCTGTTGGAGCATATATTTATAATTTAGTTAGTAACCCACTAATATATTTTCACGGTAATGCACAAAATATCCTAAAGAAAACTACTAAACCTTATTTCAGGAAATACTGTTTATTGACAAAAACGAACATATATTAATAGATGTTTGTTCCTGTGGTTTATAGGATTATATAAACAACTATTTGTGAAAGTAGGTATTGATGACAATAATTAATAAGTGCGCCTGTTAGTTTCTTGTCATTATTTTTCACAAAGCGGTGGCTTGGAACTGGCATTTAGATTCACTTAAACTTGTTTTTTTTTCATTGTAAGTGAATCTAAGCTTCGTGATTTGAATTTTTATATTTTATTCTGTGCTTATAAAATAAAGAGAGTTTTACTTTTACTGGTAATTTGGTTTTTAATATAAGTATTGAATAAATGTCTATTTTATGTTATTATTGCTCTTTAATACTTAATAATCGTAAGCTCAACAAATATACTACAAAACCAAATAAGGCTAAAGGAATCAGTGAAAACTAATAAAAGTTTATTTACAAAAACAACAAAATTAAATTAAATTTGTAAACTTTTTTTCTAATATTTCAATTACTTAATAACTCATTATTTTATCGAAAATTATTATCGAAATTATGATTATCATTGTATCTTTCTAAGCTTTCCATAAACAACATTATAATGTTAAAAGAAGTTTTTTCTTTTCCGA
Source organism: Musotima nitidalis (assembly GCA_949126915.1). NCBI lineage: Eukaryota > Metazoa > Arthropoda > Insecta > Lepidoptera > Crambidae > Musotima > Musotima nitidalis. The sequence continues at coordinate 10,615,650 of OX421417.1, forward strand.
ACTTAAATTTAACTCAATTATACGTCGTTTTTTGTAATCAACCATTCAATCAATTAAAATGATTCCTCAACAAAACTCAAACCTCCTTTTAAGTTCTTGTTTTTAATTCAAACGCTACGGAACGTTGTCAACGTCGTTCATTTCATTCATTGAATAATCGATCGTACACATAACAAATGCAATGCGTAAAACAAAAAAAATATTACGTAGTCGTTCTAATTAAAATTCTAAGCGTATCACTGAATGCGGCGCGCCAAAAAATAATTGAAATAATTAATATAACGTTCCTCCTGTAGTTTATAATTTTACTTTTTGTTTTAACAACGATGTCTTTGTATGGATACGCCCCCGATATGCGGTCTGTCATTGGCCAACCATCACAGCACAGGGGCGGCCCACTCTCCCGCGCAATTATTTTATTCCATTGAAACTTTTATTTATTTATTACTGCCACGAACGCACTTGATTAATTAAATATTTCTTTTTCACTAAGATCCTTTTCTCACGCAATAAGTAATGTATTTCTTATTTACATGTCCTCTTTGTACATGATATTGCGATGGAGTGAGCCCTTTTGTTAATGATCTGGCTCATATCGAAATGATCTTGTAAGACTTATGCTAATTAGATTTGTATGCTAATGACATTAACAGTGTTGAGTTGTTGTTTTATTATGATAGTACCAATTAGTGATTCATTTGAAGTTTTTCAATCCCTTATGTGCTTAATGAGGTTCGTTTATAGATTTATATTGCTTTTGCATGCTTTAATTGTAGGTACACTGGCATTAGATACTCTATAGTCAATTAAAATCCAATTATAATTTTCATAGGGTTATGGAGATGCAATAATTAGTTGTTGTTTTATGTAGAGTTTTGTTTCCAATTGCTTTATTTTTAGTCTGATAGTAGCAAGAGACATAAAACAATATCTTGACGTTTTCAAGTAGTTTTCAATAAGTTTATGGAATAAAAAGATTAGAATTTGAATATTTTTTCAATTCTAACTAGATCCAAGACTTCTTGACGGGAAAGTGAAGCGTCATGTCTGCAGTTTTTTTTTATTTTCTAAAATTTGTGATATTTCTAACATTAATGTGTAATAACGCTGGATTATTAACCGTTAAGTGTTTGTGAATATACCTACATAAGTGTTGGTAAATTAAACAAAGCAGGGCAACACCACTTTTCATATTCTCTCAAGGAGTCCATGTGAGATCTCAGTATAGTCCCACATCTTTACTGAGGTCTCAAGGGGCTTAGGGGAGGGTATCTCATTTATCATCTTTATCATCACTTATTCTCATTTACTATTAATTACATATTATTGATATATCTTACTTGACACTGGCTAGATGTGCTAGACGCACGAAGCCATTTTTTAAAAGAAAAAAAAAACTAGATCCAAGTAACTAGCTAGATACGAATGGCTTGAAATTATATAAAATAAATTTTATTAACACAACAATAAATGAATACGTTTAAATATGTATCTACCCTAAATAATGAGAGATACATATGTAACTAAGTATCAAAATTGAGTTTTTGGCGCCTACGCGGGAAAATACACATAGCGGCCATATTTTATTTTCAAAATCATTTATTGCTTGTGACATGGAAGTAGGTTGTTACAAATATAGATAGATACAATGTGACGCCCTGTAAGGGCATAGCAACATAACTAAGAGCCTACTAAGTGCCTGCATCCTAGGTGAATTATAAAAATTTAAGACATTAACAATATATTTATTTCTAATGGATTAATTGATTTTATCATTGAAAAATTCAGAGATTAAGCTACAGTCTGTAGCTTAATCTAATCTGTGATGAGAAACAAAAAATGAATTCAAAAAAATATAAAACCAACAAGAAATATAAAAGATTATTGTTTTCTGACAGCCTTTCACTTTCCCAAAAAAGACATGACAGAAAATTTCACTAAATACACACAACTTTTACTGTCCTTACCTAATGTAAATGACAAATTTCATTAATTTAAAATAATATATTATTTATTAGAGCTCCTTGATGCCTACTACAAATGAGTCGGACAATGACCCCGCGGGAGGGCGGCGTTAATAAAGCGACTCAACAGATGGTGGGTTGGCCACCCCTGTAAACAATAATATACGTTAAAAATCCTTGCCATGCTTTCAATTTTACAAATGGTAAAAATAACATAATTATCATTCAGGCTTTAGTAATAATTTTTATATTCTCTACATCAAATTGGGGTAAAAAATAATAACTAAATAATAAAACATTTGGGGTTTAACAATACATAATATGTTGACGACTGATATGGTGTGGAGGTACACCTGTACTTTCTGGGTTTACCGGGTGAATAGAGATCCTACAAGTCAACCTCACCTGCAAGTGGTGCATCTGCTGATCAACGGACGAGGCTTTCGCAAACATAAAGTTCCCGGTAAGCGGCAATAGGCTGGCCACCTACTACGTGGGACTAACAATATATTTGGCGAAGTGTGGGCATATTACATGCCTCTGTCTACCCCTTCGGGGAAAAAGGCGTCAATATATGTATGTATTATCTTATGTCTAATCTTTCATTATAATTTTTTTATATTCTGATAATTGCAACAACCATTAATCAGAGAAAAAAAGTGAACTATTGGGAAAGCTATAAAATGTTTGCAACCTGCAATATGTTAGTTATATTCCCGCATTTGATGTTTTTCGTTGTTTTCTGTGTTTAAATCGTATCTACCTATTTTAAATTTTATTACCCCATGAATACTGGCCACACAAATTGCTGCACATAAAAAAACAAATATTTGTCAATAAATTACTTGCACACTTGTAAAACATGCATAAAACTTGGCAATATCCTTCTAGATATGCTAAAACTTTAATGGTCGTAGCCATATCCATAAAAAAACCAGTAAATAAAACATGAGTGTAATTGCTTTTAATGACGATTATTAAGTATCTGTTGACAAGTGGTAGGTTGCTGTAGTATTCTGAAGACGCCTGCAATACCAACGATATCATGCGCACGATTTGGGAACGGACAAAACAGTCTTTATTCTACTTTAAAAGGACGCAATATGAAAGGATAAATCCAATGTGTTTTTAACTGCCAAGGTTCTGCGCTTCTTGCTATTCATTAGAACGCTAGACAGGGTGTTCAAAACCCGTCTCAGTTTTGCTTAGTGGAAAACTGGCGCCAATCGCCATACTTACTTGCTGTCTCCTTGTCTCTGCGCAGTAAACTTGTAGCAACAAATTACATGAACGGATTTACTGCTCTGAAGATAATATGAAGACCAGGAGGAGTTGTGACACCTGTTGCATACTTGAAACGGCTTACTCAGACTCAAGAGACAATGGGCCATGGCCAAGACACCAAATTGGTATTGAGACAATGTTTGGAGTGCTGGAGTGAAGAGTGAAGGGTTTCCAATTTAGAACTCAGAGTGCGCTGATGGAATGCCCCTAGCCTCTATAACAGGATATGATAAGATAGGACAGGACAGGATAAGTGTTGTTCTTTGTTTACTATCCAAATAAAAAGTTCTCCTTAGATTGGGGTTAGATGACACTGCGTCCTATACATTAGACTAAGAGATAATTAAAAACAGTCTCTGTCAGTCAACAAATAGACATTTTGAGATATGGTAAAAAAACATTACTGAACTAATACAAAGCTGAATGCATGAAAGCACATTGAAAAGCATGAAAGCACCTGCGACGAAATTCTTTTTGCTTAAGCTGCCCGCTTCATTTTGAGCTTTAATGAGCCAAACTTCAATAGTTTTATATGATAACTTCTACAATAAACGTCTCCACTATAAACAACCTGTTTAATAAGTGGGGGTATCTATCGGTTTCGTGCTGCAAATCAATTCGCCATGCACAGTATCATGGTAATCAATTTTGCAAGAAAACTCAAAATTTGAAGTCAGTTCTTCTAAAGATACCAGGAAATTCGGTCAATAATTCTATTGCTAAGCATGATTTCCGATTATTTGATTTGTGATACAAACGTGTACCAAAAAACTTAAACTCAACAAAATTATTTTTTTACCCGTATCTATATCTATAGCCTGCTGTGTTTCGGAAACAAAAAATATAAGAGCTATTTTTAAACAGCTTTTATATCACATGAGATAAAAAAGAGAAGCAAAATTAAGGGCTCCAAGATTACTAACAATACCGTCAAAGTAGCGGACGACTGCCGAGAGACAGGTTACAATAGAACATCAGTTCCATCTTGAAATACCCTCAGCTTGAAAGGTTAACAATCCCAATAAATTAAAAGCAATTATTATTCGCGAAATGAAAATGAGCATAACCATAGCAACATCCCCCGCCGAGCTCCAAAGCTCGCGAACAGAGGGAGCCGGTATATGTATAACACTATGATACTAAATAAATAATGTGCGATGCGATACGCGATAATAATTTAATATGCCATTTGCTCCGGACCAAATTGAGCAATTTATACACGTCTGCGTGCGCGCAGAAGAGAAGGCCGACGCTATGCTCGTATCGCTCGCTTTTTAGTGTCGAAAAATATGTTATCATGATATGTAAAGACAAAAAATCTAGTCTTAAGTTTTTTTCGGTAAGTAAGTGTTGCTATTGAGAATCTTAAGCATTAAATCCATACTTGTAACAACAATGGATTTAATTAACTCGATGCTGCAGACAAAGCAACAGCTGGTTTAAATAATTTGTAATGATTAAAATTTTTACGTCATACTGACATAATTATTTTTATACCTGTATATGTGTATGACTTGATGGTGTTTAGGTAGTTTATTTGTAGAGAAATTATACGGGAGTGTACAATTTAAATTTGTCTCTGGAATTAAGTGAGTGGAAAAGCTATTAGTTCTTTAAAGGTACATAGTAAAATTCTATATCTCCAGTTAGATGCTCCAAACAGAAGCAATATCTTATAAAATATATTTTAAGTTAATATTCCAGTAAAATATTTGTAAATTACTAGTTATAAACTTAATAGATTTAATTCTAAAAAATACATACAGACGCGGCACATCACAATGAACAAATATTTTACACATGGAATGCTACGTACAAGATATATAATACAATTTTCCAAACTGGTGTTTAATATTATTTATGACAGCTTAGAAACAGCAAAAATTTAAGATTTGGTACTTGAATAAATCAAAATCACATCTTTAACCTATTCGTTCAATATCTTACATAAATAATTCGCCACACAGCAGTGATAACTTAAATTCGACTAACTCCAGCATTAAACCGAGTGCGTGCGCACCATTAGCCCGCTTCATAAGCACAGGTAGTGCTCAGTAATTAACTTTATTATACAGAGCACACTCATTATGAATTCTTTTACTGTCGGAGCCTCATTGCCGCGTATTCGCAATTATTAAATACTCCTGATGAAAGACAATCATTTATTTCGGCCTTTAAATGTTGCTTTGTTATTTTGTTGTGTACTGCAGGTAGCGATTAACAGTGTTCCGTACTGATTTCGCTACCGAATTTCATTCCAGTTCAGTATGATGTTCTTTGCTATGCCTGTAAAGCTCTTGACTTCGTATATTGTTAATTACCCGGGGCACGACCTCGCTTCGCTTCTATAGCTTCTTTACGTCTTCGGGTACATTTTTGAAGTTTTAGTAAGGATTCTTAATTTTTTCAACTAAAAAAATAGTCTATGTTACTCAAGGATTCTAATGGTGAAAGTATTGTCGAAATCTGTCCAGTAATTTTTAAGTTATATAAACATACATACAAAAATACTATACAATATTACAAAAAGATAGATTATTCCTCTGTGTAATATTGTTACTTATACATAAGTATAGATATGTCATCAAACATACACAATCTTACGCCGATTTGGAACCGAGACTGTGAAAAAGCTTTAGGTGAGCTAGTCACAGAATTATATGACGAACAAGTGGTACATTATCCTCTTGTACATACTACAGTAATCACAGCAAAACCAGGGTCTTTAAAAGTCAATCTGTCACAAAAAGAGGCCAATCTTTACTTACCATTATCCTGGTTTTGCCTTGGATTAACGTTTAGATCATAGGTGCCACGAGGGTTTGAACCCGATGCCCTTTGAATCGCAGTCTAATGGTCTCTGATGGGCTATCGCTACTCACCTCGACTATGATTGTGATCTGCGACTAATTGACGAAAACGCTGCAAATTGTTGAATCCTTAAGCAAATAACTTGATTTATCAAATTACTTTACACTGGCAAATACTGGTGAACGAGTGAGTCCATATCAAAACTCTTACCAGCCGGGTCAGCAGTTTTATAATAGGGTATCCCAAGTAATCAGCTTGTCCCAAACACCTACCTAAAAAAGTCTACCTACCTTCTTTTGTATAATGTGGATGTGCGTTACGTCGATTAATTAAATAAGTAATAGAAACAATCACACATCAAAGTACACCTAGCCGTCGACGCGTTTGTCGGTGCCATTGTCAGATGTAACATGCTGCTGACTCAGTGCATCATTCGAGGCCGTCTATTATTTAGATATTTTAATCAAGACGATCGATTGTGGCGTGTAGGTATAAAGGAAGGTAATTAATAATAACAGACCGCGAGCCAACCAGTTGCCACATGCCGCAGCAAAAACCGATTAGAAATGGATCGATTCGAAACGGAATGATACAAATCGACGTCGATTGTGCTGGAGCCCTTTTTGTTAGGACTCCAGATGATTTGCGGTGCCCAAGCGACAAAGACACACGGAATTAGATACAACGACTTTCAACTTACTAAATGTTGAAATGTAACCTTTTTTTTTGTTTATTTGGTTCAGAAAAGTATATTAAGCGTAAAGTTGGATTTCTGGTAAATATTGATTGCTTTATTGTGTATTGCTTCGACTGCGACTCGTCAAAGGATTCGATACTTACCTTTTGGAAAGTAATTATACACAAATTTTATGTAAGTAGATAGTAATAATAACATTCTTAAAACCATTTTAATAACATAAAATATAAGAATCAACTCTTACTACCTTATTACTAGTTAAATCTTAAATACTATTTAGTGGAACTTTTTCAGGATTACGTGTGCGACACAGGTTATCTAACTCTACGATTCCTTATTAAAATTTTTGAAATTTGTACATTTAATATGTGACTCAAACGTTTAGAGCGGCGATAGCTCTGTGGCGAGACCCCTTGCCTTTAAATTGTGAGGGTCTCGGGTTCAAACCCTGGTGGCACACCTATGACTTTTCGAAGTTATGTGCGTAATTATCGCTTGCTCCGTGCCTCGGAAAGCAAGTTAAGCCGTTGGTCCCGGTTGTCATGAACATCTATGGCAGTTGTTATTAGGAAGTCAGTGCCTTCCAACAGACTGAAAGCTGGCTTAGCCATAGAATGCTATTTCTCTCTGGGTTGCGGAGGTCAGACGGCAGTGGCTTCACGTAATAACTGAAATTCAGTCAAATCTAGAAGAACCAGTGAGCAGACCCTGGGCCTTAAGCTTAAGTCTAGGGCAAACGAGATGATGCTAGGATATGATGAATATGTTACTCAAACGTTGTGTTGAACAAATAAATATGTTATTTAATTCAGAGTATACTTTCAGGTGCGAACCATAAAGGTCTTGAAATTTTAAGATAATTAATCAAATGACATAATTTTGCAATGGCAATATATTTATATCTTTATTTAAGATATATCTAGAAAGTAAATAAATGTTTCCATAACCACCACAAACAGACCACCATTTTGTTATAACAACAAAACGCTTTCAAAGTTATTTATCGCGTCTATTCCCAACATCACAGTATTTATACTGAATAAGAGCGGAGTCACTGCCCAGTAAACGCGGTACTCCTTCTAACCTCAGCGACAATAGGGTAATTCAACTAGCGATTGATGCCGCCCACAAAAACCGCGATCAAAGTCACCGCCGCGCGCCGACACGACCATAGAACCTTGCGACAAATTGACTTCGTTCCAATAGCCCCGGACTAGCTAACGGAACAAAAAAGACTAAGACTCGCGAAGCAAGTCTAATTGGACGTTCAAGCGAGTCGTGATGCGCCTAGAGGAACTGCTATCACAATTTAATAGTTTCTGATACGAGAGCACAATGCGGCCTACTGATGCCTGATATTATCTGCTGATATTATTTCTGATTGCTGAACCATTTTAAGAAGATCGCGCTCAGTACACTTTAATTTGAACAATGATTTTGTTTTAGGTAAGCCTAGAAAATATGTAAGCATCTTGTCTTACGGTTTATTAGAAATTAGCATGATAAAGGAATTAGTGGCTGCGAATGTAAATTATTGAAAATCTATTTTTATAAAATGGCATGTCCTAACTAAGTTACTCTCTTCTTGGCGGGAAAGTGAAGCGTCATGTCTGCAGTTTTGTTTAATAACGGTGGATTATTAACCGTTAAGTGTTTGTGAACGTACATGAGTGTTGGTAAATCAAATAAAACAGTGCAACATAACTTTTCAAATTCTCTCAAGAAGTCCATGTGAGATCTCAGTATAGTCCCACATCTTTACTGAGGACTCAAGGGGCTTAAGGGGAGGGGATCTCATTTACCATTTATCATCTTTATCACCACTTATTCTTATTTACTATAATTTATATGATATTAATATATCTCTAACTTGACACTGGCTAAATGTGCAAACCGCACGAAGCCATTATTTAAAAGATAAAGAAGTTCGAAATTGACGTTGCTGTTGACTTCTTGGCGGGAAAGTGAAGCGTCATGTCTGCAGTTTTGTTTTATTTTCTAAAATTTGTGATATTTCTAACATTAATGTGTAATAACGGTGGATTATTAACCGTTAAGTGTTTGTGAACATACACGAGTATTGGTAAATCAAACAAAACAGTGCAACATCACTTTTCAAATTTTCTCTCAAGGAGTCCATGTGAGATCTCAGTATAGTCCCACATCTTTACTGAGGACTCAAGGGGCTTATGGGAGGGTATCTCATTTATCATTTTTATCACCACTCATTCTCATTTACTATGAATTATATATTATTAATATATCAATTACTTGACACTGGCTAAATGTGCTAGACGCACGAAGCCATTATTTAAAATAAAGAAGAAAGAAAGAAGACGTTGCTGTCATTTACTATGGACCATATGTTCTTCTTCTTCTTCTTTCTATGTGGCTGGCACGACTTGTGCATCGACCACATGTTATACTTTAACACAGTACATATATTGATTGCTTGTAATGAGGTACGATTCAAGGGGCCTACAATCGAACTTGCTGGTAATCGATTATTAGAATTGATTCTGTCGTACTGCATGGACGGGCGGGATGGGCATGGGTACATGGAACTCGATACAAGATGGCATTCTCCATTTAAACACAAATTTTGAAGAATTGACGTAATATTTGACAGTCTCTATCTGTGTTATTTTAAAATTATATTACAAATTATTAATATTTAGGTAACAATGTGTCATCGAAACGAAAATAATAATCATTAAATTAATTATTCGCTTCAGTAGTCTGCCAAGGTCATGAATCTATCTATAGCTTTCGGCAGATTCGGCGGTAGGGCCCCTTACTATACATCAGTGCGCCAGCGATTTTACGCGCACGATCTTATCTATTGTTATATTATATTTTATGGATTTAACTATATACTACTATCTGCTTACTGCCAATAGCATATATGAGCGTAATATTATGTGTGTTTTCCATTTAAAGCTTTACAGACCTTATTTAAGTAGTAAGGGCAACAATTTATATAATTACACTAGAAATAGATTGCGACTTCGTCTGGTGCCCTACCTAATAGGTATATTGTTATTTTTGGGTTAAATCTATCTGTCAGACACACAGACAAACTTGGACTTTTAGAATAGAAATAAAATTTTCTAATTACTATTTAAGTTCCCAAAATTAAAAAGTTGCAATTTAAACTTTTTCACTTCATAAACTTTTTTACAGAAATCTTTTTTCTCACATTGTATATTGTGTAAGTAAGTACATTGTTTGCTTAGAGAACAGACCCGTGTGAGAAATTAATTACTCTTGAATATCTTCATTAAGCTTCAATCAACATACCACGGGTTAAACGGCCTATGATAATTAAAACATATTAGTTATTTTTACTGTTTTTATTGTACATAAAGTACGCATGGTACAATGTTTTTAATATAACTAGTTTAGTAACAAATTATGATGACCATAACTTCCGGATGACCGGTCCTTACGTTGGTTTTACAAACATAATTCAATTTGTTATTGCATATTATATGCCAGTGTGTTTTAATGTTGTAAAATATTATAATTTTAAACATAGAGTCAATATTTTCTCTTATGATGTTTTGGTTTACTATTTACGTTATTTTTATAGGTACTGAGAGTTAAAAAAATACACTTACCGTTTGGATACTGAAAATGTATGTAGATAAGATTGCTTAAATTATACTTCTTGAAAGAAGTGGTATTCAAAATTTTGGAAAAAAAAAGACAATATTGGGTAAAACCAATACATATTTCGTAACATGTGTACAAGTGTATCTGTATTATAACTTAGCATACATACATACATACATTCACGCCTGTTTCCCCGAAGGGGTAGACAGAGGCATATTATACGCCCACACTTCGCCAATTATAAATAGTTAGTCCCACGTAAGGGCCTCGTCCGTTAATCGGCAGGTGCACCACTTGCAGGTGAGGTTGGCTTGGGCTCCTTAGGTCTTGGTAGGATCCCTATACACCCCTTATTATATCTTAGGTCTTTCAAGATAGGGGTTTAATTTAATGATCTAGGCGTAACTGAAAGCAAGATAATGAAAAGGAATGTGACAATTCCCGCGCTACTGTATTTTCTCGAAATACCGAGAAACACACGACACGCGTTGTGTGGGGACACATGAGATCTTAAAAAGAATAGAGATCTTAAGGGTTTGTGTTGTCTGAATATCACAATGATTGTTAAATAGGTCTCTGAGTAACTTAAACGCGGTCAAATCATAATCATCTCTGAAACATAAAACCCTCTGCTAAACATAAGCTTCCCCAATTGTTTTCACGATCGATTATGAGCCGCCTGCATCTTCTAGCAGGCTTTATCGTTCCATCGTCTGTTTAAATGTCCTACTTTTGCTGGTTCTTTGTCGCTATTGAAGAATCTTATCGCCACATCGATTGCCCTGCTCTTGAAACTATATGCCCCGACCACTGCCATTACAGCTTTCAGATCCGTCTTGCTACGTCTGTTACTGTAAAGAGTCGGCATAGCGCTAGTTATGCCCAGACTAAAGCCCAGGGTCTGCTCACTGGTTTTACCTATTAAATTAATAACCTTAAATTGTTTTGTTCCAAAGCACGGAGCAAGTAATAATGATGTAAGCAAGTGATAAGTTCACATCACTTTTTGGTATAAAAAAAAGTAACAATATACTTATTCGTACCACTGTCGTGAATCCACTTGTACAGTCATCGTCATAAAGTTGGTAACATCGAAAGCGACATAAAAGTCGTAACACGTATCTTCTTTAACGACCGATATGGCGTGGTGGCGAGTATACCCGCACTAATAAGTGATAGTGAACCTGGCCTTAAATGACTAGACGGAAGACAATCCTTGCCGAATTGTTCCAATTTCTCTCCTGACGACCGATATGGCGTGAAGGTCATGGGTTCGATTCCCACACAGGACAAATCCTTGTGTGTGTTCTGGTCTGGATGTTTTTTCTATGTATGTATTTACAAAAAAAAAAGGAAAAGTATTTATATATGTTTATCCGTTATTTAGTATCCATAACACAAGTTCTTAATGATATGTACTTATGTTAGACTTAAATGATTGGTATAAGTGTTAGAAAATATTTATTATTATTATTATCTTATTGTCAAGAGAGTAAGGTCGTGTTTCGATATATATGTCGCTTTGGGTGTCACCAACTATTTGACGCTGATCGTACCACAAGGGTCACTTTTAATCTATCTAACACAAAAGCATCCGATAAAGACAAACTACGAGTAATGACATAAAACATTTTATTTTCTTTAGAAAGGAAAATTCAGTCGTATTCACTATTTATTGTAATACAAAAAAAGAAGCTAACGAGCAGGAACAAAAATGGCTTGAATAGGAATAATCCACTCTGCCGATAGGGGGACGGGACATTTCCTTATCAAGATGTAGCCAATCAGACCGATTGAAAACGTTGCAAATAATGATTTGCAATAGTTATTCATAACTACGAGCAGATGTTATTTCTTACAATGAATGCATGATTGCAGTAAGTAATAGTAAGTATTTGATGTCATTAATATTTGACAACAAAATTGCATTAATTATGTAATGCTTCTCTTGGAAGTATGTTGGGCATATAATATTATGGGTTTTTAGTACAAATAAATATTAAGTTAGATAGTGCGTTTATATATAATCTCACAATTACTTACCAGGTTTTATAGATTTAGATTTGGTACTTTTTTAAGTGATCTTTACAAGATCAATTTTTTTTTTTCAAATATGATCAAGGCGGTTGCTATATTTGTATTTTAGTGGAGATATATACAAATATGTTTATACAAAAATGCTTACAATGTAGGTGTACTAAATTTCAACCAAGCGTAAAATAAGCAGTATGTGGCATGAGGCAACGATTACTATTAACCCTACACTAGGCACTGCCTGTCCTGTGGGTTTATATTAGCCTTTGTAACCCTCATTGCCTGTCTCAAAACTCCTTTCAGGAATCATGGCTTAAGGTTTTATTCGGGGTAAGTACCTAAATTGCAGTGCAGATATGTGTGGAGTTTTGATGTAATTTTATTTTTAACGACTGTTAATCGGACATTCATCTTGGCTTCGCGACTATCACATACAGTCACAACCATGATATGCAGGCCTACTTTAATTCAACGAAAACGGAACTTCGTTATACCTATCTCTTTCACTCGCTAGGTAAATCATTATCGAGTGAGTGAGAGAGAGTGAGAACCTTGCCTTTTGACATTCAATGTCGCTTAAAATTTTAAGACCTAGACTAGCGGCGTGATGACCGTTACTAAATATCTACATATATTTTTATTACAAAAATTTTTTTATTTTGCAATGAATATTCTCCCAACAATTGGACCAATTTGAAACATTCTTTGTAGTAAAACTGAATAGGCTCATAGAAATCTTCATATTAGATTTCTAAGTAGGTATAGGCTATATCATTATAGGTTATATTATTAGATAGTCCTTTAACTTAGGTATCCTTTCGAAATTTCCAATAATCTAACCCAAGGTGTGAAATCTATACTTAATATTATAAAGAGGAAAGATTTGTTTGTTTGTTTGTTTGTTTGTTTGTTTGTAATGAATAGGCTCCGAAACTACTGGACCGATTTCAAAAATTCTTTCACCTTTGGAAAGCTACATTATCCCCGAGTAACATAGGCTATATTATATTTTTAAAAAAATTAGGGATCCTTACTAAAAATCCAATAATGTAACCCAAGGTGTAAAAAAATGACCTGAAAAATTCCTTACATAGCGTGCGCAGCGAAAACTATTGATGATAGAACAAAATTATGTACTACGACTTTGCAGTTCTCATCATTATCTACAAAAAGTGTCGCGACAGCATATGTCTAAATATTATAGTTACGTCACAGTAAGCGGTTTTTTATTCTAAAAAATTAATTTATATGCCGCTTCTTGAAAAGGCTCTATAATTTTGTACCTTGGTATTAATCCTTATCAAAAAAAATTAATTTGTATTCAAGACGGCTTCAATACCTTTTTATAACTTTTTGAATTATTCAATTCGGACATTTCATTAGGAAGATATCACGAGTTTCAAAATGCAAGTATTAGAAAAAAGTCGCGTGGTGCCGCTCACCGCGCTCAGCTAGCCAGCATGCGATGTAGGCTCCATGTAAGCGTCAGTGGGGTACGGGGGGGGGGGGGAGTCAATGTAATCTATATTATAAAGAGGAAGGATTTGTATTTTTATATGTAACGAATAAACTCAAAAATTACTGGACCGATATTAATAATTCTTTTTTCATTAGAAAGCTACATTATTACGATTTCCGGGCTCCCGACCATCAGTTTATTTTGTCACCTAAAAATAATTTAATGTCAAATGTTGTTTATGGGGAAGATTTACAAAAATCGCTTTAGATATCTATCCCAAAACAACAGGTTGCTCTCCGGGACTGCCGGTAAGAGTAAAAACTAAGTATTATTTAGATTTAAATATTTTCATCATTAACAACTTCAACATCCACATAAAGACAATCTATGCAGCCTGCGGATAATGACTGCGTCGTCGATGTTAGTGTCCGTGTCTGTGATTTGATCTGGGAATCATTATGCTGACCGTGTCTTTTCTGGGTAGGCATTTTACAGCGGTAGCCGACATCCACGCGGGCGGAGCCGCGGGCGACTGCTAGTATTTAATAAAAATCCAACTGAAGCAAAGCGAGTATACTATTATCAATGGATGTTGGCATATTGATTATAGACACCGTACTAAAAGTACAGTTATGTTTCAAAGACATCAAGTCTTCTACCTTAAAAGTCTATAATTAATTAACTACCTCTGTTAACAGATATTTATTTTCTCAGACTACTGGTTGTTAGTATACGTAGATGCACCGTTTAACCGCCATTGAAGTCGGCCGACGCCACGCCTGCGCACGCCCCGCTCCGCCCATCACACACTGGATCATTATTTATTTTTTTTAGACAATGTCTTTAAATGACCATTTATGGATGTTATTATATGTTAAATTAGACTGAGTTCGATTCTTCTGCAACAATGCCTATAAATGATCATTTAACATATGATTTGATATGTTAAAACTAGACCGATACGAGGGAGGTTGGGTATTTTCTTATATATGTTTGGAATACTGTCAATATACCATACATTATACACACACATCCTATAAGATTTCTGTATTTTTATTTTAATGTACAGAACCCTAAATAAATATGTATTTAGATATGTTTATCCATTGCTCAGTATCCATGCAACAAGAAGCAGGTTTGGGTCTAAGTAAAACTAGCTAAACGTGAAAATGGTTGGAAGTACCGCTGAGTAGTGCTGCGCGAGCTACGCCATTTTTTTATCCTGAGATGCCGCAGGAAGAAGCCAAACTGTGACTTTTCTATTTTTATAGTCATGGTTAGTATCTGCTGGTCTTCGCTTAAACACTTTTGTTTAGCCCTTTCAAAGTATGAAGGTTTATTAGTATAAGTATAATAAAGGGCACGAATGTTGTTAAAAGGAATATTAACACAAATTATAAAGTCGCGTATGGAAGATACTAAGTTAAACTTCTACGTCTACTCAAAATAATTCAAAATCTGTGCCTATCTGATGGGTAAGGCACATGTTGCCAGTTGAATGAAGATTTAGTAAATAATGTTTACTGAGACTTAGTACTCGAAATTAAATGGATAAAGTTCTACTGGAATATGAAAATCTATACCTTGCCAACGCGGTAGTATACACTTGAGCGATATCTAGCGGTAAACATGATCAAACTTCTGAAAGATTTGAAGTGTCGGCTATATCCTGCAAATAAACATACTTCTGACCAAGTTTCTGACAGCTTCGCGTCGGTGCTATAACAACGCACATACACTATATTTGAATATTTATATAGCCTTGTTTTTACTGATGTCTATGGTTTGAGCTACCGACGAATTAATATAAGATCATACGATTTAATTTAATCGTGCACATGTCATGGCTGATAAGTTATTCTGCAAGTACGAGTATGACGTGTGGCAAGCTGTCAACACCAGCATTACTGTATATTAACAAATCGTCATCATACATGTGGTAAGCATTCGCATCTGCAGACTTTGTTTAAGACGATGCAAATAAAAATAGGTGAAAGAATACCACCCTAGGGAACCCCAGATCAAAAATTTTGAGACATTATGAGTACAACCACGTGAATGCGCTGCAACTGAACAGGTAGTTCTAAAACCATTCAAATACTGCAGGAGATATAATAAGAGAACATTGTTGAATACCTTTTTGTCAAAGTCTACTGTGTCTAAAGTATTACTGAAATCCAACACTAATTAGATGATTAACTATGGCGGAACTTTTCATGTATTCAGAGGTCTTATGCAAAGTAAGAACGGAAGTCGGATTAATAAGGATTCAGGCGATTATGTTCAGCTAATTGAGCGGCCCGTAAAACAGACGTTCAAGAAAATTGTAGAGAAAAGTTCAAGAACTTATAAGAGAAAATCTGTCTTTCTTTTTTTCTTACGCATTCACTATCAGATATTTGGCAATTTTATCTTGAAATGAAATGAAATTTTCTATAGACTCCAAGACATAAAATATACATACAGGAAATGCCTAAAAGGACACCCAAAAATTTACATTTGCTACAGTAGAGGACCACAACAGCGCTGGTGTTCCGTGGAGACCTGATAACGTCATGTATAAAAATACATAATTAACTAATTTGATGTAGGTACTTCAGATTAAGTAACGAAGGTGCAGACAATTACAGTTGGAATTAAGGTTAGATGAAATAATATAAACTTAGAGAAGGAGAGATAGACGGCTTATGAAGTATTATTTAAAACAATATGCATTTTTTTATTTATTTATATTTATCTTCTCCTTAGTCAGTATTTCCATTTGCAGGTTTGCTAGAAAATATCTATATTTAATATTTCTATATTTATACTCAGTGCAATGGATTTCCGCAGAGTAGTAACTCCGTAACCAATAAGTAGTTATAATTTATGTTAAAAGTGTTAGAATACGCTATTTGCTTTGCTCTTTGACCGAAACCCCATAATCGCAATATCATCGTGGCGTAAAAGCACAAGCTTGCGACATTGTTCCTATATTTCTCACAACCCTTACACAAGAGTAATATAGCCGGTATAGAAAGGCACTTTACGTTTTTCCTAGCGTTATGCACACCCCGCCGCGCGCCGCGGGACTCCTCCGCCCTCACTTAACGCAATTTATTGCACGACCCTTTAATAAATAAATAAATAACCGAAGAAAATTCGATGAAATAGAACCGCACGCGCCATAGTTGTTTCTATTAGAAATGCGCCGTGAAAAATCGCTTTAATTTCACAGGTGATGAGTGGTTCGCCTCTCGCTCTATTGTTAATGGGAAATTTTGTGATATTTATGTGCATCCTTTGTGGACGATGCTGTCATAAATTGCAAAAAAAATACATTGGGCTATTTATTTAGTAGGAAATAAGTTCCTTATTTATCTCAGATGATGTGAGTTATGGTTTTGTTCTATCAAGAGTATATATACGACTCAAACCTCATAGTCTAGTTCCTTAGGGTTTTTTAAGGTTTGTGATTAATTAAATGAATTTTGGTTTAAACGCGTGCCAGGTCTTGTTACTACTTTATGAAATATTCTTGTGCAGATTTCGTTCTTTATAAAGAAGGTAGGTATTAGGTAGTTATTCTAACTTCTCAGACCTCGTTGAAAACTTTCGTAAAGTTGTTTCTTTCGTGAATGATGAATTACATTTTTGGACTGAAACGCATGACACTGATTTGGTCACTATGCATGATTGTGTAAAGTAAAGTAAAAGTAAAGTAAAAAGTTCTTTATTTCATAAACTATTACATAGCACTTGAAAACGTCAAAACAAAATATACATGAAAAAAAAATTTTATATCAACCCTGAAATCACGAAGCTTAGATTCACTTACATGCAAATAAATAAAAATTAGGTGTAAGTGAATCTAAGTGCCAGTTCCGAGCCTCCGCTCTGTGAGAAGAACTGACAAGAAACACACAGGCTATGCTCTTTTAAATTATTTTTATTACTTGACACACACAGTGTAATTTTGATGATACTGAAAGGGTCCCCCAAAGCTGTAACCAATAAAGTAGCACTAAGGGAACCTTCCATCACAGTCAAGTAAGTAAATGTTAATAACAATTTTCAAAGCACATTGTTATATAAACAAACGAAGTTTGAATTCGCCACTTACTGGTTCTTTAACCAAACGCTCAACCTATAAACTACAACCGCATTTAATCGAACAAAAAATTTACTGACAAATTTGACTAAATCCTTTTTAGGACGAAAATGTATACGTCTCAGTTTACATCAGAGTTATATAGATGGCGTTCCCTCTGAGCAGTACAAAAAGTACAAACTCATTAGTAAAGGCCTCAGCCGGTGCCCGGGAGTGAGCTAAGGTGAACATAATTTAGGGTTTAATTAAAAGTGCAGCCCCCCGTAGCGCCGCCTCCGCCCGCGGTCCAAATTATTATTTCTACATAATTTGTGAAAGCGGTAATTTAATAAAACCCGGCTGGGCGACTCTAGGAAAACATAAAACACATTTTACGTCACAAGGATTGTTTGTTTAGGAGTCTGTTATAAATAATATTATCGTTTATTGGTAAACTACACTAAATAAATATTTCTGTATATCTTACACAACGCTTCTAGATCCAAACTAAGAAGTTTGTAAATTTTTCTTTTTGTAAATACCCATTTTTAATACTTAAAAAACTACCAGTTCAAGACAAATATTCGAATTCGAACAAAAAATGGTACAGTGCATTTATCTGTACTATTTTAAGCATATCACAAACCCTCATCGAAGTAAGACAAGTGAGATTGTTCTTTTGGTACTAGACAGCGGATAAACATGCTTAAATACTTATTATTGTAAAAAATAATCATAATACTTATAATACACAGAAAACACAACTGAAGAACAAAGCTGTCAAGTTACTTGCCCAATTTTTCTCAACTCAAGCTTTTGTCATTGGTTTTTAGTTCTTAAGGTGACATTCTAAGGACTCTATAGGGCCAAACTCCTAACTTACCAAATACTACAGGCATTATTATCGGAAAGTTAGAGTACCTGGCAGGAAAAAATTATAGCGAGATTCTTTTCAAAATTCTTCTCGACTCAAGCTTTTGTCCGCGTTAGATTTCAACTTGTATAGAGCTTTTTTTACTTTGAAATCTTGCTACTAATTATAATTTAAATTTATAAATTTTAAAATGCTTTGAAACAATGCTATAAGACGACATTTTTACTAGAAAGAATCAACCCGTACGCGGTATCCTGATTGTTAAGAGCTGTGAGTTATTTGTTGTGTATTTATTTTTTTTGTTTTACGTCGATCACAAAATGCGTTTACGCACTACCTTCCGGCCAAAGGGGGACCGAAAAGGGGTGTGGGACTCACCACCGGCAGACGCGGTCCGGGGGACGTTGGCCGCAGGCGGGGTGTCAGACGCTGCAACCCAGGTACTGGCCCCCGCCTTTTTCTCAACAAGCGGCGGGCGTCATCGGAAGATTTTTAGTGGGTATTACTGCTGGCAGTCGCGTCTGCCGGTGGTGAGTCCCACACCCCCTTTCGGTCCTCCTTTGGCTGGAAGGCAGTGAGTAAATGCATTTTGTTACCGACGTAAAAAATAGGTAATAGGTACTCCACCTCGCGGACCTAGTGCGGATTGGCGGAGACAGGTGTGCGTTTGCTATTGGACAAGTTGCCACCCTATATTTTTGGACTAACGTCTACCACATTTAGTGTTACCCATTGACGTGCCTTCGGAATTACAGAAGCGTTTGTTATCAAATGTCACCTAAACAGTCACACATCCTATGTAACTCCTGTTTAATTTTTTTGTGATGCGTTGATGGTAACTGACACGCCTTCCGATATTCATTACAATCCCCAATTCGCATTGCTCTCCCCTTGTCATTCTGATACATCAGTCGTTAAGCTACGCTCAGTAATTTCTCTTTACTAAATAATACATTACAACAAAGAAACAATACAATTTGTACTAAGTGTTTTCAAGACGCGGAGCTTTCAATCTCGACAAATAACAATGACATAAGTACAAATAAAATCACAAAGCACAGGTGTCCAAAAAGCACCAATTACATCCAAAATACGTCACGAGGAACAAACACTTTTCAACGTCTTTTCTCACCGATATCGCGTTGCCTCGCGTTGACCCGGCCTAAAATAATAGCGCCATTCTCAAAATCACTGTTATTACGACCACAATGGAGCGAAGCTGATAAACGGGGACCCTCGCCGATAAAAGCTGAGGGCATTCTTTGATAACAAATGGATTATTTCACCGAGATTTTGTTGAAAATGCATTGCGAGTTGTTTTAGAAGAATCTCTGTTTTGTAATTTAATTAAAGCTGCATAATTTTACATGTAATAGACATACAACCTTTTTAAGAAGCTGACTATAATTATATTTTGTTAAATTCCCAATTTCTATCGTTCTCAATCACTACATAGTATAAAACCAACTCGCTTTCCTCTGCTAATCCCTATGCTTAGATCTTTAGAAACACGCAAGGATTTGGATGCGGTTTTTTAAATAGATAAGGTGTTTCAAGAGGAGTGTTTATATATACGTCACGTGAACGAAGTCGTGGGCGGCCGCTAGTTCTTGTATAAAAAGTAGTGATATATAGAAATCGATAGGATTGCTATCGATAGTTTAAAACCCACTACTGCATCGATAGTGAAGATCTTACTTCTTCTTTTTATGTTATTTTTTAAATCACCTATAGTTAATAATTGCATACCATTAAACCACCTATCTATCTTAAGTAAAAAAAAATATCATTGGGTTTTACAACTTAACTAAAATTAATATCTATATATCAACATCAGAACGTAAATCAATGAGAGCCAAATTATTGAACTTTTACAAAATTGTAAGTAAGTAATTATTAAAGTATTCCGTGTCGCCACTCATTTGCCGGTTTCTCCCAAAACCATTTGTTAATAAGTTCAGGTTTATTAATGAAATTCTTTTGCACATTCTTCATCCAAACCTGATAAAATTTCCTCGAAAATGAAAAACACATGTCGTTTATGAGTATATAGAATTAACCACGCATTAACAAAACCGACACTTATAAAGAAATTAATTAAAAGTGCTCAATTACTAATTAAACAAATAAAGGGTACATACCAAAAAATTTGTTATGCATTCTTCATTACCATTGCTCATTCACTTACAGTTACAAAAAATTGCTTTGGTATTCAGCAGGCAATGAAATAAAAAGTTCGCGACAGATTTCTGCGACCAAAGTCCAACCCCCTGCGCGGTAACTCGAATCGTAACGGAAGTGGACCCCCGTGTCGTGCGCTTCTTGCGCTTGCGACGACGAACGCGTACGGCAGGGATCACTATTACATAGTCAACAATTAGGACCGGTATATCACTTGGGACTCTGTGTTTTAAACTTTAAAATGTATTCATAGGTAGGTACGTTAATTTTTAAATTAACATTATCAAGTTATGAACGTCAATCATACCAGCTTTGTACTGCAATAAACTGTTTTAAATTTGAATTAATAGAAAATTTTATAAAATCCTCCTACATTCAAGCTTTTGCACGAAATAACGTGTTAGTCTTAATAAAATTATTATTGAGGTTGAAAGCACAAATAAAAGAAGCAATTCTGAATTCAACCATTTAGAACTGACTAATCGAATGGTCTTGCTTCTTCCTCATTGCCAAAATAATCCTTCTTGCGGGTGGACCCCTGACGACGTCATGCTTTCTGTCGAAGGTTCTCGACTCTAGAACTTTTCTTCCCAAACGGCCATCAGTAGTATCTGATCTGTGCCCTGCCCACTGCCACTGCCCACATGCTGAAGTCTGCTGGCTAAGTCCTACTAGTATTGTATAATTATTAAATTTTAAAAGAAATCTACAATATGTGTAAAATTCTTAAAATTCAGATAGTGCTAGAATAGTGCTAGGAATTTTTTTTTGTGTCTTTTGGAAATGTGCAAGAACACATATTTGTTCACATTTATGTGATCATATTTCCGAAAGATTTAACTAAACGTATATTGTAATTACAAAAAGCAGCAATATAGATGTGCTATTCTTATTTCACTATGCCCAGCGCAGTCTCAGACGCATTTTTGTTATAGGCGCGAGCCATTGAAGTCAAAACGCGTATTGTTCGAAGCAATAATTACGTGATTCCTTTATTCTCCGCTAAATTCATAGAATATGTTATTCTACGGCCCCTGACTCGGAGCATATTCGACTCAATGGAGAACGGTTAAATCTTCTCACGAACTGTTAAGTCTTTGAGAGGTGTAATTACTTCAGTAAATTCCTTATAATACTAGGATAAAAATCAAACCCTACTTTTTGATATTCCCTGCTCATGAGCTGCAAAATATCATTTTGTTATATAATTTGCAGAATTGTATTAAGACGTAAGTGTTTTGCAAGACACGCGATAGACATTTAATGAAATCGTTTTATCGAAAGCTTTTGTTTGAAAATATGTTGGCCGTTAGATATGAGATTTCTAGATCCACTTAAAATCGGATAGAATAAAATAAAAAACTATATTGCATGTATAAAAGATGAAAATGTTCAGAGTTACACTGAAGATAAGGAATGCATAACACGTTATTAATATGAATGTAGCACTTGGAACTAACAGAAAAAAGTGAAGATCGATCAACGTGAAAACAATTGGGGAGATCTATTTTTAGCAGTGGTCTTGTTGTATCTTAGGTAATGTCACCCGGCTGTCATCCTCCACCTCACAGATCAATAAGCGGCGAGTCAAGCACCACAGAATAAAATAAGACCTTCTTTGGCACACTACACGACCCCAAACACCTATTGAGAACGTGTAAAATTAAAAAAAATATGTACCCATCCTGCGAAGTTCCACCCGCATCACGCTGGTTTGTCGCCTGTTAGTCCCACACTTCCAGACAGGTGGCCCGTGCTACTTTATAACTCACTTAATGCTCTTCACACCTGCCTTTGAAACAGATCCTTTCATTTATATTTTTATAGAAACGTTTAATTTCAACATGTATCGGCAAGACAATTAATTGTACTAAAATTATACAAAACCAAACCAACTAATACAATATCTCAAAACGTAGTAATATAGTATGGGTGTAAAGGTGTTTATCCTGCCAACATCTCAGGAGCCCAAGCCAACCTCACCTGCAAGTGGCGTACCTGCCGATCAACGGACGCGGCTCTGGCGAACATAAAAGTTCCCGGTAAGCGGCAATAGGCTCGCCAAGTGGGACCAACAAGATAATTGGCGAAATGTGGGCGTATAATATGCCTCTGCCTACCCCGTTGGAGAAACAGGCGTGTTTGTATTTAAATATGTATGAAAAACGTAATAAGCTCATGTTGTGTTAATACTAACATTTGTAATATATACATTTTGAAGACAGTGACAGTATATTAGTCTCTTCATGACCACGAATCAGTGTATTTGACGCGTCGAGTTAAAAATTGCTTTTGAAACTGCGATTAAAATCTAAAAAGAATATTGTATATAATACGTAAATAATATTACCCAACAATAGTATAAAGTTTTAGATTTGGTCTATATTCTCGCTATCTATCTGTTTAGACTTTCAACGAATGTCAGAGTAAGTGAAACGAATAGTATTAGAACTGTGAGAATGAAGCAAAATATCGATAAAGAAAGACCACCTCACACATTCAAGTCTAGTATTACGTATTTAACAAGTCGTTAAATGTGCAAAGTGCTTATAAAGTCAAAAGGGCAAGATCCATATGTCGGGATAAGTATGTTCAAGGGCCCACGGTCCCTTTAGAAGGAACAATGACGTCACGTGCCCTAAAGAGCAGTAATACCTCTTAGAACGATCAGTCGTTTACTCAAATGGCTGGGCGTTCTAGTGCCTCATTGTGACTACAAGTGGCTATTCAGTTTTGGCTCGTGGGCATAGAAATGCCAATGATTAAATATTGAAGTAGCTTTGATTGTGAACTACTGACTTATAGCTGAGTTGCTGGAAATATTATCCTGATATATTGGTACATATAATCCTTTTGAATAAAGAAAGTAGTTTTTTGTACATTTGTTACACTTTCACACCTAAAATATTGGTTTGATAGTTATGACATTTTGTAACCGACCATCATCCTACCGACGGTCAATATGGCGTAATGGCGAGTATCCCCGCAATCTGCTCCTGAGGTCGTGGGTTCGATTCTCACACAAGACAAATCTTTGTGTGCATTAACATGAATGTTTGTTCTGGTTTGGGTGTTTTCCTATGTATGCAAAGTATTTATTTACAACAACAAAAAGTATTTATATATGTTTATCCGTTATTTAGTATCTATAACACAAATTCTTCTTGATGATACTTATCTTGGAACTAATTAATATTACTTGTCATCATTATCATCATCTCAGCCCACTAACGTCTACTGAGCACAAGTCGCCTCTCACAAACCAAGGTGAAAGGGTATTGGGTGATAATAATATCATTCCACCACGAGGAGCCAGTGTGGATTGGCGGGGCCAATTTGTATCCAATTCAAATTTATATCTAATTATATATATTTTCAGTGACATGATATTATTATCTTTCTATCTTCCACACAGATACAAATAGATAAGATTCGACTCTAAACTGGTATAGAACTTCAACATCTTTTAAGGTATAGAGGTTACCTTATTTAAACCGAAATCCTTTTATTCCATATTATTTTCTAATTCTATATTTATAAGCACTTCAGTTGTATTGTTTGTACTTGTAGATATACGCATCAGTTGTAAATATATTTTCTACAACAAAATTGGAAAGCCATGGATTTCGCTAATAGTTTTATAAAACTAAAACATGTCAACTTAAAAATGATGTCAAATAATAATAGCGCAATGAACAATAATTACGTAGTTTGCGAGAGGTTTTTTGCCGTCACACATTTGTGTACGGCACACAAAAAAACAGTAGGCACCACAACCACGTGTTCATTCGCTCAATGAAATTCAAAAGTCAAACTTTTACAACAAGTATAATTTGTTTGATTTGTAAAGGTCTATATCCCTGTGACGAACCCCATGAGTCTTTGTCCGGGACTGCTGGAGATCAGGGACCCCGCCATTTTCTCTCCAGGGTTCCTAAGCCCCACCGGGTTGTAGAAAGCCCTGTAACCGTCGACCTAGTATAGACTCTTGCCCTTTGAACGTTGTCATTATAAAAGCGAACAATGCGAATATGTAAATTTTAATAATATTCCGTTTTGCAAAACTGTCTGCGTAAAAAAATACTGAGTCAGTGCTTGAATGGAATGTGAATGGTGTTTCAGTTGTGTGAGGTGACGGAAAACTAACAGAAAAAAAAATACTTTTTTAATCTGTATACAAGAGACTAGAAATATTTAAAACAATTAAAAATATAAAGAGCTGTATAGCAAAAATTGTAATGACCATGAAAAAAAACTTAAGTTCTCTATGACCATTGATAGAGCTAGAAGGTAGGTATATATACCTGTTCTATTATAGTCTTTATATAGTTGTGTCTATTTTATGTATCCACTAACTTAAAAAAATAATATTCGAATTAGTCTCTATACTCCGGTTAATACCCGTAGTATACCTGAGAGCGTAGAACCTTTGCCTTAAGTAGTTTAGAAAAAATCTAAAAATATGTAGTTTTATAAAACGAAAATTTTATTAATTCTTGGCTACCATCGTAGTCATCATCTGATTGAGTCTACATATCATAATTGCTGTTTTAGTTGTGTATAGATTTATAATATTACATATTCAAATCTATGTTAGTTTATATGTATTCCTGTTCGTACTGCCTCATAATTTTCTGCTAACCCAAAGGTTAACTGGTAGAGAATGCCTTGTAGCATTACGTTCGCCTTTAGTACAATTTTGATTTTATTTATCAACATAAATACAATTCTTGTAAGTACATATTTTTGTCAGCCGTTTTAAATATCCCCAAGTTCACGATCCAATCCGAGGCGTCGGAAAATTTCACAGCATCCAGTAAAAAGAACATACAAAATAAATCGTGTCTCGCAGTCGCCAGAACTAATCGCGTGGACGTGACTCCGCGGGAGAACCCACTTTCGTCAACACCTCTTAGGGATCCGTCCGAAAATACCACCTGCTTTATATACGTGTATTATATGTGTATGACGTCAATAAAGCTACGAGGTTAGTATGCCTGCACTCCTCTCCGAAGGTCGTAAGTTCTACTCCTACACAGGACAAATCTTTGCATGTACATAAATATTGTTCTGATCTAAGTGTTTTTTATGTAGGTATATTAAGTATGTAATTACAAAACAAAATATATATGCTAGGTATCCGTTATTAAGTACACATAGTTTTGACGATACTTTAATTTCTTAAAACTAAATTTAATTGGTGTGATTGTTGGAGAATTATTATTAAATAATAATTAATAAATATTTTCTGACAATTACACCAATTATTTAGTTCCAAGATAAGTATCATTAAGAACTCGTGTTATGGATACTAAATAACGGATATACATACATAAATACTTTTCTTGTAAATACATACTTAATATACATAGGAAAACACCCAGACCAGAACAAATTCATGAACAGAATTCATGTTCATGCACACAAAGATTTGTCCTGCTTGGGAATCGAACCCACGACCTTAGAAGCGGAGCTTATCAAACGGAGCAGGTATTCTAGCCTCCACGCCATATCGGTCGTCAAATTAATATTAATTATCATGATTAATATATGTTTTTTTATATATACATACATAAATTCACGCCTGTTTCCCCTAAGAAGTAGGCAGAGGCATATTATACGCGCACTCTTCGCCAATTACTTAGCTGGTCCCACGTAATAGGTGGCGAGCGAGTCTCTTAGCAGGATTTGTTACATCCACTTGCAGGTGAGGTTGACTTGGGCCTATACACCCCCTATGTACATACAATATATATTGTTTTATTTCGGTTCACTAGTGTCTTGCATTTCTCTCCCATATATGTACTGTCTGGCAAAAATATAAAATTATAAGTATCTCAAAAGCGTATTTTATGGAAGTGGGTCATTGGAATCGACAGTAATTGCCGTTGATTACCAAATGTGTGGGCAATATGTCTATTTCCATAAAAGATTAATAAAAAACAGTTATCATCAATATAATTATGGAAATAAGTATACAATCATAAGTATTTTTATTAAGTATTACTTGTCATGAACCAAAATATATAATTTTTACGATTTTTTATGATAAATCGTAAATTATACTTTCAGGATCTGAATATTTTTAGTGACTTGATAGCACTTTCCATGACATCGACATAATTATGTTGTTTAATTCTGCCCTGGTAGAGTCGTTTGCTCCGATTCTTATGCACGCAGGCATGTGGTAAGTCCCCCCCCGACTGGTCTCCACCTTGTCGTGGTGGGGGGGCTGAGTACCTCCCGGTAGGGCGTAGGAGGCGCTAGGGAAAAGGTAACAAACACCCAGAGATTGGCGACTCTGGGTGCCCTTAGTACTGACTACCGGGGGGGAAACTAAGAGGGACCTGTGGAGGGCGCAGCGGGTGGGCCAGGAGGGCCCATCAAGCAGCGCCAGGAGGGTCTTAGGCAGCGGGGGCAGGGGGCCCTTACTGTCTAACCATGGACCCTCCGAGAAGTCGGCCACACACGCTATGGTCGCACAAGGAGGTAGGAGGGGCGCGTCCACTGCGTCTCTCTGAGGAGGTCCTCCCGGTTTTGGTCCGGGGGACGTTGGCCGCGGGCGGGGTGTCAGAGCTGCAACCCAGGTACTGGCCCCCCGCCTCTTTCTCAACAAGCGGCGGGCGTCGTCGGAAGATTTTTAGTGGGTATTACTGCTGGCGGTCGTGTCTGCCGGTGGTGAGTCCCACACACCTCTCTCGGTCCCCCTTTGGCCGGGAGACAGTGCGTAAACGCATTTTGTTACCGACGTAAATAAAAAAAAAAAAAGGCATGTGGTAAGTCATTGCTATACAATATAAATAATAATTTAATAGATAATGATATATTTTTTAAAAATTTCATTGACTACGAGTTGGATCTTGAGTGGAGTACCAGACGTATTCTCACATAATATGATATATATCTTTTAAGCATAGCTTACAGGTTATAAGGGGGTGTCCCTTGACTATTCCTAAGTAAATTTTTTTTCGAAAATTTATCGAACGTAACGTTATCGTGCTCGGTTAGTTTGAGGTTTTACATCTAGGTTTTGCTTTCTCGAAATAACTTACTTATAAAAGATATTTGTATTTTTAATATTTTCAGTCGCTCAGATGTAATTTTATCTCAACCTTCTTTAAATACCTATCTTTATTTACATTAATCTATCTCAAATTAAATTGAAATATAGCCATTATCCCAAACGGTTTTACCAAAGAATGATATTTCCCTCTAGGTTGTGGAGGTGAAATGGTAGTCGCTCCATGTAATAACTGAAATTTAGAAGAAACCCGTGAGCAGACCCTGATCCTTAAGCTTAAGTCTAAGGCAACCTGGATAATGCTAGGATATGATGATGATAGCCATAACTATATAGCCAACAATTGGAATGAACTTTTACATTTGTATTTATTTATTTATTTATTTAATCTTTATTGCACAAACATAAAAATACAATATACAAAAGGCAAACTTAATGCCATTAGGCATTCTCTACCAGTCAACCTTGGGGTTAGCAGAGACATTAAAGGCGGTGCGAGTAAGAGATAATATTTATAGTTATGATATACTTACATGAAATAGTACGCTGATCTACATAAAATACATACACATATATAAACACAAATACATCCATATTTATAAATGGATGATAAGGGGGGAAATTTCATCGATGATCATTCTTTCAAGAATTAATTGAAAGTTAAGTTTTTAAAAGCTGTTTTGCTTTTAGCCAATCTGATATTTGAAGGAAGAGAGTTCCAAAGTTGGATGGCCTTAACGCCAAAGGAGTTTGACATGAACCCTGTACTGAGATGAGGTGTAGCAATCAGAAGGTTTTCAGAGAAACGAAGCTGGCGAGAGTGATACACGATGTTATAACACTGTATGCACAGATCAATCAAAGTCAATAATCATTCTCGCATTATAAAAATTACCAATTTCCATGTCACCATATTCATGTAATTTAAAGGGTAATTAAGTTAAAAAACTAATGTTTAAAGTGCCGCTTTTGAAATTGTAACTTAACTACTATATTAAAGTTAATTAATTTGTGATAGCTGCGCCGTTCACTTTTATGGACGGGTATTTAAATATTAATATGCTATTTTACGATTGTTTTCTAACTAAACTACGGAGTATTGTAAATTATTTAAGTTTTTTTATATCTGTACATACAAAAGTGGGCTTAACTAATGGCCAAGACAGCGGGGTGCCCAACCGAACTTTTAGAACTCGTTGCATAAAAACAGGTAAAAACCTACAAAAAGCTTACTTTTGAATAAATTTTTAAGTGAATAATATACACGTAAATTGTCTATATCGCAGTAAATAAAGATAACGCTTCCATAATTAATTCAATAATGCTCAATGATCAATAAACTATTACATCTCCTAAATCAATGTGATTTATAAGACGAAAATAAGCTTAGCTATTGATTTGGGTATTCATAGATTCATTAATGTATAAATCACAAGAAATATATATAATAATATATAAACATCAGCGTCATCGGTCCACAAACACCCTCCATCCACCCTCATGTCATACATTTTCTTATATAGTCAAAGATTACAAACACAAATTAAGTAAACAAGCGATATCAATTATTAACCCTTTATTGCACATAACAACATAATCACATTACAAAAATAGTATTTAAAAACAAAAGTATAAAGGTGGGCTTATCTCTAGGAGAGGTCTCTACCAGCTAAGCCTAGCAGTTGTAAATTAGGTTAAGTACGGGATTCAATTTAGTCAATACAATTATATTGCACCATCTTTCAAAATGTGTGGGATCCACGGTTTTGTGGGATTACAATCCTTAGTGGTGTCTTATTAGAATTTATCAACACGACCAATAAGACCTCTAACATGGCTTAATGACTATCACATATGATAGCCATGATCAAAATCTTATGCTGTTGGTTTCGATTATCACTTTATGGTAGTCGATAAGTTAACTGAAATTCAGCCGAATCTGGATAGACCAGTGAGCAGACCCTGAGTCCTTAGCGTGAGTCTAGAGCACAACTAGGATAGATGCTAGATGGATAATGATGAAATGCGGTGGTCGTATAGGTAATTTAGAAGCCACCTGGCTTCAAAAGTTCTGTAAGCAGGACCTTCACCCGTCAGTACGCAAGTCGGCGTAATAAATCGGCCGAATCCCTCTTAGTTCTCACTCTGTTTTATGAAGAGACTCTGGCTAGTTGTGAGGCTGTAATGAGGGTTGATCATGAAATAAATACCTTAGTGAGAAGCCGAGCGTCTTAATGACGCATAATATACGTACAATCTATGTCAGGGCATCAGTGTCGGGGGATGTCATAAAGGCTAATAAACTAGAGCATCCAAAAAAATGTCATAAGTTTTACTATCTTACTTGGCAGGAGATATAAATTTTTTTCCTAACATTGGAATGATTAAAAGGTAAAAGGCAATCAGGATACAATGATCTTAAACACTTACCTAGTAACCGACTAGTATCAATGTGGGCGAAGGTCTACCTCTCACTATTTTAAAAATTCATCCCGACACGTGTCTCTAGATTCTAGGGATTTCTGTGCTAAGAGTGATCTTTGCTATACTGTATTAATCTATTGAATAGTTGAAGCGAGGTATCTGCTCATCTCTGATGGAATATACGAGCGAGGTGTATAGGGATCCTACCAAGACCTAAGGAGCCCAAGCCAACCTCACCTGCAAGTGGTGCACCTGCCGATGAACGGACGAGGCCTTGGCGAACATAACAGTGCCCGGTAAGCGGCAATAGGCTCGCCACCTATTACGTGGGACCAACTATATAATTAGCGAAGTGTGGGCGTATAATATGACTCTGCCTACGCATTCGGGAAAACAGGCGTGAATGTATGTATGTATTTATGTATGTAGATTAAGTATCTAATGACTTAGAATAGTTCAGTATTAGTAATTTTAGCACTCTATAATCCCAGATACATACATAATATCACGGCTATTCACCTAAGGGGTAAGCAGACGCATATTATACGCCCACATTTCGCCAACTATATTGTGGGTACGACGTAATAGGTGGCGAGCCTATTGCCGCTTAACGGGAAATTTTATATTCGCCAGAGTCTCGTCTGTTGATCGGCAGGTGCACCACTTGCAGGTGAGGTTGTCTTGGGCTCCTATCTATAATCACAAATACGAAACATTTTATACCATTACCAACTGCCATTTATAAAACAATTACAATGAAGCAATAAAACTTTCCTCAATAACTATTAAGAAGTCAGCAAATCTAGCATTTATGGGCAATTCCCCAACTACTGGCACGGAAGGTCGTAACAGAGTTTTCCAAGAATAATTTATGTAAAAAGTAATGCTCTGTTTCCGATAGTCTTCGCACAGCGTGTAGCACCAAAACTAAGCGATTAATCTTCAGTTATAGCACAAGCTATCTTGACTTAGCAGGGAAATAACTTGTTATTTCAGAGATAAGAGTACGCACGAAAATGTTGTCACAATTCTTAAGAGAGCGAGTCAACACAAGTAGATACTGTTTTGTTACACAATCAAGAAGGATTTAAAGTCTAAAGTGAAGAACCAGATCCAACGTCTGGTGGACTGATGATCTTATCAACAGAGGTAAAATAAAATAAAATATGGTTGATTGTCTTTAAGATCAACAGGATCATTTAGATTAAAATTTGTATAAACAGAATGTAAATACCTACAATTTTTTTAACAATAATGAAAGAGATATGAGTGGTGCCATGATCAAAAAAATTAAAGCAAAATGAATTCCTTTTTTGAAGGTTTTTCAGTTAATCTGTCTGTTGTGTTTTTTTCTCTAGATTTGTTAGTCTATCGGTGACTTTTATCGGGAGGATTTGTCAGTCAGCTTGTCGTGATTCTAAAGGGGGAGGGGATTGTGCGGCAGTCAGTCAGTCCGTCGGTTTCTCTAACGGGGCTCCCAAAAGCGGGAAGTAGGTTGAAAACAATGGACTTCTTGTGACTGAGATGATGATGATTTAAGTAAAACTTGATCCTTTTTTTAGTTGCAATGGCTCTGAAACAAGCAGCTTTTGCGTTTTTTAGACCATAGATAAATCGTTCGGTTACGCTATGGCTTAACATTATGCGAACCACACCTCACCGATACTGTTGTATTTTTTTGATAATTTTGTCTGAAGTGAAATATATTACTGTCTGACAATTCAAAACTCTTGATGAATGAAAATTGCGTTAAAGTTACCAACTTATGCTTTTAACTCTAACTGTATGACTGTTAAGTATTGCGAAATAGGTACTGTTGTTAAAATTTAAGTAAATAATAGATTTAAATAGTTTTTTTCTTTACTATAGGAGTATGTAATAGGCACATTATAGGTATATAGGGATCCTACCAAGATCTTAGGAGCTCAAGTCAACCTCACCTGCCAGTGGTGCACCTGCCGATCAACAGGCAAGGCTTTGGCAAATATAGAAGTTCCCGGCAATCGGCAATAGGCTCACCTATTGCCAATTACGTGGGAGCCACAATATAACTGGCGAAATATTGGCGTATAATATGCTGCATACCCCTTCGGGGAAACAGAAGTGATTGTATGTATGTATTTATGTATGTAGATTAAGTATCTAATGACTTAGAATAGTTCAGTATTAGTAATTTTAGCACTCTATAATCCCAGATACATACATAATATCACGGCTATTCACCTAAGGGGTAAGCAGACGCATATTATACGCCCACATTTCGCCAACTATATTGTGGGTACGACGTAATAGGTGGCGAGCCTATTGCCGCTTAACGGGAAATTTTATATTCGCCAGAGTCTCGTCTGTTGATCGGCAGGTGCACCACTTGCAGGTGAGGTTGTCTTGGGCTCCTATCTATAATCACAAATACGAAACATTTTATACCATTACCAACTGCCATTTATAAAACAATTACAATGAAGCAATAAAACTTTCCTCAATAACTATTAAGAAGTCAGCAAATCTAGCATTTATGGGCAATTCCCCAACTACTGGCACGGAAGGTCGTAACAGAGTTTTCCAAGAATAATTTATGTAAAAAGTAATGCTCTGTTTCCGATAGTCTTCGCACAGCGTGTAGCACCAAAACTAAGCGATTAATCTTCAGTTATAGCACAAGCTATCTTGACTTAGCAGGGAAATAACTTGTTATTTCAGAGATAAGAGTACGCACGAAAATGTTGTCACAATTCTTAAGAGAGCGAGTCAACACAAGTAGATACTGTTTTGTTACACAATCAAGAAGGATTTAAAGTCTAAAGTGAAGAACCAGATCCAACGTCTGGTGGACTGATGATCTTATCAACAGAGGTAAAATAAAATAAA
Source organism: Musotima nitidalis (assembly GCA_949126915.1). Lineage (NCBI taxonomy): Eukaryota > Metazoa > Arthropoda > Insecta > Lepidoptera > Crambidae > Musotima > Musotima nitidalis. Next base: position 10,648,951 of record OX421417.1, read on the forward strand.
ATATGGTTGATTGTCTTTAAGATCAACAGGATCATTTAGATTAAAATTTGTATAAACAGAATGTAAATACCTACAATTTTTTTAACAATAATGAAAGAGATATGAGTGGTGCCATGATCAAAAAAATTAAAGCAAAATGAATTCCTTTTTTGAAGGTTTTTCAGTTAATCTGTCTGTTGTGTTTTTTTCTCTAGATTTGTTAGTCTATCGGTGACTTTTATCGGGAGGATTTGTCAGTCAGCTTGTCGTGATTCTAAAGGGGGAGGGGATTGTGCGGCAGTCAGTCAGTCCGTCGGTTTCTCTAACGGGGCTCCCAAAAGCGGGAAGTAGGTTGAAAACAATGGACTTCTTGTGACTGAGATGATGATGATTTAAGTAAAACTTGATCCTTTTTTTAGTTGCAATGGCTCTGAAACAAGCAGCTTTTGCGTTTTTTAGACCATAGATAAATCGTTCGGTTACGCTATGGCTTAACATTATGCGAACCACACCTCACCGATACTGTTGTATTTTTTTGATAATTTTGTCTGAAGTGAAATATATTACTGTCTGACAATTCAAAACTCTTGATGAATGAAAATTGCGTTAAAGTTACCAACTTATGCTTTTAACTCTAACTGTATGACTGTTAAGTATTGCGAAATAGGTACTGTTGTTAAAATTTAAGTAAATAATAGATTTAAATAGTTTTTTTCTTTACTATAGGAGTATGTAATAGGCACATTATAGGTATATAGGGATCCTACCAAGATCTTAGGAGCTCAAGTCAACCTCACCTGCCAGTGGTGCACCTGCCGATCAACAGGCAAGGCTTTGGCAAATATAGAAGTTCCCGGCAATCGGCAATAGGCTCACCTATTGCCAATTACGTGGGAGCCACAATATAACTGGCGAAATATTGGCGTATAATATGCTGCATACCCCTTCGGGGAAACAGAAGTGATTGTATGTATGTATGTACTCAATGTACCTAATAGGGAACAAAATATAACGTGGTAAAAGTATCCACGTCAACGGGTGGGCGCTCCTTGCAAATGGGGTATCGACACTATAATAGATAGCCGCTACGATATGAATGGTTGCCCACCGATATTTATTATACCAATTACCTTGTCACATCCCTACCTAGGAGGAAATTGAGCACGGTAAAACACTACTGATAAAACTTTAATACCCTCCCATAAGCCCCTTAAGTCCTCCTGGACTCCTTGAGAGAAAATTTGAAAAGTAATGTTGCACTGTTTTGTTTGATTTACCAACACTCATGTATGTTCACAAACACTTAACGTTGAATAATCCACCGTTATTACACATTAATGTTTAAAATATCACAAATTTTAGAAAATAAAACAAAACTGCAGACTGACTCTTCACTTTCCCGCCAAGAAGTCCTCCGAAGTGTGTTGAATACGTGCGTGCCTCCAAATGCAATTTAATTTTTTCGATACCATAACATTATTTATAGGAAATAAGCGTCAGGTAATTCAAGTTTAATGTTATTTTATTGTAGGTAATTATGAAGACTAAAGCCTTTTAACAAAACAAAATTACCATTTGGAAAACTATGAAAATTCATTGTAATTCTATGGAAATAAGGTTTGATTTTCAATGTTCCGCGTGACGGAGTATGCTCTGAATTCCTTACAACTGTAGTATTAATAGTGAGATGTTAAACAACTGTTCTTAATGAAAATAGATGCATACATACATTCAATTATGCCTGTTTCCACGAAGGGGTAGGCAGAGGCATTTTACAAGCCCACATTTCGCCAATTATGCTGTTGGTCCCACGTAATAGGTAGCGAACCTATTGCCGCTTCCGGGAACTGTTATGTTTGCCAGAGCCTCGTCCGTTGATCGGCAGGTGCACCACTTGCAGGTAAGGTTGTCTTGGGATCTGGGGTATTATAATTAATAGATATTTATCTATACTACAAATAATTCCACCTGCAAGTAGGTACTATGTGACCTACTTGCTACTGAGTTCATGGGTTCGAATTCCACACAGGGCAATTCTTTGTCTGCATGAACATGTACTTAAACCAATCTTTACTGGTTTAGGCGATTCCAATAAATATTAAGTAAGTATTTTATGGATGTTTATTCACTATTTAATATCCATAATATAAGTCCTTAATAATTTTACTTACTATAATGTAAATACTATACTTTTTTGTAACTAAAACACTAAATTCTACATTTATATAGTAATGACGTAACGGTTTATGGTACGTAACAATGTATTTTCGCCACATCGCCCCTGCCCCGGGTCGGCGGCGAGGCGTGGCCAGCGTGTCTCCGCCCTGCCGAACCGCCTCGAACCGGTCGTATCGCTTACATACTTACTTATATATAAATACTTACTTATGTAACATTACTTACATGTGCATAGTTATATGTATGCACATATACTTGCTTAGGTACTTATGTAATACTACTTACTACTTTCATTATTAAGCTGTTAATTTTATTAATAACTAGCGGCAATTCGCGACTCCTTTCGCGTGGCGTACCTACATAAAAACCTTGCTCTTGAATCATTCTATCTATTGGAAGATATCGCATCAAAATCCGTTAGGTACGTAGTGTTAAAGATCTAAGCATAAGTACATAGTGACAGACAGTTAGCGGATAGCGCCTTTTTATACTATGTAGTGAAAAAATGTCTTGTATATTAGCTATCTAAGCAATTTGAAAAATGTGACAACTCGTAGAAAATATGTTTAGACGTTTATTTCGCAGTCATGCAAAAACTATTTCGCGGATTTTGCCAAAGGTTGAATTCGATCGCCTCATAGCCTTGTAGCGATATTTCCAGTGATTGTTTCTTCGAAAACTGCCGGTTCATACGGGCTATTCTAATATGAATGACTAAGAACATGAATATTGTTACTGTTATATTATATTGTATTGCATAGCTTCACAGTAAAATGAAGATTGTAATTTAAGTACCAAACCAATAGATACATTTAAAAGAGCAATAGCCTGTGAGTTTCTTGCCAGTTCTTCTTACACAGCGGTGGGTCGGAACTGGCACTTAGATTTATTTACACTTAAATATTTTTTGTTTTTAAATTGTTTTGTTGCATATAAGTGAATCTAAGCTTCGTGGTTTCAGTGTTATAAAATTTCGATTGTTTTTTCATATTTAGGTATATTTAGTTTTGCCGTTTTCAAGTATCTACTATGTAATAGTTTATGAAATAAATGATATGTGATTTGATTTGAAAACTTTGTACCAACATATATATCGAGGGTTCCGTGCTCAAACCCGATAAGTGACAAAATTTGCGTTTTTGGGCTTAAAGCAGTACTTAAAAGAACTTATCGGTTAATTAAAAAAAATTAAACTTAAAAGGTTTACTTATTGGATTATGAAGTCCTCAGTTTTCAGTCTTCTTTTCTGAAATCGACTTAATTGATAATATCACAAGAAAAAGCGGCTGAAATTATGAATCTGATGTTGTCACTTATCGGGTTTGAGCACGGAACCCTCGATATACTGCAACGTTATTTTAAATCATGATCTACTTTATCGACTTTGAGACAAAACCGTTTTACTGGGCTTTCAACAAGGCCTTTTAATTTACATTTCACCAATACTTGTCCAATGCTGTTTAATTTGTAGTTAATTAATGAAGATAATAAATAATACACCATAAAGAAAAGAATCATATAGTAGGTGTAAAACTAAATCCACTCAGCATATAATTATGCTGCAGTGGAGAACAACTACAGCCCTGGTCTTGCGTGGGCAACTAACAACATACATACATACATTCACACCTGTTTCCCCAAAGGAGTAGGCAGAGGCATAATATACGCCCACACTTCGCCAACTATTTAGTTGCTCCCACGTAATAGGTGGCGCGCCTATTGCCGCTTACCGGGCACTGTCATATCCGCCAGAGTCTCGTCGGTTGATCGGCAGGTGCACCACTTGCAGGTGAGGTCGGCTTGGGCTTCCTAGGTCGTGATAGGATCCCTATACACCTAACAAATCGTTGGGAAATTTGGTTGGAATGGTAGTTCAAATCCAATTAAAGTTTTGATTATGAATTTATGCCTAGGTAGGATGTCTCTTTGTTTGCCCATGCTGCTGAGCGCAGAGTAGGTATCTATATAATTAAATTTTCAAGTCTTCCCTTGTACCTAATTAACTTGTACTAACGTTGGCCCGAAGCTTTCCCAGGTGACCATCAGTATAACGTATCCCATAGAATTTAAAATATTGTCTCTATACCTAATCAATTTTATCAAAATCGTTTTGAGTTTAAAGATGACAGCTTAACAAAGAAACACACCCTTCTTTTGCAAGCATATTTGTAGACATGGTCGAAGAATGTCCAATTGTCCACATGTCCAGTGAAGGAGAACATGTATATTTCATCGTTTCTGTAATATTTTTACAGAAACCCTACCAGTGTTTTTAACCAAGTAAAAGTTTCCTATAACATTTGCAAATAAGACATTTTGAGAATTGGACATTCTGCGACTTAGCGGGAGTTCTATTTTAGCCTCTTAGTTATCTATTTCATTCTTCATTCCTTTACTGTTGTAGAGAACTCATGCATATATGTAGCTATTGTCAGTTATGTAAATCAATAGCTCATAGGTAGGAACAGTAAGCCTTAAATATTTGTTAGTACCCAATGTATATCAGTCAGTACACGCCCTAACGTCTTAACAATACAGACGTGTCTCAATCTTTATGTCGCTTTGGATGTGACCAACTAGATGATTCCGACTGCACAATTAGAAACTTGAATATGCATCCGCCGGGCAGTGGTTAGGAAGTGCTGTTCAGTGATTTGTCCACAATGGTACGCCTGTTGGATGTCGCAAAGCGTTATAGCACTTCTTCCTTTAGATAATTTAAGACACTCGGAAGGTTCTAGGGGATGTTCAAATGGTAGGAGTCCTAGCAACGAACGGCCTACGCTAAAGTGTAAAGCGAAGTGACAATAAATTTGTCTGTAATTCTTTCTTTCTCTAGAATACCAACTATTCGAATTCTTTATGGTCATAGAACTTGAACGCGGAGTTTTTATATCTGCTACTGCAGTTCCTGCTCTACAGTACCTAGATACAATTAGAAACTTGAATGTGCATCCGGGCAGTGATTGAGAAGTGCGAGGCAGTGATGTCAACACAATGGTACGCGTGTGTGATGGCGCACAGCGTGGCACCCCGCCTGCGGTGGGTCCCGCAGTCTTTGCCGCAGATGCCACGCGTGGCCACTCACCGCATCTGGTAAGCGACGGCATAACTAGGGTGATATCTTAGGTGCATTCTAAAGTTAGCCATTCGCGGGCCTAAAACTAAGCCTTAGGACAATCCTTCACAGTTTTAGACCTAGTAGTAGTTTGATATTAAGGAAAAAATTACCTGTAAAGATTTAAGTCAATAAACGTAAAAGTAGCTAGCAGTAACTAGCTTAAAAAGGTTAAATTAAAAATGTTTTTTTTAAATTTCGGGGTATTTACGCCATTAGTATCATGTCTGTTAACAGTATTGAGCATTAAATATAGTATGGGCGTATACCACGGAAGTCTTTACACCAATATAGATGATCTGAGTATTTCCTGTGTATGAATCCAATTCGCAATTTTGTAATAATTGTTATCAGTTTATACTTGGTTATAAGCCGATTGGGTTTTTTTTAATAGACCATTTCTTTAACTGTACAATGGAAAATGGAAAATGGAACCTAACCTAACCTTTAACACTCTCAGTTTTCACGTGGTCACCATCTGTTTAGTGCACCTGTATTAGCCAATCGTGGATTCGCAATATTATGAAATAAAAAAAAATTGTCAAACTTCACACACCTTCTCAAGTACAGATACTATACATAATACATGATACATAATTAAATAAAACGACAGATCGTTTTATTTAATTATGTATAGGTATCTATCTTGTAAATAAAACAAAAGTAAAAAAATATTACTATGTGTAATACCATGAATAAAATAAAATAAACCAAATCATTAATTGCATATAAATAAAAGCAATTTTAAGAGATTGTTCTATATAATACCTATATTTTTACAACAATTAAAACGCAAGACACAATACTTACAGTTTAAAATATGACTTTATACAATTAAAAGTCAAGTCAACAGAAAAATAACTTAAAAATTGTAAACTAAATAATCACTACAAACAAAACGTAATAAATCAAAAACAAAAAAGACAATAACTAAACAGACTAAACACAATCAAAGAGGCATGAAATATTTAACAACGAATTAAAAGTATAGTAAGAGATCTGTCACTCAAAATCCGTCACGCCAAAGTTAAATGTATCAATGCATTGTAAGAAAGGTTGGTGACACAACGAAAAGAACAATATGCTATGACAATAGAAGCACCCAACGTCTTGTTTGGGAAACAGAACGTCTTCTAAATAATTGTTAGTGAAAATCACAGGCCCACCGTGACGGGTCTTAAAGGCCACTGCTTGCCATATATCACTTCTAAACAACAAAATCAATGACAATAAGACTGTCAAGTGTAATTCTTTCGTATGGTCATTCTACCAGGAAATGCAGTGTCACAAAATAACTGTAAGGCAATGTTTGTGAACGATGTAACGAACAGTCATTAGTTTGGACACAATCATTGTACATTTCAATTCTGGCTTAATAATAGTTGAGAATTCAGAATGTAAAAACTCTTTAGAGAATTTATTTTACTTTGGTTAGTTTCAGCTGTCATGGTTTTTTTTTGTTTATAGAAAGGAAGTGAAATCGACTAATCTTCTACTAATAATACGGAATACTTATAAACTATTAATTATATTAAAATTAGGCTATGAACTGCCTAATTTTAATTGTACGGCCTTTGAAGTAGTGGACCATTTTAGTACTTTTTTTTATATATTTTAGTACTCTTAAAAGAGTAGTTTATTACTTTGTTTGTTTTGGAAAACAATAAACGGCGCGACAACGTTGTTAACGAACCCAAAGATTTGTTTCAAATGCAACAGTCTCAAACCCTATACTCACTTTAGTTTAGTCAGCAACTCTCTATCATATTTATTCTTCTTTATCAAAATCTGGTTTAGCTGAAGCAGATCTGAATCATATATTCTTTTCTTGCCCACTGTATCATCATTCTTCTTTTATTAGTTCTCTCATTTCTTATGGTTGCCCACTTCCTACACATATTGTTATTTTACTTTCTTCTATAGACTTCTTTAAAGTTAAGTGAATTTAATGAATTTATTGTAAATAATAAATTAAAACTTAATAAATTAGGACTTTAAGTTTCTAAGTGTATAATTAGATTTGTTATGTTTTGTTTTTTGTAATTAATTTAACTGTATTTGAAAAGTCGGAATGTAGAATTGTTTTATTTTGTTGCAGATAGTTAAAGTCATCCTGAGAAAGTAACGTTTGATTTTAATACACTTACAATAATTGTCAAAATATTTTTTTTTAAATTTTCCTGACAAATTTTAAATTGTCATTTAGAGAAAAAAAAACTATCGATCAGCTTTTGACTAAGGTATTCCCGACCTCTTAGTCATTAGTAAATAAAAATTTGCGAGCTGCGGAATTGCACTTTTACAAGTCGACAATTAAGGGTGTCAGCGGTCCGCAGTACGCATAATAGTGTGAACCTCTTTTGATTCGTAGGTTGCATCCTGTCATTAACATTAGTTAGGGTTAACATTAGATAGTCATTTTAACTGGCCTACAACAATCTTTTATTTTACTATATTCCTATTTGTGAAAAAATATATAAAATGTTTAAGGGGGTCATAGAATGAAATAGATAGACTAGATCTATTTCATTCGGTTAAAGCAATGAGTTCCGACCTTGTAATAACACCAATTATGTAATTCCAAGATAAATATCATTAAGAACTTGTGTTATGGATACTAAAAAGCGGATAAACATACATAAATACTTTTTTTTGTAAATACATACTTAATATACATAGGAAAAGACCCAGACCAGAACAAATACTCATGTTTATGCACACAAAGATTTGTCCTGTGTAGGAATCGAACCCACGACCTCAGGAGCGGAGTGCGGAATTACTCACAACCACACCATATAAGTCCATATAAACACACATTCGATTCACACACAGGCGTTCTAAACTTAAGTGGTAGGTATTTACTAGACTATTGACAAGGTGTTCCGATACTGCAATAGCTTTTTTATTAGCTCAAATATCGCGATCGGAAAAAAAAGATTGCTATTGGCGAAAAGGACAACAATAATACTTTTATTTTCTTTTAAATAATGGCTTCGTGCGTTTAGCACATTTAGCCAGTGCCCAGTAAGAGTCCCCTAAGCCCCTTGAGTCCTCAGTAAAGATGTGGGACTATACTGAGATCTCACATGGACTTCTTGAGAGAATTCGAAAAGTGATGTTGCACTGTTTTGTTTCATTTACCAACACTCATGTACATTCACAAACACTTAACGGTTAATAATCCACCGTTATTTATTACACATCAATGTTCAAAATATCACAAATTTTAGAAAATAAAACAGAACTGCAGACATGACGCTTAGTCAACAATTATACTTAGTCTTTAGTTAGTTAGCGACTTTTTTGGTTGGGTGGGGCTAATTTGCTCATTTCTGATCTCAAGCTTCGTACCGATTGCTTTAGATAGTGTTATATTATCTGTGGCTTTAAAAACGTACCTTTCAATCAATGGGCTTAAACACGATGTGCAATATAAATCCAATTTTTATATCAGATTGTATTTTTCTTGTGAGAAATAAATATTTTTTAGCGTTAAAAATTATGTGGGTTGCGGGATCCCTAATTCTGCAAATTAAAAATATATGAACACCTCACAAAGCGGTTCTAGTGCCAAAACTGAGAAGAGTTTGTACTTCAGGAGTAGTGGGTTTGTCTAGAAAATGCCTAGATAAAAATAAAATCATAAACATAGAAGACATACAGTAAATATAAGACATATTAATTTTATTCGTCTTTGAGTAAAAAAGTACTGAAATATGGCACAGAATAGAAAAACTTTTACATTATATTTATTATAAATAAGATAAAGTTAAAAAGCACTTAATTATCAAAGTAACTTAATAAAACGAGTTCGTACTAAAGGACAGTTTTTGTTTATTAGCATATTTTGCTTTCAAAACTGATCTAGCTAACCAAAAGGACTTTGTAAAGAAAAACAGGTTTAACAGGCAGATCCTGTTTGCGTAATTATCCTACTAAACTAAAATAAACACCTTCAAACAAACAATCCATACAAAATCAAGTGGTAAATTTGCTTGACCAACACCAACATTTTCATAATTTTTATCAACGTTACGAAGTTGATTTTGTTTAAATTATAAAAGAACGATTCATATTGATAGTAAAAAATATCTTCTACTTTTTTTAGAATATGTTTTGAATGAAAATTATTGAAAAGTCAGAAAAGAATTAAATAATTTATTGATTCAGGCGTTACTTTGCGGAAATCCATTGTAAGCAATTGATGGATTAAAAATATCTTTGTAACAATTCCCGCGCTACTATAATTTCCCGAAAAATCGAGAAACTATTCAACACGACACGTGTTTCGCCCTTACACAGGGCATCTTCAGGTATGATAGGAGCCTCAGAACAACGATGTCTTCAAAGAAAAGAATTTATTATAGCTCGAAAGCTATAAATAAAGTATTTTCAGGAGCCCAAAGGTGTAATAAATATTTGAAAAAATTATGTCACTATTAGGGCTATCCTGTATTGTTAACAGGTTATGGCTAAAATAACAAACGGAAAGAATTCTTAAATTTAAATGCCCTGATTATAATATTGTGCAAAAACACTGAGATATTTATGGACCAGTCTTAAGGGCTCTTTTTTGGTCCTGACATTTCAGAAAACCTAGAAAGTAAACAAATTATGTATTATTGTATAGGTATGTAGGTATACCTCGTCATGCTTTATTTAATTATGTTTAAAAGCCCATATTGGTCACATTTTTACATTTTGAGAACTTTGTTTTTAACAAAACTTCTGAAGAAAAAAAGGTTTTAAGAAGTCCTCGAAGTTCGATATTTGCCTGTATTTTAATAAAAGTTTATTTATATCAGTTTATGTCAGTTGAGGGCCAATTTAAAAACGTATTTAATAAATATGTACCTACTTAAGGTATAATCATAAATATTTTGATGTGGACCTCTTAAATAATCTATTTTATTCTCATATGTACCTATTGTTAACTAAATTTTGAAAATTATGTTTTTTATTTTTATGTAGAGTTTTTGAGTTTTTGAGCGCCATTTGATTATTATTATTTGATGAGTGATATTTAAAATATCAATATGTTTATTAGACTTATAATAATTATATTATCGAAATAAGTATTTTATAGAAGCCACTAAAATTAGCAAATATTTTATTAGACCACACGACTTAACGTAAACCAGCCCAAACTAGGGAGTAATTTGCTTGAACAAACATTTTAATGAGATTGTTATTAGCGACAGGGCAGCTTATTGTTTCCACAAAATTTATTTTTGTGATCTTTTTATACACACAATAAAGTGTGAATAAATAAATATTTTTTAAAAGAACAATACAGCTTCTGGAAGTATAAAACCTTAAATGCGGAATTGTAAATTATTTTAACTAATGTAATTTATAACCAACAAACACACAATTATTTGTGCAACAGACAATAATTTGATTTATTACATTTTACTGCTTCAGCACAACTTCACAATGGACCATCCCTCTCTTTGTGTTTTTTAATTTGAACAAAAACACCAAATTCTTTTGTTTAGCAAGCCCGTAGCATATTGTGTCCCAATCCCAAACCATTTAAACGATATTCTTTTGGAATAAGAACTTAATTAATTTTATATATTTTTGATTAGGTCCTGTAGCTTTTTTACTGTTTATGAATTGCTTTCGTCATCATCGAGATGGTAGAAGGTTAACAAGTATAACCGCTGTCTCTTTAATTAAAATGACAAGACAATTATGTGGTGTTTAAACATATGGATCATTTAAGTAGGAGCATTACGTTTACGTGTCTCTAAATTAGTTTCTTAGCGTTAGTTCTTTCTTCTGTTGCTTTCGATTCAATACAGGATATTAATACTAGGAAGTATTTATTTAATACTACTATAGTATTATATTATCTATGTTAATACTTAGGTCTTTTTATGGTGCATGTACACTTTTATAATGGCGTTATCTTTTGAACTTCCTCTCGCAAGGCTGCTGAAAGAAATAAGTATATTCAACATACAACATATTTACAAACAATCACGCCTGTTTCCCCGAAAAGGTAGGCAGAGGCATATTATACGCCCACATTTCGCCAATTATGTGGTTGGTCCCACGTAATAGGTGGCGAGCCTATTGCCGCTTACCGGGAACCTTATATGTTCGCCAGAGCCTCGTCCGTTGATCGGCAGGTGCACCACTTGCAGGTGAGGTTGACTTGGGCTTCTCAGATCTTGGTAGGATCCCTATACACCCTCATAAGTATGCTCTTCTGTTCTTAAAGGTGTTTCCATTATCTTAATTGTGTACCAAACTATTAAATACTTAAACCTTTCCATTGTAAGTAGTTAACTTTTTTCTTTTGGAAAATCTAAGTGCATAGACGCACTTCTGGCTTCGAGAAGTGCGATGATAGAAGTAAAACTGCCTTCACTAAAGTCACTCCTTGGATGGATTTCCGTTTTGGTAGCATTTTCGTTTCTCAAAAAAGTGTTAAATTGGTAACCATGTACAAGTTAGAAGCTGATATTAAGCGTTTAAAATGCGGAGGTACCTACGCCCCGCACAGACCGACTAACCGGATAGCGGGAGACAGGAAATAATATAACTTCAATTCAATAAATTCTAACATTCATTAATAATGGGTCTGCGTGTTGGGGTACTTACCTACGACTAACTCCCACTTATCATAATCTATGAGAATATTCTTGATCTCAACAATGAGACTTAAATCGACTGTGAAAGAATGGTTGTGATGTATTAATTTATTAGTCACACAAACAATTATGTTACCTACATGCCGAATTCTACAAATAGGCTGTATCTCCACTGACATGTGTGAACAGCATGACTGTCATAGTTTATTGGTGTGCCACCAACAAATATAGATGTTGAATATTTACAAAATAGGTTTATATACAATTATATTTTGTATGTAACATAGATGTGAGGTGAGGATAACACTATTTTATGTTAAGTAGTACTACTTTAAATAATTCATGCTTTTTTTATTATTCTGCGTCAAGACAACTGTACATTTTTTTATTTAAAGCTGCCCACTGAACCGCGGAACACCGGTAATCGACTTTAAATAAGAGTCTTTTTACGAGATCCTAATAAAAACGAATCTAAATTTGAAGGGCTGTACATGACAGGCTCGAATACATAGGTAACGATTGATCCCGCATGAGAAACTCTCTTTTACGATCAATTTCCCCGCACTCCATCAAAGAGCAATTAATAAAAATTACCTCTTACATAAAACTATTAACGTCCTGTCGCGTTCCCGATAAACTGATCGAATCATCTAGCGCGGCTATAATAAATTATATTATCATGTCACCAACATGTTATAAAAAAATACGACAAATTAATACAGAATTAAGATATCCCTTAATAGACACGTGGCTTTAGATGCAGCCGCGTCGCCAGATAAAACCTATCGAGAAATCATAATGGCCGAGCCTCTAATTTTTTATCCGCCCGCAGCGTGAGTCTTATGCAAATGAGACCCAAAAACAAACATTGTTACAAGGCAAATGTGTAACATACAATAAAAATAAATTAAATAATAAAGGGAATCGTTAAAATGGAAGAAATGCCCGTAATTTATCCACGAGTCACCTTTTAGGCATACCGTGGATTCCTGCGCGGCGGGGCACCGCTGCTCTAGACCCCCATCTCCAAATAAAAAGGCGCCACAAAAAGACGCATTCAATAACCCATTGGCCATTACAGACCGTAATCGATGAGATAAATTAATAATAATGAAATCTGTTTGAGCCAGACGGACATTGGCGCCCGTTCATATTTGACATGTGCTAGCGGAACAGCTAAACAATTTAAAACTTCAATTTTAATCAAAGAAATATCTATATAGTTATATTATGGATATAATTTATCTTAGAAAGGTTCTTGCCTTGTCATTATGTAGATATCTACAATCTGCCACAGGTCAAACTAAACGCTTTGAAATAAATACTGAGCTTAGCTGAGCAAACTTAGGCAATAATAAACTCATGTGTCATGCAATAAATGATTTTAATTAACTGCTTACAAGCAAGTAAGAGACAATTTTTAACTGAACTTTTACACCTCTCACAAGACTATTTCGTACTTTTAACAACTAAATAGACTGTTTTTATTTAATAATACCTATTGTGACCCCCAGACAGTTATATACTTATACAGGCATCATTCATTCATTCACATTTAAATAAAGATATATTAATAAAATATAATTCATAGTGAATGAGAATGAGTGGTGATAAAGATAATAAATGGTAAATGAGATGTCCTTTCCATAAATTTAAGTTTAAGTTCTCAGTAAAGGCGTATGGATGGTAAAAGGACTATACTGAGATCTCACGTGGACTTCTTGAGAAATTTTGAAAAGTGATGTTGCGCTGTTTTGTTTTATTTACTAACACTCCATTGTTATTTATTACACAATAATTTTAAGTTTTAGAAAATAAAACGAAACCGCTGACATGAAGCTTCACTTTTCCGCCAAGAAGTCCAATTCTGCGGTTTCATTTGTTTTCGCGCCATTAGTTTTATTTCATATTGTGCTAAGGATGCTCGATATTACAAAATTTGGACTCATCACTTCATATGATACTATGCCACTGATCAGAAGTCCAATTTAAGTGATAAATTTTCAATCAATCTCTCTTTCTTTTGTAAGGTAGTCAATAGTGGTTTCTCCATAGCTGAGTGAAATCCGTAGCGCATTCTTTTCAACACTCTTTTTCAGGTATCTACTGAGACATGTTTGTTAATCATGTTTCTCTATTGCACCGTGGGTTCTCCAGCTCGAGCACAACGGTTTTTTTTTGATAATTTTCTTAAGGATTCTGTTTTCTGCTTCACTTGTGATACGGGGTCGGCCAGTTCTCTTCAAGCTAGAAGTATTTCCATTCTTTTTATAGTGCTGAATGATAGATTGCACTGTAGATCTGGGCAGTGTCAGTCTTTCGAGATTTGGTAACTTGATTTGCCCGCCTCAATATATACAAACATATTATAGTTGGTCCCACGTAATAGGTGGCGAGCCTATTGCCGCTTACCGGGCACTGTTATGTTAGCGAGAGCCTCGTCCGTTGATCGGCAGGTGCACCACTTGCAGGTGAGGTTAGCTTGGGCTCCTTAGGTCTTGGTAGGATCCCTATACACCATAAATTTAAACAAGGGAAGTGAAGTATTTAACTCAATGATAGACGAACTCTTTTGCATCGATTAACAACTAGCTGAACTATTTTGCTTGCCATTTGCTCGACTTAAAAGCAGGATATCTTCCTATTTAAAAGGCTGAAATAGTTTATTGCTTCAACATTAAAAAGTGCAAAAGTAACCGACCATGAGATGGTAGAATAGTTTTTCTGTTTACGTAAGTAGACAAAAATAACTAAGTTTGAATGAATCTTTCTCCACGTTTTTCGTACTAGCCGTTCGGCTATTTTGCATAGGGGCTCGTAATTACGCTTCTGCGTCCGCAAATGCGGAATATTTTCATTAATTCAGACATCTTCATCCGTGCGGTTGCATATGGTTGCGTATTTATCGCAGCAAGACTAGGCAGGTAATTACAAGCTTTTCAAAATAAGTAGTTATAACCGGCGTAAAATGCTGAATGTACATATGAATGAAAACTATTTTATTTAGGTTTCAAAATAAGATTAAAGAAAATAAACGTTTATGGTACTTATGCACTTCAAATTTAAATACTTAGATAATATTGTTGTAGTCCGCATCAGTATGTGCGAATATAATTTTCCTGCTCTATTAGTCCATTGCAAAGTTACATTATTACATTACATCTATGGGTCTCGCATAATCAAAATTGTAACATTTACATTTAACCCTTCAGATCTAAAAAACAAAATTGCATCATAACAAACGCACGCTAAGCCCAAAAGAAAATAACATTTCAATGGACTAGGTGTATGGGAATACTGCAATATCAGATATTTTACACTCAAATAGTGACGGTTGAACGCAATATCGTGTTCCAGTTTTTATAGGGTCTATTTGTGTATCGACAATGCATTTGACTTGAAAACCCACATGTTGGTGTGACGAGTGCAATGTAGAGCAAATCAAGATTTTCCATAAATGGTATACTTTACCTACTGAATACTGATAGGCGATATATTTAAATCTTTGTATGCGATATTATATATTGTCCTTTGATATTTTTTGTACTAGTTATACCATTAATAATCTCGAAATAATAATATTTTCAGTAGACTGGCAAGGTCGAAAAAATCTTAAAATTTAATTTGATTTTAAAAAATAGCATATAACCCAATTCCTTTTAATCGTCGATTAATGAGAAATACTCCTAGCTCCATTTGAAAAGTGACCAGATACGATCATCATAGTTAAGCGAAGTTCAAGGGGTCATTGAAACGGGTGACCGCTTGTTGTTTCATATCGAGCACTTCCGTGTTTTGTACCTCCTTTTTTGTACATGTCACTGCAGATGGAAATTTTGCTTTTTACAGGGCATCTCATTTTGTCAAAGCTTCTATCTTCTTTTGTAGCATAATAAATATTTGTAAGAGACATTCGTTTTTGCTCGTTCGCATTTACCGCCAATTTAGGGATTGCCGTTTGTAAGTAAACTAGATGAGTGGTGTTCTGCTGATCATTATTTTTTAACCACCACCGTGACCACGGACCCTTGCCATGTGGCAATGAAACGAACTTAGGCATTTATCCTAAAACCTTGATTAAAATGTAAAAGGTTTATAAAAGTAACCTTGTTTTGGAAAAGATGTAAAGCCTTTTCTGCTTCAGGCGCTATTGAAAAGTTCCAAATTTAATTTTAGTATCTGTCCGTTTTTTTAATACTAAAAAAGTACTTTTACTGATTATGATTATGTATTGATCTCGCGAAACCTATTAATAGCACAGAACAATTATATTCAAACTGAAATCTATACATTTTAGGCGGTTTGTCCACTACATTATGCTTCGTGCAGACTCGCGTCGCTCGGGACCGCAGATTTCAACGTATAGAAAATTCTATTTGTTGGTGGTTTTCTATGCGAATTGAGATACTTTCATCTTGTATATGAAAGTTTAAATGATGACAGGACGGAGCGCGGTACGATGGGTAAGCCGCCTAAAGGCAAGGCAAATAAAACATAAAAATAGTGTTTTCATAATTTTTATTGGTAAATTCACATTCAAATAGACCACGTTGATGATAGATGTTACAATATTGATTTCTACAGACAAAATTTAGTTATTATTTACTATGATACTGTATCGGTACTTTTCAATTTCTAAAACTACTGCATCAAATAGCTATATCATTTTTAGGTGCATAAATGCTTCAAAATTCCAGTGTTAGGAGTAAGTCAGCAATGAAACTGTCATAAACACAGATTATCGAAATACACAATGACATCATTCATTTACGATTCCACGATACAGATCGTACATCAAAAATATTTCTATATTATTTTACCGACTACTCGCATAATCGTTACTAGAAAAATTATTAAAACGCGAGCTAGTCGCCAGAGAGACAGACATGAGTACATGACACAAATGAAAGGGGGATGATAGTAATTTATGCTAATAGATACACCGTTACGTTGGCTTGTTGTTGTACCGCGGGTTGAATGGAATCCGCGGAATACAAATGTAAACAAAGAAACAGGGAGACAGACCACAGACTGCTCTATGAGATTCGGTGCCTGCGACATTGCTCCCTCGCATTCACTTTCCTTCACAAAGAAACTCTTGAACATACACGGGGCAATTTCAGTCCGACTCTCAGTAAACAGATCAAAAGATAAAATATACTAACTCCACTCCTTTGACGATTTATTGCTAAAGACTTAACACTAACATTCACTGGTTAAACGCTGCTAGATAGATCGGTAAGTGGTGAACGAGCAAAGTTGGAAGGACGACCCAATAACTTATTAGACGCAACCATTGCATTGGCTGAAATAATCTCTTAATAAAATACTCTTAATTTTATAACGGATAAATAATTGTTGTGTAAAAAAACATTACAAACATTAAAATAACATTTAACAATAAAAACTTTTTTATTGCAATGCGTTTAAAAAGCGGACCAGCCGTTGGCTTATCATTGATTGCAAATAAGTTATCGGGTTCTGCGACCAACTTTTGAAGTTAAGGGATTTGAATATTAATATAACATTGTTTTAATTACAGACACTGGTAATCGATTTACTGCTTCGAAAAACATAAATAAGGTTGGAATCGACCCAACTGGTTTATTTAATAGTTATGTTCAGAAAATTCATTGATCATGTTTATTAAATAAGTGTAAAATTTTATGGGATAATTTTTTTTTCTATTGGTAATTGAAATAGGAATATAATAAACTGAACCTCTAAAAAATACATTTTTGATCATTAAAAATACTGATCTAGCATCTAATAGGGGATTAGGTGCTCCATCAGAATTTTTTGATGTACAAAAAGGTTAGGTTAGGTTGGTAATTTATTAATTTTGATGACACATTAAATATGAGCCATTGAAATACTTGTACATTTGTTAATAAAATATCACCTATGAATCACTTACAATGTTATACACAAAATACAGACACATACAAAACAGATGTACTTATGCATCTTATTTTGCACTTGTTTAAAATTTTTTTTTTGTTAATTAACATGTTTTAAGATCGTTTTCTTTTTTTATTTCTTAAAATTTAAAGATATATTTATATAACACTTGTGTTTCGCACATTGTTTCCGTTAACTCTTAAGCTGTTATGTTTACCCATTTTTCTTATTATTTACCTTTAAAGCAAACTGGGGTTGCCTGAGCAGCAATGGTCTAAAGAATCTTAATAGAGTCAAGATGTCATAAAATTGCACTAAACCAATTGTTTTCTGAAATCTGGTGTTTGGTACTACACTAATAAGTAGCAGAGTACTAAAATAAAATAATATACAACCCGATGACGATTTATCAAATAAAACAAATAACCAATTATGGGTGTAAACACAGAAGACTTTATTTCATAAGTTGTATGCTGATACAATTCGATATCAAATACAGCATAATTTCAGACCAATGTGTGAAACACGTGATAGCAGTTTTGAAATTAAAAATGTTATAGTTCCAAGATATTTTCCCAACAAACTTTTGTTACTATGACAAAGTTATTTTATTCTCAGAGAATGAGAAATATACAATAATTTATTACAGAACCAGATACAATGTCTTAAGTTGCTCTTTAAAGTATTTTTACATTAATAAATAAACGATTGCTACTTAAAAAACTAAGAAACATATAATATTATTAAGTAGCTATCAAGAATTTTTAAAGATTTCTTTTAAATGCAACAAATTCTTTGCATTTTAATATTAAACATTAAATTAACCCACAAAACATTGAGTCATCATATTTTTGTTTTATCACATAGGAACTTTTAAGAAAAATAAAAGCACGTAAAATTTTTTTTTGTAACCAAAACGTATTTATAATTTGTTTTATGGTTGAAGAATTTGTAATTTATTGAAATTTAGGTATTTATTTAACATTTGAGACACAAAAAACAGATTTAAATTACTTTCACTTTATTATTTTATCCTCCTCAAATAATTTTTCTTAGTCAGGGCCATAAATTTTCCTTAGGCAGGATTTTTCTGTCAGACCATATTACAGGTATCTAAATAATATTGCAGGGCGATATTTACTAGAGAGGGGGATTCGGGCAAATTTAAATTCAAGTCGATCATGAAGGTATTGCAAATGTAATTCAGCGTTATATAGAGTGAACAATGAACCAGTTGGGTGTTGCCTCAAAGTGTCCGCGTCAAGTAGTGTGATCGGAGAGGAGGCTCGGGCGAGCTGCCTAGGAGTCCCACCAGTCGGTGCCGCCGCTGGCGCCGCCACCGCCGCCGCCGCCGCCACCGCCGTATGAACCGCCGTAGTTGCCACCGTATGAACCACCGCCGTATCCAAATCCTGTATCATAACACGTCTTTATAATTCGTGTTTTAGGTAAGCGTTAAAAAGATACGCGAAGGGAGGTTACCTAAGATATGTCGCTTCTGGTGTACGCGATACCGTAGCACAAATTAAGATACAGTTTCGGTTTGACTTGTTGCGGGACGGTACTTCAGGTTCAAGAAGTATCATGAATAGATTTTAGTCAGTCTGACACACATTTTTTATCCGAAGAAAAGCTACTTTGACATGTAACCGCCGTACTACCGTAGTAAGTACCACGTAACAACGGTATATCCCATATAATAAGGTACAGTGGAAAGCGGTGCCTTTCTCGGCTACGTACAAAACTCTTAGGCTACGAACTGGCTGCATTCACTATCGAATCGGCCTTGTCGCGCGCGAAAGCGCGGGACCTGTCTCGGCTGCGTGCGGAAACCATGTGCCCTAAACCCGCTGCCACTTCTTCCAATACGGAAGAACTCTTTTATTACCTCCAAATGTGACTCCGCTATTGTCCTTATGACAAGTACTGACCATAGAAGAGAGTCCAGAAGACTACGATAATACGAAGCGACCTCTTTCTGAACGGTACTAACTCTACCTTCACCTCCAATGTGACTCATCTCATATACCAATGTGTAGTACTGACCAGATCCCATACAATAAGGTCGAGGGTCGGCTGCGAATGAAAATTTCGCGCCCTGAACCAGCTGCCCCCTGCTCCCTATGTGACTACGCTCTTGTTCCTATAATTTTGACCATAAAAGAGCGTCCAGAAGACTACGACAATTCAACCACCATTCTTAACTCCATCACCTTCAAAGTGACTCCACTCTTAAAGCTGTAATTAGTACTGACCAGATCCCATAGAGGAGGGTCCAGCAGAGCGTGGAGCCTGTCTCGACTGCGTACGGAAATCTCGGGCGCCGAACCCGCTGCCGTTGCCGTTGCCGCTGCCACCGAAGCGACTTCCTCCTCCCGAGCGGCTGCCGGTGCGTCTTCCACCACCACCCAGTCGACCGTCTGCCGCTGTGCTTGTCAACCAACTAAAACAGGACAATGTTTACAGACTTAGTTTCTCATTTGAATGTCTGCGATTTACATACAATACAGTGAATTGATGGACACGGAATTAACATAAAAGTAATAATGCCTGTCCATTTTCATTAGAGGAAATTATAAGAGTACAAAACAAAAGAGGACTAAAATTTGCCCTGAGATAACATGTCATATAGATTTAGTTAGACAGGCAAACGTGAACTATTGTGTAAAGTTAGAGCTTGACGTTCTAGAACATCCAGTTATTGCCATTAGTGTGGAGTTAGGAATAGCTAACTCTTATCATGTTTTTCAAACCAATCAAAAGCGCCGACTACATTCGGAATGCATCGGAAAAAGTCGAGTAGCATTTTTACCTTGAGCGTCTAGGTTCGACGAATAGAATCGATCTACTAAAATATTCGTCTTGTCTTTCAAAAGTATAGCGATAGACTTAATATCTAGAATTTTATGGACGCAGTTTATAGATTATACGGGCGACTCGACAACACTGGATAAATATAATTATAACACTTACTTGGGCACGTCCTGCTTGGCTTCAACCAGCAATTCGACCAGATCCCTCGCCAAGCCGCGGTTGGTGTCATTGAAGAAGGAAGTAGCCACACCAAGGTTCCCCATACGGCCGGTACGACCGATACGATGCACATATTCCTCTACATCAGACGGCAGGTCGAAGTTTATCACGTGACGCACGTGGGGGATGTCGAGACCTGTCAAGTTTTTTTATGATAAATAAATAATCCTCTATCATCAAACCAACTCCATATCATTATTTACTCTATATCATTATTTTTTATTCATGTGTATCCATCTTAAGGTTGCCTGGAAGAAATCGCTGTTAGCAATAAGGCCGCCCATTATATTTGTATATATTTATTTATGTGATTTGATTACTTTTTTAAAATATTTAGTGTCCAATAAAGTGTTTATTCATTCATTCATTCAAATATCTGGTTTCAAGATGGCTATCATTACGAACTTGTGTATGAATACTATATACTTTTTGTTTTGTCAATACATATTCAACACCCAAGATAGAACAAAAAATCATATTCATGCAAAAGAAGATTTATCCTATAGGGAATCGCACTCACGGCGACAGAAGCTAAGTGCAGGAATGCCATAACAGTTGGCAAAATTTAAGTTTGAATTTGATTTTTTTGGGCATTGTGAATTAAATTCTGTTACACATACAAGAAAGCTTTTTCTAGATTTCTTCAATAAATATAAATATTACGATCATAGAATTAAAAAAAAGATATTTTATTATGCATTGTGGTATTACATAATTAAATATATTTTTTGCAATGATTTGTAACATTGTAAAATAGTAAAGGTGTTTTCCTGCCTTTTAATGGGTAGGAGGAAGTCAATAAACTCATAATGAATAATAATACTAAAAGCATTTATTTGGAACAGCAACGTGGTAACCAAATGAAAAATATAATATTAAGTGTTACAGCTTATAGTGGATAAAATTAGTTTTAAAATAGAAAAAACCTGCGACTAAGATGTGGTTTGTGTATGTGTGTGAGTGTGAGTGCTGGTGGGTTTGTGTGTGTGTGTAATGTATATGAAATACATACCTCTAGCAGCTACAGCAGTGGCGACCAGTATAGGTGTCTGCCCGGTACGGAAGCGACGAAGAGCTTCCTCCCTCTCGCGCTGTGAGCGATCACCGTGGATAGACGTCACTGGGTAACCTTGCATGTCAAGGTACTCCTCGAGGTGGTCAGCTCCTGCAAATTTATACAGAATATCGATATAGCGCTGTACATTTCTATTGCAAAAGCGATAACACAAATAAAAAATATCATTCCACCATATATCTTGCCCGAGTGCGGCAGCTGGCGAGTAAGCTTGTCTACTCTCCATACGGGCGAAGGGCAAGCCACCTCTCACTGTTTGAAACGTTTTACCTAGAGATTTATGAGTTAAAAGCCAACTTTGCTATTTATACTATAATTAATATGTCATAATATAAAAAGGTTACGCATAAGATTTTAGTATATTTCCTTTTGTTATTGCTTTAATCGTCTGGCTTTATAGAATGTGTATATTTTAAGCAATCAAACTGTTACAATAAGATGTAAATTTCCTAAAAATATAGTAATAAATGTAGATACCTTTTTTAGTCTCCACGAAGACTAGAATAAGCTGGTCCTCCTCAGGGCGCGAGCGCTGCAGCAGATTGGAAGCGTTCAGGAGATCCAACAAAAATGAACGCTTATCCTTTTCTTCTACCCAAACCACCTGTGAACATTATAATATTTTACTTCAATGATATTTTTAGAAAATAGGCAAAATAATGATAGCTACTAAAAATATAGCCTTAACGTCAATATCAACATCGCAACAAAATATAACTAACAAGGTTATATATATACAAAGTCATCCCGGGACCTTGTAAGTGGTACCGTCAAAAACCGATTAGAGGTACCCTTTGTTCTTCATTTAAGTGCCAATTTATTTTTAAAAAACCGGTGAACAGACCGAATTTCTTTTGCATTTATTTATGGGTTTAGCTTATTAATTAAGCCTACAAATATGAGTTTCGATCGAACGTATTTAATTGTTTTTTACAAAACAAAAAAATCATTTCATACCTTTTGTGTGATATTTTCAGAAGTGGAACCAACACGTCCCACAGCCAAAAACACATAGTTGTGTAAGAAATCTTGTGCCAGCACTTGAATCTGTTTGGGGAACGTAGCCGAGAACATGAGAGTTTGGCGTTCGCCCGTTTTGGGCATAGTATAGAACTCGACGATCTTGCGGATCTGCGGTTCGAAACCCATGTCCAACATTCTGTCGGCCTCGTCGAGGACCAGATGCCGGCAGTAGTCCAACGCTACTCGGGCACGGGCCAAATGGTCTACCAAACGACCAGGTGTGGCGACGAGAAGGTGACATCCGCGTTCGAGCTCGCGGAACTGGTCTAGTATAGGGGAGCCTCCGTATCTGTTGACATAAGTTTTGGTTAGTATCGTGAAACTTTTTAGTAAATAGCAATAATAAAAATATTTTCAGATACAACACTATCTAGCTCCAAACTAAGCAGAAATGGAACTATGGGTACTAGATAACGGATATACATAATTAATTGGAAATACATTAAAAAAAATATCCAGACCAAAACAAGTATTAAATTGATGTCGAAAAGTAATTGTCCTGGGTGAAAATCGAAATATTCCGGATTTTAATTTGTATTATTGATATGCAATCCAGTTTAGGTAGGGTTGTTATCAATGTTTGTCCTTAATAAAGCCATGGTCAATATATTATCACTATCAAATTAACTTTATTCAATTAACATAAAGTTGAAAGCCAATAAAAAAAATCGACTTGCTCTGTCGGTTTAAGGTTTTAATGAAAAACTTAGTATGATAAAAAAGGTATACTTACACAACGCAAGGTCGCACGCGGGAGCGGTATGCAAATTTTCTAGCCTCATCGTATATCTGAGTGGCCAGCTCGCGAGTCGGAGCCAGCACCAAGCCAAGGGGATACTGTTTGCGTCTGGGGTATGGCCTGGAAGAAAACACATTTTTTAACTAAACAGGGAAGAGCTTGTGGTGCCAAGATAATCGGTATCGGTATAGTTGGATTCGGTAATCGTTATCACACATACAATTTATCTACTATATATTCTGTAACGACAGTCATCTGGCTACCTGAACCCCCGAGCGGCATCCATTTATCGATAACGAGTTGCGCGGCGTTGTCAGATTCCTTTGATTTGTTTCATGACTCAGTTTGCATGTTTGTAATAGCTCAAGTATAGTGATGCTCTCGGCTCTGCAAGCGTTCGTAGGCTGCGACTCCTTACCAGGGGCCTGAGTGCCGCGTTGTGGTATAAAAACATAACTTACCCAATATTCTTGACAGGCCCTGCTTCGTACATCTGATTGAGTATTGGCACGAGGAAGGCAGCAGTCTTGCCTGAACCTGTTTGCGCGCACGCCATCACATCGCGCCGCCCGAGAACTATCGGAATCGCATACTTCTGCACAGGCGTCGGCTTGTCGTAACGAGCGTGCGCTATATTTGTGCGCATTAATTCTGTCATGTTAACTTCCTCGAACTGAAACAAGATGGGAAAAGGTAAATTTAAACTTCTTTTTGTCCTAATAATTACTTAAAAGTATAGGGCTTATTACAAAACAAGATTTTAAGTTACTATTATTTAATAAAATAAACGTGAAAGCGACAGCACTAGTTTTAAACTTGGTTTAACTTTAGATCTTGTCTTATAATAAGCCCCATAGTCTTTAGAGCCGTGCGGTACCGGGCTTAGAATAGTACCACCCGCTCTCATCTCACAAGGAGTCATAAGAGTCGACGAAAATAAATCTTACAAAATGATGGGCAGCAGCGTCTTTCTGCGTACTGGCTTGAACTGCGATCACCAACCCGCCTGCCCAGACTCGTGATTATGGGCAAAAACCACAAAATAATTTAATATATTGAGGAATCCAATGTTCAGCAGTAAACTCATAAGGCTTATATGATGATAGCGTCTTAAGTATTAAGACATTGAGTATACAGTACGTACGTTGAGAACGTAATGCATTCATAGTTCGTACGTAAAGTGGACACATTGAGTACGTAATACGTAGGTAGTTCGTACGTAGAGCGATATTAACTGGTCTATAATAGCTCGACAACTTAACAGTGTAGTCTGCATAGTAAGTACCTGTTTCGAATACCTCAGTGAAAAAGTTATAAGGAATGAATTTTTATTATTTTTAGTAAATCAACAAAGTCACCATTATTTATTATTTAAAAAACAAACGGTTTACAGTTAAAATATAGTATTCCCATCCAAAATTGTTATATAGTTTGTCTATATGATAACTATGTAATAACTCTAGTTCCTTATTATTATACAGTTTTAAACAATTCTAGCTTGAATAGTCACTCAGGTCAAGTCATGTAAGTAAAGATTTCTCTTTTTAATTCACAATATACATTATATTTTCATGGTATGAATACTTATATCAGGATGCCATCTTGACCTGGTATGAAATGATAAAAAGTCGTCGACCCTTAGTCTAAAGACATTAGAAGATAATGAAAATTCATAGCCGACGTATGCAAAAGTATGTAGCTATCTTCTCCAACGATATCAGGAAATTAAGATATTCTTTGTTCCCAGGCACTCTAATTTGTGTAACCTACATTGTAGTTATCATAATATATTATCACATTTATCAGTCATATTATTTATAGCTTTCCGTCTGCCACTAAACTAAATAAAGGAAGTCACAGTAAAGTATGACAAAGCATCAAAACATTAATTTTTTCCAGCTAAAGGACGTAATTATTGATAGGGAAAATGCGTTTATCTTTTTATATGAAAGATGCATGTTTTCATTGTGCTTCGTATTATTTACACATACTTTAATTTATAAACATATTTTTTGTATGTAAACGTGTAGGTTTAATTATTTATTTTTATTGTATCTCATACTGAATTGTTCTACGTCTGCACATTCAAAGTGGTGGAGTATGACTTGAATCCATATCATCATCTTGGTTCGTGAAAGGTCTGTAGTCAGTAATGGGTAACTCCCGTCCGTCCGTCTTACATAGGCGACAGGCCGCGTCGATGGCGCGTTCGTGTTCTACGCGCGCCTCAAAGAGATGTCGTCACACTGAGGGGCCCATGGTGGGGGGCCAAGCCTGCTGGGGTTGCGGGACTGTTCGCAAGGGTTACCGCGAACTCGGTACGTAGCAGGCTGTAGTGTGACGTAATTGGGCTCAGGTGGTGTGCTGAATTATTATATTTTTTTTCTCCTAGGCCGGCTTGCACAACAGCTCTTGATTTGTATTAAAATGTCATTGCATTTCAGTTATTAGTTTGAAAATGAGAGGGACTGCACGATCATTGAAATAGATTTAGCAATAAACATAATTAGTGACTGTTCTGCAAGCCGGGCCCCTTAAGATAGATGATTTTTGTTTTAATGACGTCATTCTTAAGTGTAATTTGGTTTCAAGCCAACACCAATAAAGACAAGGCTTTGGCAAACATAAAAGTCCCCAGTAAGCTGCAATAGGCACCTATTAACTACTTTTTGTCCTAATAATTACATTACGAGAACATAATTGACGAAATGTGGGCGTATACTGAGTCTCTGCCTACCCCTTCGGGAAAACAGGTGTAAATGTTTGTAATTCGTGTAAAAGTAAATCTGATGCCAAAAACTTACGCTTGTGATACAATCCGGTACGCGGTCGCCGCTGGCTTCCACCGGAATATCCTCATACTTGGAAAAGTTGATTCCTGTGTTGCCGGTGCCAAACAGCTCCAACTCCTGCCGCTCGTCGCGAGGTAGCGGGACCGTCCAATCATTCTGTATTATCAAATATGTTGGGTTAACAAGGAATTATTAGTATTAAATATATGTATATTGAAACTGATGTAACTGATAAATTAGCATTAGCATTAGCTTTGTTGCATTTTATTATATGATACTCATGCATGAGACCCACCTCTGGGTCACAGAGTTGAGACCGTCAGAAGGCAGTCGCTCTGTGTAATAAAATTTTGTAAAATCTGATAAGAAAAGTGAGTAGACGGTGGCTCTTAAGCGTAAGTCTAAGGCAAAACAAGGATAATGCTAGGATGACAATTATTCTGTGACAAAAACCTTTAAAAAGATATTTAGCTCCTTGCGCTTGCTAAGTGCGGCACGTCATGACTAAGCCCTTTGAAAAGATATTTGTTTGCGTTCCTCGTTCCTGCAATTGCTAAGTGCGGCGCTCGCCATGACTAAACCCTATAAAAAAAATCGTTTGCGTACCTCGTCCCTGCGATTGCTAGTGCGGCGCACATCATCGGTGGCCCAACGAGAGCGTTCGTCAGAGCGCGGCTCCGGCACCTTCCACCGGTCGTTCCGCGGCTGCGGCGGCTCGTTAGTGTCTTCCTCGCGCCGCTCCCTCTCACGTTCGCGGCCGCCGCCTCCGCCACCGCTACCGCCAGTGCCACCGCCCCCGCCCCCGCGTCCGCTGCCGCCCGCGCTCTCGCCACGTTCACCCGCCCATCCGCGGTCCGACTCCGCCCAACGTTCGGTTTCGCCATTCTGATAACTCCCTTCACGTCCTAATAACACACGATTAACATACTATTTTATAATCATTCATCAATAATTCAATTTATCATTATATATAATTATATTTGTTTTACGTGTGTACTAATTATTGATTTAACTGGGAACGAAATAATAACCCATTATTCTCTTTTTACATTTTCAGAAAATGCAGTCAGAAAGCAACGTTTTAATTGTTCGAAATTCCTTTTGAAATCATTAAATGTCGATGTATCATAAAATAACAGTGTTTGATATTATTTCTCATTATGCCAAATATTAAGATGAAACTTATATATTTATTTAAAAATAAAAAAATACTTTAAATTTTAATTCTTTTTAACAACTTCTATAATCATCAACACATAGTACAGAAGTACACATGCCAAAGATCACCCTTTTTATGGTCGTGCCCCACCGCCCATCAGCAGCTGGAAAAATTTGGGAGCCGACTCGACGATCACCATTCCAGAAAAACCAGTACCTGCATCTTGGAAATCACAACTGCTGTACTTTTTACAAAGTTCAAAAATAAAACAATTGTACACATCATACCTTCTACTTATAATACCTTTAATACCTATTATTATTCTATATTAACTTTGATACCACTTATGCGAAACAAATGATTAAGTATATATTTACCAATTAATATGAAAACTATTATTTACAATAAAGAATGTTAATTAAAAACTATACATGGCAGACAAATATTTTTTTAAATTTCTTTAGTCAGGTGTTAGTAGAGATATTTCACAATGTTAATTGTTTATATTAATAATAATAAATTAAAATTATGTAAATAGTCCCATTGAACCCTCATAGTAAGCTGGCGCTTGTGTTACAATGGGTTCACGACATTAGTTATTTTTTGCAAAACTTTATTAAATGTCTTTAGTTTTTATGATTGCTATGATAAAATACAGTTAATTGCAAAGATGTACATGCGTTTATGAACAATTAAAAAAAAATTTTTTTTTGTATATTTTATTAATTGTAATTCATAAAGCTTCTTTATTTTGTGATACAGATGATAAATATTATTATTACGATTATGTTAATGTTATAATACCGCGGTTACTGTTACAGTTTTGGTGTAAATACTGATGTGTTTAAAATGTCAAACACAATTTTGCACAAAAGCAAGGAAATGTTAGGATTATATATATAGTTTGGATATGATCGCATGAATTGCAGGACTGCAGTAAATTTAGTGCAGCGCAAATTTTCGCGAATGAAAATAAATTTATGATAAACACGTGAACCAGGGGCAGGCAACAGCAGTGTAAGTAAATTTCTATACATCTGGTTTCAATCGGTTTTTCGCTGCAACTAATCTCCCATGGCCTGCCTAATAGAATCCCTGTGTTATCGAATAGCAGGGCAATGGCACGATAAACTTGAAAAAAAGCAAAGCATAGCCTGACCGCTAACCCTAACTTAAAAATATACTGCTACGAGAGCTTCACGCTGCATCACCATTCCAGATCATTAACATCTCGCTAGTGAGCACAGGCCTCCTCTCGCCAAACCAATGTGTTGGGTTTTTGGTTACACTCCACCACGCGGACCCAGTGCAAATGACGGAGGCAGGCGTATTGCGTCTGCACTGCATACCTTACCCGACAACTCTGCGCGCCCCTGTGGCAGGGGGGAGCGTGGGACTTTTATCAAGTCCAGGTTAAGGCACAGCGAACCCTACTCAAATATTATTATAATTTACTATACTAGTAATATAATTATATTAACAATGAGCATAGTGAAGGTGCTTTACCGCGGTCCCTGCGCGGGTATCGCGAATCGTAGCCGCGCTCGTGGTCACGCTCGTGGTCACGGTCGCGGTCACGCTCGCGGTCGTCGCGCCGACCACCACGGTCGTGGGTCCTAGAGCTGCCTCCGAATGATGATTGGTTGTCCCTCGGTGGTTCAATAGGACGATTGTCTAAGCTCTCACGCTTAGACTCTTCCCCTGCCAACAGATGGACCTAGTCACTATTTGACTCTACGACTTCTAAAATCCCTATACATTCATCATCTCTTCCTGCCTATACTTATAAAAGGGTCATTACAGCTAAAAAAGATATACTAGGGGTCAAATGTTCCAGCCCGGCTTCTCTTGACATTTCTGACGATATCGCGTTTCGAGGTGACATCAAAGTCAAAATAATTTATTCAACTTTAGCTCAAAAAAGCTCTTATGAATGTCAACTTGAAAACTAACGCGCGCATTCATTGCATTCACATCAGGCGATGTCTCTGTCGACACGTGTAGCAAGACATTTGTCCCCTGGTGTATCCCTGGTTTGGCCAATAAATGCGAAATTACCATCACACTATAGATATTTGATTGTAACTGCACTACTCATCCTGATACCGCATAACTTTATTTGTATATTGACCTAATAACTTCACCCATGCCACTAGTATACCTGCTCCTTTGCTAAATAGCTTCGGTATCACTCACACATTTCTAATCAAGTCAATCTTTTCTTAAAAACTAAAATATATCTAGGTAATTTTTCCACAAAAAAAAAAAACACCGCATGGTTTGTATATTTTTATGCAGTAACGCTATAAATATTATCAGAAATACAGAAAGTATTGTCTCTATGATATCATTAATGCATTTTTATTCAATATTAATTAATATTAAACTATAAATAATCAAATATTTTTGTGGTATCAAAGACGGATGAATAACATTCACCAATAGTGTATTTTTAAGGGCCTAAACAATTGTTTGGGTAAAAGTGCAATTCAGTAGCATAACAACTTCTTACCACCAGAACTAGTTGCCAATACAATACTATTATATAGTTTTTTAGGTGTTGCCAATAAAATATAATGACAAAATTTTTACATGACCTCTTTCTTTAGGACTTTACACAACGATTAAGAGGAAAATACTAATATAAGGCAACAAAGACAAAATAAAGAGGTATTTCAAATTAAAATAAATAATTTTAGGTACATTTTATCAATAATCAATAAATTTGTTTTAAATAATTACCTGAATGTGCAGTTTTAAAATCAATATAATCTTTAATATAAAATGTTTTAATAATGCCATGGCTCTGTGTCACTAAGTGCACACTAATTAGAATACTAGACATAATGTACAAAGGCACATTTGCATTATCCGGCAGGCACATGGCAGGTGCACAATATCTTAGTCAATTTTAAAACTCCTCTCTGACTGTAGTTTTTTTCAACTATAAAAGTTATGAGTATTTCATGGTTCAGTTCAACCAATGAAAATTCTGTTAGAACAAGAGAGTATTTTCTATGTTCTAACCATGATCCTGCTGTGATTTTGAATAACAAACATTTATCACATTTATTCTGTGACACATAAAGTGTGCAACTGTTGTTAACAGTACTATTCAATTTAGCATAACATGTGTGTCAATGCACAGCAATGCTAGTATACATGGAAATATTATAATTACCAAAAGCAATAGTACTTCATAATTACAATTAGCCATCCTCAGAAAAAAACTGAACAGAATAGTTATTTCAATGACAGAACAATAAAATTTAATGCCTATGACTAAACATGCATAAAGCTGTGCGAGTATTCCTCCAGTCTCAAATTGGGCACAGCACTCTTTGGTGATGTTTAATCTACAACACTCTCGATTTTTTACTTAATAAATTGGACCTATAATTTCTTGAGCTAAATCACCTCAGCTTAGCTTCAAAATTTTAGGCTGCATGTAAACCATTATACCACCACCACCTATTTAAAGCAATATTTTGTATTTTATGCATAAAAATAAAAGGTGAAATTCAATGTCACTTAAAAATAAATAAATAAGTAAATGCCTGGATTAAAAGAAAATAAATAATATTACTGAACGTACCTTGAGAGTTGTTGGCCTGCAACTGCTTTCGCAGATGCGGTGGGATGTAGCGGCCAGCACTCTTAGTAGCCTGAGGCTGCAAGTCCAGACCAGCAAGCTAAAATTACAAAATCTTCGATGTACTCACTGCATCAAGATAAATACTATCTACAGCTGAGAATGCTGTAAATGACCCCTTGTTATAAAAACTTACCCAACAAGAGATAATATTAGGCAACATTTTAAAACAGTAGGTTAGCTTCTAAAGCATCGTGAAAATATCTATATTACCAAATACATGAAAGCTAACTATATGAAAAAGCTGAAAAGGCAATATTATGTCCTAACAAAGTGGATTTTTCCCCCGCCATGACACGCATATAGAACGTGACAATGACCTCATAACAACTTTTGCCTGGGTTAGCTGTAGTTAGACGTATAAAACTCGTCTAAATGGGAAAAATAAGAAATGTCAATGTTTTAGAATAGAAATAGAAGAATCGGGACGCCATGTTGGTTACCCTAGAACACGGAAACCTCGTACTTTACTACATTTTTTTTAGCTTAGATGAAGTGGGACTATCCGACAATTGCAATTTTATAGTACGACAAGGTAAGTTAGTTTAATAGTCTTAGGGGTCTTATGCATTTTCATTCAACAATGTAAAAATCAATACAAAGTGCATGTACATGAGGTACCGACCTGCTGCTCTAGACCTGTTCCATTTTGGTTGGTAACATTACTCATATTACTACCAAGCGGTACGTTTTTTTGGGAACTTTGCACCAAAAATACTATCAAACACAGTCTACAATGAATTTTTCACAATCACAACTTCACAAAATCACGTAAAAAGCCTTCAATTTTTCTTTCCGAAATCACTTTTCATTCGTAGTTTTTTTTTCTTCTTTGGTCGGTGTTTTTTTTTCTTTCGGTTGTCTTTGCTCTATGCTATCTATGGTTATTTTATCATTCAATCAATCATTCACGTAACTCCGCTACACCTTCGTTCGTAAATATAGAGCTGCTCTATACTAATGTTGAACACTTTATTTTGGTTATACATACACACATTCACGGCTGTTTCCCCTGTAGATATTATTAGTTTTAATAGAAAAAAATAAAATAGCAGTTACTAAAAATGATGTTCTTGAAAACATCTGGATAAACATCAATTCAGTTTTTTAACGCCATATGTTCGAATGACAATAGAATATATATTCAGCCTGTGACCGGTAGCGACCAACAAGTAAAAAGTTAAGTAATTAACTGTTTACTTGCCCGTCTTCTTCTTTTCTTTGTTGGTGTTTAAGTGTTGCAAACCACAGCAACTGCTTTAACTTCTGAAACATTATTGGGATCCGAATGTAAGTTTTACCTTACCTAAATATTTGCATTTTTTGGATTCTTTGTTCAAACCCTATAAGCAGCAGCGCACAATTCCAGATTCGTACGATTCAGGTGTACGAGGTTGAAAAGGATTGATATAAATCATATAGGGTATTCTAAAACTCTTTGTTTTTTACTCGTTCAAAGCATTCTTTAAACGTGAGTTCATTGAACACAAATATTTTAGTACTAACATTATTATTACTTACGTTTTCATTTTCTTTACTTAAAGTGGAATTATTTACATGAATTATGTGCGTGATCAAGTTCGTAGCAAATGCAGTACAGTATCGTAGCAAATAGAAAGATGTGATCTATACTTACCGCAAACTGGAATAAGGCAATGGGTATATATGAAATTTGCATCCTTGTTCTCATTTAAATTTATTGAATTAAAATATAGTTGTAAGTTAATAACTTTTTGTTTAGGTGCTTTTTTACTCATTGATTTTGATGCACATCATTGCTACGTAGCTCCACACTAACTGAACACAGACTACGACAAACATGTTCGATTATAAACCATTTTTTATTGAAGTGTCGCTGTCGCATCATCATTTCCATGGTAGTACTAAGATCTGTGTACGTAGTAGTAGTAGGTACTACCCACGGAACAGAAAAAACTAGTGGAAGTGCAAAGTAGGCGTATCGCGCGTGTCACAAGTAGGCGCTGTTACGCTTACTTCATTGAGTCAAGCCGCAGTTGTGTTCTGACATCACGTCGAGTTGGTAGTCGTTGCGTTCCCTTGATTTTAAAAAATATGCCGTATTGTTCCATTATAGAGTGCAAAAATGATAGTAGGAGAAAAAATCTTATAAATGGAGGTGTTTCGTACCATCGGTAAGTAATATTTTAATTGTATTCTAAGAAAATTATGTAATTTCAGTTTACACGTTATTTAATTGAACGACTAGCTAAAATAAACCTTAATGTATTTAAATAAAGTCCATTTTGGCTTAACTGTATTAGGCAAGTCCATCTCGAATGTTCTTCGCTACTCAGTTAATGATGTAGTCAGGTGAAATACTGATATTATCGATAAATGAAAATAATGTATTACGATATATCAGGTTTCCCAAAGCTCCCATGGCCAAAGAAAACTGGATAGACGCAACCGGTAGCAATTGTCGAAAAATATATAAATGTTCGCATACATCATTTATTAAAATTAAAACTTTCAAAACGTCAGTTTTTAAATAAATATGTTTTATTTCAAGGACAATAAAATTAATTTTAAATAAACGTGTTTTTCATTCTATTCTATTTTCGATGTAGGTATAATAAAAGTTATTACAAATTTCTCAAAAACTTCATGTTTTTATCGAACGTATCTATCGATATCGCTTTCTACTGCAACAATCAAAGCGACACCCTGCACTGGCAGAGTAGCAGTAGAATCTACGTCTGTGGCGGTAATGACAACCTTATTACGATTCAATAAGGGTTATAATTGCTTCAACAAATAACAACACCATCTATGGTCAAGTAGCGATACTTTCTCAACAATCATAGGTAGTTTGAATTTAGTTTAAAAAATGTTTTAAGTATTTTTCTTTTAAGCAAATTAAATCTTATTATAGTGGATGAATGTATATTTTCCGGTGTAGAACAATTGACTTAAGCTAATTTTGACTAAAATAAAAATGACCAATTACGCTCATTGTTTATCTGTAGTGTAATATACGGTCAATGGTTTATTTGTGTGAGTTTGGCGACAACGGTCTTGATACTAATTTTGTCACTTACCATTTCCACTAGTTTTTTCTGTTCCGTGGTACTACCCACAGGTACGATTACATCGTTATTTGTGCCTATCGCTATTTGTAACCAACAAAAGCATGTAAAGATTTTTTAGCAGAAAAGTAAAGTGTAATGTCGGCAGTTTTGTTTTAATTTACACAATTTGTTATATCTCGAATATTAATGCATAATAACGGTGGATTTGGAGAGTTTGTGAATATACATGAGTGTTGGTAAATGAAACAAAACTGTGCAACATAACTTTTCAACTATTCTTAAGAAGTCCATATGAAATCTCAGTATAGTACCAAATCTTTATTGAGGACTCAAGGGCTATAGGGAGGGTATCTCATTTTATCAGTAATCATCTTTATCACCACTCATTCTCATTTACTATGATTATATGTTATTATTAATTATATCTCTCACTTGACACTGGCTAAATGTGCTAAGCGCACGAAGCCATTATTTAAAAGAAAAAAAAGTAAATTCATAATTTTATATTGGAAATTTGCCATATTAATAATAAATCGTATTTTTAGTTCAAATTGTTACAGTAAGTTACCTTTAAATATTTTATCTACCCTAAAATAAAAGTAATTTGTGTTATTGTACACTCAGAACAAAAATATCAAATGTAGGTACTTAAGTAAGTAGGTATAGATACTATACTATCCTGTTTGGTAGATATTACCAAGGTTGTACTTTAAATATTGAATTTATATGCATCTGCCTTATATTTATTTATGGCATCTATTATAAGACCCAGGAAATTAAATTAATATCCACAATTTAATGTGGTGATAATACCAATCATCATGAAATCAAGAAAGTTCTCAATTGAAAATAGGCAAAGGATCTTCTTTCTTTTTGGTAAGGCACCGGTGGGATTTTAATTCTAGGCTCGACTCGCCTCTGAAAATTGCACCTAAAACAAAGAATTTGTATATTTACGATTAAAAATCTAGTGAAATTGTGCTAATGAATCATCTATCGGACGCGGCCTGCTGCTACGACTTTTAAGTAATTTATTGTTTTTTTTTAAGATTAAAAATATACGAAAGTTCGGCCCCTTGTCAGGAGGACCATTACTATTTTAACAACCTCCCCTCCGCTGTCTTGCACATCATAAATGAATGAACAAAGTGTGCAACTCCACGAATGAAATAAATGCTATAGAACTATCCCTAAGAAAGTCCGGTGCTAAATTTAGGGTTGATTTATGATTTTTATTGGCGTACAGGATATGGAGACAGACGAGCGACCACAGACTTTGCCACCTGCGCCACGGGTCCCTCATGCACCACCGCCCCCGAGACAACGTCAGACTCCTCCTCCTCCCAGGCAACGCCACGCTCCACCGGTCCCTAGGCGAGCCACAGCGAACTCTCCACCTCAACCACGGAAACGGCGAGCACCACCGTCTCCTCGGGAGAGGCAACCCCCGCCTATGCCAAAGTTGTCTTAAAGCTCTTTCGTGCATTCTGGGCCCAGTGTACGAACCTGACAAATCATATATCTTTAGACTAACATACCTACACTAAAACAAGATGAAGTATGAACTTTTCTAAAGTTTCGTTACTAATCTGGCCCACAATGCTAACTGTGAACACAACCGTGGCTAACAGTCGCGTCCGATAGATCGTTTTTTTATAGCATATTTTTTTACAGTCCGTCATGCGATAAGTATGAATGACTAACACTTTGACGTTTAAATAAAATTATGAACATGTACACGTACACGCTTCAACAGTACTCGACACCCTTCGGCTTATTCCAAGCAATGGGCCCAGTCCAAACACGGCGCCAAACTTTATCAAATAAACGTCAATAAAATAATGTATATGACAATAAAATTATATGTTGAAGACTTCAAAAACTTTGTGTTTTTACAAAAAAGTTAAACAGTTGTTGAAGACGTGCTTTAAAAGAAAGCTATAACAAAACCATGTCTATTGATTGCCTAAAGTTAAACACTACATAGTTAATTCTTAATTAATTCAGACATTCTTAATTTAAACACGTGCTGGCTCTTGTTAAGAATGTGTTTAACCTGAAACCGTTGACATTCTAGTGTATCGCTGCTGCTATTTAGCCAAATTAAAATGTCTTTATATTATTATTAAAAGGCATAGAATGCTGAGCTAAGCCTTCCGGACAAATCCATTATATGGGGGTTCCACTGCAATTGAAAATCTATCTTGATACCTAAGAACTTTGTGTCATTAAAAACTCAATATTCTTGTCATACATTTTGAAGTATGGCAATGAGAACTTTTAACATTTAGTTTTACTTGCGTTAAGAGATAGATTATTTATCGTAAACCAATTTAAAACCTTCGCAAGAGTATTATTTGTTACGTCAGAATGATCTTTGCCTCTGTTTACTTTAAATATCAGAGAAATATCGTCACAAACAAAACTGTTTCGCACATATCTCTGGTATGGAAAGGTAACTCATTAATATAAATGAGAAACAATAATCGGCCTAAGATCAAACCCTGTGGAACTCCCATAAGCAATGGCGCGCCAGGAGACTCCACTCTATTCATAACAACTTTTTGAGTTCTGTCACTAAAGTAAGATTTATCAACTCCATAATTATGGCAATTTAGCTAACTAACTAATGTCAAAGTAGGATGTTTAATGCAATCGAATGCCTTCGAAAGATCACAAAATACTCCAATCGCATCCCGCCTGTCTTCCCAGGCGTCAAATATATGCTTCATTAGGGCTACACCAGCATCTGGGGGCCTACCGCCGAGTTGGATGGCTATCGATTATAAGGCAAAATGGATTTCGAATTGATTCTGTCGTACCGCCGAACTCATGGAAATCGAAACAAAATGGCGTTCTCCATTTACCTATTGGTCTGTCACGGACTGAAGGTCATGAATGAGAGGCGGCTGTCGGCAGATTCCCCGGTACGGATTAATGAACGTAAACAAAGTTTGATCTAGATGGATTACCGGTAATCCATCGAATTCGGCGATAGGCCCCCTGTAGTGGATTTACTCTTAGTGAAACTAAACTGCTGAGAATGAAATAAGAAAGTAATTGATTAAATAAACTTTTTCAAATATTTTGCTAAGAGCTAGGAGTACTGATAGCCTTACAGTTGGTAAAAGGAGGTATTACTTTTCTGTATTTCATTAAACATGCAAATAAACCATCAAAGGCCAACTGAGTGAGCAATAATATTAATGATAGATTTAATAATGTTGGTTGAGATTCCCCATAAGTCCTCAGTAGATTTTATATTTATTGTTTTAAGAGTATTAACTAGTGTTGAGACATCGATATGTCTAAAACTAAATAATTCATTACAAAGAGGTACATTTTCTTCTAGAAGACAGACTGCACGCTGAGTAGATGAGTCAAGTGCTTGAGTAGTTCACCACGTTTTCTCCTTTTACAATATCTTTATCATCGACTTTAAGAGTTATAGTGCTATGATTATTTTTGTGTGTTCCAGATTCTTGGTTTACGACATTTCATGTAGCTTTAATTTTATTTTTGAAATTTTATAAATTGCTACACTAGTCACCTGTCAAATTACTGATCTTTATGAACCCTGCTTTATTTTGGTGATCATGTCGGACTAAGTAGTACCGTGAAACTTAAAGCGCTTCAATTTAGGTAATAGATACTACCTGCGTCCAGCGGTGCCATACGCGTGGTCCCCGTTCCGGTCGTAGAATCGGGATAAGAAGCATAAGATATATGTTATACCAGAACTGCAGCTATACATATACCATGTTACATACTGATGTATGTAGTCAGTACAGTAGTTCATCCGTTCAGTAGTTTTTGTGTGAAGAAGTTACACATATAATCACAAACTTTTGCATTTATAATATTAGTAGGATTGGTAAGAAGATTTCATAACGATGAATAATATTCCACAAATTTAGTCTAAATGTTTTTTGTTTGAGATTAGATTTCCTGTGAGTGGGCGCAGGATGTACGATTGACCTTACCGGCTTGATAATTCACAAAGCATTGCAGGTTATAAACGAGTTGACAATCGCTCGCACAATGTATCGCTTCTGTATTCTAATATTCATTGTATACCTCTCTAAAGTCCACTGCCGTTCAAGACCTCCACTCAGAAATGAAGATATGATTCCTATCTTTGAGCAAAACAGTTTCATTATAATCAAAAACGACTGGGCTGAAGAATCTCCTGTTGTATATGAGAGTGATGCAAACTGTCCTGATGGGTACCACTTGGATATCGCTGGAGTATGTCGGGAAGTTTGGTGATAAATTTAATATTTTTCTAAAACCTATATTGCTTTGTGAGATCAGTTCGGCAATATGTGAACAAGTTTATACTTATTCACATATATATGTAAATAAGTATAATATGTGAAGTGTTAGTTATTTTAATGTTTTTTGATTACACAAGATTTTTTAGATGGTATCCATTTTTAAAATGTTTATGTCAAAAATTATTATTAATAAAATCATGTGTATTTTGAATATGATTGTCATTTGTTAGTTGTGTACAGAATAACAATTTAAAGTGTGAGACAGTGTTAGTTTTTTTAATGAAGCACAATTTAATAAATTCCAGGTCAGTAACATAAATGTATGTATATTATTTTTTAAATTTTTCAGTGCAGTGTCCTTTTTTACTAGCTGTGAGTAATTCTATAATTATAATAAGTTGTGCGAGAATCGACCACCGAAGGTAAGCAGTAGGGTAAGGGTATCAATCTCCTGTTTTCAAACCTAACGATGGCTATATTGAACAAGTTTCCTTAAGTCAGCACCGAAAATCAATATCGTCTCACAATCATGATATTATTATTATAACTAACAGAAGTAGAGGTCGCACTAGCCTCTTGAAACTGAGGCGGCCAAAGTAAGACAAATGTCGTCATTTGATTTAGCGCTATCCGTTTCGTTTATTGTTGTTACTATAGATACCTTCGCAGTAAATTTGTATATGGCGTACAGAAACTAACTCTGAGTACGGCGATGTACGAATATACATCATCTTTATGTAAAATATTTTAGCTTGCATACGTTTCCGAAGCAGACGCCACCATGCATGACACCATATGCAGTCTTTATGCACCATATGCAGCCCTTATGTACCCTATGCAGCCCTTATGTACCCTATGCAAATTTAAGTTCACCATGTCTCTTTTTTTTTATTCAAGTTTGGCTCAATAGAGCTCTTATGAAGGTCAAAACTTAAAAACTAGCGCGCCCATTCACTGCGGGCGGGAGCTTGAACGCAAAAGAACGGGCAAGAAAATCGTCAAAGTTAATTTTTTCTTCCGCCAGTTACAAGAAAATCTAAAACAACATCGTTTAGAGTATTTGCCAGTGTCAAGTAATATAATAAATCAAGTAATTTAATCAAGTCAGAGTCATACCCCAGTAAAAAAAAGGAGACTTTATTATATGCTTTATTTAAAATTTGTGATTGTTCGAACATTAATCTACTATACTAATATTATAAGGAAGTAAAGTTTGTGTGTTTGTATATTTGTTAAATTGTAAGGGGTAATCTCGGGATCTACAGAACCGATTTAAAAAATTCTTTCACCAATAGAAAGCCACATTATTTCTGAGTGTCATAGGTTATATATTCGGTGGTAGTCGGTTTTACAAAGTGAATCGGAAAAAAGACGGTCGAATAAAAGCGTTTCTTATGAACGCTGCCTTAACTATGAAAGATATATAGGTATTTGAGTTCTAGAGAAAAGATGTGGAGCTTGAAAATGCCTACAAAAAAGTCAGCGACAGCATATGTGTAACTTTTATATTTAAGTTACAAAAAGTAGTTTTTAATATTAATAAAATAATTTACATAGTTAGGTCATATTTATGTATAATAACGGTGGATTATTAACCGGTATGTGTTTGTGAACGTAGATGAGTGTTGCTAAAAGAAACAAAACAGTGTAACAACACTACGAATTCTCCCAAGAAGTCCATGTGACGTCTAAGTAAAGTCCCACATCTTTACTAAGAACTCAAGGGGCTGAGGAGGGGGCATCTAATTTATCATCTTCATTACCATTTAAATTTATTCTCATTTACTATGTTTTAAATATTATTAATATATCTATAACTTGACACTGGCTAAATGTGTTAAATGCACGAAGCCATTATGTAAAAGAAAAAAAATATATACGTGAATGACGGGTTTAGAACATACAACCGTTTGTATTGTGCCCTAGACTTTACGGTAATGACCAGTAGGCAGGCACTGACTTCCTAATAGGTAACGACTCTCATAGATGTTCATGACAGCTAGGACTACCCGCTTAACTTGCTTTCCAAGTCACGGATCTAGCTATAAATACGCACATAACTTTTTAGTCATACCTCAGGGTTCGTACCTGAGACCCTCTGCATTGCAGTCTGTTGGTCGCTGCTTTTTAAACAGCAATGTAAGCAGCGCCGTCACAGCTAGCAGGAAAGTAATAAATTGTAAATACATGAACTAGAAGGTTTCTCCAGATTCGGTTTTTATAGTAGTAAAATGTGAAAGTAGTGAAGCTTTAGTCAGGAAAGTAGAAATAAGTTTATATTACCTTTCTTGTCAACGAGCTGCATTTAATCAATATTTTAAATGTGTACATAAATAAAAATTCGACAGACATTATCGATTCATGTAATTTTGTTTTAGATCCGTTTACGTAGTTAGTGTTTGAATTAGATAAATATTTTCTGCGTCATACTTCTAAGCACTTGGGATGAAAGGATCGACGTATTTCCAAGTGTTCAACTGTTCAAGGATTGGGTTGCCATAGATGACGAGAAGTTTGGTAAAGCTGCTCACTAACACGTTATGGAATCGGTTGACGTAGGAAATGATGACGTCCTCGATTACAGCGTTGACTACTTTGTCGATGTCACCACCTCCAATCACGCCAGTGAGGTAAGACTGAAAATAATAGTCAAAATTAATTTGTTACTTGTGTTTTAATGAATAACCTATTATTGATGTAGTATTGAACAATTTAGTGTACCTACACCAAGAATCCTCCGAGTTTTTCAGTTTATGTAGTCTAATTAACTGAAAGACTCGTACTCGATTATTTATCACAAAACATGGTCGGAATTTATAATGTTGAGAAACCATTACTATTTTATAGGTTATTCAGAACCTATTCCTATTCATTAGTGCATTTGATCTATGTTGCTTAACTTTTTTTCCCCTTTTATAATGTTTTTTTTTTCTTACATACTTACATTCACGCCTGTTTCCCCGAAGGGGTAGGCAGAGGCATATAACACGCACACACTTTGCCAATTACCTATACCAATTACGTAATAGGTGGCGAGCCTATTGCCGCGTACCGGGCACTGATATGTTGATGTTATGTTATTCTTTCTTCTTCTTTTGTATTGAATAAATATTTTTCTTTCTTTCTTTCTCTCTTTTAGCTAATCAAAAGTTGTAAGAATGTTGCATTCTCAAGATATGATTTATTTGCTATTATTAAAAACTTATGGCTAAAACTCGTTCTCTCCTTGGTTTGTGGGAGAATGCCTTTTCAAATAAGTAAAGAAAGAAAGAAAATATGTTTATTTGGTACACAAACAA
The DNA here is from genome assembly GCA_949126915.1 of Musotima nitidalis. Lineage (NCBI taxonomy): Eukaryota > Metazoa > Arthropoda > Insecta > Lepidoptera > Crambidae > Musotima > Musotima nitidalis. The sequence continues at coordinate 10,690,828 of OX421417.1, forward strand.
TTCACAATTAAAAACTTAACTTATATACTAGTTGGTCTGTAACAAAAAGTGGGACGTTAAAGGGCTAAGAAGACATACATATACATACATACAATCACGCCTGTTTCAAAGGGGTAGGCGGAGGCATAGCATACGCTCACACTTCGGCAATCATACCGTTGGTCCCACGTAATAGGTGGCGAGTCTATTGCCGCTTACAGGGAACTTTTATGTTCGCTAGAACCTCGTCCGTTGATCGGCAGGTGCACCACTTGCAGGCGAAGTTGGCTTGGGCTCCGAAGATGTTGTTAGGATCCCTATACACCCAATGCTAGCTAAGAAGAAGATGATGCTAATAAAGATTCGATAAATTACTCACTCTGAATATGGGCATCTCAAATGAGGCTTCAACAATATCATCTATCACCACAGATTCCCCATCTTCAGACTGTGAGAAGTGGATAACACCGCGTAACTTGAAAGATTCCACTTCGAACCTGAAATCACCAAGATAATCTTGAGTATTCAAGAAAATAACCCACAGATAGAAAGGGTCAATATAACTTACAAGTAATAATTAAGTTATTTTTACAGCTAAATTATCAAACGCCTTGCATGTTTTCATATGTTTCAAATGACTCTTTCGTTTAGCAAATCGGCATCAGATATATCATAGCAGATATATACCTAAGCCTCCCCATTACATTATATTAAGGGGCTTACCATAATCACCAGACTGGGCAGGCGGGTTGGTGATCGAAGATTTAGCCAGTACCTATGCAAGACGCTGCTACACATCACCCGGTATGATTTCTCTTTGTCCACTCTTTTACGACTCCCCTTAAGTTAAGAGAGTATAGCCCTATTCTAGGCCGGTACCACACGGCATTAGTTATCATTTAATTAGGTATAAAGGGCTACACAGAGGTGTAAAAATATTTTAAAGGGTCAGCGGCAATGACGGCTCTGGTGTTGCAAGTGTCCAATTGTGACGATTTAATTTGTAGGATCTTTCCTTGTTATTATTTGCCAAAGCGGTGAATACGCGGTACGTCGCAGTGATCCTGGACATTGCTTATAGACGAAAGAAGTAAATCACATTTATATGTCAATAATCATCATCGTATTATAGAATTATCTCTATTAGTTGAATCAGCTGTCAGGCTATTAGAAGGCACTGACTATCTAATAACGACTGCCATAGTAGATGTTCATGTCAGCCGGGACCAACGGCTTAACGTGCTTTCTGAGACACGGTCTAAACATAGAAAATATTTTGGGAATAACTTACACAGAGCGTCAGTTACAAATAAGAAAAGAACAAAAAAAGAACAAATATTTCAAAAAAATTGAACTTTTTTTAGGTAATTTGACCAACTACATATATTTAAAGCTAAATCAAATTTTAGTTTATCCGTAATTTCGTTATTGCTACAAAGAGTTTTGTCTTTTTTCTTTTAAATCTTGGGACTGCAAGTTCTGTTATATGTACTTTTTTTTGATACTGGCGAAATTAAAACTAGTCTTGACAATTTTCTTGCCCGGTTTTTTACGATCAAGCTCCCGCCTGCAGTGAATGGGCGCGTTAGTTTCTAAGATTGACTTTCACAATTGCTCTATGGAGCCTAACTTGAATCTTTGATTTTGACTTTGGCTTTATATTTTCTATTCGTAGCTGAGACAACACTACATTCACTTTCTTACATTTTATTCTTTCTTATAAAATACTGTATTATTTATTATAATTGAAGATAAGTTTGAGTGGAATCTGTCCCAGAGATAAAACCGCTTGTTTTGTCACTGTCTTGTTTATTTTCGTTTTATAGGTACTAAGTATAAACGGGGATTCAGGAAAACTATATCCATAAGACTTTAAAAGTGTCCGGGATCAATATAATTCATTTAAGTACCTTATCAAAATTGAAATTCTAAAAAACTTACTAAATTGAAAAAATACTTTAATAACATATTTATTAGATACTAAATTACTTGTTACTTGAGGTCATAGTGATTTCCCCCCGACTGATCTCCACCTTGTACGATATGGGGGGGGCTGAGTATGTCGGTCCCCCTTCGGCCGAAAGGCAGTACGTAAATGCATTTTCTTACCGACGTAAAACAAAAAAAAAGGTAATAGTGACTTACCTTGCATACCCCTTTCCGTATAGTGGGATAGCACCGAAAAGGTCACCAAGGAAATCATATTCCTCTGAAACATATATTTATAACATATTAATATACATGAAAGCCGAATATAAAAGTAGTGGGAATTCAAGCTTTCTTTTAATTGCTCTATAGAAAATATTTTAAGCCGCCCAATTAGGCCTCTAATATGGCTTATCGACTACAACATTTAGTGCTAACCGGGACTAACGGCTTAACGTGCTTTCCGAAGCACGGAAGCGCCCGATATTAAATGCCACACAAACGGTCACCCACCCAAGGACTGACCTCTGTAATCTCTGCTTTACATCGGTGATCGTTTCCGACCACCGAGCACCGCAGAGCTACGAGCGCTTCCGTATATATGTAGTGTATAATGTTTTGTTTACCACTAGTAATGTTCAATCTAGGAATGGTGATGTCAAGCTCTATGGTTTTGGCTACGACGTTCATGTGGCTTCTGTTCACGACGAAGTCTCCCAGACCCGTCGCCAAGACGTTCTTCAGATGCAAGTCTAAGCTGTAACAGAAATTTTATGTAAAGCTATATTATCGTAACATCATCAAGTAAAGCTCTTGCTTTATTTGATGCAGTTATGCTCAATATTATGTTTCTCATTAATATTACTAATAATTTCAAAAAGGCTACAAACAAAAAAATTGTGTCTATAACTTTAGAACAAATACATATATTTAGTTGTTTTTTTATGTTGTAAAAAGTTAATACTGATATATTTAGTTCATCATCACAGCCCATTAACGTCCCACTACTGAGCACGAGCCTCCTCACACAAATCAAGGTGTGAGGGTATTGGGTCATACTCCACCACGCTGACCCAGTGCGGATTGGCGGAGGCAGGTGTATGGCGTCCTGCTGTTAGAATTTTTCCAGCCGCCCATGAGGCCTCTAACATGGCTTAACGACTACCACATTTAGTGATAACCGGGACCAACGGCTTAACGTGCCTTCCGAAGCACGGAAGCGCTCGATATCAAATGCCACACAAACGGTTACCCATCCAAGGACTGACCTCTGTAAACTCTGCTGTACTTTGGTGATCGTTTCCAACCACCGAACACCGCAGAGCTACGAGCGCTATATTTAGTTCATGGCTACTTAATCAACTTAAAATAATTATAGAGTGTGTGGTGTCCTAGGTAAGTAACATGCGCAACCTAATTCCACTAAATGAACAGCATCGCATCAGATCGGAAAAGGTACGAATTGATGCGGCGACAACCGAACGCGACCGGCAGTATTCGACGCACACGATCGTCTCGATACGTATACGATGACACGCAAAAGCGTGAGGCGTCTGCGACTACTGTGCCCGTCTTGGAAATATAGATTTTAAATACTATTACACGATTTCATATTGTTGAAATATTGTGAAATCCGAAGCAATGCAGCTGTTCGATTGGTGAAAATCATCCTCAAGTGTTTTTAGGATACGCATGCCACTTGTCAAGACCTGAATCTTACTTTACAAGTCCTGCAGGCAAGTATAAGTGAGTCGAATCAATTTTTAATGGGTCCAGGGGTTGGGTGCCAAAGATGTAGGAACCATTCTTGATGACGAAACGGAGGTAGGACAACGCCTGCCGCAACAGAGCATTTATGAGGAGTGAGGAGCGTTCTTGTGGTGTCCCAATGGCATTTTCATCTAGATCCAAGAAAAATAGTTAATTTTAAAAACAAGTACGTTATTGCAAGTAATTTTAAGGCTTTGTCGTTAGTTTTATTTATGTCGACGCATACGATCGGATCCGTACCGTTACGACGACACATGAACGGAGTACGGACGCTTGGTAATATCGGCTTCATCAGATCTTTGTACACAATATAATATTCTTTGAAGATTGTAAAATCCGATTTGATCCAATGCGATATAAGTTCAACAGAACTACCTCATGAAGTTTTACAAAACTTAAAACATTGTTGTTTGATGACAGAAAATTTACTGTTAATCCCTAACTGCATTACTTATAATCGAAATACGTAATTAAAATCCGCCGACTTAATCTTATTAGTATTATCAACAACAAATAACTAAAAACAATTGATGTTCGCATAGAACTAGATTTTAAGATATTAAAAGCTTATATTAACTATTATTTGCTTTAAAGACGGGCAGGATAAAATGCTCCTTGTTGATCTAATGCATAATGAACGACGACTGATAGGGCGTGGTAGCGTGTGTACTCGCTTTCCTCTATTGCGGTGTAGTTAATAGATTCCCGCACAGGGCAATTTTATTTGTGCATAAAAATGAATATTTGTTCCGGTCTGGGTATATTCATATGTATATATTGTATGTATTTACAAAGAAAATAGTATTTACAAGTTCTTAATACTACTTACGTTGGCACTTAATGATTGGTGTATATATATATGTTATTATTTTTTAATGTATGTATATGAAACATTATCATCTGAGCGTAATTTCGGTTGCGGCCTTACTGGCCAGGGGTCCGCTTTTCGTACTTTATATGCCTCCACTTCTTTTGCAACCTTTGTATATAATCCATTGGCCCGCATCTCTCTTCCTAGGACGTCAAGCCAGTTCTTCCACTCTAAGTTCTTCACTTCAAGTTTACTTTTTTTACTCTGTGAGTAAAATTTATAAATAATAAAGTAAATACCTTTTGAGCGGTGATAGCCCAGTGGCGAGACCCTTTGCCTTTAAATTCTGAGGGTCTCGGGTTCAGACCCTGGTAGCGCGCCTTTCGAAGTTATGTAGGTACGTATTTATCGCATGCTCCGTGCCTCGGAAAGCACGATAAGCCGTTGGTCCCGGCTGTCATGAACATCTATGGCAGTCGTTATTAGATAGTCAGTGCCTTCAAATATCCTGACCGCCTATTCAACTACAGAATTGAGTTTCCCTCTGGGTTCGGAGGTCAGAGGCTATACGTAATAACTATAATTGGTAAGTGGTAAGACCAGTGAGCAGATCCTAGGCACTAAGCTTAAGTCTAGGGCAACCGGGATAATGCTAGGGTATGATGAAAGTTAATACCTTTAGCCGCAGGGGCAGCAGCAGCCAGAGCACAGAACGCCAACAGTAGCACTAACTTCATTCTGCGAAACGAGGCAACCATTATGTATAGCTAAATTGAGGCATAGATGGATTTAAATTCACATTGTGTCATTATCGTCGTACTTACGTTTTCAATAACAATTTTAGAGATTTATATCAGTCGGCTATAATTAACGTCGGTACATAATGATAGTTCAACTTGAAAAACATATTAAGTATTCTCCAAAGACTTGTTCGTATTATAATAGCTAGATGCGCTTACCTACTAGGATTTGGCTTAGGGACTCAGTTAGGGTGCTTTATATCGTTTATTACGCACGCAGGATTGCTTCGCATACACATTAGAAATACTTTTATGAGCGGGATTGCACGGCAACTGATACGAAACCGAAACGAAAAGTATTTTCCATACATTCTTACCATGTTTGATTGATAAAATACACTTTACACCGATCAACTTTGTGTCGAGGCTTGCGCAGTGTAGTATTGCGTGTTTGCCCGACATCAAATGTAGAATTAAAAAAGGCTAGGCTTTTCCTAGTGAGCAGTACAAACTTATGATTGCACTTAAAATTTAAATTTCGCAAACGGCACCCTTATGGGAATGGGCGAAAAAAGAATTTTAGAAAACTACTATTTACTGTTATTTTGGATAACCTTATTATAATATATTAAACTCATAAAAAAATAAAAGAATAAAAACCCGACTGGTAATTTTACAATAGGCTCAAGTTTTTGATCTTAAATATAGAATCAGTATTTTCCTACCTCTTTAGGCTTTAGTTGAAATAATAAACAAAGAATATTAAATAACTGTTACCCACCTGAAAGATGTTGCGGTATTGTCGCTACTGGTTGCTTTAAATTTATTTTTATTTTAATCCACTTAATTAATCGATAAGGGAAGTACATAATAGATAAATAATTTTGAAGTACAGTCAACATCATAAATATGACATCTAACACATTCTTATTAAATTGATTATTAACGATTTTGGGGATGTCCACTGCTGAATATAGGCCTTCTAATAGCTTCCCAAGTTGATCGATCCTGTGCCGCCTGCATCCACCAGACCCGGTATAACAGTTAGTGAATTCTAAAGCGATACCAACTAGTGGAAGATCTCAAGATGTAGTAGACTAATTTTCTGTGAATCCATATGTGAATAACTCATATTTTAGTAACGGTACTTTTAAATTCGTAACTTTTGTTTAGAGAGAATTGGAGACACCTGTCATCTAAGTCTGCCTACAAATCACAGTTAAGTCATTACAGTGATTCGCAGTTAGATTCAATGTTACAGTTCTGTAAAGAGTAACTGAATGGTCGTGTAAAAATAGTTTATTAATAGTGAAAGTTTTTAAGGTATAGAAAGCATGATTTCCGTTGTGGACGTTATAATTGTACTATTATTTGTAGTTTCATTAATCATGCCACTAACAGCGGCAACCACCAATATCCTTAGCGGTAGTTTGACGTCATAGTCTAATGTGATTACAGATAAGCTTTGGACAACGATGTGTTGGGTGTTATTAAGTTTGTACAATAATGTACCCATAAGACTAGTTATAATGAATATTTTCAAATTTTCATTTTGATATCATACATTATTATACATTAGTTTCATTGTTTGTGTACACAGGCGTCGATTTATGGAGTATTACACAGATCCGGTGTTAGCCAGGGTACTATTCTTAGTGAATTCTGGTTTTTATTACTGTTACGGCAAAGAATAACTGAGTATTATCGAGAGGACTAAATCAATTTAGTTAAAATTTTCAATTGTTTGATAATATTGAACAATTCAATAAAATATGAAACCACTTATTTAGTTATCATCATTTACTGTGAATATTCTTTTATATTTTTCCGTCTTATTTGATTAAATTGTTTTTTAATTGGCATTTGTGAAATCGGCCGTTAATAGCTTCAAAATAAATGTTGAGATTATGTTTTCATATTGGCAAAAAATCATTTTAGGAAAAAAATAGATATTTGGCCGCTTATTTTAGCATATAGGTGGATTAACTTATACCTACTGATTGTAAAACATACCTACTTACAGGTCAATACATCATTTACTAAATGATCATGATATTCATAGTATATTTAATCACTGCAGTATATGATATAAAATCGCTTAATTAACAATAAATCAAAACCTATCATTGATAAGTCTGATAATAATCGCTTGATTGAAAACAACACATCAAATTTTATTTATTTTTGCCGCTTGAATTATATAACAATTTTTATTTATTTTGTTCAATTGCAGATAATATTTATTTATTAACTGTTTTGGGTGAGCGGTGGAAAGCTATGCAATGTCGGTTTTGAGTGTTAAAATGACGTTGCGGCAACCTACGACCATTAAAGGCCTGAGATACCTACAGCTGATGTTAGACATTTTTATAACCTGAGAGAACTAACCGATAGTATTCGAGTTGGTTCCGATATTCACGTTCACGTTGCCATGGTGGAGGGCTGAGTACCTCCCCCCCCGAACAGGTCTCCGCCTTGGCGTGGTGGGGGGGCTGAGTAACTCCCGGAGGTAGCGCTCCCTGGCAGCGCTAGGAGGGTCTAGGCAGTGGGGGCAGGGGGCTCCTGCTGTCTCACCATAGACCCTCCGGGAAGTCGGCCATACACGATATGGTCGCACAGGGAGGTAGGAGGGGCGCGTCCACTGCACCTCTCCGAGGAGGTCCTTCCGGTTTTGGTCCGGGGGACGTTGGCCGCAGGCGGGGTGTCAAAAGCTGCAACCCAGGTACTGGCCCCCGCCTCTTTCTCAACAAGCGGCGGGCGTCGTCGGAAGATTTTTAGTGGATATTACTGCGGGCAGTCGTGTCTTCCGGTGGTGAGTCCCACACCCCCCTTTCGGTCCCCCTTTGGCCGGAAGGCAGTGCGTAAATGCATTTTGTTACCGACGTAAAACAAAAAAAAAAAAAAGGGTGGAGAAGTCGCTAGGAAAAAGGTAAGACCTAGAAACCGGCGACTCTCGGTGCCTTTATTACTGACTCCATGTGTCTTTCATAGCACGGAAGCGCTCGATTATAAATGTCACATAATCGTTCCTTATTTAAGGACTGACCTCTGTGAATTTACCGACCACCTGGCACCGCAGAACTACTAGCACTTCAAGTACAACAATTGGTAATTAGTTTTTTGAAAAATATTTTATGTCTTCCGGATTTGTTATGAGATGATAAGTAAGTAAGTAAATCATTTAAGTAAAAAACTCAATTGACAGCTGTTACTGCTACCCACGTTGTCCCAATATTTCAGTTGTTACGATTTGTTTGAAATATCCGTTAGTTTTAATATCATAATCACCTCGCTGGGCAGGCGGGATGGTGATCGCAGTTCAAGCCAGTACGCAGGATGACCCTACTGCTCATCATCTGCTAGAATATCTTTGCGTCGACTCTTACGACTCCCCGTGAGATGAGAGCACTATTCTAAGCCTAAGGCTAGATACACACACGATATTTTTTATGTGGTACTGCTAAATTCAATTTTCTATCCACCACTATTTAGCTTGCTTTATATCTTTGCGTTGCTATCTTACTGCGGTTTTCATAGATTTATTTTAAGTGCATTTTATTAAAGTGCGCACATAAAATATCGAAGTATGTTATTACTTCAAATGAATCTTTGAAAATATTTCGAAAAATCCTCGACATCACCAAACCTCATCAACGATCATAATAGACTATTATGAAATATTCTTTGGTGGCTTAAAAAAATCCTATTGATTCTAGAATGCCACAAGCCTGCTACGCCAAGCCTTAAAAAGTCAGTGTTGAATGATATGACAAAGACAGCTCTTTGGTCTGTAAGAGGAGGCTCGAGCTTCTTCGTAAATAAAATAGTGCAATGTTGAATAAACAACAACTGTCAATATCCAGTGACAAATGTTGATCGATCATTTATCATCATCATCACATTCGTCATAGTGTTAATTTCCAAAGGTCAGTTAAGTGCAAACCTCGGGTTTGTGCAAACTTGTTTTTGGCGTGGAAATAACTGTTGTCTATATATGTCGAGAAAGGCCGCTATTGTTTACTAATTTCAAGTAATTTGTAATAAAACAACAAAGTAACGACTGTGTTTTACTTTATGTACTTGTTGCGATGTTGGTGGCGATATGGGCACTCCACTCCTATGGACGACCATAGGAGTGGAGTGCCCATATCATATGGTTTCGATTCCCACACAGGACAAATCTTGCTTGAAAATAAATATTTGTTCTGGTCTGGGTGTTTTCATATGTATATACAAAATATATATATGTGTATCCGGTATTTAGTATACATAACACAAGTATTTATTTAACTTTCATGATTATAGAACCTATAGGATCTGCCTTTAGGTTCTGATTCCTCTGCAAGTTTTACGATCCCTTATTGTTTGTTACTTTAGGAACTGGGAAGAGATATTTAAACAAACGCCATTCACACCTATTGCAATATTTATTCTTAAATTTATAAAAGTATTTTTATATTAAAATCCAGTTCTGTCCTTTCTCCATTTATAAGTTAGACATAAGCTTGTATGAAAAAAGGAAAGACAAGGCGTTTTCAATATTTTTAAAACTGGCTGCGTCATACATTTCTGCTAAAAAGTTGTGAATGGACACAATGTAGTGGCTGTATTGATTGACGAAGTATTGGTTGAATTTGGTCAGGTAGGTTGCTAATAAGTCTTCTATCATGGTGTTCAAGATGTCATCGAAGTTGCCGTCGAATTGTGTTTGGCTCTGCAACAAAAGGGTATTCCAAAATTTTTGCAGGAATTGACCATAGACGTTCTTGGTAGCCGGAACGGACGGTTAGACGTGCTTTCCGAAGCACCGAGCAAGCGATAATGACGCACTTGACTTCGAAAAGTCATAAGTAATAGTCATTATAGTCTTATAGCTTTTCGTACCAGAGTTTGAACCCAAGACTATTTATAATAATCTAGTGGCTATCGCTGCTATTGTGTGTTATAGCAGCGATAGCCCAATGTATAAAGTCCTTTTCAATAGAATTTTTTTTGGCAGTTGTTACCGATTGTGCTTTTGCTCTATGCTTTATCCTAAGTATTTCAATTAATCTAAAATAATTGTATAGCACTCAATTAAGGTAATAACCTATATTATTAACATTATACTAGACTTTTTGTGTATTATTTTTTTCTATGAATTATGGATTCAGTTTTGTCCAAATGTGTAATGGAATTACTTAACTAATATAACCATCGCACAATTTTCATAGTGACATTTTATTGTAAATTA